>JAUMIR010000002.1:35792500-36992500 GCA_030847615.1 Gambelia wislizenii
CATCCTTGGGCAGTTGGCAGTGGCCCCAGTGTTGATGTTTGCTATGAGTTTCCTCTGTGTGTGTGTTTTTTAAAAAAGTTTTGTCTGAGGGACAGCTGAGTGAACCTTGAAGACTTTGGGATTGAACTTGCAATGTTGTGGCTGCAGTACTGGCATTTAACCACTGTGCCACCAGGGCAGTGGCACTTTCTTCCCTCCAATATGCCTAACTTTATCTTGCCAAGTGAGGATTTTATTTAACTCAGAGGGGCCAGCCAAAGCCAATGCACTGGGCAGTGTCTGCTGTGTGGTGGTAGCATCAGCATAGAGCTGGGCTGTATCTAATAATGAAAAACTAATGTCTCATACTTTGCTCCTCTTTTCAATAAGGTATAACTGCATAGCGTTACAACTCTAACATAAAACACAACATCCAAAAGCCTACATTGGGACATATACAGAAGCTGGTGGATTTTGCATTCAGAAGCTGGTGGAAGTTGCAAGGCAGAAGATCGTGGATGTTTGCAGACATAAGCTGGTGGAAGTTCCCTTTCCAGGAAGTCATCAAGAAAGCAGGGATCAAACATACCATAGATTTTCCTTGGTTTTTTTCCGGCCTGTGAGGCTGTGTTCTGGTAGAGTTTTTTCCTGACGTTTTGCCTGCATCTGTGGCTGGCATCTTCAGAAAATGGTTGGGTAGGCGTGTGTGTGGGGATTATATACTGTGAACCCCTGTTGGAGAGGATGTGTAAATTTGTGTATTTGAATGGATAGTTCCTGGGGGGAGATATGCAAGGAGGATTAGTGTCTGTTTGGCTAATAGCTCATTAGCCACTCCAGAACATGGTCTCACAGCCTGGAAAAAACCACAGAAAACCTATGGATGCCGGCCGTGAAAGCCTTCGACTTCACAAGGATCAGGCGCTTTCCCACATTGTTGCCTTCCTCTATTCTTTTAATCTAGGTCTTCCCACCAGACTAAGCCAAATACATCAGTGTAAAATTCCTCACAGAATAAGAGGTAAACATGCCTCTTGCTTTTGCTAGCTACAGTTTATAACCTGTCATTTGATACAGATGCAGCAAGAGAGGAAAAAGAGAGGTCAAGAATAAACAGAAACAACAGGCTTTTCCCCTCCTCATATTCTGAAATTTAGCTAGAGTGAAGTATGGGAACATTTGCCTAGAGCTTTTCCATATTGCTGTTAAATGGGAAAAAATAAAGACGTTTGCTGCTGGTGAGTTCCATTGTGTGTAATACTAGCAAAGGCATTACATCATTCTGAGAGTCTAGCTGTCTGTCTAGGCTTCCGGGGCCCTGGTACAGCTGTTCTTTAGCATCAAGAAGGACAGGTTGCATACCTGTAACTATAGTTCTTTGAGTGGTCATCTGTGAACTCACACAAATGGATTATACTGTGTCTACACAGTGCATCTGCCAGAACCTCCTACAGCAGTGGTTCTTAACCTTTTCTTTACTGGGGACCCCCATTAAATATCTTTTGCTGCCACAGACCCCAAGATTTAACTCAAGATTTAAAACCATAATAATAACTAACAACAACAACAACAACAACAATACAATTACACCATCCATTAAACTTTCCCTGAGAGGCACTGGAAGGGGAGAGAAGATTTCTCCTGCTTCTTGCAGTTTTGTGCCTGGAGTGGATTGAATGGCAATGCACAACCCAAGCCAGCTAGCCAGCCTTCACCTTGGCTCCTGTCACATGGCCACTCCATTGTGGGGAGAAGATGAGCCAAGTAGCCTTCAAGCCTTCATGGACCCCTGTGAAGATGCCGTGGACTGCTGAGGGTCCATGGACCACAGGTCAAGAACCACTGTTCTAGAGTGTTACACAAGTGTTTTGGCAGTAGCCCTGCCCACCTCCAATCCCACTATATTGGAACCTTCCCATTGAAATTACCAGTTTCATGGATGCCAATGCAGCAATCAGGATAGGCAGGACACAATGTGGGGAAGAAGGGCGGGGTGTGTGAGTTCACAGATAACCACTCAAAGAACTATAGTTACAAGTATGCAACCTGCCCTTCTCCGAGGTCTCTATGACTCACACAAATGGAAGACTAGCAAGCTAAACAAGCAGGAGGTGGGAATGTGATTGCAAACCAACCAGAAGTTTACTAAGCTTTACTGAATGCAACACAGCAAGAGTGAGCATAGCACCTCGACACAAATCAGGAAATTCAAATACAAAACAAGTAGGAGACAGAATTTTTCTTCATGGTGTCTGTGATTCACACAAAGGGGTTATCTTGCACCTGTGTAGTGCATCTTTTGGAACCTTCTAGGAAGTTACATAAGTGTTTTGGTGTTAACCCCACCCATGCTGAGAGCTTCTATATAAGGAGCTTCCCACCAAGACCGCCAGTTTCTTTTTGTCCACTGCAGCAGCAGCATCAGTTGGAACCTCATTCTTCTTTTGACTGCCAATCTTTGGTTCATCCTTTGGACTTTGGGTTGAATCTACAGCCCGGGGCTTGTTCTCAGTATCAGTGATTCCTTGGCATGTTGGCATCCAAGCTGCACTTTCTCTTCAGGCCCACTGGTTTCCTTTAAGAAACACGTCAATTGTAGCACTAAGATTCCAGGCTCCAGTGGGTACTTGAAGTTATCTCCTCTGCCTTGGTGAAGCTCATCTGGTTGCCTTTTGTGCCCACTGAACAACTTTTATGCCTTGGGCACATCAGAACAGAAAATCCCACCTGAAGGCTCTACTATATGAGCAATCCTTGAAGCCATACAGCTCTACATGGGGCTACCCTTGTGCTTGACTCGGAGACTTCAACTAGTTCAGAACATGGCAGCCAGGTTGATTTCTGGCGTTTCCAGAAGAGAGCATATAACACCTGTGCTAAAAGCTCTCCACTGGCTGCCTATTAGTTTCCGGGCACAGTACAAGGTGTTGGTTATGACCTTTAAAGCCCTACATGGCTTGGGTCCAACTTACCTCCGGGCCCCCTCCTCCCGTATGACCCTCCCCATGCACTTTGGTCCTCTGGGAGGAATCTGTTACAGCCTATGAAAACAAGGCTGTCGGTGACCTCCCAGAGGGCCTTCTCTGCTACCGCTCCCAGATTATGGAATGGCCTGCCGGACGAGTTCCGTCTTATTACCACTTTAGACAGCTTCAAAAAAGCTGTCAAGACGGATCTTTTCCAGCAGGTCTTTCCCGAATAACTATCCCGGCCCAAGACTCGGCTGTCCTTTCCCTTTGAGCTGCCATTGGATTTTTCCCCCCTTAAATTATTGTATGTTTTAATTTTTTTCTAATTTAATATATTTTAATTATTGTATGTGTTTAATCCTTTTTAATTAAATATTATTTTAAGGGGTGGACGGGCTAGGGTACTGCAATTATGGAGTTTTTATATTATAAGCCGCCCGATTGCGTTGCAGAGGGGCAGGATAGAAATTATTATTATTATTATTATTATTATTATTATTTCTGAAGAAGCCACTTGTCCCATCTGCCTGGATTACTTCAAGGATCCCGTGACCATCGCGGAGTGCCGTGACCATCGTGGCACAACTACTGCCGAGCCTGCCTGGCCCAGTGCTGGGGGGAGTTGGCTGCAGAGGCTCCCTGCCCCCAGTGCAGAGTAAAAGGGCAGCGAAGGACCCTCATCCCCAACCGGCTGCTGGCCAATGTTGTAGGAATACTAGCCACCGAAAAATGTCATCTTCAAGGGGGAAAGGGGGCAGAAGGCCTGGAGGCAGTCTGTGAGAAACACCAGGAACCGCTAAAACTCTTCTGTAGGAACGATGGAACCCCCATCGGTGAGCTGTGCAACAAATCCAAAGAACACAGAGATCATGAGGTGATTTCTATGGCGGAGGCTGCCCAAGAATACAAGGTAGGGAATAAGAAAGGATGAGGAGAGGGAATTTGTCTCAGCTGTGGATTCTTCTTGGTAGATTCCCTGTAGTTCTATTTGAGTTTCTCAAATATGGGCAAGCTAATTTTCAGTTCCTAGTTGTGTAAATTAATGTACACAATTTTGTGTAATTGTTTACAAAATATTGTATTATTTTTGTTATTCTTTTAACAAACTACTTTCCCAAGTATGGCCGGTAGGGACACAAAGCAGGGCCTTTTCAGTAGCTGCCCCTAGGCTCTGGAACTTCTGTCCTAGGGAGAGTAGAATAGCCCTCCCCTTGTTCTCTTTCCACCAGCAGGCAAAGACTTTTTTATTCCAAGAGTCTTTTAGACAGAAGGTTTTTAAGGAGACTTTTAAAGGAGAGTTGTATTGTTTTAATTGCACTGTTTTAAACTGCTTTACAGGCATATTGTTTTTGGTACAGCTACCTCTATCTGTGTGGGATACATTCCTATACAGTACTTATCGCGTATAAATGAAACAGTGGATAATAGCAAACAGGACTGGTTTAAGGAATTTTGGGGACCCCTGCAATGCTTTATTTGGGGGCCCCCATATGTTTATCTCAGGTCAATGTAACCTAACTCAACCTAAGCTATTCACAGTACAGGATATTCAGATTATTACTAATAATATTTTTGCAGGAGGAGGGTTACTACGCCCCCCCCAATGATGGGCCCCCCTGCAGATGCTGACGCCGCTGGTGCCTTAAACCAGCTCTGATAGCAAACTCTATTAAAATAAAGGACGTACAGTACAAACAAACCATAGAGTTGAGTTGGAAGACCTAGCGATTCCTAAAGAGGACACTTCTCTAGGCATTTTCCAGTGTGACTCTATGGTATACGTCCCTATTTTTTCAGCTGCTGATAACTGAAACCACAGATGATGGTTTTGCAGATATGGGAGATGATCTGTATATGTTTTAAATTGTTTTAATATTGTTAATAGTTTAATTCTATTCTAATTAATAGCCTAATTAATAGTTTAATTCTATTCTGATAGTCTAATTCTATTCAAGAAGTGTATATTGCACTCATTTTAATCTGGAAGCTGCCTTGTATCATAGGTTTGCAGAAAAGGTGGGTATAAAGATTAGTAATAATAATAATAATAGCAGCATATATTTTAAAAATGTAAACTTTCAGCCTCAACCCATTACCTAACCTGCAATATTAATAGTGGACTACTTTGCAGGGCTGTTGTAAGCCACTCCCTTTCTCATCCACGGTCCCTTCCCCATTTGAATATTATGGGTATGATGGCTTGTATTTACATCAGCAGGTCAATCTTTTTTAAAAAGTTGTAGACAGAAGAACAAAGGAAAGGCCACCTGTTCAAAATGCAACCTATTAGAAACAACAGAAGTTCCCTTTTCTGATATCTTTTGTTTACCACGCAGCGAGTCATACATCCAAATCCTCCATTGTTTCTGTGGCTAGTTCTAACATTTCTGTAAGTTTCAAAAGGAACGAGGAAATTCTTTCTACAGATAACCAAATTACAAGCCTAACATTTCCTGTCTCTGGTATTGTCAGGGCAAGGTATCAATCCTGGATGTGTCATCTTTATTGGATACAGCAAAGGAAGCAGGGAGAAAAATTCTTTGTTAAAAAACAATTAGGCTGAATATGTCTGCACATGTCTCTGGTTCAGTCTTTCTCAACCTTTTTACCCTGGTGGAAGCCTTGAAACAATTTTCAGGGCCCAGGGAACCCCTGCCTAAAAATTCTTATATCTACAGCTCAAAAAAATAAAGTTTTTTTTTCCAATCTCAATATCTTGCGTAACCCCTAGCAACCTCTTTTGGAACCCTACGGTTCCAGGGAACCCTGGTTGAGAAACCATGCTCTGGTTGTATAAAGGCCATGGTTCTCAAACGTTTGGTCCTTTGGGTTTATTTGGACTTCAGCTCCCAGAAGTCTCAGCTGGCTTAGCCAGTGCTCAAGGATTCTGGGAACTGTAGTCCTAAAAACCTGGAGGACAAAGATTTGCCCTCTCCCACTACATAATGATACCATGATGATTCCAATTGAACTTCCATAGTTATATCGCCCCAGACTGGAAGCCCATGACCGGGGTACTGGCACCAGTCTGCATACCACCACTTTGTGTAGCACTGTTGTAGATTCTTTCCCTCTGTTCCTATATGTTTCTTCCTTCCTAAATTATTTCTCACTTTTTGGAAGAATTGCTTTTCTAAACAATTTTTTAAAAGAAGAATCAGGTCAAAAGAAGGCTCTGTCAATTGCTTTCAGACTGGTGGCCTAACAAGCTTTGTATCTCATGCGTTTTTGTCCCTTGCCTCTTGGCGTACGACTGTCTTGGCAGTCTTCTAAAATGGCTCTGGCCTCTTTATGTTTGGTATTCCTAGTGGGAAATTAATTGGAATGCTATTTTCTCAAGTAACCCAGATTCTAAGTCTAGAAGTAGTGTGTGTAGTGGTTAGATTTTTGGATTAGGATTGGGAAGATCTAAATTCTAGTTCTTATTTGACCATGAAACTCTCTGGGTGATCTTGGACTCATTAAGCTCTCTTAGCCTGACCTACCTTGCAGGGCTGTTGTGAGGTTAAAGTGGGGAGGAGAGCCATGTGTGCTTCCTGCCAGGAAGAAGGGTGACTACAGTGAATCCATGACATTAGTATTTCAGCAGACAAGGGACACAGGACATAAAAAAGGAAGATAAATCTTTAACACATGTACTTCAGAAGCATCCCCAAAACCTTTATTTGCATTACATAAAAAAAGTAAGCAAGATTATTTTTCAAAATCACCACTGCTAATTGTGAAATGCTGACTATATAACAGCCAAGATACAATTAGCAGGCTTGCTGAGTGTAAACCTTTGGCGGCAGATTTACGCTGCTCACCCAGAGGGCACAGACTGCTCCCTTCTTACTCATTTCTTCTCTGGTTGCACAAGAGCAGCTGTGGGTCTCCCAGGTGTAATTCTATGGGCAAGGGTAAACTATGATGGCTCAGACCCTAGCACACCTTGGGAAGAAGTACCCTGTAGTAGCCTCATGGACAAAGTCTCTTCCTTCTCCCCCAGATATTCAAGGGCACCTGGACCACTGCTGCTTTTGTGCCTCTGAGGTGAAGGTATTGCAGAAGGCGGTATGGGATGCCTCCCACCAAAGTGCCCAGCAAACAGTATGCCACTGTTTATCACCAACATGTTTGTAGCCTATACAGTGCTAACAATATAGACCTCACAGGATAACCGTATACATGGTTCCTTTAAAAAAAACAATGCAGGCACTGGTTTACATGTCTACTCAAATAAGAAACATTATAACCAAAGAAGCATCTTTGCAAAATCCATTATTTATCTGGCAAAGCCACTGCGAGAGCAAAAGGAGGTGTCCCGTGGGTTCAGTGCAGGAAGTGTTAACCTACAGGACTACACTTTTCAGACTCTCCAAGAAGGGGGCCGCACATTGCAGGCAGAGCCTGGCTCTAGAGGAATAAAAGGCCTTGATGGAACAGGGTTTCTGCTAGGACCTATTGAAGGTCCTAGAACCCTACCAAGATGTTATCTGATTAAGGGACCTTTCACACTACAAGATTATAGTGCTATGATTCCACTTCAATTGTCATGGCAATTTACTACGGAATCCTGGGGCTTGCAGTTTAGGAAGAAGTATTTAGCATTGTCTGCCAGGAAGCTCTAGTGCCTTTCCAGATTACAAACCACAATGCAGCCATGGTTGTTAGCGGGATCCTAGTCCTGGCCTCACATTGGGAGGCATGGAGACACACTATCCACAATGCTGCAGCCTTATTTGAGAACTCGCGCCGAACAAGTCTTGAAGAGAAATGACAACGCAGAAAGAATCACAACCCAAAAACATCACCCAAGGAGACATTCTGCTGTGCTTTCTGCAACCGGACTTGTTTATCTCAGATTGGCCTTTTTAGTCATCAGCGTGCTTGCAGAAAGTGTGGGATGAGTCCTTCCTGAATCTTCATTTGCGAAGAAAAGCCAGAGAGAGAGTGTGTTATAACTGTGCAGTGTGAAAGGGCCCCAAGACACCCACAAGTGCTTGTCTAAGCCACAAGGTTCTGCTTGTGCTCAGAGCAAGAGGGAATAGAAATCCTCTCATTAAGTAAAACTTTCTTTCTTTTTGTATCAGCTGTTTTGCTTCCTATATGATAAGCACTACGTTTATTATTATTAGAAGGAAAGATGAAGATTATCTGTGCCTTCAAGTCATCTGTTGACTTTTGGCAACCCCATGAATTTCACAAGCTTTCCTTAGGCAGGGAATACTTAGAGGTGGTTCTGCCCTTGCCCTCCTTTGAAATATACCCTACAGCACCTGATCAATTTAGACCTTTCAGTTTTCATATAAAACCTTATAGTAATTATGCCATTCCTAGGATGTGCTGCAGGGTGACTTTGTGTCCCCTTTGGGAGTCAGCCTATACTTACTCTTCTTTTAAATTTAGAATGAGAAGTGCTGTAGTGTTAATTTAAAATTGGAAACTGTTCCTTTTAAATTCAGCATGAAAATGGTTGAATGGGTTGATTTGCAAGTTAGTTTTCTTCAACACTCAGAGTGTGGATCACTTTAAACAGGGTGATTTGTAGCTCAATAGAGTATACAATGCCACCTGTGGTTTGCTCTCCACTGCATCCTTGGTTGAAAGGACCAGGGCAGCTGGAGGTAAGCCTTTTCCCCCCTTCAAAGTACCTTATAGTTTATTATACTAAAATACTGTAACGCAGATTGATACTGATTTATTTTTATACACACAGAATTACTTGTTGACTGTTTAAAGCATCATAGGGATACATCCCATTCACCAAATATATAAATTAAAAGATTCCAGTTATATATTACAGTATAATTTAATACCTATCAAGTTTTGTTATATTATAATTTTTATTGAACACAGTTTAAATGGATTTTGTTCTATTTCAGAAAGAAATTTGAAAGCCAGTGCTTGGCGATTGATTTAATAAACATAGATTAAGGTGAGTCTTAAAACAATTACATTAAAATATAATTTAATGATTTACATCTATATTAATTTAATTAAAATTATTACAGATAAATTGAGAAAGTTTGTTTACAAATGAAACAACAGTGGGAATCGCCAGAGCTTGTTGTCTGTGACTCCTTTATATTTGAAGTAAGATATATGGTTTTTCATGGTTTTCAAATTGGCTTCATTGTCTACACACCTGTCTATGTCATATTGACACATAAATTGTTTGACTTTATTATTGTTTCATGTAATATCATGGTTTATATACCAGTTTATAGAATTATATTATATTGATTCTGCAACTTTATAAAAAGGGATTTATGTAATATCATTGTATCTGAATATATATTGTGTCCACCAGTTAATAATATTATGGTATACCACCTAACAAATTGTGTCTCTTCATAAGTGACTTGTATAATATCATTACCAATTAATTTTCAATATTTACTGTTAAATAATATATGTTATATTTGTGAATACCTTATATGGTATTATAATTAAAGAATCATATTGATTGTTATATTGTTTAGGATTATGTCTCCCTTATACTACTTTCCTTGGCAGTCTCCCATCCAACTACTAACCAGGGCTGACCCTGATGGGATTTGGTGCCTTCAGAGTACAGTGACCATAAATGTTACTTTAAAAAATAAATTGTAGAAGGAACTCCAAGGAAATGGGGAGGGGTCAGATTCTACTGTAGTTGGTAACTTTCAGTGGGAACAAAAGCCTGTAGAGCCCTTCACAGAACTGTGATCCTGAGCAATAAATGGTATTTTTGATTCATTGTCTTGGCCTAGTGTGGGTAACATCCGCAGAGTCTGTGAGCAGATTTCATTGCCTTAAGGAGAGAGTATGAAATGGGTCTTTCCAAGGACCCAAAAGAGAGGGAGGATGGTCTCACCAGAGAATGAACATGGAGAGTAAGTGAATAGCAGGGCTGCTGAATCAGCATCAAAAAAGGCCACCTGCCCCCCTTCGTAGTTCAGAGTTACTCGGATCCTCTTGAGATCTCTGCACAGGGACAGATCAGGGGAATCAGGCGGTGGGTAAATTCTGCAACTATTTCCACACTTTGCCATAGCCCAGAATCCTTTGTTAGGACTAAAGACAAACTTGCCCCTTCTCTTCGCAGACTTTTTCGCCACCCCTACGCCCCAGTCGCCTTCATTTTCCACAGCAACTTCCCAGAAATGTCTCCCTGATACAAATCCTTCACGTCCCAATACGATCACATATCCATCAAATCTCTCAGGATTTAAGGACAGGATCTGGCCGCGCTCTCCCTTTCTTACACTTTTACAATCCTGAGACAGGATGAGAAATGGATTAGCTGTGTCTGGATCCAGCATCACGTTTGCTGTTGAGAAAAAAGAAAGAGAACATCAGCAGCTGGGGGAACAAACTCATGCCCTGAGCTCAAAACACTGTAACAACTGCAAGGTACCTCAGCAAGAGGACCAAAACACTTTCCTTCCCCAACACAGACACACACCTTCTCTTTGTGCCCACTTTTTCTCTACCCTACCAAATATTTCTAATATGATTTATGTATTCTTTGCATTTTAGCGCAAAGCAACGCTCCGGCTGAATCCAGCTTTATTTCTCCAGAATTGTCTCTGGGTCCAGACGCATTTTTGGATAATTAAAATGGGGGGGGGGGAGAGGTGTCTTTGCTTTGCATTTTATCCTGCCAAAAATACTTTTTAAAAAAGAGAAAGAGAGAAATTGACCCAGTAAACCTATGGTGAACCTGCAGTGGTAGGATGGACAATGGAGTGACCATGAGGGTGGGGAATGGAGCGAGGAGGGTTAAATAAAACTTCAGAAAGCAGTCATGGTGGAGTTGGAGAATCAGTGGGAGCAGCAGAGGTTGATGGTTGGGAAAGTCAGTGGTGGAGAGAGGTGGGAAATGTAGCAAAGTGGGATGTGTGAATTAAGAAAGGTATCAGGGAATCAGGGTTGCCCGAGCTGGGAAGAACAGAGAGAAGTGGTTGTGTGTATCTATACATAGTGGAAGAAGGGGGTGTGTGTATTTGCTCATGTGAGTGGATGGATGCAAGCACGTGGGTGCATGTGGATGAGAAACAGGGAGAAAAAGGTGGGGGAATGACCCCCAGATAAAGGATCTGTAGATTATTGGGGTATTTTGCTTTGGGCTTCACCAGTTTACCTTCTCTGAAATGTGTATTGTGTTGGAGCAGAAAATTGGGTTCAAAGGAGTTAGGATCAGTTTTGTGTCTGGGTGTTTTTAGACATCATTGTATTATTAAAAATTATACTACACAAAATGTGTGATATCATACAATATAACTTGAAAACACCTATCACCAGGCTGTGGAAGTAACCGTTGCCTAGGGAGACTTGATTGGCCCCTTCCCTGATATTCTTCTGCCAGCAGGAGAACAGTACAAGAGGTTCTTCTGCTCAAAAGGTATGGCAATGATGGAGATTTGTTAAAAGGGATAGTATACTTCATCTGTGTGTATGTTTAAAGTATCCATATTCATACCACCAACTATGGCTTATGTTGGTGGACACCATCATAGCTTGTAGCAGCCGGGTGCATGACATAACAATGCCTAGATGAACTCATTTCTCACCCCAGTCATCTCCATTTGATGAAATTCATTCTGCACTTTCTGTCTTGAGACAAGGTCAAAACTGCAAACCCCATGGTTACATCTGCCTAATTTTGGATTATTAATTTTTGTTTGTTACCTTCCTCCACTCCCTAGTTGGTATTACACCTATTTGGATGATGATTGCTAGAAACTCTGGAACTTTGAAAAGTTTTTTGAAGCAAATATTGCCCAATTGTGAATTTGGAATGGTTGTTTTTATGAACCGACATGGCTATCTGTCGTTGTATTCTGTTGTGAACTTCTCAGAAAAGTCTGACTGTCCACTGTTGGAAACTATGCTGCACACTTTTGGCTGCTTCTGCTGTATAATCGTCATGTTTAAAAACACAGAAATGGACTAAATAGAATGTAGATATAGCATGTCTCTTTCCCCACAACTCACAGTTAATTACTAAATATTAATATTTAATCTATTATTGTTCTGGAACTTCTAGGACAGGTCTGTGAAACGCCAACAAAATACATGCTGATAGCTTTCTGACAAATCCAAAAGGAAACCAGTTCAAAAATTAGTAAAATTGACCCTTTATTGTTTCCTGAAATTTACCTTTCTGTAGCTGATATCCAGTTGCTAGAGAGTCTGTGGGAGCAGAGGAAACAGCAATTGAGCATCACACAATCAGGTTTACATAACAAAGAACCAACTCATAACATTATACAGTACAATTAATATTTTCCATTCACTTCAGGGAAAACAAAGAGTAAGTACTAACATGTTTGGCAAATTAATATGTGAAACAGTTTATGGAGTGAACAGGGAGTGTGCTTCCTCTCAAAATGGTGGGGGGAGGCATTCAGCCCCACTTGGCCCATGAGCTGTCTGTGATTAAAAGTTTTAAGACTGATCCTAAATAATTGTTATTTAGAAGTAAATCTTTCTAAATTACATGGGTTTTAATTCATAGGAGTATGTTGAGGACTGCAGCTTAAGACATCAATCTAGTGGATATTAGCAGTTTACCACCTTGTTTCTTTGGTTTCTGAACAATATGGTATTTTGGCTAATTTTTAGATAGAATGGGCTTTACATATATCCAAAGCCAAAATGTGTTATTTATGACTAAGGACTTATTTTATGACAGGATCTTGTGGCTCACATGTAAGGACTTAGGGACTTATCACACTACAAAGAAAAGTGGCAAAGCAGCAGGAATGTTCTGTCTTCCCTGCTGCCTTACTACATAACTTCAGCATTCTTTTGTCTAATCCTGTGGGGGACTGACTTTTTGCTAACCAGAAAAATCTGTTAGCAATAAGACATAGTTTTACCTCAGTCCCCCATGGGACCAGAAAGAAAGAACACCAGAAGAATGCTGATGTCATGCGGTAAGGAAGCAGGGAAGATGGAACTTTCCTGCTGCTTTGCTACTTTTCTTTGGAGTATGGTAAGCCCCTTAGACTTACATACAATTCAACACAATTAAAATACGTGGGAAATCTGCCATTCCACTCAGTGGGATGTTGACTGTACTCTGAATTGATTGTATACTGAGAAGAATAAAAATGACTGCAGAATGAGGAAGGGAGAAAAAACTTACTGTGTGTATCTTGAGAACTGGTGAACGCAGCTATTTCTGCTTACATCATCTGTACATTTGTTCAGCTGCATTGGCGATTAATATTGTTCACTGAAATTCTCACTCCTCTCAAATCAAATTCCAGCAATGTTGAAGTAAATGTGGGAGTGTGTCAAGTTAACATGATTGGTTTCAGGGACAGGAAGAATGGGAGGCCAGTGACTCTAGGCCAGTGACTTGAGGATCCAGTGGCCTTCCAGACATTTTGACTTCCCATTCCCAGAAGCCCTAGCCAGTCTGGCCAATGGTGATGGGAGTAGTAGTTCATCAACATTTGGAGGGCCAAAGGTTCTGTATCCCTGCTCTTGCTCCAAGCTAGAGGAGCTCTTCATACTGGCCAAATATGTTATTTAGATAGGTGAAGGGGTTGTAGCTCAGTTGGAGAGCACCTGCTTTGTATGTAGAAGGTCCCTGGTTCAATCCCTGGCATCTCTGTGTAGGGCTGGAAAAACTGCCAGTCAGTATCAACAATAGTGGGCTAGCTGGATCAGTGGTCTGCTCAGTATAAGATGACTTCCCCTATATTTTGGTCCCAGACAGTCATGTAGTGAGAAGTGCCCCCATCCATTTTGACTAGGACTACAATGATTTTCTCAATGGGCGTTTAACATTTCCATTTTGGTGCCACATGGTAATATCTCAATGGACCCAGCCATGATCACTTGTGGATCAGTGTATGCTCTAGGACAGTGTTTCTCAACCAGGGTTCTCTGGAAGCCTAGGGTTCCCCAAGAGGTTGCTAGGGGTTCCTCAAGAGATTGTGATTTGTGGGGGGGGGGGAAGCAATAGCAGTATACAGCATAATGTATACTGAGACCTGAAAATTATTTCAAGGTTTCCTCCAGGATAAAAAAAGGTTGAGAAAGGCTGCTCTAGGATAAATCCCTCCCCACAAGCCATTTTTCATTACCTCTGAATCGGTTCATAACACTCTCCAGAAATAGAGCACTATCCTGGAGGTCCCAGATCATCCACTTCAAAGCAGGAGTGAAAGTCACAGGATTCTCAAATGTCTCTCTCTTCTCACACCTGGAGAGAAAGTACGTTAACCCTTTATCCATCCAAACCAGAATTCCTGAGCAGGGACAAAGGGAATGGGTAAGGGAAGAAATAAAAATAACCAGTGCAAAAATGGAGAGAGACGGGTGTGCTTTGGTGAAGAGAAGCTCCTTCACTCTGGATTCTATGATTGCAAAGCTAGACCTCTGAAAACCAAAGAAGATGATATGGGGAATGGTCAGATGCTTACAAGAGCACTCTGGTTATGAAATAAGATCGGTTCAATGACACACCACTAAGTGCAAAGTCTCCTTGTTCCTGCTCCATTTCTTCACCTTCCCCCTTTGGAATGTTCACAACACAGGGACGCCATCTTTAAATGCTAGTGAGGGGTAGTGACAGGAGACACAACGTGGGTGTTATTGGCTACAGTAGAGCTTGGAAGTTATGTTTTTGGATTACAATGCCAAGAATCCCTCCCAGCCTGTATGGTCACCTACTGGCTGGGGGATTCTGGGAGGTATAATCCCAGAAGGGTATTTTTTTTTTCAAGCTCGGAGCTATGGCCACATGTTCCTCATTAGGTCTGGTTTGAACTTCAGTAGCATCTTGAAGAGACATATAATAATTAAAAGCACAATAAAAAACCACAAATATTCTCCCAGCTCAAGCTACCACACAAATAGCCTCAGTTCTTCTACCCCAAAGACCAGAAGCTGAGACAGTATACGCTCTCAGCAAGCCCTGCCCTAAACCCATAGGACAGCTCTTACCGTTAAATATATTATTATCAGAACTGTATCTTTAGATTAGGACAGGGAAGGGCACATACTAGGGATTGGGCACATACCAGCTGCATTGGACTCTTGGCAAGCCAACTTCTTGCTCCCCTCACCCTTTTAATTTTTTAAAAAATAATATTTTAATGTAATTTTTAAAAAGCCCTATCCACATCCCTGTTTGTATTGGAAATCAGTTCAACTACAAGAAGGTATCAGGGCAGCTACAGAAGAGAAAGGTCTTCTGGGATGCTCCTGGAGAGAGGCAGATGGGCATGAGATTGTTGCTGTCAGGCAGTTGTGTCAATAGCTAGTGGTCTGCAGCAATCTATATATGTAAAAGGCTTAAGTATGTTTCCAATCCCAGTGTGCTGATTGGCCATTCCCCTCCCTTCTTGCACTCCCTCAGCCAATCACCAACCACATGCAAATTCCCTCTCCACCTCACAGTCCACTCCTGCCATTCAATCTGCATCTACACCCCCAACCTCACAAGGGCCCCTCCCTCCTCTCACTCCCTCAGCCACTCACCACCCCCTCACCATCCACATGCAAATTTCCTTTCCACCTCAGTGTTAATTGTGTTTACACTGAAATATATGAATAAATACATAAAATGACTTATTAATATATAATCTTTCAAATCTATAACAGCGTATGTTATACTAGGCACAGCTAGTAGGCTTGAGGTTCCCCTAGACCTGTCCCTCAGAAGAGGCAGGTTGCCCAGCCCCTGCATGGGTTCTTTTCCCACAGCAGTGGCTCAGAAGCCCAGGAAAGAAGCCCATAATCTATGTATGAGGTGCCCAGCACCCATCTGTCTTGTTTTCGTGCAGCCTTACAGTGGTGTGAGTCAGTCCCTTCCAGTACTTTAAACTTGTCCATATAAGTGAACCAACTTACCTCTGAGGAAGATTTTCAATATCCTAGAAGGGAAAGAAAGAAAGAAAGAAAGAAAGAAAGAAAGAAAGAAAGAAAGAAGAGTAAGTCAGTGCCTGCCACACCCCACCCCTTGTACCACACAACCCCTCAGGCCCAAGATGTGGATTCTCGCTGCTATCTAGATGGTACCGATCTTCCTGGCACACACTCATTGTATTGGCAAAAATCTGTTGTTTTTCCATCATGAAATACATAATGAAATAATAAAATCAACAACTTAACTTAACAGTTCAGGGAAGTCTTTAATAAAATCAGCTTATTCATTATAGTTATTTATTTATTCATATGCCAGGCAGCTTCCAAGAATCACCAATTAAAACAATTATAACAACATTTCAAACAGATAAAATCACAGATAAAACATTTTAAAATCATTTAAATGAAGGTTTAAAAGATAAATAAAAACATTAATGCAACAATTAAAGGTGATAAGGACAAAAGAAAACCCTCCCAAAATTTTAGAGAGGAATTTGGGAGGTGGCATTGGGCATGTGATATGCATTCGCCATTTCCAAATGGTCTGGATTTCACATTTAAAACGAAGCACATAGACAATTGTTGAGGCCTAGTAACAGCACTTGCACATGCTGTGGTCATGTCTGGTGTCCATGGAAAATTTGGTTTATTGGTTTCAAGTAGCATGCTGGCACATCTCCAGGTGAAACTGGCTAAACAAACCTCTTGGTCCAGCATTTGCCAAGAAAACCCCATGATGAGGTCACCATAAGTCAGAAACAATTTAAAAGCACATAACAACAATTTAGTCTGTGAGCACTACATATATCTAAAAGTTTACAAGAACCTTATAACGTGCCTGGTTAATAATGGTTAGTAATAGGCAGCTTGTGGCCCCAGATAGCGAGCTTACCAACATGGGCAGTTTACTCTGCCTTGCCCCCATTTTGGAGCTCTGCAGTCCTGACGATTCAGGGTTTTTGCCTTATTTTTCCCCAGGCAGTCCTCACAACCTCCGAGGCAAAGATGGGGTTAAGACAGGGGGAAGACAGGATACGGCCCGATAAAACATTTTAAGAAAATACCTGGTTAAGCACATTCCAGCTGAAATAAAATGGATCAGGCCCTGTGTGACCGCAGAAGCCCATTCCAGCACTTCGACCCATTGTTGTAGCTGCTGGCTGCCTCACTCTTCCAGATCCAGGAAGGGGGTCTTGCTCACGTGCTGTGGGCTTCCTGCCTGGATCCAGAGAGTGGGATGCAGTGGGTGGCAGCTGCAGGGACTCCGGCACATTTGGCCAAGGTAATGAGAGAGGAATGGGCCTGCTCCATGGGCAGGGTAAGCTGGGCAGGGAGCTGGCATATCCTGGCCTGTGTAGATGAACTCAGAGATACCTTCCAGTAAGGTGCAATGAGGTGACCTTGTCAGGTATTGGAGAGGCAGGAGGAGCACATTTGTCTCGATCAGACCAAAGGTACAGCTAGTTACGTACTACTATCTTACCTGAAGGAGTTCACCCAGTGGCTGCATACTCTTTTCTTCCATCTCCTGGATGAGAATTTCTTGAGACGAGAGTTTTTCTAAGAGCCTAGATAGGTGTTCATCCCGTTCCTTTATAATCTTATTTTCTACCTCTTCCATTTGGGCCAGGAGACATTTCTCTTGTTGCTCCAGCAACTCGTGTAGCCGCCTAAACTGAGCCACTGTCTTTTCTTTCTTTGCTTCTGTTTCCTTCTGCAATGAGTAGACGGAAACCAGAGTCAACGAAAAACAAAATGTGGAATATATTCAGTAATGTCTTTTAAGCTGGTTTTTTTATAGGTTTAGTTCAACAAAAACAGCAATGCAAAATAATAAACCTAAATACAGTACCATATGACAAAAAAAAAAATATAGCTCCTACAAAACCCACAGTAGAACATACAGTTGGACCCTCGTATTTCAGTTCCTGGACTTACCGTGGATAACAGTGAACCCTATTAAAATAATGGACTTCTGGTAAAAACATACCATAGAGCTGTGTTGGAGCCCTAAAAGATGTCTAGAGAGGATGCCTCTTTAGGCATTTTCTAGGATGACTCTATAGTATGTGTCCCTGTTTTGTGTCCTGCGGATAACTGAAACCATGGATATTGGTTCCACGGACACGGAAGTCTGACTGTAATCAGTTTTCCACCACAGCCTGGAAAACTGTCATGACAAAAGCTAGGTGATGAGAACTGCTTTGGAAGAACACTAATCTTTACAAAGATCTAATTAATATTCAGGAGGTAAAAAGCCTCCTAGCTCACTGTCATAAAATGGCCTTGGTCCAACTTCTGCAATGGCAATTATTACATGACACCGTAAGCCAGGGATTGCTGGGAATCCTGGCCTATCCATTCTGAGAACTGCCCAGTTGTGCTGCCTGGAGTTCCATGGTTTGTTTAGTGCAGGAATGGGAATCTGATGGCCCCCAGACTGCATGTGGCAACAAGGCCATTTTTTTTTCTGGGCCCCAAAGGAAATACCTCTAGAAGCCACTAAGGCAGTGATGGGCAACCTTTTGAGCCTGGTGTGCCAAACTTCCCCAAAAAACTGAGCATAACTCGGGTGGTGTGTCACTTTGAGGAAAAAACATTATTTCACAATATTTGTTGTTTAAATAACATAAATGTATAATTGTTATATATAATTGTATTTAATAAACCAAAAACTAATTATTTAACTTACCTGCTTAGTGACTTCTTTGTTCATCCGTCAGTCGGTTTCTTTTGTTGGTCTTGATATTATTTAGCTTGTGTGGGGTGCCATAAACTGAGATAAGTGAGGGGGAGGGGGAATTCTTTAACTAACTTGCCTATTAGTGACTTTTTGTTGCTGAATTTCATTGGCTAATTCTTCAATTGAAGGTTGGTATTTTGTACACTTCAGGCCCAAGCAAGCGCTACTAACGTCATCTGTCAATCTGTTTCTTTTGTTGGTTTTGATATTATTTAACACTGAGAATAAGGCCTCACAAAAGTATGTAGAGGGGAAAATTGTGAGTAAAGCCACTGCTATATTGTTCAGGGTGCTAAATGATGAGCAATGATCTCACTTTTCCCATTTAGCTTAGCAATGCGCAGGGAGGGCAGGGGTGGTGGTGTCTGAGGTAGTGTCCGAAGTGCTGCTGGGGCCGAACTGGAGGCTTTGCACCGGGGCCGGCCTATTTATACCGGCCCCGTTGCCAGCCACCGCATCATCCAGCTGCGCCGGAAATGCGGCTGGATGACCCTCCCCTCTGGTCCAGGCAGCCAATTGGGGCACAGCTGACCAGCCCCGATTGGCTCCTTTTTTCCCGCCTTCCCCCCAGCAGCCGAGGCTGCTGGGAAGAAGCAGGCCAAAATGGCAGCCTCCTTGGTAGGGAGGGTGCTTTCTGGTTAGCCTCCTCCCTCCAACCCCTCCCATCCAGGCTATCAGGCACCCTCCAGCCACTCCCCTCCAGCAACCAGCCAGCCACTCTCCCTTACCAAAGCCACGATCGATCGCGGCTTTGGAAATAGAGGGTGCTGGCTGGAAAGGCTCCCCGCTCCAACCACTCCCCTACAGCCTCTCCCCTCCAGCTTCCAGCCCCCCTCCGTGACTGAGAAAGGTCCCAGCCAGTGAGCTTTTACCCCCCCCCCCGTGCAGCCTCGCTGAAAGGGAGGGGTGTTCTCCGTGACTGAGTCACGGAGAACACCCTTACATTTCAGCGAGGCTGCAGGGGGGGGGGTGAGAGCATCGCTGGCTGGGAAAGGTCCCAGCCAGCGAGCTTTTACCTCCCTGTCCAGCCTCGCTGAAAGGGAGGGGTGTTTTCCGTGACTGAGTCACGGAGAACACCCCTCCCTTTCAGCGAGGCTGCACGGGGTGTGTGTGTGAGAGAGCATCGCTGGCAGGGAAAGGTCCCAGCCAGCGAGCTTTTACCCCCCCCCCGTGCAGCCTCGCTGAAAGGGAGGGGTGTTCTCCGTGAGTCACGGAGAACACCCTTCCCTTTCAGCGAGGCTGCAGGGGGTGGGGTGAGAGCATCGCTGGCTGGGAAAGGTCCCAGCCAGCGAGCTTTTACCCCCCCCATCCAGCCTCACTGAAAGGGAGGGGTGTTCTCCGTGACTCACGGAGAACACCCCTCCCTTTCAGCGAGGCTGCACGGGGGGGGGGCATCGCTGGCTAGATGGGAGGGCTGGATAGGAGGGGTTTTCTGAATGGGAGGGCTTTTCCCTCCTCCAGCCCCTCCTCTCCAGCGACCAGCCAACCTCCTTTCCCAAAGCCGCAATCGCAGCTTTTGGAAGGGAGGGTGCTGGCTGGAAAGCCTCCTCCCAGTGGTGAGGCTTTGTAGCCCTGCCCGCCACTTTCATTCTTTCCTCCGCCTGCCTAAAATGGCGAGCAGGGCTTTGAAGCCCTGATCGCCACTTTAGGGAGGGTGGTGAGGGGGAGGGGGAGGGGGGAGCGACCTAGCCGCGTGTCACCACTGACGGCTACGCGTGTCAGTGGTGACACGTGTGTCATAGGTTCGCCATCACCGCACTAAGGACTCACCTACATGGGCCAGGATACAAGGGCCAGGCTGGTGTATCCTGCCTGTGGATCAGTCCCATTCCTCTCTCATTACCTCCATGAAATGCGAGGAAGCCCAGATGGGCATCACTGAAGCTGCTGCCTTCACCGCCTGTGTCCCACCCTCCAGATCTAGGACACTAGTCCAAAGTACGTGAGCATGGCCCCCTGCATATGGCCAGCCTGGTCATATGCTGTGGGATTCCTTCCTGGATCAGAAGATGGGCCAGGCTGCTGGAATAATAATAATAATAATAGGCTCCTGCGGTCTTGTGGGAACCAATCTGTTTTTCCCTGGAGGGAGGGTACGATTTTACAATGTTTTATTTACCTACCCTGCCTTCCCTCATCTTAGCCCCAGGGATTGTGGGGTCTGAATGGGGCAAATGCCCTGTTTCGTCAGGATGCAGGGCTCTAAAACAGGCACAAGATGGGTTAATTTGCCAGCCATAAGGTTCATGTTTCTTCTTTAAAACCAGGCACATTCGGCCCTCCTTCCCCACACCTTGTTTTAGCAAAACAACAGCAACAACAAAAACCCCATACTTCTTTAGAAGATTGAAGACAGGGTGGAGCCAAGCTTCCATGGCGTAGGAAGATTTCTCCAGGACAGGTGCTCAAGGTAATGGAATTAAATGAATAATTTCCCCTCAAAAAGGCATAAGGAGAGCTTTGATGGAAGATTTATGGCTGTGAATCACTAAGGAATGGTAATGGAAGAGAAAACTGCAGCTCAAAGAAGCCTAAAGTAAACAAATAGTTACTTTCAGTTTTGCCCGATAGTGGAGCTGCCTAACTAAAAAGAACATTTTGCTAATAAATCACTAAGGTTGGAGGAAGCAGCGAACAATTGTAGGCAAATGAAAAGGATGATTTAACAGGAGAAGGAATAATTGATCTAACTGGAGAATAAGTGGAAAGATTTTTAAAAATAATAAATGGTGGAGGAAGGAGGGGCCATACACAGAAGGGGAGGAATGAAAGTTTGGAGTGTTTTGATTTTCTTATGTCTAAAAAAAGAAGAAATATTGCAGGAAAAAGTTGGTTGAGGCCACAAACATCAGATAAGCCATCGGATAGGTCTCACAAGAGGTTGGAAAGGATTTCTTTGGAAATACAGAATAATAAGGGTGAACCAGAAGGGCTAAGTATGGAAAAGGGAACAAGCCCCAAAACAAGCCCCCAAAAGAGTGGTCTTTCAAGTGCCTCTGCCCCTGATCCTCTATCCCCAAGGGGGAGGGAAAGAAGGGGAGAAAGCACAGAGGATATTAAAACTCATATGGATTCTCTCTTTACAAAAATGATGACAGAATTTAGAGAAGAAAAAAAGAGAATGTTTTTCAGAGTTTGCAAGTATAAGAGAAGAAATGCAGAAGGAGAGGAAAAGATCTGAAGAAAGATTTGTGGAAATGAGTACAAAAATACAAGGAATACAAGGAGATATTCTTAATATAGTAAAAGAGAACAAAGAAATAATTAAAACCCAAACACTTCAAAGCAGTCAGATCCAGGACAATATGAAGAAAATCACGGATATGGGGAAAAAATGATATACATGCAAGATTTCCAATGCAGGAATAACTTTAGAATAAGGTTCCTGCCAGAATCTGTGGGGAAAGATCAAGGATCTAATCTGAAATCTGAAGTGTTGAAATGGCTACAGCAAGTGACACCAGCTGTGAAATGGAGGGATGAAGACATTGAGCGGATCCATAGAGAATTGACAGGAAGGAGAAGTATGTTGCCAAGAGATGTTATTGTTAGAGTTATGAATTACAATAACAAGGAGGAATTGATGAGAACAGTCAAGAAATACCCAGAGAGACTGAAGTATGGAGATGTAAGGGTGGAATTATATAATGACTATTGTCCACAAACAGTAATTTGGAGAAAATCGATGAAGCCTTGTATTGCTACTCTTTTGAAAGCTGGTATAAAATATGCTTGGGGATACCCAGTGTTTTTGAAATTTGAATGGGCAGGAAAAAGATATAGAATGGAAACGCCAGAAGACGGACTGCGTTTGTTGGAGGAGTTGGGAGTATATAAGAAGGAGTATGGAGCTGATGGAGGAGCGGACAGCGGAGGAGGAAAAGTTTAGACAGATGAAGAAAGCAGAAGGAAGAAGAAGAGAAAAATTACAGGGTGGGGGAAAGAGGGGAAATGTTTTTATTTTTTATTTTTATGAGCACTCGGGGGGAGGGAGTTGTTCTGGGCCATTGGATGATCTCCTCGCCACTCCTCACCTGGAAGGCCTGGGGGGTCATGAGCAAGGCAATTCGCCTTGGGAAGACAAGGTGGGGAGGTAAAGAAGGGAAAGGGGGGAGGGGGGAAGGGAATGGGGGAAAATTGGGAAAGGGTGGGTATGGGGAAGGGAGGTCACTTTTTGGAGCCAGAAGATCTTATAGAAAATGTAATAAGGGATCTAATGGTTAATAAATTAAAGATATCAACCTTAAATGTTCATGGCCTTGGCACAGTAATAAAATGAAAAAGGATTGAAGCACTATTGAAGAAGGATCAAGCGGATATAATATTTTTGCAAGAGACACATCAAAAAAGGGAAGGAGTAAATGAATTGAAATTGAATTGGGTAAGAGTTTATGAAAAAGCATACGGGAATTCAAAAGCTAGAGGGGTAGCAATATTAATAGCAAAAAATGTAATTGTGTCATTAAAAAGGTGAAAAAAGATGAAAATGGTAGATATATTATAATGCAAGGTGAAATGGGAGAAGATAAATATGTTCTAATGAATGTATATGCTCCAAATGAAAAACAAGAGGAATTTTATGAGAAAGTATTTAAAGAAATGGAGAATATGCAAGAACAAAATATTGTTGTAGCAGGAGATTTTAATATGCAAATGGAAAGAATAAAAGACAAATCAAATTATTCATTAAGGGATAAATATGATAATATTACAAATTTAAATAAAATAATAAAAAGAAAGGGGTTGAAAGATGTGTGGAGATTGGTAAAGGGAGATGAAAGGAAATATACATACTTTTCAATGGTACATAAGAGTTATTCAAGAATTGATTATATTTTTGTATCAAAGTATTTGATTGATAAAATCATAAATTCAGAGATAGAAAATATAAAAGTAACAGACCATGCCTTGGTCAATGTGACAAGGGGGATATGCATAAAAGAAACCTTTAATTTAAAAAAAAGGCAAGAAGAAAGAAAAGGGAAATTAGAAAGGGAAATAGAATTATTGGAAAATAAATATATATTAAACAAGGAAAAACAAACTTATATTGAGTTACGAGCAAAGAGGGAGGAATTGGATAAAATGGAAGTAGATGAAGTACAGGAAAAATTAATTTATTTAAGAAGGGAGTATTTTGAATTTAGTAATAAAAATTCAAAAATGTTGGCTAGATCCACACAGAAGAAGAAAATGGAAAATATGATAAATGGGATTAGAGATAAAACAGGTAAAATGTGTAGAACAATGAAGGAAAAACTAACAATTTTTGAGGAGTTTTATAAAGACCTGTACCAGTCAGGGAATAAATCAGTGGAACAAATAGAAAAATATGTAGGGGAAAATTGGAAGATGAAAATAGAAGAGGAAGATAGGGATTTATTAGAAAAACCAATTACGAAAATGGAAGTAGAGGAAGCAATAAACAATTTAAAAAGCGGGAAAGCTCCAGGAATGGATGGGTTAGGACCAGATTATTATAAAGTATTTAAAAAGAAGCTGATACCTAAATTATTAGGATTATATAATAATATAATAATGGGAGATAAAGTCCCTTCATCATGGCAACAATCATTGATAATATTGATACCAAAGCCAGATAAGGATTTGTTGGACCCTGGATCATACAGGCCTATATCATTGATAAATCAAGATGCAAAGTTATTATCAGCAATAATGGCAACGAGAATGAATAGTTGTATGTATAAATATATATTAAAGGACCAATGTGGATTTGTGAAAGGAAGACAAATGTCAAATTTAATAGGAAGGGTGTTAAATAAAATACATATAATTGGTAAAACAAAAGTAAAAGCAGGGATATTAGCATTAGATATATTTAAAACATTTGACTGTGTGGAATGGCCAACACTAAAAATAATATTGAAAGAATTTGGAATGGGGAAGAGGTTTAGAGGATTAATAGATCAATTGTATTCCCATAATACAGCTATAGTGATGGTTAATGCTGGAATAACAAGAGAAATAAAAATAATGAGAGGAACAAGACAAGGTTGCCCACTTTCTCCAATATTGTTTGCAATGGTAATAGAAATTCTAGCAAATGTGATAAGAAATGATAATAATATAGAAGGAATTGGAGTAGAAACAAAACGTAAGATAAGCTTGTTTGCTGATGACACTTTTTAACAATTAAGGAACTGATTAATGGAATAGAAAAAATTAAAGAACATTTAAAAGTATTTGGGGAGATGACAGGCTTACAGGTTAATTGGAATAAATCAGATATGATGTTGTTTAACTATACTAAGGAAGAAGAAAATGTATTTGTAAAAGAGAAAAAATTAGAAGTAAGATTAAAAAGTAATATTAAGTATTTAGGAATAAATATTACAAAAGATTTGAAAGAACTAGAAGAGAAAAATATTATGGTACTAAGGAAAGAAATGGAAAAGAAGTTGGAAGAATATAAAAATATTCAACTATCATGGTTTGGAAGAGTAGCTTTAGTTAAAATGAAAATATTACCTAAACTAAATTTTTTGTTTAGAATGTTACCAATAAAAATATCAGAAGTAGAATTGAAAAAATGGCAAAATATGCTGAATAAATATTGTAATGGAGGGAAAAGGACAAGATTAAATAAATTATTTTGGTATATATCACAGAAGGAGGGAGGACTTGGTCTTCCCAAAATAAAAGGATATTATGAAGCTAATCAATTGAGATATGTTATAGAAGGAATTGTAGGACAGGGGGATTTAGAATGGTTAGAGATAGAAACAGGGAGAATAGAAAAGAGAATATGGAATATATTTTTTGATAATTTTACAAAAAAGGAAATTAAAGGAATTGAGAACCCATTTCTGCAAAATATATGGGAAATATGGTATAAATATAAGAGAGAATTTTTGCCTATTGATTCAGTACTAACTCCGGTTATAAAGGGGGGGGGAAATTCCCAAATAATTTGAAGGAAAAAATGGGAAAGGAATTAAAGAAAAGAGGACTAGGTAAAATAGAGGGATGGATAGAATGGATGAATGAGAAAGGGAGTATAAGAGAGAAATTATGTGGAATGAAAATTTCATGATTTAATTGTATACAGTTAGAACAATGGATTAAAAATTGGAAAAAGAATCATAAAGAAATAAGGGAATTTACAAAATTTGAAAATTTGGTGAAAAAAGGTGAAAAGAGGGATGATAATGAAAGTATGAAAGGTATTACAAGTGAATTATATAAAATATTGATAAAAAATAAGGGAAAAAAGACAAAGGGGAATATTTAAGGAGAATATGGGAGGAAGATTTGAAGCAAAAAATTGGAGATCATGAATGGGATAAGATATGGAAACAAAGACATCTAAAAAATATGTCGATACGGATAAAAGAAAATTATTATAAAATAATATGGAGATGGTATTTGACACCAGCAAGATTGCATAATATAGATAAGAATAACTCTAAATATTGTTGGAGAGGTTGTCAAGAAATAGGTACATATATGCATATGTGGTGGAATTGTAAATTTGTACAGCAGTTTTGGGAAATGGTTTTCATAGAAATAGAGAATATTCTGAATAGAAATATAGAAAGGAAGCCGAGCATAGAATTGATGTCAATTTATAATGAAGAGAATGGGAACCAAGCAGAAAAGGATTTAATAACAAATTTATTAACGGCAGCAAGATTAATTATAGCAAGACATTGGAAAATGCAAATAAATGTACAAGTGGAGGAGTGGTATAAAGAAGTGTGGAAGATGGCAATAAATGATAAGTTAACGTGTAGACTCAAAGTAAGAAGAGGAAGTTGGAAAGAAAGTGACTGATAAAATTTGGAAAGTATTTGTTAAAAAAGTATTACAGACAAAAGATGGGAGGTTACCTCCACAAGAAAAAATGGGATTCTGGAAAGATTAGGTAAGGGATAATGGCTCCAGTGAAGGGGAGCACTGAGGTGGGGGGGGGTAGGGGAATTAATATTTTTGAATAGAATTATAGTAAATAATCTATGTTAACTTTTGAAATTAGTTAATAGAAAAATTGCGATTTTATAGTAATTTTATGTGTTATAATAACTAAGTATTGATTGGATAATATAATGTATGATTATAAAATTAATAAAAATATATTTAATAAGAAGATTGAAGAGACCTTCCAGACACATCCAGTTTTCCAAAGAGGGGCTGGTGCAGCCCATGGGAGGTCTAGATGGTGGGAAATGGACCCTGGATCCCCCAAAGCTGGTGTAATGTCTGATCTGAACAGGGGCAAGCTGCCAGTCTGATTTGTGGCCTCCCTCTCCCAACAGGTCAGGCAAGGAATCCTTGGTTTGTTTTAAGGTCTCTTTCACTGACTTGTGGCAGGATGGCAAGGGGGAACAGCCACTGGACCATGAGGTTTGTTTAGCCAGCCTCACTTGGGGCTTGTCTAGACAATGAAAATGTTCCTCTCAGAATTCGCTGGGAATACCGTTTTTCCCAATGAGCTCCCATGACAATTTACCTTATTTGGAAGTACGGAGGCAAAACACTCAGTTTACTGCCTGGGACAACCCTTCTCATTTCCCCCATATTCTTTAAAATAATGCGAGGAAACATGCATTTGTGCCCATTAAGACAACTGATTTAATTTGTTGTGCAGTCTTGGAGAGGGCAGAACTGGACTTCTGATTGGTTGGACATGTACGAGGGGCAGATTTTCTGACAAGATAATGCCCAGAAGCACCCTGTTGGGTTTTCGAGTTAGTGATCGTGAGCTCTTTGGCTCCGCTGATTGCCCAAATAATTTTATAAGTGGAAGGTTGCACTTGCGCACCTCTGCTTTAATATAAAAATATATATACTGTGCAGCGACAGCAGCATTTATCGTGCTAATTTACAGCCATCATATTGATTTACAGGCGTCTGAACTTCAAACTGCGGATAGTTTCTGATTGTATTAGTTTTGCTAAGAATTTGTGGAGACAAAAGAATGCTGCTGTGAATTTACAATAAGGCACAGGAATAAGCATTACTGAGAATATTTCCCCTCATCAATATGAGCCCTTGGAGATGTGCCAGCATGCTACATGGAACCAGCACCAATAAACCTAATTTTCCATGGATACCAGACATGACCACAGCCCATATCAGTGCTTTTCAAAGTGGTGGTCCATAGGATGGTAATGGTCTCTGAGCCACAAAGTAGTGATCTTTGGACCAGTGCAGTCCTTGAACCATGGGCAACCAGACCTTGGTAAGTTAAGAAACAACTGTTGCCAGTGGGCACAAATATGATGCATATTGCTGGCATTCGGGGAGGGGGGAATAATTGCTAGTCCATTGTATAGTCTGAAAAGAAGTGGTGTATGTGATGTTAGGTCATCTCAAATAGGCAGTCTTAGGGATAAGCTAATGACATGGCATATAACTTTCCTCCTTGCTCCTGACAAGCAGTGGCAAGAGGAAAGGGGATGCTCTCGTATTAGGGAGTCAGCAGTCCTTCCATTCTTCAGCCCTCATCTTTCTGCTGCTTTTAACTCCTACCCTGTTCCACACACCTTGAGAAATCCACTCACACACCTTCCCTCGTATATCTCACTTGAACATTTTCTCCCTCTTCCATATTTAATATTCAGCGTTTCTAAATACTGGCTCATTTACTTGTTCCCTCTTAAGTGATTATGAAACTTACAAGGAGGTCTTGACTTTCCTTTTCCAGGTCTGTTTTCAATGCCAGGATTTGGTCTCTCTCCTTTCTCAAAATCTCCAGGTACTCACCGATCTGACCCTGAGGAGAATGCAGTTGAGGTTAGAGGCTTACTCTAAACCAGGGGTGGGCAACTGTGGGAAGCTAGGGGGTGGCATTAGTCCCCCAGGAGACCTCGAGAGGGCAATGCATCCCACTGTACCTCCCTGCAATAAATAAACAAGCAATTGTCCAAAAATACCCTCTAGGGAACATGGGGGCATCTTTGCCATGTTTTGGGGACCTAAGAGAAGTCTTTTTAGCAACAGGAAATGAATAGAAATCACTTCCTGTTTACTTTTTGTTTTAGAAAAAGGCCTCTCCTCTGCTCACCATGGCCCAGGAGATGTCAGAAACATGGCAAAGATGCTGCCATGTCCTTGTGAGGACATGAGGGGGGGGGGAATAAAAGGACAGTTTGCTTACCTGTAACTGTAATTCTTTGTGTGGTCTTCTGTGAATTCACACAGCTGGGCTTATTCCTGTGCAGTGCACACAGAAGCTTCTAGAATAGTTATATAACATATTTTTGGCAGTAGCTCCACCCATCCTAACAGTCCATCTGAGGCGATCCTGCTTATTCCCCTCAGTTCCATAGGATGCTGCAATTAGTAGCATCAACAAGGTTAAACACAAAGGAGGACATAGAGGGGAGGATGGGCGGGTCTGTGTGAATTCACAGAAGACCACTAGAAGAACTACAGTTACAGGTAAGCAACCTGTCCTTCTTCATGATCTCTGTGAATCCACACAGCTGGGAGTCTAGCATGTTTATCCCCAGGTGGAGGGTATGTCATGCCCTACAGAGAGGATGAGGACACAGTGTCACAGTGAAACACAAAAACATTTATTCAAGAACCAGGCATGCATTGCATGAACCATGCACTCACTGAATG
Organism: Gambelia wislizenii; assembly: GCA_030847615.1. Classification (NCBI taxonomy): domain Eukaryota; kingdom Metazoa; phylum Chordata; class Lepidosauria; order Squamata; family Crotaphytidae; genus Gambelia; species Gambelia wislizenii. Next base: position 35,821,634 of record JAUMIR010000002.1, read on the forward strand.
GCAGAGAGGAGAACAGTCCTTCCAAAGGAGGCATCACTCCTGGACCTGTTATCAAGTCTGTAATGTGAAATAAAAGTCAGTGGAGTAGACCAGGTTGCCCCTCTGCAGACATCCTCTGGGGGAACCCCGGAGAGAAAGGCAGTGGATGCAGGTACAGCTCTGGTAGATTGGGCTTGAATTCTAGAGGGCAATGGCTTTTGAGCCAGTTCGTGGGCAAGCATGATGGTAGAAACCACCCACTTGGATGGACGCTGTGGAGAGATCGGAGAGCCGTGGTTCAACACAGCGTAGGACACAAAGAGTCAATTTGACTTGCGGAACAGAGCAATTCGTTGAACGTAGAAAGCCAACGCACAATGGACACCCAGGTAATGGAGACTGCATTCGAATTCATCAGTCGGGTTCTGCATCAAGACAGGGAGAATGATGGACTGGTTCAGGTGAAAGCTGGAGATGACCCTAGGCAGAACCGACATGTTGGTCTTGAGCACCACCTTGTGCTTGTGGAAAACTAGATACGGTGGGTCAGAGCGAAGAGCACAGAGCTCACCCGCACACCTTGCAGATGTCACAGCTACGAGGAAGGCCATCTTCCAGGAGAGAAGATGAAGATCCGCTGTGGCCATCGGTTCGAAGGGAAATTTTGAGAGCTGTGAGAGAATTAGTTCCAGGCTCCAATCCGGGGTGGGTTCAACCACTGGAAGGTGAAGGTTGGTGTACACTTTCAGGAACTTCTTAACCAGCGGGTCTCGAAATGGAGAGGGTCGACCTATTCCTTGGAATTCCACCGAAATCGCAGCAAGGTAACACTTCAGCGATGCAATAGAGAGTCCCAAATCTGACAGGTATAGTAAAAACTGAAGAACGGTAGTTACAGAAGAAGAGAATGGGGTGAGGCCCCACTCCGTCAGGAAGGCTACAAACCTCTTCCATTTGTACTGATAGGAACGCCTCGTAGAAGGCTGAAGAGATGCATCAACCACAGCCTAGATCTCGGGAGGTAATGGTGGAGGCGGACCAGATGAATTTGACTTTGAATTCGCCCGCAACCCCAAGGCCAGATCCTCTAAGCAGTCAGACGCAACGTTGCCAGGTCCGGGTGTTGAACCCTGCTGTCCTGGACAGTCAGAAGATCGGGACGGGGAGGCAGATGGATGAAGCACCGGTGAGGTACATGAAGGAATGGTCGGAACCATGGTTGCCAGGGCCACTAGGGAGTGATGAGAATCGCATCTGACTTGTTATGACACAGCTTTGCCACCACATGTGTCAGCAATGGAAAAGAAGAGAACAGGTACAACAGGGGCCTGTTCCATTGGAGGAGGAACACGTCCCCTCTCGAACCCATAGTGCTGGAACATGCACAGTACTCCCGGCACTGTCTGTTGTCTGCCAATGCGAAGAGGTCAATCCTCAGATTGCCCCAGTGATAGAAGAGGGAGAGGACTATAGAACAGTGCAGCTTCCATTTGTGGATGGAGGAACTGGAACGGCTCAGTCCATCTGCAAGAGTATTCTCTTCTCCCGGGAGGTGTATGGATTGAAGAAAGATGTTCCTCCATATGCATCAGTTCCAGATCTCTATCGTCGTTGATTATAGCGTGGCGGATCTTGTCCCTCCTTGCTTGTTGAGATAATACATGACGGAGGTGTTGTCTCTCACAAGCAAGATGACCTTTCCGGCAACCAGGGCTTCAAAGGACCTCAGTGCTTTCTGAACAGCCAGCAATTCAAGGAAATTGATGTGCATCTGCTGTTCCTCTGCAGACCAAGTGCCCTGTATGGCATAACGATTGAGATGTGCCCCCCAGCCAACTATGGGTGCATCAGTTGTCAATGTAACCTGAGGTTGTGGAGGTCTGAAGGGCAAGCCAGCAAGAACCAGCAACGGGTTCAGCCACCAGTTCACTGAACCTCTCTTGGCATAGTGAGCAACTTGCATGGAGGGTGGGTCAGAGGGTCGAACACCAAAAGGAACCAGGATTGAAGGGGCCTAAATCGGAGTCTGGCAAATGGAGTAACTGCAGTTGTCGATACCATGTGCCCCAACAGGACTTGAACAGAATGGGCAGTCATCTGGTGAGAATGGCAGCACTGGTAAATTAGAGTCCACAAAGTGTAAAATTGAGCTACTAGTAGGTAGGTGGCTGCAGTCGTGGAATCAGCCAGGCTCCTATGAACTGGACAGTCTGAGATGGATTCAGGAGCGATTTCTCTGTGTTGACCACCAGACCAAGGGAATCTAGCAACTCCAGCATGAAGCTGATGTCCCGAAGGAGCTGAGATGGGGAGTCTGCCACAAGGAGCCAGTCGTCGATGTAGGGGAAGGCAACTATCCCTTGTTGTCTCAGGTAGGCCGCCACTACCGCCATACACTTTGTGAAACCCCTGGGTGCCGTTGCCAGGCCGAAAGGTAGGACTTAAAACTGGAAAGCATCGTCACTGATCTAGAAGGCCAGGAACCATTGGTGGGCAGGATGGATCCCAACATGGAAGTAGGTGTCCTTCAGCTCAGTGGTCACGAATCAGTTGCCATGTTGGAGGAGAGGAAGGATCAAAGACAGCGTGACCATCCTGTACTGCTTTGGGAGGATGTAGAAATTCACTCTGCGGAGGTCGAGTATCAGTCAAAGCCCTCCATCCTTCTTGTTCACGAAGAAGTACCTTGAGAAGAAGCAGAGATGGCGCCGGTCGGGAGTCACCCATTGGATGGCACCCTTCTCGAGCAACGTCTGCACCTCCTCAAGGAGGACCAGAGAGGGAGATGTTATTCGAATTTGACCTGTTGGGGGGGGTACTCCTCGAATTCGATCCAATAGCCCTCTTGAATGATCCAGAGCACCCAGCGATCCAATATTATGGATGCCCAGGTTGGATGGAGATGGGCCAAGTGATCCCCAAACATCACTGTCTGTAAGATAGGAAAGGAGTTAGAACCTGTGTTTGGCTTGGTCCTTAGGAAGCTGTTTGGAAGGCTGTTGATAGCATGGAGTGTTCGACTGACTTCTCACCGAGGGGACCAACGAAGACTGGGATGGGTACCTGGAGCAGCAAGAAGGCGGAGGATTATAACCCCGACACTGGGAGTAGGGATACTGGGAGCCCTGCTACCCCGATCGGCCTCTGGCATGGAAGGAAGAAGATGGCATACCATACTTCTGTGCCATATTCCTCATCTTTTGGGTGAATTCAAGCTTCACTTCAGTGGATTGGTTGAATAGCCCTGTATGATTTAAGGGCATGTCCTCTATCGTTGCACATGCTTGTAGGGTCAAGCCCAAGGATTGCATGACAACAGAGCGAGACTGAACAAGCCACCGACTTCACTGCACAGTCAGCCACATGACGAGCCGAGTTCATCTGCTGTCCAGCCAGGGATTGTGCTTCGGCCTGGACAGCCTGGGCCATATGCCTCTCTTCATCCGGAAGCCCCTCCAGGTATAGGGAGATCCTGTCCCAGAGAACTTGCTGGTATGCGCCCATGCAAGGGGAATAATTGGCAATCCAGAAACTCAATGCCGCCAAGGAGTATAACTTTTGCCCCAGGACGTTAAGCTTCCTATCCTCATTATCAGATGGTGTGGCCTGCGAACGACGCTGCTGGAGATGTTGCGATGCCTCCACCACTACCGAATTCAGCTTTGGATGCTCATGAAGCCAGGAGATATCCTCACCATTGATTCAGTAAAGCTTGTCGATGCGTTTGGACGTTGACGGGAGAGAGGAAGGGTTCTCCCAGGATCCTTGGGTCAGCTTCAGGAGTGATGGCAGGATGGGCAAGGGAGCTACTGGAGGTGCCTTGGACTTCCTCCTCTGGCTTTGCTTCGCAAACGAAGATTCAGGAAGGACTCATCCCGTGATTTCTGCAAGCGCGCTGATGACTAAAAAGGCCAATCCGAGATAAACAAGTCCGGTTGCAAAAAGCACAGCAGAAGGTCTCCTTGGGTGATGTTTTTGGGTTGTGATTCTTTCTGCGTTGTCGTTTCTCTTCAAGACTTGTTCAGCGTGAGTTCTCAAATAAGGCTGCAGCATTGTGGATAGTGCGTCTCCATGCCTCCCGATGTGAGGCCAGGGCGGACCACTGTTGGTGATCAATTTGGCCAAGCCTGAGATGTTGTTTCAGGGAGTCTTTGTATCGCTTTTTTGGAGCGCCCCTCTTACGCTGACCCGTGGCGAGTTCACCGTAGAGTACTATTTTTGGGAGGCGATGGTCCTCCATCCTAGAAACGTGCCCTGCCCAGCGCAGCTGCATTCTCAATATCATGGCTTCAATGCTGGTGATCCCTGCTTGCTCAAGGACAGCAACGTTCGTCACATAGTCAGTCCAGTGTATATTTAGGATTGTGCGTAGACAGCGCTGATGAAAGCGCTCGAGGAGTCGTAGGTGGTGGCGATAGTTGACCCATGTTTCAGATCCATAAAGGAGGATAGACAGTACAATGGCTCTATACACACTGATTTTTGTGCTTTGCCTCAGGTGTTTATTGCTCCAGACTCTTTTGTGAAGTCTTCCAAATGCACTATATGCCTTTGCTAATCTGTGATCGATCTCTTTGTCAATCTTGGCATCTGAGGAGATGATGCTTCCCAGGTAGGTGAACTGCTGAACGGACTTGAGCACAGATTTGCCGACGGCAATGTGGGGATGGTGGTGTTCGTCCTGTGGTGCAGGCTGGTAAAGAACTTCTGTTTTCTTCAGGTTGACTTCTAGCCCAAACAGCTCTGCAGCTGTTGTGAAACAGGATGTTAGGCGCTGCAGAGCTGCTTCTGTGTGGGCAACAAGGGCAGCATCATCGGCGAAGAGCAGCTCACGGACTAGATAGTTTAGAGTCTTAGTGTGAGCCCTCAGACGGCTTAAGTTAAACAAGCTACCATCAGTACTGTAACATATATAGATGCCGTCATCTTCTTCAAGCTCTGCCATAGCCCTTTGGAGCATCGTGCTAAAGAAGATTGTAAATAAAGTTGGTGCGAGAACACAACCTTGCTTCACTCCATTAGTTATTAGAAAGGGCTCTGAAAGAGCATCGCCATATCTGACTTGACCACGCTGGCCCTCGTGTAGCAAGATAATCATTTTAAGGAATTTGGGGGGGCATCCTAGTCTTTCCAGGATCTGCCACAGACCTTTTCTACTTACAGTGTCGAAGGCTTTGGTGAGGTCGACAAATGTTACATAGAGACCCTTGTTCTGCTCCCTACATTTTTCTTGCAGTTGTCTAAGGGCAAATACCATGTCTGTAGTACTCCTATTGGCTCTGAAGCCACATTGGCTTTCAGGGAGAAGTTCTTCTGCAATAGCAGGAACTAATCTGTTCAGGAGTATCTTTGCAAGGATTTTTCCAGCAATAGAGAGCAGTGTTATGCCTCGATAGTTTGAGCAGTCAGATTTTGCTCCTTTTTTCTTGTACAGGGTGATGATGACTGCATCTCGGAGATCTGATGGCAGTTCCCCCTTTTCCCAGCAATTCACAAGGAATTCGTGGAATTTTTCGTGGAGTGCATGACCTCCATGTTTCCAAACTTCAGATGGGATTCCATCAATCCCAGCTGCCTTGCCGTTTTTCATCTGCTGTATGGCTTTAAGGGTCTCTTCCAGAGTGGGAACTATGTCCAATTCATTTTTCATTGGTTTTTGTATCATATGTTGGATAGCTGAGCCTACTGATAAAGCCTTGGACTTAATTCGGTTGTAAATGGGATCCCCAGGATCCGAGGTCTTCTGTGGAACCTTCAAGTCCAGAGCGTTGGCAAGGCGCACCACCTGCTCCACAAATGGTCAGATATCATCTGTAGGAGAGGAGGAGTCCTCATCCAGCAATTCAAGAGGAGTTGTAGGCTGGCGCGGTTCGTAGGGCAAAAGAGAACAGCTACAGGATGAGGAAAATAAAGAGCCTGACCTGCTCTGGCTCTGGCTTCTGCATGTGGTATGGAGAGAATTGGTTTTCCTGGGCAGCACTGGAGGAGTCTCCACTGGAATCGGAGGCAATGGGTGATCTGCAGGATGAAGCGGCACAGCTGGGGATCCCCGATGCTCAAGCAACTGACGGTATAGAGTCACTTGGCTACCAGTGTCTCTCATGGGTGGACAGTTCCTAGGCAGTAAGGGCCATCCAGTCCAAACCCCTGTCATGCAGGAATACACAATCAAATCATTCCCGACAGATGGCCATCCAGCCTCTGTTTAAAAACCTCCAAAGGAGACTCCACCACACTATGAGGCAGTGCATTCCACTTCTGAACAGCTCTTACTGTCATAAAGTTCTTCCTAAGGTTTAGGTGGAATCTCTTTTCCTGTAGTTTGAACCCATTGCATCGAGGAAACATAACATCCTCGAATGCCCTCTGCGCCATATGAAAGGCCCCAGAGCTGACGTCAACCACACGCTCCCAAACTCCTGGTTTTCGGGGAGCAGGAAGAGAGCCAGGAGACTTTGAATGGGATAGGGTATACTGGACCAGTTCATGATGTTCGGGCTGTGACACAACGGTCTCGGAACCCAGTAGTTCCTGCCTTGACACAATCAGCAATGGCAAGCACTAAGTTGAGCAGCTCTAGGTGGAGAATTAGAAAAATCCCCTTCCAACAGTGGCACCGTTTCAACGTTCACCAATTCTACATAAGAGGTGGGAGATGCCTTGGGAGCAAGTGATGGAACCCGCACCACCGATGATACAGATGCCGCCGGAGCGGTGGAAAGGCGCATAGGAGATGCCACTGGAGGGATGGAAGGACGTGCCAAAGATCATTCAGGGGAGTGCTTGGAAGGCTTACTCTTTTTCTTCCTCTGTTTATCTCCCATTGACTTGGAAGAAGCAGCAGTGGTGGAATGGTGACGGGTCAACACGGTTGAACCAGAGGCCTCGGATTCAGACACGGATTGGGCTCTACAGCATTTTGAGGGACTTATGGATTTAGTCCTATGCTAACTGGAGGATTCAGCTCTTCACCATTTAGAGGGGCTTACCGATTCAGTACATGCCCTTTTACGGGTTGGTGACCGATTCTTGCCCGAAACATCAGGAGACTTTGGAGCCACTGACACTGTCTCTGTCGGTGGAATTCATGGCTTCAGTGACTGGTCATATAAAATTGCCTTAAGGCAAGACAGGCAGTTCTTCTGAGCTTGCAGAGTGAATGCCTTACAGTGTTCACAGGCATTAACATTAAGGACTCCCCGAGGCACAAGAGACATTTAGAGTGCTCATCCATATTGGGCAACTTGGCTCTGCAATCCACACAACACTTGAAGGAGGCCTTTTCAACCTCAAACACAGTGACAGGGAAAAGGCAAGAGAACAGTCAAAACCAGTTCAAGGTTGTTAACAGAGAGTTCAGACAGTGAAGACAAAGCCGAGGAAGATAGCAGAGAGTAGTCAAGGATAGTCCAAGGTCGTTACCAGAAATCAGAGTCCAAGGAGATTTTCACACGGAACAGAACAGGGTTGGGAAAGGTTTTCCCTTTCGGACGACGTTGACCCTGTTCTGTTCTGCATCCATCCTGCTCCCGTGACTGTTCTGGAACAATGTAATCATGATTTTTCATTGTGAATAGACCTCCCGTTCCGTCACTATCACGCAATCACAGGTGTGCGAACAGGAGCCCCGTTCCTGTTCTGAAATGACAGCCGCAGAGGGGAGGTCCATTCTGAGCACTTCCTGGTATGATCTGGACATCCAGGTAAGTGGCACCCTTTATTTTACCCTCCCTGTTTTGATTGTGTGATTTAAAGTGTATTTTTGTGCTTGGTGAACTGATTTTATGTTTGGGAGAAGTTTTATTTTTTTAATTTACTGCCCGGCCATTATCACATGATAACGTGATAATGTTTCAGATGGCCAATCGTAAAAGCAGCCTTACGACAGCTGCATTTACTGCCGGCCAGCGAGGGGAGGGGGAGTCCATTCCTGCTGCGGAATTAAGGTATGTGTGTGAAAGATTTACATTATTCCGTGGCAGGAACGGGAGAGGAGGTGGCGGGGCAGTAACAGGGTATTTTGGCCTTGTGTGAAAATCTCCCAAATCAAAGCCAAGGGAGTGAGAAAAGAAGTCATCAAAAACAGCCTGAAGTCAAGAAATACCAAGCAAATAACAAGCAAACCAGCCTGAAGGATAAAGCAGTAACCAAGTCAGGCAGTCCGAGTTAAGAGAAGGAAAAAATGAAAGAGAAACTATTCCAAAATGGAGTGAAGGTTCCTTGCGTGCTGCTAGAGCAGTGAATGAAAAGGAACTGAGGGGAATAAGCAGGATCGCCTCAGAGGGATCGTTAGGGTGGGTGGAGCTACTGCCAAAAATCTGTTATATAACTATTCTAGAAGGTTCCGTGTGCACTTGCGCAGGCACAGGAATAACCCAGCTGTGTGGGTTCACAGAGACCATGAATAACAACAACAAAAACAACAATATTGACCCTGGGGGTCCTGAAGGGCTGCATGGTGTGGGCCTATTCTTTTTGCCCATCCTCGCTCTAAACCAGTGGTTCCCAAATTTTGGCCTTCCAGGTGTTTTGGACTTCAGCTCCCACAAGCCCCAGCCAGTTAGGAATTTTGGGAGCTGAAGTCTGAAACATCTGGAGGACCAAAGTTTGGGAAACACTGCTCTAAATTAATGACATTCAGGTTTAGAGGTTTACTAATAAAGGTTTACTATATGTATACAAAGGGTTTACTGTAAATAACCAGATCAAAACAGAAAACCATACACACTGAGACAAATAGATGATACACGTGTTCCCTGCCCCTCAAATGCTTCCCCTATGTCTTTTCATCCAATGTAGCTAACAAACAGATTGGATTGGTTACTGTTTGAATCTAAGTTTAACACTTAGATAAGAGAATGGTTCTGCTGTTGGCTAACAGCTTGTGGATGTGGCCCTTGTTTACCAAGAACTCTAGAAGTTGAAGAGCATACAGAAAGAGCATCCTATAGGCCTTTGTGATAGTGAAAGCAACTGTAACCCTGGCAGTTTTAGAACAGCAGCAAAGGATGTTCTTAAGTAGCAAATGACCTTCATAAAAAGAGACTAAAAGCTCAGCTCTTCCCACATGCATTGACAGAGTCAGATTCAATCTGAATTTTTAAAGAGGACATGAATGATGATTGTGCCAAAGGTGGGGAAAGATTTTAAGAAGAAAGAAAAGGCTTTGAGACTTTTGGTGGCAACTTTTCTTTCAGTCCCTATTGATGTATTTATAAATTGGTTTTAAAACTGTCTTACATTTTAATTAACCCTTTTTAAGAGTGTTACAAGACTGGCTTTATTTCATTTTATTGCCAATTGCCTTGAATCCCATTTTTGGGAAGAACAGGTAAAAATCAAATAAATCAATGTGTAGCTAGTGGAATATCAATTATCAGATTGACTGTGATTTAGCCATCATGATAAAAGTTCTTTAGGAATTCTAGGCATGGGAATTCAAGGCACATGAAATATTTTATATATATATATATATATATATATATATATATATACACACACACACACACACACACACACACATATATATATATGACTTTTCTTCGCAAACGAAGATTTAGGAAGGATTCATCCCGCGCTTTCTGCAAGCACGCTGATGACTAAAAAGGCCAATCCAAGATAAACAAGTCCGGTTGCAGAAAGCACAGCAGAAGGTTCCTTGAGTGATGTTTCCGGGTTGTGATTCTTTCTGCATTGTCATTTCTCTTCAAGACTATTTCGGTGTGAGCTCTCAAATAAGGGTGCAGCATTGTGGATAGTGCATCTCCATGCCTCCCGATGTGAGGCCAGGGTGGACCATTGTTGGTGATCAATTTGGCCAAGCCTGAGATGTTGTTTCATATATATATCCACGTTGGCTCCAGGTATATCTCCTTTTTCTCTGGGTATCAAAAGTATAAGGTTTCAAAGAGCTCAAGAGGGAAGGAAACAATTTTGTTTAGTTAAAGAGCTATCTGGTTAAAGTTAAGGATGATATTGTTAGTGGAGCTTTTTTATTTAAATAATAGTTCATTTTTATTAACATTTAATTGTTGCACACACAGACAAAATTGCATCGATAATACATAGAAAAGAAAGGAAAAAGAAAAATAATAGGTAAAAAGAACAGGGGGAAAAACCACAACATAACACATAACCCCCAGCCCCTGGAGAAGTCAAATGGAGAAGATGGGGGCTGGTGAGTTATGTGCATATATTGTCACGGTTGGCGCACTAAACCTCTGAGCATATACAGAGTATTTAGGCAGCAAAAGAAATGTAGCAATCTTTTCATTTCAGTCATAAGAATAAAGAAACAACAGTCTTCTGAATTAAGAACTGTCCTTTAGTTCAACATAAGCTAAAACACAACTTGCTACATAGAAATACAAAATAAAACTGAATAAAATAACAAGCAGAGAAAGAGTTATATGTTATATATGTATCTACAATGCTCCCAAGCTTAATTAGAGAAACCGAAACAAACTCTCTCCCAACTCGTTAAGACTTCACCAGACTGCTTGTCTGCAGTTATCAAAACATCAAGTCATAAATCTTCCTTCAAGATTGGGATGAACTCTTAACACAGCCTGCTCCTGCAAACAAGCTCTTTCAAGACACAAATGTATTAACTGGACATTTCATTATCTCCAACATGCATCTCCCATTTTTCCAGTACCAAAAGACCAGGAGTTACATTATGAAGTTACTGGTGGAATGCATGTGTCAAGAGATTACACTTCATTTGAAAAACCTTAAACCAAAAGAAATGACAGTGGTTGAGCAGGGATTTTTGAACCTTGGTCTCCAGAGTCATAGTCGAATGCTCTCTCTAAATAACACAGAGCTATCTCTGCCTGTTTCAGCTTGTGCATTTGGGGGCATTATTTTGGATACCTTGTGTTTGAATGGACTGTGAACTCTAAATAAAAACAGGTCAACCCTCATATTTGCGGGGATACATTCCAAGACCCCCTTGGTTACTTGAAACTGTGGATAATAGGGAACTCTATTTTCAATGAGATGGACACTGGAAATTGACCATAGACTTCCTCATTGGAGGACCCAGAAATGCCTAGAGCAGTAGTTCTTAACCTGGGGTCTGGGGACCCCCAGGGGTCTCTGATGTCCTCACAGGGGCTCCAGCAAAGGCTTGAAAGTGGCATGGCCCACCTCCTCCCTGCAGTGGAGTGGGCACTTGACAGGAGCCAAGGCAAAGGCTGGCTGGCTTGGCCTGCACATTGCCATTCAATGTACTCCAGCCACAAACGTGCAAGAAGAAGCAGGAGAAAAGTCTTCCCTTGCCAGTGCCTCTGAGGGAAGGGTTAATGGATGGTGTAATTGTATTGTTATTACAGTTGCCCCTTCATATTCGTTGGGGTTTGGTTCCAGGACCCCCTGTGGATACCAAAATCCATGAATACTCAAGTCCCATTATATGCAATGGCATAGCAAAATGGTATCCCATATATAAGATGGCAAAATCAAGGTTTGCTTTTTGGATTATTATTTTTTTAAGAATATTTTCAAACCGTGAATACTTAAATCCATGAATACCAAATCCGTGGATATGGAGGGACAACTGTATTATTATTGTTGCTATTATTGTTATTATTATTGTTTTAAATTTTGAGTTAAGTCTTGGGGATCCATGGCAATAAAAGATATTTAAAGGATGTCCCTGGTAAAGAAAAGGTTAAGGACCACTGGCCTAGAGAGAACATATATATTTGGACGCAGATAAGTGAAACCGTGGATACTGAAACTGCAGATAATAAGGAACCCTATATTTTCAATGAGAGGAACTCTGGAAGTTGACCATAGAATCTCATTGGAGGACCCAGAAATGCATAGAGAGAAGATATATTTTTGGACACGGATAAGTGGAAGCATGGGTACTGATGAGGGCAACTAAAATTGTGAAAGCTCTGGAAACCATGCCTTATGAGGAAAGACTTAGGGAGCTGGGTATGTTTAGCCTGGAAAAAAGACAATTAAGGGGTGATATGATAGCCCTGTTTAAGTATTTGAAGGGGTGTCACACTGAGGATGGAGCAAGCTTGTTTTCTGCTGCTCCAGAGACTAGAACACGGAGCAACGGATGCAAGCTCCAGGAACAGAGATTCCACCTCAACATTAGGAGGAACTTTTTGACAGTAAGAGCTGTTGGTCAGTGGAACACACTCCCTCGGAGCGTGGTGGGGTCTCCTTCCTTAGAGGTCTTTAAACAGAGGCTGGACGGCCATCTGTCTGTCACGGATGCGTTGATTGTGTATTCCTGCATGGCAGGGGGTTGGACAGGATGGCCCTCCTGGTCTCTTCCAACTCTACAATTCTATGATTCTATGAATCCTTGGATGCAGGGGTCGACATGTACTTGCTTGCTCTTTGGTCTTTAATTCACTGGTCTTTAATTTGGTGGGTGGGTGGAATGGAGGGTTTTGAATGTATATTTTAAATGCTGTAAGCCACCCCCATTGCGTTTTGTACAGGGGCGGGATACAAATAAATTTTATTATCATTATCACTGTTGCAAGAGCCAATGCCCCCAAGTCACAACCATTCAAACAAACAAACACACACACACACACACCCCTTTTCAGTGTCCACGATAGTCCTAACCTTATATTCTTGGGCAGCCTCCTCCAAGGGGATGACCTGGTGGGCTTTGTGCTCCTTGGATCTGTCGCAGACCACACAGATGGGGCTTTTCTCCTCTTTGCAGAAGAGCTTGAGGGGCTCCCAGTGCTTCTGGCAGAGCCTCCACTTGCCCTCGTCCTCTGGGGTCCCCTCGGTGCTGAATTTCTGGGCGATGGCAACAAAGTTGGCCAGCTGCCGGTTGGTCAGGAGGTTGGTCCTCCGGAAAGGTTTCCTGCATTGAGGGCAGGGGGTGGCTTTTCCCTCGGGATCCCCCCAGCAGTGGCTCAGGCAGACGCGGCAGAAATTGTGTCCACACCGGGTGATGATCACGGGATCCTTGAAATAATCCAGGCAGATGGGACAGGTGGTTTCTTCGCAAAGATTGCGGATGGGACTCACAGCAGCCATGCCTGCTTCCCAGCAAAGCTCTGGAGCAGCCCAGTAGGAGGTTTCGCTTCTTTTGTTTGGAACAGGCAGCAGCAGGGGATTTGGGGGGGGGGGCTTCCTGGAAGGATGCTGGATTTCTGGAATGAAGTGAAATTAGCAGCATGTGGAAAGCTGGGCAAGAACAGGCTCCTGTTTTGTTTTGTTTTAAAATAACAATGGGGGTGTAAAAAGCATTGCCCATGGAGATAGGACAGTGGCTCTTAACCTTTTCTTTACCAGGGACTCCCTTTTAAATATCTTTGGTTGCTGTGGACCCCCAAGACTTAACTCAAGATTTAAAACCTTAATAATAACAAAGAACACTCTCTCTGGCTTTTCTTCTCAAACGAAGATTCAGGAAGGATTCATCCCATGTTTTCTGCAAGCGCGCTGATGACTAAAAAGGCCAATACGAGATAAACAAGTCCAGTTGCAGAAAGCACAGCAGAAGGTCTCCTTGGGTGATGTTTTTGGGTTGTGATTCTTTCTGCGTTGTCGTTTCTCTTCAAGACTTGTTCAGCGTGAGTTCTCAAATAAGGCTGCAGCATTGTGGATAGTGCGTCTCCATGCCTCCCGATGTGAGGCCAGGGTGGGCCATTGTTGGTGATCAATTTGGCTGAGCCTGAGATGTTGTTTCAGGGAGTCTTTGTATCTCTTTTTTGGAGTGCCCCTCTTATGCTGACCTGTGGCAAGTTCACTGTAGAGTACTATTTTTGGGAGGCAATGGTCCTCCATGCTAGAAACGTGTCCTGCCCAGCGCAGCTATGTTCTCAATATCATGGCCTCAGTGCTGGTGATCCCTGCTTGCTCAAGGACAGCAACATTTGTCACATAGTCAGTCCAGTGTATATTTAGGATTGTGTATATACAGTGCTGATGAAAGCGTTCGAGGAGTTGTAAGTGTTGGCAATAGGTGACCCATGTTTCAGACCCGTAAAGGAGAATAGACAGTACAGTGGCTCTATACTCACAACAAAGAACTACAACAACAATAATCAGGGCCAGTTTAAGGAATTTGGGGGGCCCCTGCAATGTTTTATTTTGGGGGACCCATATGTTTATCCCAGGTCAATGTAACCTAACTCAACCGAAGCTATTCACAGTATGGGATATTCAAATTATTCCTAATAATGCTTTTGCAGGAGGAGGGTTACTATGGGGGCCCCACAATGATGGGGCCCCCTGTGGATGCTGATGCCACCGGTGCCTTAAACCAGCCTTGACAATAATAATACAATTGACCTTAACAGACTAGAAAGCTGGGCCAGAACTAACAAAATGAATTTCAACAGGGAGAAATGTAGGCTACTACATTTGGGCAAATAAATAAATAAATAAATATAAATAAAAATTAAATTAAATGCACAGATATAAGATGGGTGGCACCTGGCTTGAGGACAGTACATGCGAAAGGGATCTAGGAATCTTACTGGACCACAAACTGAACATGAGTTAGCAGTATGATGCGGCAGCTAAAAAAGCCAATGCGATTCTAGGCTGCATTAATAGGAGTATAGTGTCTAGATCAAGGGAAGTCATAGTGCCACTCTATTCTGCTTTGGTCAGATTTCACCTGGAATACTGTGTTCAGTTCTGGGCACCACAATTCAGGAAGGATATTGAGAAGCTGGAACATGTCCAGAGGAGAGCGACCAGGTTGGTGGGATGTCCGGAAGCCATGCCCTATGAGAAGCGGCTTAGGGAGCTGGGTATGTTTAGCCTGGAGAAAAGAAGGTTAAGAGGTGACATGATAGCCATCTTTAAATATTTGAAGGGATGTCATATTGAGGATGGAGCAAGCTTGTTTTCTGCTGCGCCAGAGACTAGAGTACAACAGAGGGTTTCTAAGTACTAACTACACTGTTCTAGTAGCCAGTTAGGAAATATGCTGGATATCACAAAACACCAGTGCTACTGTATGAACTTAAATTATTGTAAATAATTATTAAAGTGATATAGTCAAAATACAAAACTCGATAATATTGTGTATTTTATATTCAGTTGTATTTACATAATTCCAGAACTCAGTAATAATATATATATTATCTTCATTTGTATTCACACATACACTGTTTGTGTATACAATAACATAATGACTGAGTATACGATTTGTCTCAATTTTTGTTTTCTTGTATCAAAATACACAATAACTAGTAAAGTTTTGAAACTTGCTGAAAATGTCTACTATAAAAGGAAGAACACTATATTGTCCCTTTAATACAGTAGCATTGGTATTTTCTTCGCAAACGAAGATTCAGGAAGGACTCATCCGCGATTTCTGCAAGTGCGCTGATGACTGAAAAGGCCAATCTGAGATAAACATGTCCGGTTGCAGAAAGCACAGCAGAGGGTCTCCTTGGGTGATGATTCCAGGTTGTGATTCTTTCTTGCGTTGTCATTTCTCTTCAAGACTTGTTCGGTGTGAGCTCTCAAATAAGGCTGCAGCAATGTGGATAGTGTGTCTCCAAGCCTCCTGATGTGAGGCCATGGCTTCAGACCAATAGGAGTACTACAGATATGGTATTTGCCCTTAGACAACTGCAAGAGAAATGTAGAGAGCAGAACAAGGGACTCAATGTAACATTTGTTGACCTCACCAAAGCCTTTGACACTGTGAGTAGAAAAGGACTGTGGCAGATCCTGGAAAGACTAGGATGTCCCCCCAAATTCCTTAAAATGATTATCTTGCTACATGAGGCCAGCACGGTCAAGTCAGATGTGGTGATGCTCTTTCAGAATGCTTTCTAATGGAGTGAAGCAAGGTTGTGTTCTTGCTCCAACTTTATTTACAATCTTCTTCAGTATGATGCTCCAAAAGGCTATGGCAGAGCTCGAAGAAGAAGACGGCATCTATATATGTTACTACATTGATGGTAGCTTGCTTAACTTAAGCCGTCTGAGGGCTCACACTAAGACTCTAAACTGTCTAGTCTCTGAACTGCTCTTTGCTGATGATGCTGCCCTTGTTGCCCACACAGAAGCAGCTCTGCAGCACCTAACATCCTGTTTCACAACAGCTGCAGAGCTGTTTGGGCTGGAAGTCAACCTGAAGAAAATGGAAGTTCTTTACCAGCCTGCACCACAGGACGAACACCACCATCCCCACATTGCCGTTGGCAAATCTGTGCTCAAGTCCATTCAACAGTTCACCTGCCTGGGGAGCATCATCTCCTCAGATGGCAAGATTGACAAAGAGATCGATCACAGATTAGCAAAGGCATATAGCACATTTGGAAGACTTTACAAAAGAGTCTGGAGTAACGAACACCTGAGGCGAAGCACAAAAATCAGTGTGTATAGAGCCATTGTACTGTCTGTTCTCCTTTATGGGTCTGAAACATGGGTCACCTATCGCCAACACTTACGACTCCTCGAACAGTTTTCATCAGCGCTGTCTACGCACAATCCTAAATATATACTGGAATGACTATGTGACAAATGTTGCTGTCCTTAAGCAAGCAGGGTTCACCAGCATTGAGGCCATGATATTGAGAACACAGCTGTGCTGGGTAGGGCATGTTTCTAGGATGGAGAACCATCGCCTCCCAAAAATAGTACTCTACGGTGAACTTGCCACAGGTCAGCATAAGAGGGGTGCTCCAAAAAAGCGATACAAGGACTCCCTGAAACAACATCTCAGGCTCAGCCAAATTGATCACCAACAGTGGTCCGCCATGGCCTCACATCAGGAGGCATGGAGATGTACTATCCACAATGCTGCAGGCTTATTTGAGAGCTCACGCCGAACAAGTCTTGAAGAGAAATGACTACGCAGAAAGAATCATAACCCAGAAACATCACCTAAGGAAACCTTCTGCTGTGCTTTCTGCAACCGGATATGTTTATCTCGGATTGGCCTTTTCAGTCATCAGCGCGCTTGCAGAAATCACGGGATGAGTCCTTCCTGAATCTTCGTTTGTGAAGAAAAGCCAGAGAGAGGTGTTTTGTGATATCCAGCATATTTCCTGATTGGCTTCTACAACAGTGTAGTTAGCTCCAGAGACTAGGACATGGAGCAATGGACTCAAGCTACAGGTATGCTGTCTCTCTGGGGCAAAAATTCAAGACGTAACTAACAGAGAGACTGACAAGACTCATCAAGCCCACTGAAGGGCATGGCCCAGGAAGGGAGAGAAGAATAGGCTACGCAGATGGTGCTGCCAAGAACAACTTGGCTTCCTGGACCATGGGGTGTGGTTTCACTGAGGTGAGGTATGATGTTAACTGCTGCCAAATTGACTTCAACTTATCGTGACCCTATGAATGAGAGAACTCCAAGTCACCCTATCACCAACTGCCCTGCTCAGCTCTTCCAGACTCAGGGCCGTGGCTTTTCCTTGATTGAGGGCTTGTCTAGATGGGCAATATACACTGTCTTGCCCCCATTTCAGAGCCCTGCAGTCCTGACAACGCAGGGCATTTGCCCTGTTCTGCCCCTGAGTTGTCCTTACCACCATGGGGCAGATATGGAACTCAGACAGGGGGAAGATGGGGTAGGGCCCAGTATAATGCTTTAATATAATACCCAGAATCACAGATTCATAGAATCATAGAGTTGGAAGAGACCATAAGAGTCATCCAATATTTGAAGAGATGTCATACTGAAGATGGAGCGAGCTTGTTTTCTGCTGCTCCAGAGACAAGGACACAGAACAATGGACTCAAGCTACAGGAAAAGAGATTCCACCTAAACATTAGAAGGAACTTCCTGACAGTAAGAGCTGTTCAACAGTGGAATGCACTGCCTTGGAGTGTGGTGGTTTGTTGTGTCTACTACAGATCTCCAAGCCAAACTGAGGACTTGGATGATGCCTTCTTGGAACAGATGACCGCACATTCAGAAAGGAGAGATGTAGTAGTAATGGGGGATTTCAACTATCCTGATATTTGTTGGAAGTCCAACTCTGCCAAGAATTTAAGGTCCAACAAATTCCTCACTTGCCTTGCAGACAATTTCATTGTCCAGAAGGTGGAAGAGACAACAAGGAGATCAGCTATTTTTTATCTGATACTAAGCACTGGGGATGACCTGGTTAATGGTGTGGACGTGGCGAGATCCCTAGGGGGGGAGTGACCATGTTCTCCTGGAGTTTGTTATACAGAGGAAAGGGGAAGCCAAGCATAGTCAGACATGCATTCTAGAGATTTTTCTTGGTTTTTTTGGGGGGGGGGGTTGTTTGTTTGTTTCCAGGCTCTGAGGCCATGTTCTGGAATAGTTTCTTTCTGACGTTTCGCCTGCATCTGTGGCTGGCATTCTCTGAGGATGCCAGTCACAGATGCAGGTGAAACGTCAGAAAGAAACTATTCCAGAACACAGCTTCACAGCCTGGGGAAAAAAAACCAAGGAAAATCTATGGATGCCGGCTGTGAAAGCCTTTGACTTCATATGCATTCTAGACTTTAAGAAAGCTGATTTCAAAAAACTTAGGGAATTGCTTGGGGTGATCCCATGGTCAGAAATACTAAAAGATAAAGGAGTTCATGAAGGATGGGAGTTTCTAAAAAGTGAGATATTGAAGGCATAACTTCAAACAGTTCCATGAGGAGGAAAAAAGGGAGGTGTCTAAAGAAATCAGGATGGATGTCGAAAGAACTCTCAACTGAGACAAAACTTAAAAAGGACATGTACAAGAAATGGAAAAAGGGGGAAATCACCAAAGAAGAATTCAAACAAATAGCCAGCTCATGTAGAAGGAATGTCAGAAAAGCCACAGCTCAGATGGAGCTCAGGCTTGCTAGAGAGGTTAAAAACAATAAAAAGGACTTTTTGGGTTATGTCTGTAGCAAAAGGAAGAACAAGGAAATGGTAGGGCCACCGCGTGGAGAAGATGGCGAAAGGCTAACAGGGGACAGGGGAAAGGCAGAACTACTCAGCACCTTCTTTGCTACAGTCTTCTCCCAAAGAGGGAACAGTGCTCAACCTGGGGAAGATGGAGCAGATGATGCAGTAGGGGGGATACAGCACAGAATTGGTAAAGAGCTGGCTCGGGAATACCTGGTCAGTATAAATGAGTTCAAGTCTCCAGGGCCAGATGAACTTCATCCAAGAATATTAAAAGTACTGCAGAAGTAATCTCAGAACCACTGTCAATCATCTTTGACAATTCCTGGAGAACAGGAGAGGTCCCAGCAGACTGGAGGAGGGCAAATATTGTCCCCATCTTTAAAAAGGGGGGGGGGAGAAGACTCAAATAATTACTGCCCAGTCAGCCTGACATCAATACTAGGAAAGATTCTAGAGCAGATCATTAAACAGACAGTATGTAACCACTTAGAAAGGAATGCAGTGATCACAAAAAGTCAACATGGATTTCTCAAAAACAAGTGGTGCCAGACTAATCTCATCTCTTTTTTTTTGAGAAGTTACAAACTTGATAGATGAAGGGACTGCAGTGGATGTAGTGTATCTTGATTTCAGTAAGGCTTTTGACAAAGTCCCCCATGATATTCTTGCAAAAAAGTGAGTAACCTGTGGGCTAGACAATGCAACTGTTAGATAGATTTGTAATTGGTTGATTGATCAAACCCAAAGGGTAGTCACCAATAGCTCCTCTTCATCCTGGAGAGAAGTGACCAGTGGGGTGCTACAGGGTTCTGTCCTGGGTCCTGTGCTATTCAACATTTTTTATCAATGGGTTGGATGAGAGAACAGAGGGCATGCTTATCAATTTTGCAAATGACACCAAATTTAGGGGTAGCTAATACCCCAGAGGACAGGATCAGAATTCAAAATGACCTTAACAGATTAGAAAGCTGGGCCAAAACTAACAAAATGAATTACAACAGGGAGAAATTGTTGTGAAATGCAGAGTCCGTTCCCTCTCTGCTTAGCCAAGCAGTGAGGCTTGCTTCAGTACCTTGCAACAAAAACGTGGGCTTTAGAGCAAAATTTGTATACCTCTGGCAAAGAATTCCAATAAAAAGCTAATTAATTATCTTCATAGCTTTTATTACAAAGAAAAGGACAATAAAGTCAAAATAAAGGACAGAAAGCTCCAAGGCTTCTTAAGAACTAAAAGGAGGGGAAAATGGAGTCTTTCAAGCAACAAGCACCAAAGTCCTTCCCTGCTTATATATTTTTCTCTTCTCAAAATACCCAACCCTTCTGAGAAGAAACAGAAAAGAATTACTTTCGTTTCTGCTCTCCTTACTCTGAAGGACACAGAAACAGAAAACCAAAACATCAAGAGACAGATTTACAACCCTCAACTAGACAAACTGGCGTCTCATTTGCCTAGTGACTAAAATTACCCAAAGGGGGGCATAGATTTCTAATCTCAGCATTTATTTTTCCTGACAGAAATGTAGGCTTCTACACTTGGGTTGTAAAAATGAAATGCACAGATATAGGATGGGTGACACCTGGCTCGGCATGGCAGTACATGCGAAAGGGATCTAGGAGTCTTAGTGGACCACAAGCTGAATATGAGTCAGCAGTGTGATGCAACAGTTAAAAAAGCCAATGCAATTCTAGGCTGCATCAATAGGAGTATAGTGTCTAGATCAAGGGAAGTAATTATCCCATAGGGTATGGCTTCCAGACCTTCCACCATCCTGGTCACCCTCCTCTGGACACGCTCCAGCTTCTCAATATCCTTCCTGAATTGTGTTGCCCAGAACTGAACACAGTACTCCAGGTGAGGTCTGACCAAAGCAGAATAGAGTGGCACAATTATTTCCATTGATCTAGACATTATACTCCTTTTAATGCAGCCTAGAATCACATTGGCTTTTTTAGCTGCTGCATCATACTGCTGACTCATGTTCAGCTTGTGGTCCACTAAGACTCCTAGATCCCTTTTGCATGTACTGCCATCAATCCAGGTGTTACTCATCACTTTCTGTCTTGAGCAAATCCATTGCCTGGCATAGCAGTTTTTCCATCTACTTTGTGAATACCTGCACATACCGTAACTGCTTTGAGCTTCAAGATCATGTACCTCCTGTTTGTTTGGAAGACAGTCTCTCCCGGTGTGAGCATCCTTCTTGGGAACGGGTTACTGCTGACTTCTACTGAGATATTTTTTCCTTCCTCCGGGGACTGAGTGGAGGAAGGGAAAAAAAAATATCTCAATAGAAGTCAGCAGTAACCCATTCCCAAGAAGGATGCTCACACCAGGAGAGATTATCTTCCAGACAAACAGGAGGCACATTATCTTGAAGCTCAAAGCAGTTACGATATGTACAGGTATTCACAAACTTGTTGGAGAAAGAGGACAGAGGTAATGTTATAGTTTCACCATTTGTTCCGTCACCTACACGTAGTAGCCAGTCAGCAGATTCTTTTTCATTTGGTTTTGTTCGCATGTTACGTGTCAGTGTCAGTATATGAAATGTAGACCATAGGGTATGTTTCTTTATACAACTGGCACAAAATAGTCTCACTTTACCATCGAAATGTGTGTCTACTCCTGTCAGATCACTAGTAGTCTGTCTACTGCTTGAAAGGCATGAACATGAGTCATTGGTGCTTCATCCCACAGTATCAGTTTTGATTTGATAACTGCATCTGCTTCTTGTGTGTTTGGTTTTAAATTGCATGTTGCAGTTGAAGTGAGGAGGAGAGGTATTTTGAATGTGGAATGAGCAGTTCTGCCCCCTGGTAATAGAATGGCTGCAATACATGAAGGTGCCACAGGAGTAACAGTACAGTTGTCCCTTCATATTCACTGGGGTTTGGTTCCAGGACCCCCCCCCATGGATACCAAAATCCATGAATATTCAAGTCCCATTATATGCAATGGCATAGCAAAATGGTGCCCCTTATATAAGATGGCAAAATCAAGGTTTGCTTTTTGGATTATTATTTTTTCAAGAATGTTTTCAAGCTGTGAATACTTAAATCCGTGGATACGGAGGGACAACTGTATCTCCATTACCGTGTATGAACTGTAGTAGAGTTGAGTAAAGAAATATCTTTCCAGTTCCAGCAATGAATTTCTACAGCAACCACGGATTGTATGGGACAATCCATCTATTATCTATATCATATTTCCTACTTTAATTGTTGGGCCTTCTCTAGTAGTAGTAGTAATTATAATAATAATAATAATATTTATATCCCACCCCTCTACAAAATGCAATCAGGGCAGCTTACAACATTTAAAATATATACATATAAAACATCCTTTGTACATTTTTTACAAAATGAGGAGTATGTGCGCGTGTGAGAGTCCACGTTTCTGGAACTCAATGACGTAGATATAGGCTATCACAGTTCCAAAAATGTTAAGCTTCAGAATGTCATGAAGCAATGCTGCAAGTTTTATTTTGAACACTCATATAGTAATGTCTGATCTATGATCAGGGCATTGGTTTCCTTCCATTGCATTTATAGTCTCGGGCCAGGAAGGATTGCAAGTGAACGTAAATGAACAAATCAAGTTTTCCAAACTTTCTTACAATTGCGATAGCATCCTGGTAATTTTGCTGTATGTATCTTGGGCTCCCTGGGAAAGCTGAATGTAAAATTATTATTTTGCCTGGTCTAACGTTGTGGTTGTCAGCTCTTGACTCTACTGCATCCAATAGTCCACGGTACATTTCCACTCATAGATTTTTCTGATTATAGCATAAATAGTTTAATCTAGATCCTTCAACTTTTACATAGGCATCAACAATTTATTGTGGAAATAATTTCCCACTGCTATGGATTAAACTAAAACTAGGCCGTGATGCAAGTCTGTAAGTGAAAAATTGAAGCTGTGTTACTCTATTGCATGTTTTGGTTCTTCTCTCTTGGCGTGTTAGATTTCATCATATTAATCACCCTCTCCATGTGGGAAAAGTAATGGATAAACCATAGGGTCTCCATTTTTGTTTAGTGGCGATATAATTCTGCATTTGTCACCTATAGGATATATGCATATGTCTCTATGTGTCGGTGGTTCTCTATCTTCTTCAACAAATATGATGGCAACTTCCATTGTACATCTAGGCACATCATATTGTCTTTTATCTAAGTCTGGGTTTTCTAGGAATACCATGCAGACATTCAGTGTTGGATTCATCTGAATTGTTTTATGCATTTGGTGGTATGAGTGTGCAAATGGATTAACTTGTAGCATCCTGTCTTATTGATCCATTATGTTGAGTATACAGCTGTCATTTGTTTCCTTGTTGGTACGGTTTGTCGTCACTTTTGTAGAACTATAAATATAAAGTTGTCCATATCCTACCTTGTTTGTTGCAGTGGGATACAGCAGTGAGACCAAATGATAAATTTGACTTTGTATTCGAAAGCAGTATGGACCATTTCCAGGCGGTGCTTTAATGTCAGCACCCATTGATACAAATGCCACTGCTGAGTTGTACTCTCAAATATGTTCTCTGTAATTATGTCCTTCACGTGCATCCCCTGTAGTAAGGTCATGTAGTAAAATTGGTGTCTCAGATAGTGGATGAAGGGAAACCTTTCCATTGTGACAGTATTTAGTACAGTTGTCCCTTCACATTCGGAGTTTTGACATTCGCGGTTTTGATTAATTGAGGTTTTCCCAAAGGTAGCAAAGACCCTGGGAAGTGCGGGGGCTGAGGCAAAGCCGCTTAAATCGTCCCTCTGCTGGGCCTTCGCTCCCTTTCGGGGGAGGGGGAGCAAAAGGCCAGTGATTTGAGCAGTTTTCCTTCACCCACCACCCCTCTCCTGGGTCTTCGCTTCCCTTCCCAAAGGTAGCGAAGACCCTGGGAAGTGTGGGGGGTGAGGCAAAGCCTCTTAAATCACCCCTCTTCTGAGCCTTCGCTCCCTTTGGGGGGAAGCGAAGGCCCAGGAGAGGGGTGATTGTTATTTGTGTTTTTTTCACATTTGCGGGGGTCTGGCGGCCCTAACCCCCACGAATGTGAAGGGATGACTGTATATGTTTTTGACGTATTTAGCTCAGCTTTCCAATATCTTGCATTGCAGTGTTGAGAGTTGTAGGACATATGTCCTATGTAACGATCTTCAATGTTAAGTACTGGTTCCTATCTACCTCTATCTGGTACTTCTATATCTGTGTTCCTACAGTGTTTTCTCTGTCTTCGCACATCCAATCATTCTACTCTCTCTCCAATGATTTCTGTTTCTCCTTGTTGTCGTAATCTGTCATTCCTATGTTGTAGTCTTTTTGTTCAATCTTCTAATGTTTCAATACAACTTCTTTTACGGTATCTTAGAGTTCTTTCTGACAGCTCAGTCTTTTTTTTTAACAATCGGTACAAATTAAGGAAGTCCTTTTAGGTGTATTTTGTCATACTCCTTTTATCCGTTTGAAGAAAATGGTATTTCTACATCTAATGAATTTTAACAGATTGTTATGTCACACATGTTTCTCATGGTCAAGTCAGTTCATGACTTTAAACTACCACCAGGTGGCATTCTTGAACCCTACTCCAACTGAGATTCTCAAGGGGAAAAGAGGAAAGGAAGAGGTTCTTTATGCTGTGTAAAGGAATAGTTTTAATTCCCTTTTCTGAGAGGGTGTTCTACTTAAACATTGGGGTAGGAAAACCTCCTTTTGAAAATGCTGCTTCAAAGAGCAGTGTAAATTGAGCAAGTAGAGAGGGAAGTCCAATTAGACAGTGGGGGAGGGCAAGCTACCATCTCTAAATGGGTCCACTTGAGCTGTGCATGCTCTTAGCTGTACAATCCCGTCAGGCCTTGTGACCCCACAGACTGCTCTCATCTGACTCTCTCCCCTGAAACCATTCCCTTCCCGATCACCCTAGGTGCCTGATACCTACAGTCACCCCTTCTGGCTTCCACCCACAGAGAGTGCTCTCCTCAGAATCTCCCCACATTGTCACAGGAGACTGTGCTGGGATCCCAAACCCCAGAACTAACCTTCCTTACCCTCTCTGGGAAGAAAATGGTGGCTCTCCATCTTATTTGACCAGGAAAACCACCTCTGCCATAGCCACCAGCCACCACCACCCCTGCGCCTCCACTTCCGAGTGTGCTGTCTGTGGGAGTGGTAGCACCGACCTTCCCTCCCTGCTGCCGCCACCATTCTCTCCCCCTCAGAACATGAGTCCATGGAGCCCAGCCCCTACTGGCCGCTCACCAGGGGAATTTGGTGGGGAATGGTGATACCTCCAGCACTGGTCAGTGGGACAAGACCAGGGCTTGCCACCATTCCCGCCACCCCTTTTTTCCTCACTGCCTCCCTACTGCCCCCCTTTCTCTCACCACACCCCTGGGGCTTTCCACCACCCCCCAGGTGGACATACACTTGTGTCTATGACAATCTGAAGCTTTGTGAGCAGGTCTATACATTCTTAGCTTCCACTAAAAAGTTGTTCTTTGCTGGTCCTGACATTGATTGTACGAGTCTCTATTGAAGGGTAAGGAATCTCTTTGGCCAAAGATAGCAGATACCTTTCTACAGGGATTCAAGATCCAAGGACTGCTGTTTTGCCAGCAAATTGCCCTGTTAGAGAGCCCACAAGGAGAACATGAGCACAAGAGTTGCTCTGCACCAACATATCTACAGTGGCATACTGCCTCTGGTAGTAGAGGGTGATAGAAAGTGTGTGCATACACCTGGTAGCTGGAGCAATGACGGCAATGACACTAGAAAACAAAGTATTATTGTAGGAACTCCAGTAGAGGCAGGAAAGCAATACAATCAGAAAGAACAGGAAAAAAAATCTGGGATCTTCTGGTCTTTTTAATCCGTCTGGGTTCATAGGATCATAGAGCTGGAAGAGATCACAAGGGCCATCTAAGCTAGGACAGGAAAAGACAGGATTAAGCTAGGTTCACTTCTGTAGAAGTGAGGCAATAAAGGGGAGGCTGAGAGAAGAGGTGGTTGGATCCCTAAGAATATCAGTCAACATTTCAGACAGGTTAGGAGAGGTGGATAAGACATGAGGAGACTTTAGGCCCACAAACACTATTTAACGCCTCTCACTGATGCTCTGTCTAAAGAGCGTACTGCAAATTGAACAAAAGCGGCAGGACAGACAGAAGGTTGCGCTTTCCATGCTGCCTTACTGTTTGATGTCGTTGTTCTTCCAGTGTTCTGCCATTCCAGTCCTGTGGAAGACTGTCTATATTTTGTAAATTGGCTTATTTATTGGCATTCCACATGGTTGGTAGTATACTGAAACCTCTCAAATACAAGGACTAAAGGTTTGCTCAGAAAACCTAAGGAAGAGGCCATTCCAAATTTCTAAAAGACACTTCCAGGTAGTAATTATGCTGATGCCACCTTTGACTGGTAGTTAGAGTGGAAATGAGCGAATTCTCCTGGATGTACCTGGGAATAAGTCATTCACTAATTCAGTCAAGTGGCTGGACACTCTTTGCTCTGCAAAACTGGTTTTCCCTCGCACCCCTCTCCTCAACAATAGGTTGCCTGACACCAATCAGTCTTAATTTTTCAGCCATTGCCAATTGTTAACATAGCCCCATTGTCCACCTAGGGAAAACTCCAGCAAACATTGTATTCCACTCAAAATACCCCTTCAGGGGGAATACTGAATATTAATATCACCCCCAAATGCCACCAAAATGTGCTGTTTCCCAGAGGCCATCTCTCTGCTGGTTTGCTGTGTCACCTGGTGCATCCAGCCATACTTCTCGGAGATTTTCACACAGCAGGAATATCTATCCCGTGGCAGGAACAGAACAGGGTCGGGAAAGGTTTTCCCTTTCAGACAACGTTGACCCCATTCTGTCCTGCATCCATCCTGCTCCCATGACTGTTCTGGAGCAATGTCATCATGGTATTTCATCATGAATAGACCTCCCGTTCCATCACTATCACACAATCATGGGTGTACAAACAGAAGCCCCATTTCTGTTCTGAAATGACAGCCGCGGAGGGGAGGTCTGTTTTGAGCACTTCCTGGTACGATCTGGACATCCAGGGAAGTGGCACCCTTTATTTTATCCTCCCTGTTTTGATTGTGTGATTTGAAGTGTGTTTTTGTGCTTGATGAACTGATTTTATGTTTGGGAGAAGTTTTATTTTTTAAATTTACCGCCTGGCTGTTATCACGCGATAACGTGATAACGTTTCAGATGGCCGGTTGTAAAAGCAGCCTTACGACAGCTGCATTTACTGCCGGCCAGCGAGGGGAGGGGGAGCCCATTCCTGCTGCGGAATTAAGGTATGTGTGTGAAAGATTTACGTTATTTCGTGGCAGGAACGGGAGAGGAGGTGGCGGGGCAGTAACGGGGCATTTTGGCCCCGTGTGAAAATCTCCCTCCTCTGCACAAATCTCTGCTCTTTGGACATAGTATAGCCCATCATCCCGAACTCTATTCCTCTATCCCAGTAGTTCCTCCTACTCTTCGTTAAGCTTTGTGTGACTGCTTGATACTTGAGTATTTGCATGTGTGTATTCCCTTGATTATTTTTCAATTAAAAAACAGTTTTATTTTACTTCCTAGCTGTGAGTCTCATCAATTAGTACACAGGACACAGGTCAAAAGATCACAGTTACCCGGCCTCTTGTTGCCATATTTGAGCTAATTAAAATTCCCCATCTATCTATCTATATAATTCTCTTGGGTATCTTGCCTTCCCAGTGTGCTGATTGGCTGCTTAGGAAACATACCCAACCACTCCCTCAGCCAATCACCACCCACATCCAAATTTATATATTCCAATGCCATACTGGGAGGGACCAAACAATGTGAAAGGACCCAGGCAGTCAAAACAATACTGGGAGGGACTAAACAATGTGCTATAGAGTTTGCTATCGTTACTATGGTTGCAGGCCTTTCCAGTTCATCAACGTCTTAGGGCTGCTGCTGCCGCCAATTGACTGCCTGGATCCCATTGCAGCAGTAACAGAAATGATATTTCTGTGTAGACTTCGATCATAAGTGGGAATTGTGCAGCCCTGAGACATTGGTGAACTGGAAAGGCCTGCAACCTTAGTAACTATAGCCGGCACTGTAGCACATCGTGTTACAGTGTACATCGTGTAGCACACATGAACAACTAAGATTTATTGGAAGTACACTGAGATGTTACAGCCCAGATCTACCAGAGTGAAGGAAACACTAAGAAGAGAGGTAAAGGCAAAGGCAGAGAGAGATGTGGAGCACACCAGAAAGAGAAAAAGACACCGAAGTGATATACCTAGAGAAGATAACCAGGTGGAAGAAAGGGATTTAAAATTATAAATATAAGAACATTAAGAAATATAAGGAAGGGCTATAAGAAAACAGAATAACTACAGAGTGAAATACTGGATGTTAAGAGAGTTAAAGGAGGAGAAAGGTATAATATATATATATATATATATATATATGGCTTTTCTTCGCAAACGAAGATTCAGGAAGGACTCATCCCGCGCTTTCTGCAAGCACACTGATGACTAAAAAGGCCAATCCGAGATAAACAAGTCCGGTTGCAAAAAGCACAGCAGAAGGTCTCCTTGGGTGATGTTTTTGGGTTGTGATTCTTTCTGCGTTGTCGTTTCTCTTCAAGACTTGTTCGTCGTGAGTTCTCAAATAAGGCTGCAGCATTGTGGTTAGTGCGTCTCCATGCCTCCCGATGTGAGGCCAGGGCGGACCACTGTTGGTGATCAATTTGGCCGAGCCTGAGATGTTGTTTCAGGGAGTCTTTGTATCGCTTTTTTGGAGCGCCCCTCTTACGCTGACCCGTGGCGAGTTCACCGGAGAGTAGTATTTTTGGGAGGCAATGGTCCTCCATCCTAGAAACGTGGCCTGCTCAGCGCAGCTGTGTTCTCAATATCATGGCCTCAATGCTGGTGGTCCCTGCTTGCTCAAGGACAGCAACATTCGTCACATAGTCAGTCCAGTGTATATTTAGGATTGTGCGTAGACAGCGCTGATGAAAGCGCTCGAGGAGTCGTAGGTGGTGGTGATAGGTGACCCATGTTTCAGATCCATAAAGGAGGATAGACAGTACGATGGCTCTATACACACTGATTTTTGTGCTTTGCCTCAGGTGTTTATTGCTCCAGAAGTCTTCCAAATGCACTATATGCCTTTGCTAATCTGTGATCGATCTCTTTGTCAACCTTGGCATCTGAGGAAATGATGCTTCCCAGGCAGGTGAACTGCTGTATGGACTTGAGCACAGATTTGCCGATGGCAATGTGGTGTTTGTCCTGTGGTGCAGGCTGGTAAAGAACTTCTGTTTTCTTCAGGTTGACTTCTAGCCCAAACAGCTCTGCAGCTGTTGTGAAGCAGGACGTTAGGCGCTGCAGAGCTGCTTCTGTGTGGGCAACAAGGGCAGATATATATATATATATATATTAAAGGGGGGGAACCCTGGGATAAATGGAACTATATTAAGGTTAAGAATAAAGGGCTTTAATCTCAGAGGGAGAGGAAAAACTGTAGAGGGAGGGGAAGAATAATAAATTGGACACAAGGGGGCAGGAATTGTAATTATACTAGGGAAATTATAATAGTTGTGAAGTTATAATAAATATCACCGGGGTAAACTTCATGTATTAACTGTAAGGGATTGGCTAGAACTATAAGGGTGGCCTAGAAATTTATGTTTAATATTTACAAACTATGATTTAACTATCTGTTACATCGTGGTTTATAAACTAATGAAAATACATATTGGACATTTGACAAAGCTGACTTATAATTAATGACACTGGATACTGGTTATTTGTTACGGAACAGAAGATATTAATATTGGATGGTTGACATATGATATTGGATACAGATTGTTGATATTGATACTGATATTAGTAGAAACAGGACATCTGATAAGTGGTAAATAAAGTATAGTAATAAGCATTGTAATCAATATAAAATTTATTATATGTATATATTTTTGAGCTGCTATATATTCATAAGGTTCAGACACTAAGGTTGAAGTGTATAATAGAGACAAGTAATATGAAATAGAAAGCTACTGATGAAACAGGGAACCTAAGTGGTTTTAAATAGATAGAGGTTTAAAGACAGTAGAAGAGAAGATTGGAAAGATAGAGGGAAGGGAGGTAAAAGAAAGAGAGAAAGAAAATGCCAATCTCAAAGAAAGGTACGGTTCAAACGAGAACACAAACTCAGGAGGTAAGAAGATCATCAATTAGTAACAATAATAGGGGACACGAATATATTGCTTCTACAAGAATTTAAGAAATTAAGTCTAGAATTGAAATCAGAAATGAAAGAGCTGAAGGGAGAAATAAAGGTGGATTTACATAAACAATTAGACAAATTTGGTACACAATTGGAGATGGCTACGAAGGATATAAATAAAATGAGTAAAGAACTTCAAGAACTACAATTAAAATCAGAAAATTTGGAGAAAAGAACCCAAACAATAGAAAACAGATTAAAACAGGAAGAAGGACAAAAACTATTATATGAAATTAATAAAAGAGTAAAGTGTATAAAAATTAGAGGATTATCAGCACTGCCAAATGAGGAACTAGCAATGAGAGTGATTACAGCTTTAGCAGATTATATAGGCTGGAACTATGATCAGCTTGACCTAGAGGTAGATAAACTATTCAGAATTGATTCAAAAAATCTGGTCCCACAAATTGTAAACACAGATATAGGGATCATAAAAATCACAGACCATGCAACAGTTACAACAGATATAAAGATTACAAAAGATTATAAACAAGCAAAAAGATGGAGATTGGATACAAAAATCTTGGGTTATAAAAATATAGTAGAAAAAATACAGGTAGAATTAAAAGAAATATGGGAAATAAATAGAGTAGGACAAAGCAATCAAGCATTGTTGTGGGATTCAATGAAAGCTGTAGCAAGGGGAATATTAGGGAAGCACATACATTGTGGAAAAAACAGGAAAAAAGTAGGAAGAAACTAGAAGAGGAAATAAAGGGTCTAGAAAAAGAATATTTTAGAAACAGAGATAAACAGATCCACGCATTAATACAAGCAAAGAGAAAAGAGTTAGAAAGGGAAGATATAGAAATAGCAAAAAGAAATCTGTTATTTATGAAAAGAGATTTTTTTGAATACAGTAATAAAAATTCTAGAATGTTAGCAAGAGCCACACAAACAAAGAAATCTAAAAGTTTGATTGGAATTATTAAAAATGAAAAAGGGGGGGAAAGTAATTTGATGAAAGATAAATTAAAGATATTTCAAGAATATTATCAAAAATTATATTCAGCAGGTGATCCACCGAAAAACTTAGAGAAATATATACAGGAAAATTGTAAGGATATAATTAGTGAGGAGGAGAAAGAATTAATGGAAAAACCTATAACAGAAGAGGAAATAGAAGATATTATAAACAAATTGAAACTAGGGAAGGTTCCAGGAGAAGATGGTTTGGGAGCCGAATATTACAAAATATTTAAAAGTATACTAATACCTAGAATGAAAGAATTATATAATAACATTTTAAAAGGAGATGAGATCCCACAATCACGGAAACAATCTCTGATTATATTAATTCCAAAACCAGATAAAGATTTGACAGACCCAGAATCATATAGACCAATATCATTAATAAATCAAAATGCAAAAATACTAACAGCAATAATGGCGAAAAGGATGAATAAATTTATGTACAAATATCTACAAAAAGACCAATGTGGATTTATAGAAGGAAGACAGATGGCTAATTTAACTGGAAGAGTAATAAATATAATAGATATAATTAGAAGAAAGAAAATTAAAGCAGGGCTTATAGCTATAGATATATTTAAAGCTTTTGATTGTGTGGAATGGCCAGCAATAAAAAATATAATGAAAACATTTGGATTTGGAGAAAAAATTAGGGGTGTGATTGACCAATTGTATATAAAAAATAAAGCAACAGTAATAGTAAATGATGGTAAGACAGAACAAATAAATTTAACTAGGGGAACAAGACAAGGCTGCCCACTTTCCCCAATAATATTTGCTATGGTAATAGAAATATTAGCTAATGTAATCAGAAACAATGAAGATATCAAAGGGATAGGAAATATTGAAGAGATTAAACTGAATATGTTTGCAGATGATACTTTAATAACAATACAAGATCCATTGGAAAAAATGCAAGAGATAGAGAAACATTTGGAAACGTTTGGGAAGATGACAGGTTTACAAGTAAATTGGAATAAATCAGAAATGATGATATTTAATTATACAGAGGCAGAGCAAAAAAATTTGAAGAGTAAAAAGAAATATATTAAAATAAAAGAGCAAATAAAATATTTAGGAATAAATATTGTGGCAGAATTGGAAAAACTAGAGGAATTTTTTTTTTACTATGTTAAGGAAAGATATGGAGAAAAGAATAGAGAAATATGGGAAAATTAAATTGTCATGGTTTGGAAGAATAGCGCTTGTTAAAATGAAAATATTACCAAAAATATTTTTTTTATTTAGAATGCTGCCTATTAAGGTATCAGAGATGGAATTTAAAAAGTGGCAAAATATGATAAATAACTATTGTAATGGAGGCAAAAGATCAAGAATCAATAAAAATAGATGGTATAAATCTAAAAAAAAAAGGAGGTTTAGGCCTACCTAATCTAAAGCTATATTACGTAGCGAATCAATTGAGATATATTATTGATAGTGTTGCAGAAGTGAAGGAAATGGAATGGATGGAAATAAATAAACAAGAGATAGAGTTAAAATTAAGAAATATAATTTTTTGTAAACTAAAAAAGGAATTTAGGGAAACAATACAATCTGTCTCTTTAAAAAATATATTAGATATATGGAATAAATATAAAGAAGTATTAGCTCCAGGAGCATCTCCATTAACGGCGATAATATTGTTAGAGGGTTTCCCAGCAAATTTAAGAAATAAAGTGGAAGCAAAATTAGGAGGACAAGAAATAATAAGGTTGAAGGAATGGATGGGGAAAATGAAAAATAAAAATTATATGGAAAAAATATTAAAGGAGCAAGGATTTACATGGTTTAAACTGATACAATTAGAAAGATGGACAAAAAATGTTTAAAGGAGGGAAGTTGTAGAAAAAGTACAAAATTTGAGGAATTGATTACAAAAGCTATTCAAGAGAAAAACATTATAAAGGGTATCACAAGCAAAATATATAAAATGTTAATGGATAATGAAGAAGTACAAGATTATCTAAAAGATGTTTGGGAAACAGATGTAGCAACTGTAATAGACAAATTTAAGTGGGAAAAAATATGGAATATGCAACATTTGAAAACATTATCAGTAAGAATAAAAGAAAAATTACTATAAGATTATATGGAGATGGTATTTAACCCCAGTAAGACTGAATCAAATAGATAAAAAGTATTCAGCACAGTGTTGGAGGGGATGCCAAGAATTGGGAACGTATATTCATATGTGGTGGAATTGCAAATATGTATAGAAATTTTGGAAAATAGTAATGAAGGAAATAAGTGAAATACTGGAGATAAATATACCTTTAAGTCCTGAAATATCATTATTATCATATTGTGAAAAAATACAAGAATCTCAAATTGTTAAGGATTTGTTAACAAATCTGCTGACAGCAGCAAGGTTAATAATAGCAAAGAAATGGAAAATACAAGGTGAATACAAAATAGAAGAATGGTATGATGAAGTATGGAATATAGCTATAAATGAGAAATTAACAAATATGGTTAAGAAAAAAAGGAGGGCTAAATAAGAATGTTTTTGGTGAAAAATGGAGTAAATTTTTAGAATTTGTATTAATAAAGGGGAGAGGAAGCAAACCTGAGTTGGAAACAATGGTTTTTTGGAAAGAGGGATGAATGTAAAGGGAAGTCCCTCGGTGGAGGGAATCACTGTTATATATGTTTGATAAGTTTTATGTAGTAATTGTATGTTCTTTAATTTAAAAAAAGAATAAATTAAAAAAAAAGAAAAGAAAAGTGCTTCTAAGATCATGGATAAAATATAAAAGGAAATTATGCCCAAAAACACCGATGTGGTTATCTAACCAGGAAGCATATTATAGAAAAGAGGACATCCATAAAGGAAAATGGCT
Organism: Gambelia wislizenii; assembly: GCA_030847615.1. Taxonomy (NCBI): domain Eukaryota; kingdom Metazoa; phylum Chordata; class Lepidosauria; order Squamata; family Crotaphytidae; genus Gambelia; species Gambelia wislizenii. The sequence continues at coordinate 35,855,537 of JAUMIR010000002.1, forward strand.
AACATATAAAGATATGCTAAAGAAAGAGGGAAACGTTTATAAAATGAAATCACAAGAGGAACTGAAAATTGAGAATAAAGAATGTCACTGGTTGCTTTATAGACAACTAACAGAGAAATTTAAGATAGATCAAAAACTCAATGGTATAGAAACGGAAGCTACAAAATTGGATGAGCTGTTACAGGGGAGCAAGAAAAAGATGTTATCAAAAATATATAAAATAATATTAGAATTAAAATTGGAACAGGAAATCATAAAATCTTATATGATTAAGTGGGCACAGGATGTAGGTCATGATATATTATTAGAACATTGGGAAAAACTATGTAGGAAAAAATTACTATTTACCAGAAGCTACAATATAAAAGAAAACGTATATAAGATTTTGACAAAATGGTACATAACACCATCTAGACTAGGAAAAATCTACAAAACTATGTCAGACCAGTGCTGGAAATGTGGAAAAGCCTTGGGTACCTTTTACCATACGTGGTGGAAGTGTGAGAAAGCAGAAAAATTTTAGAAGAAAATACATACAATTATTAATAAAATATTCAATCTGAATTATGCATTAGATCCAGAGATCTATTTATTAAATATGTTTTATAAAATTGATGAACATATTCAAAGAAAATACTGGAGGGTCTTTGCATATATGGCGATGGCTGCTAGAGTACTCTATGCAAAATATTGGAAGTCACCAAAGATACCTACAATAGATGAATGGCTATTCAGACTACAAGACATGTGTGAAATGGATAAATTGACAATTACAGTTGTCCCTTGACATTCGCGGGGGTTACGTTCCACGGACCCCCGCGAATGTAAAAAAACCGCGAATATGGATTGCCCTCCCCGGGGCCTTCACGGAGCCTTCGAAGGCTCCGTGAAGGCCTCCCCCCACCCTCCCCCCTCCCTCCCCGGGGCCTTCACGGAGTCTTTCAAGGCCCCGTGAAGGCCTCCACGGCCTCCCCCCACCCTCCCCAGCCCTTCACGGAGCCTTGGAAGGCTCCGTGAAGGCCTCCCCCCACCCTCCACCCTCCCTCCCCGGGGCCTTCACGGAGTCTTTCAAGGCTCCGTGAAGGCCTCCGAGGCCTCCCCCCACCCTCCCCAGCCCTTCACGGAGCCTTGGAAGGCTCCGTGAAGGCCTCCACCCATCCTCCCCCCTCCCTCCCCGGGGCCTTCACGGAGCCTTTGAAGGCCTCCGCGGCCTCCCCCCACCCTCCCCAGCCCTTCACGGAGCCTTCCAAGGCTCCGTGAAGGCCTCCCCCCACCCTCCCCCTCCCTCCCCAGCCCTTCACAGAGCCTTCCAAGGCTCTGTGAAGGCCTCCCCCCACCCTCCCCCTCCCTCCCCGGGGCCTTCACGGAGTCTTTCAAGGCTCCGTGAAGGCCTCCGCGGCCTCCTCCCACCCTCCCCAGCCCTTCACGGAGCCTTGGAAGGCTCTGTGAAGGCCTCCCCCCACCCTCCCCCCTCCCTCCCCAGCCCTTCACGGAGCCTTGGAAGGCTCTGTGAAGGCCTCCCCCCACCCTCCCCCCTCCCTCCCCGGGGCCTTCACGGAGCCTTTCAAGGCTCCGTGAAGGCCTCCGCGGCCTCCCCCCACCCTCCCCAGCCCTTCACGGAGCCTTCCAAGACTCCGTGAAGGCCTCCCCCCATCCTCCCCCCTCCCTCCCTGGGGCCTTCACGGAGCCTTTCAAGGCTCCGTGAAGGCCTCCGCGGCCTCCCCCCACCCTCCCCAGCCCTTCACGGAGCCTTCCAAGGCTCCGTGAAGGCCTCCCCCCACCCTCCCCCTCCCTCCCCGGGGCCTTCACGGAGTCTTTCAAGGCTCCGTGAAGGCCTCCGCGGCCTCCCCCCACCCTCCCCGGGGCCTTCACGGAGCCTTTCAAGGCTCCGTGAAGGCCTCCGCGGCCTCCCCCCACCCTCCCCAGCCCTTCACGGAGCCTTCCAAGGCTCCGTGAAGGCCTCCCCCCATCCTCCCCCCTCCCTCCCTGGGGCCTTCACAGAGCCTTTCAAGGCTCCGTGAAGGCCTCCGCGGCCTCCCCCCACCCTCCCCAGCCCTTCACGGAGCCTTCCAAGGCTCCGTGAAGGCCTCCCCCCATCCTCCCCCCTCCCTCCCCGGGGCCTTCACGGAGCCTTTCAAGGCTCCGTGAAGGCCTCCGCGGCCTCCCCCCACCCTCCCCAGCCCTTCACGGAGCCTTCCAAGGCTCCGTGAAGGCCTCCCCCCACCCTCCCCCCACCCTCCCCGGGGCCTTCACGGAGCCTTTCAAGGCTCCGTGAAGGCCTCCGCGGCCTCCCCCCACCCTCCCCAGCCCTTCACGGAGCCTTCCAAGGCTCCGTGAAGGCCTCCCCCCACCCTCCCCAGGCCTTCACGGGGCCTCTGGGGGGTCTCCAAAAGCCCCGTGAACGCCTAGCCGGCCCTCCCGGCTCCTTCCCACAGCTTTCAAGGGGCCTCCGGAGGCCCCTTTTCGTGGTTTTGGGGGGGCCCAGGGGGGCCCTCCCAAAACCGCAAATAATTAAAACCGCGAATGCTGAGTTCGCGAATGTGGAGGGGCAACTGTATATTAGATGAGAGAAAAACATTTAAGGATTTAAAAGAATGGGAAATTTTCATCCCCATATGGAGAGAAAAATGGGAGGTAGAAACATTAATAAAGTTAGATGTGTAAATAGCTAATACAAGGACAATTAAGAATGAAAGAAAAACAGACATGAAAAAATGATGTAAAGCTGAAAGGGAAAATAGGCGTGAAGATATCAAAATGGAAAAAAAAAGCAATGAGGAAGTTAATGAATGAATGAAAGGAGGAGAAAAGATTGAATGATATGATGCAAGGGGTTAAAAGAATGGATAGATGTAAATATATGATGTGATAGATGTAAATAAGAAATGATATGATATGTTATGATTTGCATATGGCTGTATGTTTACAAGGTGAAAGAGGGATATGAATTTTTTTTATTGTATGTATGTTAAAACATTGAATAAAAACTATTTTTAAAAAGTTGAATGCCAGGGAAGCAGGAGGAACAACAGATCGGGGGGACTGTGAGTGGAGCAGGCACGCCCACTCCTGCTGTGTGTGCTCACATCATCTCGTGGCAATTGCGGAAATTTACTCCTGCATAGTAAATCATGTCGGTTTTACGTTGGAATTACTTTTATTGACACCAGGCACCCGTGAATTAAAAAAAACACTTCTGGGACTCAGCACAAATGGTACAAGCACCGAAGGGGAGCTACGTCATCTGATCAGCATAGTTTCATTTCCGATACTGTTACTGAAGCATAGTACAACAACAGGTCATGTAGTATTCCTCTAGGACTCTGGGAAACCATGGTTTGAATCACAGCTCAGCTATGGTAATCTACCATGTGATCTTGAGCAAATCACACACTTACAGGACTTTTTCAGATGTCGATTTACCACGGAAGAAGGCTCGTAACACTCGCGAGGCTGCTGCACAGAAGGGGGCCCGTTTCGTATGACGCTGTCCCCCTGCTGCGAGAGATCGGAGGCAGCCATGCCATATCTGGCCATTTTTTATTCACAGGCAACTTCCATGAGTAAAAAAAATGGCCAAATATGGCACAGCTGCCTCCGATCTCTCGCGGCAGGGGGACAGCGTCTTACAAAATGGGCCCCCTGCCACGCAGCAGCCTCGCGAGTGTTACGGGCCTTCTTCCATGGTAAATCAACGTCTGAAAAAGTCCTCAGTCTCTGAATAAATCTTGCTAAGAAAATCCTAGAATAAGGTGGCCATAAATTGGAGTTCACTTGAATGCATATAACAACAAGCACTAACTTTATCAGTGAAATGATCAGGAAAAGAACTAGACTAAAAGTTGCCCAGTTTCTCAGAAATGTGTATATCAGTTGGCTCTGTGACTTCCTTGAAGGCAACCGGGAACTCCTTAGCAGGAGAAAGCAGCTGTAATGGGGGCCGCTCCCTAGCCAAAGAGTTAATGATTAATTAGGAACAGCTGAGAGAGCTAAAGATTTCTTTAGTCCAAAGTGACATTTGGGGTCGGCAGGCAAAAATGAGGAGATGCTATGTGGCTCCAGCCAGCAACTATGAATAAAGATAGATTTTTGTGACCACACGCAGTCAATCTGATGTTTTATTAGTTTTCTAGAATTAATATTTGCAAGAAAGAAGCTTTAAAATGAAGCTACAGCTTGGGCAAAACTATAAACACCAGGTCAAAATCTGGTCATTTACATTTCAAAGTCATAAAAAAAAAGTTAGCGACAAGAGAAAAAAAATCACCCGAACACCATAATCCAAAATAATCAGTTGTTTATAATTTTAATTATATTGTCAGCGCAAGCAGGTTACAGGCAAATAAAAGCTAAATTTGCAAGAATTTACATCTCCTCAAATCTGTATCTTTTGCATTTTTTCATTAACTTTTTCTCTATTAAATGTTGTCCTCCACTGTCTCATACTGTCTGCTCTAGAGCTTGGAAGTAGTGACTTGCAAATAATACATGCAAAAAGGATCTAGGAGTCTTAGTGGATTACAAGCTGAACATGATTCAGCAGTATGATGCAGCAGCTAAAAAGGCCATTGCGATTCTAGGCTGCAATAACAGGAGTATAGTGTGCAGATGAAGGGAAGTAATAGTGCCACTCTATTCTGCTTTGGTCAGACCTCACCTGGAGTACTGTGTCCAGTTCTGGGCATCACAATTCAGGAAGGATATTGAGAAGCTGGAACATGTCCAGAGGAGGGCAACCAGGATGGTGGATGGTCTGGAAGCCATGCCCTATGAGGAGCGGCTTAGGCAGCTGGGCATGTTTAGTCTGGAGAAGAAAAGGTTGAGAGGGAACATGATAGCCATGTTTAAATATTTGAAGGGATGTCATACTGAGGATGGAGCAGGCTTGTTTTCTGCTGCTCCAGAGACTAGGACACGGAGCAATGGACTCAAACTACAGGAAAAGAGATTCCATCTAAACATTAGGAGGAACTTCCTGACAGTAAGAGCTGTTCAGAAGTGGAATGCTCTGCCTCATATTGTGGTGGAGTCTCCTTCTTTGGAGGTTTTTAAGCAGAGGCTGGATGGCCATCTGTCAGGAATGATTTGATTGTGTATTCCTGCATGGCAGGGGGTTGGACTGGATCGCCCTTGAGGTCTCTTCCAACTCTACGATTTTGTGATTCTGTGATTCATTTACAGTGGGTCCTCTGAATCTACAGCCTGCAGATCCACAAATTCAACCAACTATGGATCCATTACCCTAAGAAGTGGGGGTATGTTCGAGTCCCACCTGTGATGCCGTCTCTTTTAATATTTGGGAGAATTATTAGCTCAAATACAAGGCCTGTGACAGGAGGTTAACTTTGGAGATCTTTCCACCTATGTATACCAGTACTAACTGTAGAGGAGGCTCCAGCTGGAGTAAAATAAAATATTTTATTGGAATAATACAGTAGGACCCCCATATCTGCTGATTCACCAGTCCTCCCAAAAGCTCATAATGCAAAGCATTGATGTTGCTGCCCCTTATTGCTTACAATTATTTCTCAATGGGCATTCATACCGTACTGATAGGACTTTAGCAGCCCAACAGAGGCATTGACAGAGTTTGTAAGGAATTCATCCCCAAAGTTCTTCATCCAGGCATTTCAGAACTGGCTGGTGTGTCTCTATGGGTCCTGTTACAAGGTCAGACCATAGCATTGGCAGAAAGCATTGGCTGCTTTTTACTTGCCCAAACTGAGACTTCCTCATTCTGAAATGGCCAATCTATACAGGAAATATGAATCTCCACTCTCTCCTGCCCACCTCTGCTTTGACTTTGTATTGACATCAAAAATGGTTTTATTGGTGAGCTGCCTTGAAATGGCAAGGAGAATTAGAACATAAAATATGAACTAAATAAACAAAGCCAAAGTTTGTGAAGAGGGTGTGTGTGGTTTTTTTTCTGCCCTTGAATAGACTGGAATGGCCTTCTGCTCTTCTGAAGAATAACTATTGAAATTAAAGAGCTTAGGTCCAAGCTCTCTGACATACTCTCTTTTCCTGTGTGAGCCTGCCTGGGTTTCCCAGGATCTTGAGAAGAGGCCCTTCTGTCAGTCCCACCACCCTCACAGGGAGAAATAGTGGAGACAGGACCCGGGGCCTTTTCAGTGGCTGCCCTTAGGTTCATGAATTCCCTTCCTAGGGAAGCTAGAAGGAGTCCTCCTTGCTATCCTTTCATTGGCAGACAAAGGAGATTATCAGATGGGGACCAAATATAGCATCCCCATCTTGCCTTCTAAATACCACCCCACTCCCATCCCTGTAACTGATTTTTTGAAAAATTCAGACACCTATCTTTTTGTGGTATTAAAAAACCTCCCTCTCCCCTCAGTAGCCCAGGCGTGAATGGAGCTCTCACAGAGAGTCCCATTTACTTCCTTATTTGAAATCCTGGGCCGTTCTTGCATGAGAACGAGTGCAAGGGAAAATTTTTTTAAAAGAAAAAGAAAGGTTTTTAAACAACAGCAAGCAGGGGGGAAAAGAAAGAAAAAAATTCCAAGTAACCCAGGGATGCGGGGGCGGGGGGAGGCTGTCAATTAACTGGATGTCCTGATTGGCACTGGAAGTGTTCAGCACAGACCTTCTAGGACCTTCCGGGGAGGCCGGCATTGCGTGAGAAATACAAAAATAAAACCGAAAATAAACAGCAAAAAATTAAACCAAGTACTTAAACACACTAAGAAAAATACAAGTAAACGGGAGGGTACCAAAAAGGCTGTCAGTTACCTGGATGTCCCTATCACCATGCAAGTGTTCTGTATTGACCTTCCAGGACCTTCCAGGGAGGTCAGCATCATATGGGAAATACAAAAATAAAACCAAAAAGAAATGTCAAAAAGTAAAGCAAAGCACAAAGCACCCTTTAAAAACCCCAAGTAATACAGGGAGGGTACAAAAAAGGCTGTCACTTACCTGCATGTCCTGATCGTACCTGGAAGTGTTCGGCACGGACGTCCCAGATTGCGCCAGCATAATGGGGCACATTTTCAGACTATCCGTGATTCTGTTACAGAAATGGAATGAGCAGTCTATTGACAGCTTCTGCCCATCAATAAAAAGAAATGGAATGGAATGGAAACAGCATGGGGGCAGAAGAGGACAAGAATGATGTCGTCTGAAAAGGAAGCCCTTTTTCGGTCCTGTGGCATCCCTGTACCAGATTAGTAAACCTGTTTTATAATCGCCAAAGTCTTTTTTTTAATCCCATCAGGCATTTGGAACTGAAAGTTTTTAAGGGAAGGGACTGGTGAGGCATTAGAACTCTCTGGCTGAGAATTTTATATATACTCTTCCTTAAAAACAAATCCCAGAACTTAATAAAGAGTGCCATGGCAGTTAAAGTAGTACTAAAGTGTTGTAACTGTCTAGTGTGAAAGGATGTTGCAACTACAGTTGGACTCCTATATCCACGGGGGTTTGGTTCCCAGACTTACTGCGGATAGTGGAAACCATGGATAACAGTGAACCCTATTAAAATAATAGGACTTTCATTTAAAATACCATATAATTGCATTGGAGGACCTAGAAGAGGTCTAGAGAGGATGCCTCTCTAGGCATTTTCTAGCAAGACTCTATGGTATTCCTGTTTTGTGTCCCACAGATAACAAACTGTGAATATTGGTTCTGCGGATATGGGGTGCAACTGTATATGCAACTGATTTACTGTAACACATATCTCAATTGAAATATAGGGGGAGAAGTCTGGAAAGAAAGAAGCAGTTCTATGAAGTGTCTCTGGAGCTTCAAGGCCAAGCCCTTATTTCTAGTTTTTGTTAATCAAGAAGCCTATATACTGGGAAAAGGACAAATTCTGAAACCACTGTATGAATACAAGTAGTGAATAACTACCATGGTAAAAATCAACCTCTGCCATCAGGAAATTTTTCCTAATGCTTAGTGGGAATCTCTTCTTGTAATTTGAATCCATTGCTTAATGCTCTTTGGAAGAACTTCCTGACAATAAGGGCTGTTTAACAGTGGAAGAGACCACCTGGGAGAGTGAAGAAATCTCCTTCTTTGGAGGCTTTTGAAAAGAGGTTAGATGGCCATCTTTTGTTAGTTGCTTTAGTTGTGTATTTCTGCACAGCAGGAGGTTTGACTACATGGGCCTTGAGGTCCCTTCCAACTGTATTGTTCTATATCTTTATAGGTGGAAGCCAGCAATAGAGGCTGCTCTAAACTGATTTAGGATTCTCCCCTCCCAGATTATCCCAGCATGGAATTCCCAAAGCAATAAATTAATTTTTCTGTTTTTAAAAAATCTAATTACAAGTTTCTGTACTTTCCTTTTTTTAAGCATAATTTTTATTCAAAATTTACATCACATTGGATATAATTAATATATAACTTCAAACCAACACGGATATTGTAAAGTTTATCATTAATATATTTCGCTAAAATCTTCAAAACTCAGTAATATCTGTCTTACATCTTCCTGTATCCATTAGTTCCATAATTCCATAATTTGAGTCTTTGGAGTTTTACTCTATATAGAAGACTAATGATGTCTAATCATCACATATTTCCAGTACAATAATATCTACTAGATATTAGCAGTTGTTATTTTGATTGAAGTAACAGGAATTATTAAACATCCCTTATCAAATCAATTCTAGAAAACATAACATCAAATTATGAATATTAATCAAACATTCAAAAGCTCATTACCGCCAAGTTCCTCTCCATAATGGTAAGAGACAATTCCACTCATATCTAAATTTTCCTACCGATTTATCATTTAATAACATCATTAACTTACCCATTTCTGCCATTTCGCGTAATTTCACCAACCACTCTTCTGTTGATGGTAATTCAGGGCTTTTCCAGTAACTAGCATATACTATTCCGGCAGTTGTAATCATATACAATATTAACCTCCAATATTTTTTCTCCATGTTTTTATCTAACTCATCTAACATATTCAAAACATGTATTTCTGGTTTCATCCGAAAGTTGTAGTCGAATAGTTGAACTATGAGCTTATGTCTCTATCCCAAATATTATTTAGCTTTTTTACACTGCCACCACATATGGTAAAAAGAATCCACTTTCTCTCTGCATTTCCAACAATTCTTATTTGATATTTTATACTTTTTGACTATCTTATCTGGGGTTAAATGCCATTGGTAAAACATTTTAAAGTAATTTTATTTCAAATCATAATTTTTGTAAATTTCAGATTTCTATTCCAGGTTTTTTCCCATTGAGGTAACTGCAGAGAATATCCAATATTTTGTGCCCATTTCACCATATTGTCTTTCACAACCTCCTTTAAAAAAAGAAAAAATCTTTATTAGTTTTATTAGTAACATACATTCATACATCAAGTAAACACACTTGAAACTTGTTACTTATTCTAACAAAACATTTTCTCCCCCCCCCCCGCCTCCCCCCCTCAAACCTCTCCAATGGCTATAAAAATGTTTTAATATCTGTTACACGTGATGTGGAATATGTTGTTTAAAGTTTCTCTCACCTCTTTGTGCCCCTTTTCACCCTCAACTTTCTCGATCCAAAAATCCCCACCTATCCCAACAAGTCATTTCTTTTATTTGTTCAATTAACTTTCCTCTTCCCTCTCTTAAAAAGTCAAATAGAATATACAGTTGCCCCTCCACATTCGCGAACTTAGCATTCGTGGTTTTGAATAATCGCGGTTTTGGGAGGGCCCCCCCACCCTCCCAAAAGCAATGACACGGGGCCTCCAGAGGCCCCGTGAATTCCTTGGGTCGGAGTGGGGAGGGCTGGGCAGGCGATCACGGGGCTCCGGAGATGCTCCAGAGGCCTCGTGAAGGCGTTGGGTTGGAGAAGGGAGGGCTGGGTAGGCGATCACGGGGCCTCCGGAGATGCTCCAGAGGCCCCGCGAAGGCCTTGGGAGGGAGGGGGGAGGGCTAGGGAGGTGACCACGGGGCCTGCAGAGATGCTCCAGAGGCCCCATGAAGGCCTTGGGAGGGAGGGGGAGGCAGGGGAAGCGACTATGGGTCCTCCGGAGGCCCCGTGGTCACTTTGGCGGGGAGGGTGAGGGCAGTTGTAATTCGCAGAATTTTCACATTCGTGGGGGTCTGTGGAACCTAACCCCCGTGAATGTGAAGGGACAACTGTATTCTCTGCATTCTGTCCTATAACTATCGAGGCATAACACTGCTCTCTATTGCTGGAAAAATCCTTGCAAGGATACTCCTGAACAGATTAGTTCCTGCTATTGCAGAAGAACTTCTTCCTGAAAGCCAATGTGGCTTCAGAGCCAATAGGAGTACTACAGATATGGTATTTGCCCTTAGACAACTGCAAGAGAAATGTAGAGAGCAGAACAAGGGTCTCTATGTAACATTTGTCGACCTCACCAAAGCCTTCGACACCGTGAGTAGAAAAGGTCTGTGGCAGATCCTGGAAAGACTAGGATGTCCCCCCAAATTCCTTAAAATGATTATCTTGCTACACGAGGGCTAGCGCAGTCAAGTCAGATATGGCGATGCTCTTTCAGAACCCTTTCTAATAACTAATGGAGTGAAGCAAGGTTGTGTTCTTGCTCCAACTTTATTTGCAATCTTCTTCAACATGATGCTCCAAAGGGCTATGGCAGAGCTCAGAGAAGAAGACGGCATCTATATAGGTTACCGTAGCTTGTTTAACTTAAGCTGTCTGAGGGCTCGCACTAAGACTCCAAGCTATCTAGTCCGTGAGCTGCTCTTCGCTGATGATGCTGCCCTTGTTGCCCACACAGAAGCAGCTCTGCAGCGCCTAACGTCCTGCTTTGCAACAGCTGCAGAGCTGTTTGGGCTGGAAATCAACCTGAAGAAAACGGAAGTTCTCTATCAGCCTGCACCACAGGACGAACACCACCATCCCCACATTGCTGTAAACAAATCTGTGCTTAAGTCCGTTCAACAGTTCACCTACCTGGGAAGCATCATCTCCTCAGATGCCAAGATTGACAAAGAGATCGATCACAGATTAGCAAAGGCATATAGTGCATTTGGAAGACTTTACAAAAGAGTCTGGAGCAATAAACACCTGAGGTAAAGCACAAAAATCAGTGTGTATAGAGCCATTGTACTGTCTATTCTCCTTTACGGGTCTGAAACATGGGTCACCTATCGCCACCACTTACGACTCCTCGAACGCTCCCATCAGCGCTGTATACGCTCAATCCTAAATACACACTGGACTGACTATGTGACGAATGTTGTTGTACTTGAGCAAGCAGGGATCACCAGCATTGAGCCCATGATATTGAGAACATAGCTGTGCTGCGCAGGGCACGTTTCTAGGATGGAGGACTATCGCCTCCCCAAAATACTACTCTACGTTGAACTCGCCAGGGGTCAGCGTAAGAGGGGCGCTCCAAAAAAGCGATACAAGGACTCCCTCAAACAACATCTCAGGCTCAGCCAAATTGATCACCAACAGTGGTCCGCCTTGGCCTCACATCGGGAGGCATGGAGATGCACTATCCACAATGCTGCAGCCTTTTTTGAGAACTCACGCCGAACAAGTCTTGAAGAGAAACAACAACGCAGAAAGAATCACAACCCAGAAACATCACCCAAGGAGACCTTCTGCTGTGCTTTCTGCAACTGGACTTGTTTATCTCGGATTGGCCTTTTTAGTCATCAACACACTTGCAGAAAGCGTGGGATGAGTCCTTCCTGAATCTTCGTTTGCAATCGGATTTTGCTCCTTTTTTCTTGTACAGGGTGATGATGACTGCATCTCGAAGATCTATTATAAATCAGATAGGCATACCAACCTAATCTATTATTAAATCCTTCTAAGGCCAGTAATCTCTTATCACTCAATTCAATCTAATCTACTGTCCGTGCAAGACAATAATAATATAATATCAAATGTGGTATACTTAAACTACCCCATCCTTCATTTCATGCATCACTTTCCAATGTATTCTTGGTTCCACCCCATGCCATATAAACTCTGAAAGATCTCTGTCCCATTTCTTAAAGGGTTCATTATTCATGATTATAGGAAGAGTCTGGAAGAAAAACATTAATTTAGGTAAGACAGTCATTTTAGCTGTTGAAATTCTCCCTAATAATGACAGTTTTAGCTTAGATCATAAAGCAAATTCTGTTTTAATTTTACTCCAACAGTGCTATAATTATTAGTAAACAGTTCTATATTATGTTCTGTTAAAATAATCTCCAAATTATAATCCACAGATGGAGGAATTGGATGATGCCTTTCTAGAACAGATGAATACACACACAGAAAGGAGAGATGTAGTAGTGATGGGTGACTTCAACTATCCTGATATTTGCTGGCAATCTAACTCAGCCAAAACTTCAAGGTCTAGCAAATTCCTGACTTCCCTGGAAGACAATTTCATGGTCCAAAAGGTAGAAGAGGCAACAAGGGGGTCAGCTATTTTAGATCTGATCCTAACCAACAGGGATGACCTGGTTAATGGGGTGCAAGTGGAGGGATCCTTAGGTGAGAGTGATCATGTTCTCCTGGAGTTTGTTATACAATGGAAAGGAGAAGCCAGGCATAGTCAGACACGCATTCTTGACTTTAGGAGAGCTGATTTCAATAAACTCAGGGAAATACATGGGGTGATCCCATGGTCAGGAATACTAAAAGAGAAGAGACCTCAAGATGGATGGGACTTTCTCAAAAGGGAGATACTGAAGGCACAATTTCAAACAGTACCATTGAGGAAGAAAAATGGGAGGTGTCTCAAGAAACCAGGATGGATGACTAAAGAAATATTAACAGAGCTAAGTTCTAAACGGAACATGTATAAGAAATGAAAAAAGGGGGAAATCACCAAAGAAGAATTCAAACAGCTAGCGAACACATGTAGGAGTAAAGTCAGAAAAGCTAAAGTGCAGAATGAGCTCAGGCTTGCTAGAGAGGTTAAGAACAATAAAAAGGGTTTTTTGGGGTATGTCCGCAGCAAAAGGAGGAAGAAGGAAATGGTAGGGCCACTACGCGGAGAAGATGGCAAAATGCTAACAGAAAAAGAGAAAAGGCAGAATTACTCAACACCTTCTTTGCCTCAGTGTTTTCAGAAAAGGTAAATGGGGACCAACCTGAGGATAAAGGTACAGAAGACACAACAGGGGAAATCCAGCACAGAATAAGCAAAGAGGTAGTACAGGAATACCTTCTTAATCTAAATGAATTTAAATCTCCAGGACCAAATGAACTACATCCAAGAGTATAAAAAGAGCTGGCAAATATAATCTCAGAGCCATTGGCAATAATCTTTGAGAACTCCTGGAGAACAGGAGAAGTCCCAGCAGAGTGGAGGAGGGCAAACGTTGTCCCCATCTTCAAAAAGGGGGGAAAAGAGGATCCCAACAATTATCGTCCAGTTAGTCTGACATCAATACCAGGGAAGATTCTAGAGCAGATCATTAAACAGAGAGTCTGTGAACATTTAGAAGGCAATGCCATAATCACAAAAAGTCAACATGGGTTTCAGAGAAACAAGTCATGCCAGACTAATCTGATCTCTTTTTTTGATAAAGTTACCAGCTTGGTAGATGAAGGGAATGCTGTGGACATCGCATACCTTGATTTCAGTAAGGCCTTTGACAAGGTTCCCCATGACATTCTTGCAAACAAGCTTGTAAAATGTGGGCTAGACAAGTTAACAGTTCAATGGATTTGTAATTGGTTGACCGGCCGAACCCAAAGGGTGCTCAGCAATGGCTCCTCTTTGTCTTGGAAAGATGTGACCAGTGGGGTGCCACAGGGTTCTGTCCTGGGCCCAGTGCTATTCAACATCTTTATCAATGACTTGGATGAGGGAATTAGGGGCATACTTACCAAATTTGCAGATGACACCAAATTAGGAGGAGTAGCTAATACCCTGGAGGACAGGATCAAAATTCAAGATGACCTGGATAGACTGGAGAGCTGGGCCAAAGCTAACAAAATGAAATTCAATACGGAGAAATGTAAGGTACTGCACTTAGGGCGAAAAAATGAAATGCATAGATATAGGATGGGGGAGACCTGGCTGAATGAGACTACATGGGAAAGGGATCTAGGAGTCCTAGTAGACCACAAGTTGAACATGAGTCAACAGTGTGATGCGGCAGCTAAAAAGGCCAATGCGATTTTGGGCTGCATCAATAGAAGTATAGTGTCCAGATCAAGGGAAGTAATAGTGCCGCTCTATTCTGCCTTGGTCAGACCTCACTTAGAATACTGTGTCCAATTCTGGGCACCACAATTCAAAAAGGATATTGACAAATTGGAGCATGTCCAGAGAAGGGCAACTAAAATGGTGAAAGGTCTGGAAACGATGCCTTATGAGGAGAGATTTAGGGAGCTGGGTATGTTTAGCCTGGAAAAAAGACAGTTAAGAGGCGATATGATAGCCCTGTTTAAGTATTTGAATGGGTGTCACATTGAGGATGGAGCAAGCTTGTTTTCTGCTGCTCCAGAGATTGGGACACGGAGCAATGGATGCAAGCTCCAGGAACAGAGATTCCACCTCAACATTAGGAGGAACTTTTTGACAGTAAGAGCTGTTTGGCAGTGGAACACACTCCCTCGGAGCGTGGTGGGGTCTCCTTCCTTGGAGGTCTTTCAACAGAGGCTGGATGGCCATCTGTCGGGGATGCTTTGATCGTGATTTCCTGCATGGCAGGGGGTTGGACTGGATGGCCCTCGTGGTCTCTTCCAACTCTGCTATTCTATGATTCTATGATTCTACATGATGATGTATGATGGTGGAGGTAAGTCCGTCTCTTCTTCATCCTTATCTGAATTGGCAAGACTCTCTGCCAGGACTGGTACCAACCCACTCAGACCAGGTTCTTCTTCTGCTCAAGCCTCTAGGTTGGCAGGGTTCCCTGCTGGCACAGGTGTAGATAAACCTGTGCCAGGGTCCCTATGGCCATTCCCTGCCTTGTCCTCCTCTGACTCTACACCCTCATCAGGCTCACAGGGCATGACACTATGAAATGTTGGAGGGTTTGTTTCCAATATATTATCCATGGGGTCATTTACACAGCAAAATAAATCCTCAAAGAATACGACAAGAAGCCTGATAGTTCCCACGCATTTCGAAGAAGCATCGCCCTTTTCAGAAGGAGGGGGGTGCAAAAAAACCATAAGTTGCGCAGTATCAGCTTTCGCTAGTTTTCCAGACGTTTTGATTAAGTTTGCGAAAATGCGCATAATTTGTCATGAGAACTAACCATTGTGTAAACTGGCATCTACCTTTTCGAATTACTGTGAGCAGAGCTGAATCCTGATTGGTTGGAGTGACCATTCTGCTTTATCTGAATAGACTGAGGGGTTGGAGAGAAGAAATTCACCCTCCTTCTGCTTGCAGCCCAGTTTGGAAAATCTGCTCTGAGCCCTTCCTGTCTGTTTCAAAGGAAGGCTTTGGGGGTTGGGAAGATGATCGGGACGAGTGTGTGTGTGCCCATTTGTGTGTGAGGGGAGACAGCCGATCGCATTTTCGTCCTTTTGTTTGTTTGTCCTTCCATTCACTTGCCTTTCTTCAAGGCTTCGGAGGCAGGGAAAACAATCAGGAATGAGGCAAGCCCCCTGCTTCTGTGGTGTGTGTTTGTGTGTGCATGGGTGAAGGGAAGGGAAGGAGATCGCTCCACCATGCTTTTGCTTGTTCGTGCTTTCATTCACTCCTTTCTTTATAGAAGCCTTTCGTGGCTGGGAAGATGAGGAAGTTGACAGACCGCTCTTTCGATCTCTTGTTTGTTTGTCCTTTTTTCCCCTCTCATTATTTATGGTCTCCATGACCCCCTCCTTGCTCCCTCCCTGCCTCTTGCCTGGCTTTAATCATCTGGAGGCGATTCCCCCCCCCCGACCTTTGCCTGTGTGAACTAAGGAAAACTGAAAGTGGCTGCATCTGGCTGCATCTTCCGAATATGCCAGGAGTCATGTGATTTATGTGCTCCTCATGCGAAAGAACGGTAATCCGCAATCTTGCGAACTTTTTCCTGTCGTGGAACCAGCCCCAAAATGTAATAGCTGTACATCACTACCCCTTGTCCTTTGCTAGAACAAATACCAAAGATGCTTACATCATTAGGTGGGGAGGAAGGGAGGGTGCCATTATGATTGGCAGCTAGATGTCTACACAAGGCACATTTTTGCAGGCTGTACTTTCTTTTGAACTAGTTGATCTGGCTACTTCTTGCCTTTTAAAAAGCATTTGGAGGTTAGAAAGAAAGTTTGTTTCCATCCACATTTCATACAAAATTGTTCTCTCCACCCCTCCCCAAATGAGATAGAAATTATACCCATTCCTTAAAAATAATATGCATGCCTGTAAAAAAGAAAACAAACCCACAAGTGTCCATATCAGGAGATTCACTCCAACTTTTTTACCTGTTGACAATTTCACGTCAGAGATATCGAGTCATTTCCAGAAAGGGAAACACCCACTTACTTGAAAGCAAAACTGGTTCTGTTTCTCTCTTCTTCTTCTTCTTTGTGAGGTAGCTATGGCTGCTGGAGCTGCTCCTTGGGACCAGGCCCAGAATCTCTGCGCTGAACTTACTTGTTCCATCTGCCTGAGTTATTTCAGCAATCCAGTCACCATTGTAGCATGTGGGCACAATTTCTGCCGAGCCTGCCTGAGCCAGTGGTGCAGAGTGATGGGGAGGGAAGCTGGCTGCCCCCAGTGCAGGCAAGTCTTTCAAGAAGAGAACCTCATTGCCAATCGAGCACTGGCAAATGTGGTGGAAATAGCCAAGAAGCTGCAGGAGAAGAAAGGGATGGGCGGAGAGGGGAGAGTCTGTGGGAAGCACCAGGAGCCCCTGAAACTTTTCTGTAAAGAAGATGAAGTCCTCGTCTGTGTCGTGTGTGACAGAGCCAAGGAGCACAGAGCTCATGAGGTGATTCCTATGGAGGAGGCTCCCCACGATTACAAGGTGAGAAATGACTGTGCAGTCTAATGGCGTTCCTGGATAATCTCTACAGACTGGCTATTTTAAGGAATACTGAATTTAGCTGTCATCATACATTGTGGGCCCTCAAAATCCCCTAAGATTTGGTTCCAGGACCCCCATGGATACTCAAATCCATGGATACTTACCTCCCATTATATACAATGGCATAGTAAAATGGTCTCTCGCTCTCTCTGGCTTTTCTTTGCAAACGAAGATTCAGGAAGGACTCATCCTGCACTTTCTGCAAGCGCGCTGATGACTAAAAAGGCCAATCCGAGATAAACAAGTCCGGTTGCAGAAAGCACAGCAGAAGGTCTCCTTGGGTGATGTTTCCGGGTTGTGATTCTTTCTGCGTTGTCATTGCTCTTCAAGACTTGTTTGGCGTGAGTTCTCAAATAAAGCTGCAGCATTGTGGATAGTGGGTCTCCACGCCTCCCGATGTGAGGCCAGGGCGGACCATTGTTGGTGATCAATTTGGCCGAGCCTGAGATGTTGTTTCAGGGAGTCTTTGTATCACTTTTTTGGAGCGCACCTCTTACGCTGACCTGTGGCGAGTTCACCGTAGAGTACTATTTTTGGGAGGCGATGGTCCTCCATCCTAGAAATGTGCCCTGCCCAGCGCAGCTGTGTTCTCAGTATCATGGCCTCAATGCTGGTGATCCCTGCTTGCTCAAGGACAGCAACATTCGTCACATAGTCAATCCAGTGTATTTTTAGGATTGCGCTTATACAGCGCTGGTGAAAGTGTTCGAGGAGTCGTAAGTGTTGGCGATAGGTAACCCATGTTTCAGACCCGTAAAGGAGACTAGACAGTACAATGGCTCTATATACATTGATTTTTGTGCTTCGCCTCAGGTGTTTATTACTCCAGACTCTTTTGTAAAGTCTTCCAAATGCGCTATATGCCTTTGCTAATCTGTGATCGATCTCTTTGTCAATCTTGGCATCTGAGGAGATGATGCTTCCCAGGTAGGTGAACTGTTTAACAGACATAAGCACAGTTTTGCCTACGGCAATGTGGGGATGATGGTGTTCGTCCCTTACATAAAAACAGCAAACAGCAAGGCTTGCTTTTTAGATTTTTTTTCCTGGATATTTTTGAGTTGTGGTTATTTGAATCCGTGGTTGCCGAACTCGTGGATATAGAGGGCTGACTATACACAAATGGAGACTTCAGATCTCCCGCAGACAATTTTTGGGTATCCAAAATGGTTCCCCCTATGAAGAAGAAGATACCAACATGGGGAGGATCCCCCTTAGAGGTCCTATGGGAGGAGAAACAGCTAATGGGGGAATGATGTTGAAGATGGAGCAAGCCCTCTGGTACAGGATGTTGGCTGAGGGGGAGGAAATGGAAACTAGTTGGGTGGATTGAGATGCCCCAGAGCCCTTTCACACTGCACAGTTATAGCGCTATGATTCCACTTCAACTGCCATGGCTGCATCCTATGGTATCCCAAGATCTGCAATCTGGTGAGGCACTAGAGCTCTTGGGCTGAGAATTACACTCCATAAATGCCACGTTTTGTCAAAGGCAGTAAATCTAAAATCAGTTTAATGTTAGAATTCCTTGGCCCCAAAATTAACTGGGATGTAGTCAGCTTAAGACCATCATGGTAGTCATACCTCTGCACTATGAGGAAAAGTGAAAAACATCTAGCTTAGGAAATCTCAAATAGGTCTTTAGACTGTCTAATACTGCAGTGGGAATCATGTGCCCCTCCAGATTTTGGGATTGCAACTCCCAGCAGGCCTAGCCAACATAGCCAATGGTGAGGAGTGCTGGGAATTGGAGTCTAATGACACCTGGAGCATTGGGATGTGTGACTCCCACCTTAGTTCTAATGCCTGATGGTAAGAAAAGTGTAGTGTGAGAATATAAATAAAAGGAAGGAACAGTAAAAGATAGGGCAGAAAGCACTATGGGAGTTGTTGGGGAAGGCTGGAGTGCAGGTTTTCTTATCAAGTTGCCTAATGCTCTCAAAAGATTCTGCACTATCTACCAATTGAGCACTGCATTGAAAACCTGACTTCACTTCCGTATGTTCATTGTTCATGGAAACTGTTGTTGTGTGCCTTTAAGTTATTTCTGACTTATGGTGACCCTAAGGTGAACCTATCACAGGGTTTTCTTTGGAAGATTTGTTCAGAAGGGAGTTGCCTTTGTCTTCCTCGGAGGCTGAGAGAGTGTGACTTGCCTAAGGTCACCCAGGGGGTTTCCAAGGCTGGGCAGAAATTCAGACTCTGGTAGCCAGGGTCATAGTCCAATGTTCAAACCACAACACCATAATTTATTTATTTCTCTATCCCAACATGAGTCCCAAGAAGGCTCACACCTGGTTTTAAACAAAGTACACCTAAATTACAATGCAGTGGGTTCAAGATCTGCCAATTCAAACCATTAAATGTGCACAATACATTTTAATCTCCAGTGGGGAGCACCTTAGGGTCAAGGCAGTGGGGTTCCTTCCCTAGACAGAAGCAGGTGTCTGGTGGGGCTTATTGCTGCCCACCACCACCCCGCGCTGCTGCTCTTCACCGTTTTTAATAGGGACTTACAGGTCTTGCCTCGCCTTCCCTTTCTCTCTGCAAGCCTCCAGCATCTAGTAGCAGAAGGATGGAACCTGGTGTGGCTACATTTCAATATTTAAATACATTCAGCAAATAAATTTCAGTAAATAAATAATTCTATAAACTCAGAGGGAACTGGAGGCAGAGGATATCATAGTCCTGGGACTTTGATGTTGTGAGCCCTGGCTTTATCACATCACTTGGTTACACATGTGAAAAAGAACCAAATTGGAGCTTCTGTTTTGTCTTTAGAAAAGGATTGCAAATTATCTGACGAATCTGAAGAAGCTGCAAGAGGAAATTCGTACATGTAAATCAGAGACATGCCAGGAAAGCCAAGACCTGCTTGTAAGTAGCCATTTTGGGACGTTTAAAGGATTAGCATTTCTGGGGAACCTCAATATGAAATCCAGGGTGCTCTAGAAGGGTCTAGTAGTTGCAATGATTTGACTGCTGTTTATAAATAATAAAAAGCAAAATGAAGCATTGTCCTCCAGCACCATCTTCTTTTCCTAAAGATCCCTTTAGGTGATTGGAGGCTGGTAATTGGCAATGTGTTCAGTCACCCAGGAAAAATGCTGACCAAAAAAAAAAAGGAGAAGCCCTTCCCCTACTACTCTGTGGTTAACTGGGGGCTGGCAGGGCCAATAGGGTGATTGTGGGACAGAGCGGGTGTGGGTGTGGGTTGTCACACTGATTCTGCGGAGGCCAACAGTGTGGGTAACTGGGCCAACAGGGGACTCTCCCAGAAGCAGGAGGGGAAGAGATGGAGCGAGTGAGGGTTCTCTATGTGAAGGGTGTGTTTTCAATCTAGTGGGTGCATTTTGTACCTGTGCTTCCTGTGTTCACCTGAAACTTTATGCATGTATGTGTGTTGTGAACAGATGGAGAAAGTTGTATGTGCTTTGTGTGTGTGGTCAGAGGGGTGAGATTTAGGAGATTATCACACCAGCCTCGTGCCTCTCTCAACCTTCTCTTCTCCAGGCTAAACATACCCAGCTCCCTAAGCCACTCCTCATAGGGCATGGCTTCCAGACCTCCCACCATCCTTCTCAATATCTTTTTTGAATTGTTGTGCCCAGAACTGGAAATAGTATTCCAGGTGAGGTCTGACAAAAGCAGAATGGAGTGGTACTATTACTTCCCTTGATCTAGACACAATACAAGTTGTCCCTTCACATTCGCTGAAGTTTGGTTCCAGGACCCCCCATGAATACCCAAATCCGTGAATACTCAAGTCCCATTATATTCAATGGCATAGCAAAACAGTGTCCCCTATATAAGATGGCAAAATCAAGGTTTGCTTTTTGGATTATTATTTTTTAAAGAATATTTTCAAGCCGTGAATACTTAAATCCATGAATGCCAAATCCGTGACTATGGAGGGACAACTGTACTCCTATTAATGCAGCCTAGAATCGCATTGACTTTTTTTGCTGCTGCATCACACTGCTAACTCATGTTCAGCTTGTAGTCCACACTTTCTTTTCTTTAAGGAAATCTACACCATTACGTTAACTGCTAATAAACAAAAAATATTATGTTAGTGCCTATAATATAGTTTTTAAACTAAATTATTGGTGGCAAATTCTGTAATAGAGTAGGCCCCCCTTATCCAGTGAGGATTGGTTCTGGGCAGGCATGGATACTGAAAACCGTGGATAATAGTGAACGCTATTAAAAATAATGTGACTTCTGGTTTAAAATACCATAGAGTTGCCTTGGAGGGCCTAGAAAATGGCTAGGAAGGACACATTTTCTAGGAAGACTCTATGGTAGGTGTGCTGATTTGTGTCCCATGGATAATGAATCTGTGGATACGGGGGTCCTACTGTAATCTGAACATCCTGTACTGTGAATAGGTTAGGTTACTTTGACCTGAGATAAACATATGGGGCCCCCAAAATAAAGCATTGCAGGGGCCCCCAAAATTCCTTAAACCGGCCCTGAGCGCCAGTAGGGCCTCCAGCAGGAGGGCATTCTACAGATGGGATGCCAGGACAGATAAGGCCCTGTCACATGTCGCAATGCGTTGTATTGATGTCAGTAGTGGAACACGGAAGAGGGCCCCCCAAGACCCTCATCACTGGTCAGGCACATAGGAGGAGAAGTATTCCTACAAGTAATAAGATCCCAAGTTGTTTGGGGCTTTAAAGGTCATCAAGAGCACCTTGAATTCAGACTGGAAATGTATTGGCAGCCGGTGCTATTCTTTTCAGGCTGGCATTACAGCATATGCTGTCTATATATATATATATATATATATATATATATATATATGGGATTCCACTCAGCAGTAAAGCGGCAGCATTTTGCACTAGATGCAGTTTCTAAGTCTTCTTCAAGGGCAGTCCCACGTAGAGCACATTACAGTAGTCTAATCAGGCAGTTAACCGTGCATGGACTACTGTGGCTAGGCTATCTCTGTCCAGGGAAGGCCATAGCTGGAGCACCAGTTGAAGCTGACACCAAGCACTCTCAAGCACAGGGTCTACTTGGGCCTCCGGTGAGAGGGACGGACCTAAGGGTACTCCCAAGCTATGTGCCTGCTCCTTCAGGGGGAATGCAACCCCATCCAGGACAGACCAATTTCCCAGCTGCTGGACCTGAAAACCATCAATCCACAGAGCCTCTGGTTTTATCAGGATTCAGCTTTAGTCTATTGGCCCTCCTCCGGCCCATTACAGCAACCAGGCACTGGATCGAGTATCTCTACAGTTCAAGCTGACTCTGATGACAATAGAGCTGAGACTAATCAGCATACTGGTGGCATCTAACTCCTTATCCCCTTATGACCTCCCCCAGCGGCTTCATGTAGATCAGCAGTTCCCAAACTTTGTTCCTTGAGATATTTTAGACACCTCACAGCTTAATAGCCATGGGGCTGAACAGGAACCCCCCAATGCTATCCTCTGGGATCGGTCCTCCAGATAGGGGCAGAACCACAGTAATACAGTGCCTCCTATTCCCATGCCACAGAGCTGGCATGCCAGGATACTAAGATACCATGAGCAATGGTATGAAAAGCGGCTGAGAGATCCAGGAAGATCCAAACAGTAGAACTCCCTGTTTCCCACCCCCACCCCCGTAGGTTGGCAGAGCAATTAAGATCATTTCAGTCTGGTGCCCTGGCCTGAAACCAGACTGAAATGGGTCCAGATAATCTGTTTCCTCCAAGAACACCTGAAGTTGCCCAGCCGGAATTTGGGTATGTTGTCTTCACTACTTGGACTGTCCCTGTGGAGTTTCACCTGCACCAACTGCCATTGGCAGGTGTGACATTTTAAGCTTTGTGTTTAAGCTCCAAAGGAATGTTTATGGCAAGTTCCCTGGCAAGGGAGAGGTTTTAGGCTTCCTCCCCTGCCCACTCTCACTTGTTGCTTGATTCAGCGCTTCCTGTTTGCCTCATCAATCAAAGCAACAAGAGGGCAGGGGAGGAGGCAGAGCGCTGCAATGGGAAGAGGAGAGGAAAAACCTCTCCCTTTGCCAGGGAACTTGTGAGAAACTTGCCTTGGTAGCGTAAACACACAACTTAAGTTGTTGTGTCTGCCAGGATCTGACTTGGTTTGCACCAATGGTGGTGGGTGTAGACAAATCTCCAGAAAAAAACTCTGAAGTAAAAAAAAAAATCAAAGTAAAATGCCCCAAATCTGGGGCAGATAGGGCCATGCTTCGTGTAGCCTTCTCAGCCCAAATTCAGAGAAAAAGAAGCTCATCATGTGGCCTTATTGCCGCAGATTTGGGAGGAATGCAGGGTTTTCAAGGGTTTTTCTATAGTGTAAACAAGGCCAGTGTCCTTCTTGAAATGAATTGCAATGATTGATGGTACTCTTGATACTGACCCACGTTGTCTTCCCTTTAAATCTATTTATTGCAGAAGCAAACAAAAGCAAGTAGGGAGAAGACAGTGCTTGATTTCAGACTTCTTCACAAGTTTCTGGATGAACAAGAGAAGCTTCTGTTGGCTCAGATGGACATGGTGGAGAAGGAGATTGCAAGGAAAAGGGATGAGCACATGGCCAAACTCTCAGAAGAACTTTTTTGTCTTCAGAATATCATTCGGGAGTTGGAGAAGAAGTGTCTTCAGCCAGCACATGCATTTCTGCAGGTAAGAAGAAAAGTGGCCTCTAAACCTTTCTGTGCCTCCTTCAGCTACATAAGATGTGCCAAGGACAGGTGTATTATCATGCTGGAACACTTAAATGGAGCAAAACATTGTATTGTGGAATAGCAACTAGTCTGATCAGTTCTCCTTAGTACTGTTGGACTGTTTTTTGTGGGTAGAGCTTCTGAAGGTAAGGTCTGGTGTTTTTTTTGGTTTTTTTTTTTTTTTACTAGAACCCCCAGTTCCAGGAGATGAAGCCAGGTGCATCATAGTGAATCAGGCGAGTGAGCATAAAGTAGGTGAACAATTAAGGAACAGACTTGCACAACCTTAACCCAGAAATTTGTGATCAGTACTAGAAACAGATTGACAAGCCCTTTCACACAAAAATCCAGTACTGGTCACCCTCAGGCGTTCTTTGCAGTTGTTGTCATCCTTACACAATTGGGAATCAAAAATCCTTGCTAAACACTTAGCAGTCTATCAGTAGATCCTGATTGACTCTCTTCCCACCCATGCTCTAGCCTGTGCAGAAACAAACTGAGATGGGCCTTTTTAAAATGGTAGTTGCTGACTGAGGTTGCAGTCTTATACCTGCAACCCACTGAACATAGGGGGACTTTACTATGGACGAAACATGTAGAAGATTGCATTGAATGTGTTTAGAGCTTTCTTAGATGGTGAGAGTCAATGTGGTCTAGTCATCTGAGTGCTAGACCTCCTGGGAGACCAACGTTCAAATTTCCACTTGGCCATGCCAACCCACCAAGTAGCAAGCCACACTCTAAAAGGAAGGCAATAGCAAAACTCTCTCTGAACAGAAGGCTAAAGACCTTGTAAAACTACAAATCCCAGAATTCCATAGGAAATAGCCATGCAAATTATCCATTTTCAAACAGGACTATTTGTGTAGTGTGGATTTGCCCCCTCTCTGCTTACCTGCTTACCTATCAGCTTTTGTATACCAATGAAGCACCGACACAAGCTTTGCTTGAGGAAAAGTCTATACAGTTGTTCCACCATATTCACGGATGTGGCATTCACGGATTTAAGTATTCACAGCTTGAAAATATTCTTTAAAAAATAATAATCCAAAAAGCAAAGCTTGATTTTGCCATCTTTTATAAGAGATACCATTTTGCTATACAAGGTAAACAAGTCTGTTGGTGACCTCCCAGAGGGCCTTCTCTGCTGCCGCTCCCAGATTATGGAATGGCCTGCCGGATGAGATTCATCTTATTACCACCTTAGACAGCTTTAAAAAAAGCTGTCAAGATGGATCTTTTCCGGCAGGCCTTTCCTGAATAACTATCTCGGCCCAAGACTCGGCTATCCTTTACAACTGTAGTCTCTTTACTCCAAAACTCATGGAGTCAATCTCAGAGGATCACTGATTCTCAGAATCTGCTCCTATACAGTCCGAAACAATAAGCCTCATAGTTCCAAGATGTAAAATATTAAAATTTGGGGGGAAATGCAAAGATAAGACCACGACAAAAAATATTACCATTCCATAAATTGAAGTGCCACTGCCTCAACCAAGCTGATAAGGACAAGTTGCTTACTTGTAACTGTAGTTCTTCAAGTGGGTATCTGTGAAATCACACAGTTGGGTTATTCCTGCACCTGCGCAGTGCACCTTGGAACCTTCTAGAATAGAATCATAGAATTGTAGAGTTGGAAGAGACCACAAGGGACATCCAGTCCAGAATAGTTATATAATGCTTTTTTGGTGGTAGCTCCACCCACCCTAATGATCCCTCTCAGGTGTTCCCACTCATTTACCTCAGTTCCAAAGGATGCTGCAAATACAAGCATCAGCAAAGTTACAATCAGAGCAGGACATAGAGGAGACAATGGACAGGTCTGTGTGATTTCACAGAAGACCACTTGAAGAACTACACTTACAGGGAAGCAACTTGTCCTTCTTCGTTGTCTCTGTGAAACACACAGTTGGGAGACTGGCAAGCTTTCTCATGGGTGGAGGGTATATCATGCCTCACAGAGAAAGGACAAGGACACAGTATAACAGTGAAACACAGAAAAACATTTACAGTATTTACAAATCATGCATTCATTGCAAGGTGGAGAGGACAGCTCTCCCAAAAGCAGCAGCATCCCTAGACCTGTTGTCAAGTCTATAATGGGAGATAAAAGTCAATGGAGTTGACCAGGTTGCTGCCTTGCAAACGTCCTCCAAGGGAACACTGAAGAGAAAGGCAGCAGATGCAGCTACCGCTCTTGTAGAGTGGGCTCGAATTTGAGAGGGAAGAGGCTTTCGAGCCAGTTTGTAGGCCAGAGTAATTGCAGAGACAACCCATTTGGACATGCGCTGCAGGGACACTGGAGCGCCACAGTTGGAAGCAGAGTAGGAAACAAAGAGCCAATTCAGTTTACAAAACAGAGCAGTCAGTTGAACCTAGAAGGCGAGAGCACGGTGGACATCAAGGGAGTGGAGTGCGTGCTCAAATTAATCCGTCAGGTTCTGCATCAGGACCGGCAACACGATGGACTGATCGAGGTGGAAACTGGAGATGACCTTAGGCAAAAAGGACACGTCCGGCTTGAGCACGACCTTGTGCTTGTGGAATGCAAGGTAAGGCGGATCTGAACACAGGGCACAGAGTTCACTGGTGTGTTGAACAGATGTCACTGCCATAAGGAAGGCTATCTTCCAGGAGAGGAGGTGGAGATCTGACGTGGCCATGGGTTTGAATGGGCATTTCGAAAGCTGCAAGAGAATGAGTTCCAAACTCCACACTGGGATGGGTTCAACAACAGGTGGGTGAAGGTTAACATAACCCTTCAGGAACTTTTTGAGAACAGGGTCTCAAAACGGAGAGGGTCAACCCAACCCCGGAACTCCACAGAGATTGCAGCCAGGTAACACTTGAAGGGTGAAAGGGACAGTCCCGAATAAGAGAGGTACAACAAGAATTGCAAAACATTCAACACAGAGGAGGAAGCTGGAGTGAGGCCCCATTATGATAAGTATGCCTCAAATTTCCTCCATTTGTACAAGTAGGAGCGGCAGGTAGACAGTCGGAGTGAGGTATCAACCACTGCTTGGACCTCTGGAGGAAGGAGAGGAGGAGGATCAGGCAAATTCACTCCAGAATTCAAGGGTGGATTCACAGTAGAATCATCCAGGCAGTTAGCTGTACCGTGGCTAGGTCCAGATGTCGAACCCTGCTGTCCTGGACAGTCAATAGGTCAGGTCAGAGCAGAAGATGGAGGAATTGGTGGTTTGCAAGCTGAAGAAGCGGTCCGCACCATGACCGATGGGGCCATCAAGGGGTGACTAGGATTGCATTCAACCTGTCCTGACATAGTTTGGTGATCACTCGCGTCAGTAGTGGGAACGGAGAGAACAGGTACAGTAAGGGGCTGTTCCACTGGAACAGGAACGCGTCTCCCCTGGAACCCTGGGCACTTGATCTCACGCAGTATTGGCAGCACTGCCTGTTGGCTGTGGAGGCAAGGTGGTTGACTTTCGTGGTCACCCAGCGACGGAAGAGAAATAGGACCATGGAACTCGTGGACAGAGGAACTGGAACGGCTCAGTCTGTCTGCAAGAATATTCTCCCCCCCAGGGAGGTGTATGGAGTGGAGAAGAGTGTTCCTCTGTATGCACCAGTTCCAGATCTCGATCGTGGTCGACAATACAGTGGAGAATCTTATCCCACCTTGTTTGTTTACATAGTACATTACAGAGGTGTTGTCTGTAACAAGGAGGACAGTCTTGCCCTGCACCAGGGATTCGAAGGATGTCAATGCCTTCTGAACAGTCAACAGTTCCAGTAGGTTGATGTGAAGAAGCCGCTCATTCACAGACCAGGTGTCCTGAATGGAGAACCGGCCAAGATGTGCCCCCCCCCCAATCTGAGCAATGAAGTGTCTGTTGTGAGAGTGGCTTGAGGTTGCAGGGGTTCGAAGGGAAGGCCTGCAAGCATATTCGCTGGATTCAGCCACCAATCCAGGGATTGCTGAACTGTCCTGGGCATGGTCAGCAGCTTGTGTGGAGGATCTTCCAGGGGATCAAACATGGAGAGGAACCAGGACTGGAGAGGGCAGAATCGGAGCCACGCAAAGGGAGTTATGGCCATTGTGGATGCCATGTGCCCCAATAGGACTTGGACAGACCGTGCAGGCAGTCGATGCAAATGATGGCATTGATGAATTAGGACCCACGGGGTGTCGAATCTCCCTTCCAGAAGATTGGCGGTGGCAGTGGTGGAGTCCAGGCAAGCCCCAATGCATTGGATGGTCTGGGATGGATTCAGGTGGGACTTTATATTGATCACCAGCCCGAGGGATTCCAGCAGTTGCAGCATCACCTCAGTGTCCTCAAGAAGGTGGATGTGGGAGTTGGCCACCAGGAGCCAGTCATCTATATAGGGGAAGATGACTATTCCCCGCTGCCAAAGCCAAGCCGCCATCACCATCATGCACTTCGTAAACACTCTGGGTGCCGTTGCCAGGCCAAAAGGCAGGACCTGAGACTGGAAAGCATCATCGCCGATCTGGAAAGCCAGGAACTGTTTGTGGGATGGGTGGAACCCCACATGGAGGTAGGTGTCTTTTAGATCGACAGTCGCAAATCAGCTCCTATGTTGGAGAAGGGGAAGCATGGACGACAGGGTGACCATTCGGAACCGCTTCGGGAGGCTGTAGGAGTTTACCCCATGGAGGTCGAGGATTGGGCAAAGGCCTCTGTCATTCTTGAGCATGAGGAAGTACCTCGAGAAGAAGCAAAGATGGCGCTGGTCGGGAGCAACGTCTGCACCTCCTTGAGGAGGACCAGAGAGGGAGATGTTATTCGAGTTCAACCTGTTGGAGAGTATTCTTCAAGTTCAATCCAGTATCCATCCCAAATTATCCAGAGCACCCAGCAATCTGATGTGATGGCTGCCCAGGCATCTTGGAAGGAGGCAAGGCGATCTCCAAATGTCACAGCCTAGGGAAAGATAGGAGAGTGAGGGAATCAGAACCTACATTTGGATTGATCATTCGGGCATTGCTTTGACTGTGGCCGAAAGCATGAAGAGGCTGACTGGTGCCTCACTGAGGAAGCTGAAGCTGAAGATTGTGACAGAAACTGGGTTTGGCGGGAGGATGGTGGACTAAACCTGCAATGCCCGGAATAGGTGAAGGGAGTGCCCTTCCAACCAGATCGACTCCTGGAGGTGTAGGATGCTGAGGGCATACCATATTTCTTGGCTGTTGTGTGCATCTTCTGGGTGAACTCCAGCTTCTCTTCCATCAACTGGTGGAAGAGGCCTGTATGGTCAAATGGCATATTCTCAATGGTTGCCCTGGAGAGAGGCCAGAGGATGAGAGCCACACGTGCCAACAGAGAGCAATGGAACCTACGATGGACTTAGCAAAGCAATCTGCAACTTGGCATACCGAGTTCATCTGCTGGCCAGCAAGGGTTTGCGCTTCAGTTTGGATCGCAAGGGCCAAGCACTGTTGATCTTCAGGGAGCCGCTCTAAGAAGGGGGACAGCCGGTCTCACAATACCTGCTGGTATGCCCCCATGCAGGCTAAGTAGTTTGCAATCATGAAGCCGAGAGCAGCTGAGGAGTACTTTTTTTTTTTTTTGCCACAATGTCCATCTTTCAGCCCTCCTTTTCTGTCAGGGTGGCTTGTGATCATTGTTGAACCCGATGTTGCGAGGCTTCAACAATGATGGAGTTAGGTTTGGAGTGTTCCAACAAACAGTCAATTTCATCTCCTGCCACCTGGTACAGATGGTCAATCCTCCGTGAAGTAGACGGGAGGGACAATGGATTTTCCCATGCACCTTGGGACAACTTCAGTAGCGACAGCAGGACAGCCAGAGTCACTACTGGAGGGGCCTTGGACTTGATCTGGTTGTAGATCGGATTGACGGGATCAGGTTCCTTCTGGGCCATCTTCAAGTCCAGAGCATTGGTGAGGTGGATCATCTGCTCTGAGAAGGCTCTTATGTCATCCATCAGAGAGGACAAGTCATCCTCAACCAGCCAGTGTGGAGGCGAAGGAGAGTGAGGTTTGGGCTCAGTAGAGGTGGTAGAGCTCTCCATTGGAGTAGGAGAGGGAGACCTGTCATGCCTGACAGGAATTAAGGAATAAGTGTGGGGAGGAGGCAGTGGTGGACACTCCACAGGGATGCTTGGCACAGGACAATCCCTTGGTGGACATGGTGGGGCAGGTGCTGGTGGTGAAGCAGGTGCTGGACATTGAGGGGTGACTTGGCTGCCAGCATCTCACATTGTGGGTTGAACTGGTTCAAGCAGCGGAATTTGAATCGAGTTCCATGAGAGGATAAAGGAGTGCGCTGGCGAGTGGAAGTCCAAAGGATCCCTCATTTCTTCGCAGCATAATAACCACCTTGGAGCCGGTCGAACATCAGCCCGTGAAGGTGATGTGAAGGGGCAGATGGAATGTCCTCAAGCACACATCTGGCTATGTCAAACACTCCCACCAATTCATGAACTGGGGTGTGAGGTACCCAAGGGGGAGACAGAGATCTCGAGTGAGAGAGTAGGTATTATACAAGGTCATGAGGTCTCGAATCAGATGCAGTGCCAATGGATCACAGGAGCTCAGCACGGGAGACTGTAAGTGATGGGGAATGCCAAACCGGGGGAACATCCCAAGATGACAAGGTCTCTACTATCTCTCCTTCAGACAGTGACCCGGCTTCCACATTGACCACCTCCACTGAGAGGGTAGGTGAAATCTGTGTGGACAGAACATGTACCACAGAGGCCACCAGAGGTACGGAATGGTGAGAAGTGCAGTCAGAAGAGTGTTTGGAGTGCTTTTTATTTTGCGCTTTTCCCCAGATAACTTTGGTGGAGCCGAGTGGGGTTGAGCCAAGTCTGACAAGGCTGGGTTCATTGCATCGGATTCAGACACTGAATCCACTGGCCTCCGTTTTTAGGGGCTCGAAGCGCTGCTGGCATGGACCCTCTTATGGGTCAGAGAACGACTTGAAGTCGACTCACCCTAGTCAGCAGGACGCACAGAGACCATAGCCATAGGTAGAGATGGTGGTTTTACAGCCTGCTCATACAGAAGTGCCTTCAAGTAAGACAAGCAGTTCTTTGGGGCCTGTGGCGTAAACACCTTATAATGAGAGCAAGTAGAGACATTGTGGATCTCACCCAGACATAAGAGACAGCGAGAATAGCCATCTGAGCCTGGCAGCTTCACTCCACACTCCTCACAGCGTTTAAATGAATCCATCATCAGAGTCGGTAGACAAGCAAATCAAGGTCAGACAATCCGAAGTCATAGACAGGCAGTAAATAACGAGACCAAAGGGGCAGGCAAATGCAAGTCCAAGTCAGTCCAAGTCAAGGGTGGAGATAGGCAAGAACTGTAGTCAGGCCGGTCCAGGTCAGTGTAGGAGATAATCAGAGAGACATAGTCAAAAAATGATCCAAGGTCAAACACACCAGAGAAGCAGAGATATAGGAGATTTTCACACCGGGGCCAAAAGCCCCATTTCTGTCCTGCAAGCCCCTCTCCCGTTCCTGCAATGGAATGGAGGTAAATGTTCTCACACTTACCTCCATTCTGCTGCAGGAACGGGCTCCCTCACTCCTTGCCAGCCGGCTGTAAATGCAAGCTGCCTTTACGACGGGCTGGCTGAAATCCCGTTAGTTCTTGCGAGAGAACAGGCAGGAAGGAAATTCGAAAATAACCCCCCCCCAGCTGTCAAAGCAAGAAATAAAATGTAAAAATAAATTTTAAAAAACCACAAGTAACCCAGAGAGGGGGGGGAAGGGTTCCACTTATCTGGATGTCCTGATCGTGCCCGCAAATGCTCGGCATGTACCTCCCCACCGCGACTGTCATTTCAGAACAGGAACAGGGCTCCTGTTTGCACACCCATGATTCCATTACAGAAATGGAACAGATGGTTAATAACAACTTCTCCCTGTAAATACAATATCACGGAAGGAAAATGGCATAAACACAGGGTGAGGACAAGATACATGATGATAGCGTGTGAAAGGAAAAATCTCTAGTGATCCTGTAATGTTATTATAATGGTATATTTAGCAAGTGTGAATCTCCATAGTTGAAAAACAGTCCAAGGTCAAACACACCAGAAAATCAGAAAGAAGAGTCATATACCAGAAACAGTCCAAGTTGAAAACCAAAAGAGAAACTAGAGAAGGTAATCAAGTGAGAGGGAAGGTTCCTTGTGTGCTGCTAGCGTGATGGACGAAAAGGAACTGAGGTAAATGAGAGGGAACGTCTGAGAGGGACTGTTAGGGTGCGGAGCTACCACTAAAAAGCATTATATAACTATTCTATAAGGTTCCAAGGTGCACTGCGCAGGCGCAGGAATAACCCAACTGTGTGATTCACAGAGACCACAAAGAAGAAGAACAAATATCCCTGCTCCTTGGGAAACACCAACTCTATTCCTTTTCAGCAAAATCTGTTGTTCCATTTTGCCTACTCCAAAAGCAGGCTTCATTTTCTCTGTGTGTGTGTGTGCGTGTGCGCGTACACACGTTTAGCTTCCTGCTAACTTTAGTATTCCAGAGATTACCATCCTGCTTTATGAATGCATCTTCTTCAGTTTCTGAGTGTTTATAGGTGGAGGGCTCTTACTACATTGTAGTGGTTGCAATTTTGCTTTCTGTTTCATTCCAGTTGAGCAACTATGCTTGAGCAGTGCAGCGCCATGTTTCATCCACACTGTGATCAAATTGTCATAAGCATTTGTCCCTTTATCTTTTTTTTCTCCCTAGGACATTAAAAGCACATTACAAAGGTAAGTGGATCCCACTTGTTTGTCTTCGTGTGGGTCATGATTGTATCAAGAAGTGGGTGGATGGGTAACAGGCAAAGCGTGTGGGCTTTCCAGGAGGCTTATGGCGAGGGTCATTTCAAAGGCAAAATTAGGGTTTCAAAAAAGGATCTCCCCCCCCCCCCAAAGAATCATCTCCTCCATTCCACCTTACTGATGGCTTTTCTCTGCCTGATTTTTGGTGTGTCTCTGTATTTTCTCACCTCACAGGCCAAACACTGTGATGAGGGTGATCTAGTATTGAGGGTCCATCTTGTTTCTGAAGGCTGCTTAGAGTAGGAGTGGGGCCAATGGGACAGGAATTTTATATAAGGGGTGCCATTTTACTACAGCTTTGTATATAATGGGGCTTGAGCATCCACAGATTTTGGTATCCACAGGGGTCCTGTAATCAAACCCCAGTGAATACCAAGGCCCCACTGTAACGTTCTCATATCTGTTGAGGGTAGATAGATCCTGCTTGCACACTTGGACTTTATTTTATTGCTTCTGCAGTATATAACTCTTGGGAGCCAATCTTCCATCGACCTGGTCTTGGGGAGAGTGCATCCCAACCCAAGAGCTCCCACTTTTATCCAGCAGTGGGGAACTTGATAGTCAGCCGAGGGATAGTCTGGGTAGAATTTGTTTCAGGATCCAATTCTACCTTTACCTATGAGGGGGTGTTGGACCCTATCAGTGAAAGGGCTGAAATGCTTCTCTGCTGGGTACCATCTACTGCATTTTTTACCACCAATAAGGCTTCTGCTATAGCAGTAACATGGGTCAGTGTCCAGCACTGAAAGAACCCTTGGAGAGACCTGGAACTACACCCAATTCCAGAACAAGACAGCATATTTTCCTCTTGCAGAGATATAGTACTATGCCATGTTTCCATGTTCCTGCCTCTGTGTAATGCTTACAAATAGTTAAGCTCAAAGTAGCTGTTAGGCAGCTCATGTGTCTTCAGCCAAGGGCAACGATTTCGCCTCTAAGGAAAGAAGCTACGTTATATTACATCATCATGCTCAAGATTTCCATGATTCTTGTGTGTGGCAGCTGGTGGCATGGAAGCAAGGAGACTGTGCAAAATGGTGCTACATCATCTGTTTAGTTTCATTAGCCATTGTTAGGAGGACGCAGGATATAAGTTAGCCGTTCTGAGTGGTGAGTTAACATACCTTCCTTTCAGGTGTGAAGCAAGAAAGGAGTTCAAGAAATCTGTTGTTTTTCCTCTTGAGCTGAAGTGGAGGATCTGGGATTTCTGGGATATAAATCCCTTTCTGGAAAGTGTCATGAAACAATTCAAAGGTAATGAAAATGCCTGAAAGAATCAGGGAAATGTGGACTTTTGAGTGCTATTTAAATAAATACTGTAATTTCAATTAGCTATGAGAAGTGCTTTGGCAACCTTAGCTCAGAATTGCTCTTTTTGGTGGAAAAGTGGCATAAATAAACCAGAAAGAAAGATAGAAAGAAAGATTGCATATTGCTCCTACCAACTCAGACAGGGAAGTTGTTAGGCAGCAGTGGACCTGTCATTCCCAGACACAGTCATCAGAAGTTTCCGACTTTGTCAGAAAATTTTATAGGAATCATAATCCAGAAAGCACAGCACACACTGTTGCTGAGAATAGAAACTTTCTTGAACAAACACTATATTAAAACATAACACAATCTACAAAAGTCATTGATTAACCATCATCCCCTGGCATTACACTCATCCCCACTGCCCAGCCTCCTTTTCCCAGGCTAACTATCCAGTTGCAATTTTATCTCTTCCCACCATTACCAAAACACTCATTAACACTTTCCTAGAATAAGACACAGATTAAACATCAAGGTTGGCAGGACCAGGCACTATCTGAACCTGACCCTGACATCCGGCTCCCCCAAAGACACCCCTCTCTCTCTCTCTGTTCTACCCAGGCCCAGGTTTGGCTGGGTATTTTTGATAAAACGCCTTCACCAATTGGGGTGCTGACACATGTTCGGCTTTAACCCATTCCCCTTCAGCCTCAGGTAAATCTTTCCAACTAATAAAGTACTGCAAATGTCCTTTATAAAGTCTAGAGCCCGATATTTAGATTTTTATGGTCTGTCCAAACCTCAACTGGGTGGGCAGCACCTTCCTGCAGAGGCCTCCACATCTCTAAAGCCTCTTTGATTGCTGCAGCCTCTTTTTCCCAAATTGCCCAAATTCATCCAGGGTCTGAGAACTATTTGGACAGATACGCACATGGCCATTGCTACCCCTGTTCGTCTTTCTGCAATAACACAGCCCCTAGTGCCACATCATTCGTTTCCACCTGAATTACAAAAGACTTGTTTGGATCTGGGTGTTTCAACACCAGTTCCAAGCTAAAGAGCCTCTTGAGGTTGTCAAACACATCCTGGCACTGGTCATTCCATTCAAATTTACTTTGTGGTTTGGGCTTCTTCCACTCCCCCCCCCACTTGCAGGCTTCTTTTTTTTATTTTTTAGTCTTCAGTAAGTTACGTGCAAGACCACTTGTGTGAAACAGGGAGTGAAAGCTTGATACAAATTTGCAAAACAGAGAAAACTTTGCAGTTGTTTTCTTGTACAAAGGGGGGGGGATCCCACTTCATCCCTCCCTCCACCTTAGCAGGTTTCATCTCTATCCCCATAGTTGAGATTTGATAGCCAAAGTAATCGAAACTGTGGCAATGGAAGTCACATTTCAACAATTTGATTTAGAAATTATTTCCCAACCATTTAGACAGCACCTTTTCCACCAATTTTTCATGGGACTCATAGTCTTGTGAGTAAATCAACACATCATGCTAATAGATCAGAACCCCTTTGTACAGAAACTGTTATAGCACTTCATTAATAAGATGTGTGAACACCCTGGGGGCACCCAACAAGCCAAAAGGCATCACAATGTACTAAAAAGATCACAATGGACAGTTGAATGCAGCTTTATACTCATCCCCCTCCCTGGTTCTTACTCAAAAATAAGCATCTCTCAAGTCCAGTTTTGTAAAAATCTTGCCCGTGACCAATTGGCTGAGCAAGTCCCACATCAGGGGAGTCCCAGATCAGCCAGCGCTTATAGCATTCAGCCCTTGAAAATCAGTCACCAGTCTCAAACTCTTGTCTTTCTCTTCCCTAAAAAACATGGGGACAGGGCATCGGTGAAGTAGTTGGTTGGATAAAACCTTACACCAAGTTCTTGCCCATGAACTTGCACAACACAGTAATCTTTTCCAGGGTCATGGCATATAACTTGGGCTCAGGCAGCTACACACACAGGATCAGCTCTACAGCATGGTCTGTCTTGTGTATGGGGCAGTAACAAGTCACACTCCTTTTCTGAGAACACCTCCTGAAGCTCCCAGTATTCCAGAGGTATCTCCTCCTGCCACTTTTCTGCTGTACTCGCCACCACCTCACATTGTGGGGGGACCATCTCTGCTCCCTGGGGAGAAGGTTTTCACTTGCACCCAGCCTCAGCATGTGTGGATTGCCATGCATCAGTGACCACTCCAAAATCTCCTGGCAAAGACCCCACCAGAACTGCTGAATTTTTCGGTGGGCTTCACCATCATTTGGCTAACCATCATCCCCTGACATTTACACTCATTCCCACTGCCCACCCTCCTTTTCTCAGGCTAACTATCCGGCTGCAATTTTATCTCTTCCCACCATTGCAAAAACATATTCCAAGAGTGAGACACAGATTCAACATCAAGGGCACAGAAAAAAAACCACAATTTGAACTTGGCAGGACCAGGCACTGTGTGATCCTCATCCTAACAGTACCCATGAGAATTCTAGGGTGGGAGTTTGGGCTGCCCCTTCTCCCTACCTTTGCTCTAGAAAGACACCTACTCTATCAATCAGTTCATCTCTATCAGTTCCTGATTTGCCATTTCCTGTTTGTTCCCCATCCCTCAGTGTCCACTTCCTTGATTTCCCCTTTGACTGCTCGGCATGTTTGCTTGACCAGTGGGTAAACTATCTACCACTGAAACCAATGAAACAAGTTAGGTGCAATGAGTTAGTTACTGGATCTGGTGGAAGAACTTAATTAATGATCAGTTATGAGCAAGTTCAGCTGAGATATTAGCTCAGTGGATTCAGCTGTTGATGTCTATCCTTTTTATCATCTAAGTCCCACATGAATGAATAGATTACAGAGGAACATAAACATTGCCTTTCTAAACTTTAAGATGAGACTTAAGTCTCCAATTGGCATCTTTCCAGGAAGATAGCCTTTCTGGTCTGTTACAAAAGAGAGAGAGAGAGAGAGAGAGAGAATTTAGAAGGTTAAAATCTTTTATATGGCATAAGCTTTCATGGCCACAACCCATTTTATCACATCCTAAAATGAGCTGTGATCCACAAAGGTTTATCTCATATAACATATGTGAGTCCTTAAAGATGCAGAAGAATTTTTGTTGTTCTTGCCAGATTTGGTACTCGTAGGGCTAAATCCTTTTGTTAAGTCTCAACTGGATTGAACCACTGGAAATAAGTACTGATTTAACAAGCCCCACTGATTGAGAGGCTTAGTTATCCCATTATACTTTTAAAAAATGGCTAAATCATTAGCTAATGGATATTTGCTATCTTACCCAAACCCTGTACTTACAGCCCTCAACATTCTAAGGGGTTAAGGGTGCAGGATCCCAGCAAAAGTGGAAAAACAATAAATATAGGTGTGCGGGTTTTTTTTTACCTGAGAGAACAATTCTCTAGGCATTGAATGATTCCATGGCCAACTTCCATCAAAATCCAAAAAGCAGCCATAGTTAGGAATGTTCGAAGAATTCACATTCGAAAACAAATCTGAATACTTGCAAAGATATGGCTGTTGAGAGGAGATTTCCTTCCCATCAGGATGCTTTCAGGATATAAATTAATACTCCAGCTGAAAACATGGAGATACCATAATGTTGATACTTTTGGACACAGGATGACAATGTGGCATATTACTTTTCTTCCCTTTTCTTCCACAGACAAGCTAGTATCTGGACTTACGCTACAGAAAGGTAAAATTTGGAAGCACCAATTTACAGAAGGCAAGGGGGGCTGGTCAGAAAGTGTAGTATGTGGGGAAATAATTATTTGTAATGTAAAACAATCTTGTGTACCCCATTCACATCCTAAGATAAGTCTAGGAATTTTTCCCTGCATGCTTCTGTTCTCCCAAACTCCCTTTCTCTTATTTCACTGGGCACTTCCAGCCAACAGGAGTGCTGGGTCATTCAACACATGACCTAATTTAAATTTTATTGCTCTTGGTGAGACTCTTTTAAGTTAGAGTCTCCATGCGGCTGAAGCCATCTTTCCTTAGCCATCATTATCTTCATCTTTATCTTTGCCATCTTATGAAACCATGCCATGATGTTCACCATGCAGCCTCTACCGCTAAAGGCTGGGTGAGTCTTTCTACCCTAAATCCTCCTAGTTAGTTAGGAACCCTTTTTAAAGTTTGTTTTAGTATGTAGATTGAGATTTATATACCTTCGGTAAACTTTTGATTTGCATTTTTAAACTGACTCTTTTTTTTTTGTAATGAGTCTAATTTAACTGGGTGATCACAGACCACAGACCTCTGAATACACTTTTAAATGTTAACTGAGCTTGTCTACATTCTTAAGTGGCACTCTGCATGAATTTGAAAGTAAATGATTTTAACTCCTTTTTTTAAAGAGCACATTTTACTGCTTTTTAAAAAGGACTAGATCCTGGAATTTTTAATACATTTTTATTTTTAGACTCGTTCCTCCTAGAGAAAGTTGTCTGTCGGTGTTTCATTACAGTTCTTCAGTTCTGTCCTTAGAATTGCTTGTGTTTCTTGTGAAGTTGAAGGCTTTCACAGCCGGCATCCATAGATTTTCCTTGGGTTCTTTCCGGGTTGTGAGGCCATGTTCTGGAAAAGTTTCTTTCTGATGTTTCACCTGCATCTTCTCTGAAGATGCCAGCCACAGATGCAGGCGAAACATCAGAAAGAGACTATTCCAGAACACAGGCTCACAGCCCGGAAAAAAACACAAGGAAAAAGCTTGTGTTTCTGTTTAGAAGTCCAGAAACATCAATGTTTTCCTTAGATGGAGGCATACTGATGGGATTGGATTAGGGCATAGACCACACCAAAGATTTCGTGGGTGCCCCTTATATATGACTAAATTATAGAATTATAGAATCATAGAGTTGGAAGAGACTACAAGGACCACCTAGTCCAATACACAATCAAAGTACAGTATTCCCGACAGATGGCCACCCAGCCTCTGTATAAAAACCTCCAAAGAAGGAGACTCCACCACACTTCCAGGCAGCATGTTCCACTGCTGAACAGCTCTTACCTTCAGGAAGTTCTTCCTAATGTTTAAGTGAGATATGTATATGGCTTGGTTCATAACAGGCCATATCTTTCTGTATCAGTTTCCCTGAGTTTTGAGATTCTTGGAGGAAGGATTTATTTTGATCCCACCATTGTCACAAACGTGTCTGGTGAAAACATGGGGGATGGCCTTCTTGGAAGAGACTGGAAGGGTCATCTGGTCACACCTCCTCCCAGGCAGGAATACACAACTAAACCACTCATGAAAGATACCCGTCCAACCTCTCTTTAAAGACCTCCAAAAAAGGAGAGTCCCAGTTCTGCTTTCTCACACTTGGAAGTGTGTATGTGCTTGTTTTTGTGTGCTGTGTACTCACTTTTATAAGGGAAGGGAAGAAATAAAAGTATTTCATGGTGGATCTTCCCTAGTGCTACTTCCTTCAGTAGTAACACTGCCTTTATTAAAATAAATAAGAAAACAAAGAGGAGGAAGTGGGATTGTCCTCTGTTTTGCTTTATGATGAAACAACCCAGGGTTTCTCAGCCACTGTCCCCTGTAACCCTGGGGTTCCATGAGAGGTCGCTAGGGGTTCCACAGAGACCATGATTAGAAAAAAAAAAACCAAAACCCACAAACTTTTTTTTTTTGAGCTGAAGATTATATAATTTTTATGCAGGGGGTCCCAGAGACCTGACAATTATTTCAAGGGTCCCTCCAGGATAAAAAGTATGAGAAAGGCTGCAGTAGCCTGTCAGATAATGTGGAGAAAGGGGAAGAGACTTCCTATTTACCTTTGGTCTTCTCCCTCTTCTACAGAAAACTAAACAGGTGGGGGGATGCTTATTCCTTTAGATTAACCTATTTTACCTCATACAATGGAGGCTTGAATGGGGGAAGAGGGGGAGTGGAATCAGGATCTACCTATGGTTCCTCTTCACACAGACACACTTCTGGGATGAACACAAAGACCAAATTGACAGACATGGGGAAATAAACAAAGGAATTTTACATTGATGTTGTCTGCCTGAAGGAATTCAGACCAGTGGAAATGGTTTGCATTCTGTACATGCTCAATCACCTTCCCCCTGCCCATTCCACCACTCTTTACTCCCCATTCCTGGGCTGAGGTGAAACAGAGTAGTGTGTAGAAAGGTTTCCCTCTCTTTCCTTTTTGTTTAAACCAAGCTATGGGCAGGTTGAAATGCACACCACCCTACAAGGAGCCTGCAAGCTGGCTCTGAGTCCAAGGCTGTTAGAAGAGGCATTTTGTATGACTCCTAGAAGAGGAATTCTCTCTGTGTGTAGCTGGCAGAAACTAACTTGCAGCACACTC
Organism: Gambelia wislizenii; assembly: GCA_030847615.1. Lineage (NCBI taxonomy): Eukaryota > Metazoa > Chordata > Lepidosauria > Squamata > Crotaphytidae > Gambelia > Gambelia wislizenii. Next base: position 35,895,577 of record JAUMIR010000002.1, read on the forward strand.
TAAGAAAGAGTGGGAGGGAGTTAGAGAAAGCAGTATGCTCTGTTGTTTTTACACTACGGTAAGAAGCAGCGATGTGGGGTTGCAGGTTCATATGGCAAAGCATGGGAAATGCAAGATGTGGATTTGAGAGGGATAACATTCTCTTACAATCAGATGGCTTTCACCACTAGAGGGAGCCCTCTTTCAAAATTCAGGCTCAGTGTCTTGTCTGTTTTGACCCCATACTGCCTCCCTCACTCTGGCAGCTTTCTTTAACAGGAACTATTTAATGGGCATTTTTATGTTGTAATCCACCTATAACATCAGGAGTGCAAGGGATACAAAGACATTAAAATAAAACATGAGGAGACTGAGAAGCACATCAATCCTGGTTGTAGTATGTGAAAGTAGTGTTGATTTTTAGAGGGCACATGAATCCTGTGATATGTTTAGGCTCAGAGCTTAATCCAATCAGCTGATCTTCTCTTTTTTATACCTCAACAGCAAATGTGACGCTGGATCCAGACACAGCTCATCCATCTCTCGTCTTGTCTCAGGATTGTAAAAGTGGGAGCGTGGGAGAGCCCTACCAGATCTTGCCCTCAAATCCTGAGAGAGTTGATGGATATGGAATCGTATTGGGACGTGAAGGATTTGTATCAGGGAGACATTTCTGGGAAGTTGTTGTGAAAAATAAAGGTGACTGGGGCATAGGGGTGGCCAAAGAATCAGGTGAGAGAAAGGACAAGTTTTTCTTTATTCCTAAGATGGGAGTCTGGATGTCAAAACTTGGTAATCAGTACAAAATTTACCAACCACCCTACTTTGTTAGCCTGTCTCTGAAGAGAGAACTCAAGAGGATCCGAGTGACTCTGAACTACGAAGGGGGACAGGTGGCCTTTTTTGATGCTGATTCAGCAACTCTGCTATTCACTTACTCTCCATGTTCATTCTCTGGTGAGACCATCCTCCCTCTCTTTCGGGTCCTTGGAAAGACCCATTTCAAACTCTCTCCTTAAGGCAGTCAGATTTGCTCGCAGACTTTGTGGATGTTACCCACACGAGAACAAGACAATGAATAAAAAATACCATTTATTACTCAGGATCACAATTCGGTGAAGGGCTCTACATTTCTGTGAAGGGCTCTACAGGCTTTTGTTCCCTCTGAAAGTTACCAACTAAAATGGAATCTGATTTCCTTCCTCCCATTTCCTTGGAGTTCCCTCTGCAATTTATTTCTTACAGTAACATTTATGATCACTATGCCCCGAAGGAGCCAAATCCCTACAGATCTTGGTAGCTAAGCAGGGTCAGCCCTGGTTAATAGTTGGATGAGACACTGCCAAGGAATAGCAGGCGCTGTAGGCTATATTTCAGAGGAGGGCAAGGACAAACCACCTCTGCCTAAGAAAAGCCTATGAAATTCATGGGGTTGCTGTAAGTCAATAGGTGACTTGAAGGCACAAACACTGTTCATCTTTCCTTCTAATAGTAAACGTAGTGCTTATCATATGGGAAGCAAATCAACTGATACAAAAAGAAAGGGAAAGTTTGACACAACCAGAGGATTTTTATTCCCTTTCACCCTGGGCATAAGCAGAACATCATGGGGATGAACAAGCACTTGTGGGTGTCTTGGGGCCCTTTCAACTGCACAGTTATAATACTAGGATCCTGGCTGAGAATGCTGAGAATACTTCTCCCTAAACACCAAACCCCAGGATTCTATAGGAAGATGGGTTCTCACTTGTCTCCCGTGGCATTTAACATCTATATAAAGCCACCGGGAGGTGATATGAGGAGATCTGAATCCTGATGTCCTCAATATGCAGGTGACACTCAGCTGTACATCTCTGTTCCATGTGAGTCAGCAGAGACTGTTCCTAGTGCTGGTCTGTTGCCTGGAATCAGTCATGGAATAGATAAAGGCCAAAAAAATGATTAAATCCTGAGTGGACAGAGACTGTGTGGATGGGGGTTTCCGGGTCCAGGAATTAGGCAGAGGGTCTGCTCCAAATGGAGCAGGTACACAGTTTGGGAAAACTCCTCAGTTCAGGTGACCTCAGTAGAGAGGAGTTCTTAAGGTCACATAATGTTTGTTCAGTATGACCATTCCCGGAGAAGAATAATCTGGACACTGCAGTCCATGCTCTGATCACTTCTCCACTGTACTATTGCAAGGTGCTCTTCTTGGTGTTAGCCTGCCCTGCTACCCCTACCCTAGAATATCTCATAATTCAAAATACTGGAGACTTTTAAGGGGTCACGTTGACTGGGATGATCCAAAAAGAGGTCAGGTGGAAGTCAGAAGAACCTGGGAAGGTGTCTTTGAAATATTTTAGCAAGCAAGCCCAAACTAAGATTGTGGGAAAGCCCCCAGTAAAGTCATTAATGATGTATGTGCTAATTCATTCTTGGGCACCTCAGTAATGAGTCACCCAACCTAAACAATCAAGTGACCTTTCCATCCACATTCCAAGGAAATCTCACCTGGAAACCCCCTCCTGTCCTGCATTGCAATGAAACTGATGTCATAAACCCATCAATTCCAATCTCCTGGCCATTAACAGCAAGCAGTTAAGTTTCAGTTTCCTTTGTTTACCCAGGGGAAACTCATCCAGCTTTGTCCTAGCCAGAGTACCCCTTGAGGAGAAGAAGCAGGGTATATATATTAGTCCCCCAACAATAGAAAGGTGTGCCACTGTGGACAAGACTGACCACTCTCTTTCTCGGCACAACCCTGGATCAGAACATCCTGGAAACCAGGGTTCAAATCCCCATTCAGTCATGGAATCCCACATGTGCAAATCACACTCTCTCAGCCTCAGAGGAAGGCAAAACGAAAAAAAAACCCTGAACAAATCTTGCCAAGAAAACCCTTGAGGGGCACCATAAGTTGCAAATGACTTTAAAGCAAACAACACCATCATTACTGATCAGATGGGCAAGTCTCTTAAACATTACTAATTAGGGCATCTGCCTTAATTTCCAAATTCCTAGCTTTTGGCACTCAAATCAAGAGGAAATTGCCTCCACTTTGGCCCAATATCAGCAGATTTCTTGATCATTTAATAGATAAATAGGATGGGGGAAATTGCTATGTAAATATACTGGGCCAATAGGATTTTGAAGCTGAAGAGACACAAATACAAAAGGAAAATAAGTTTTGAATACATGTACAGGCTGACATATTAAAGAAATCCTCAGGAAAAAATCATATACACTAGCTGGACCTGGCGTAACATATGTTGTTAAAAAGAACTCCCCCAAAACACCCAAAGTGAAAGGACTTCTTTTAGATGCCTGAGTGCTTTAAAGCGATTTAAAAAAACTTTTTTACTCTGCTTTTTAAAACATGTGCCCTGTTCCCTGAATAAGGATCAGGGAAGAATCGTGGCGGGGGGGGGGGTTGGAGGATGGAACAGGTTGGTGGTGGTTACCTGGGTCCAGCTAGTGTGGTATTGCTATTTTTTTAAATGTATTATAGGTGGGAGGTGGTCAAAGTTCATGGTGGGAAGGGTCCCAAAGGGGTTTACCTTGGCATCCACATCCAGCAAGCGTGGTGTCGTCATTTTTTTTTAGTGCTGTGTATGTATGTATGCAGCTATCCACATATTCTGAGCTTCTGAAATGGAACTGTCCCTCTGGACATGCAAATATGTGGATGTCCACATATGTACATACAATGAACTAAAAAAAAATGTTGACACCACGCTTACTGGATGTGGATGCCAAGGGAAACCCCTTTGGGGTCCTTCTCACTGTGGCCTTTGTCCACCTCCCACCAGCCAGGCTCAAGTTATGAGCCATGGGGAATCAGTCCCCTCCCCTACCCCCACTGGAGCAGCTGCACTTGACAGCTTCTGGGTCATCTTCAACATAAGCTCCATAGTTGAATATGGAGCTTATCAGTGCATGAACTACTATGGCTAAGGAAAGGCTGTAGCTGGTGCACCAGTCAAAGCTGGCGGCAAGCACTCCGAGCCACAGAGTCCACTTGGACCTCCAATGAGAAAGATGGATCCAGGAATACTCCCAAGTTACACACCTGTTCCTTCAGAGGGGTGCAACCCCATCGGGGACAGGCTGTTCACCCAATTCCTGGAGCCAAGGACCAACAATCCACAAAGTGTCCATCTTGTCAGGATTCAGCTTCAGTTGCACAACCCTTGCTGACTCTGATGAGGAGAAATAGAACTGTCATCTGCTTACTGATGATACCCAACTCCAAAACTCTTAATGGCCTCACCCAGTGGCTTAGAGAGCATGGGGAATCAGCAGGAACCCTGTGACACCCCACAGCTTAATGGCCGTGGGGCTGTACTGGAATCCCCCCAGTGCTACTCTATGGAACTGGCCCTATATATCAAAGCAGAACCACTGTAACACAGAGCCTCCCACACCCAACCAATGGAGTCAGCCTCATAAACTACCCTAACCATTGGTATCAAAAGTTGCAGAGAGATCCAGTTAACAGGATAGCACTTTGCCATTGATCATCGAGTAGGTTGTCAGGCAGAGCAACTAAAGCTGTTTCAGTGCCATAGCCTGGCCTGAGCCAGGTTGAAAGGGGTCTGGATAATCAATTCCTTCCATGAAGATCTGGTTTCCCAGCCACCATACACTTAAGCACTTTGCCCAGAAAGGAGATATTTGCAATAGGGCAGGTAGTTCTCATATGCCTGTGGGTCAAGAGAGGCCCTCTTCAAGAGAAGGAGCACAACAGCCTCCATCAAAAGCAGTAAGGACTCCTCCCTGACAGTGTGAAGCCCTTCCACCTCCTGAACTCACCCAATTAATTCTGTTCTACTAGACCTTGATAGGCAAGGGTCAAACTTAACATGTGATAGGATGGACCAATTCAAGCATCTTATCCACCTCATCAGGTAGGCTTTAACTGGAACATCAGTATCCTGTACTCTGAATGGGCATGGAGCTGTAATAGAAACTCTGAATCTACTCAGAAAAGAACCACACGCGCACACACAGTCTTTTGATCAAAAGGCTGTGCAACAAGAGAGTAGGGAGATTTTCACACGCCTAAAATATCCCTCGGAGAAATCAGGACAGAAATATTTCTGTCCCGGAAGCAGCGCCGCGGTTCGCACGCCCAGTTCCCTCTCCCGATATGCCCTCGTCGTCATGCTGGGTTATTTCTTCCCTCTTCCAGAATATTTTAACAGCGAACTCCCGTTAGTAAAATATTCCGGAAGAGGGAAGAAATAACCAAGCGTGACGACGAGGGCATATCGGGAGAGGGAACTGGGCGTGCGAACTGCAGCACTGCTTCCGGGACAGAAATATTTCTGTCCCGATTTCTCCGAGGGATATTTTAAGCGTGTGAAAATCTCCTAGGTGAGACAAATTTATTGGATACACACAAGACTTATTTAAAAAGGGAGAAAAAGCTTCTAAAATAATAATAATAATAATAATAATAATAATGTTCATGCTTATCTCTTATTTCTTACTTGCATAGCTGAGTCAAGGCATTTTGAATTCATTGCTCCATGAACCAGCCAAAAACAGTTACTTTACAAAAAGTACAAGCTATTCTGCTCTCAGGGAATATGTCCTGTAGTTTCCCCCCCCCATTTGCAAAAGGAAAGGTGCTCTGTGCATGCTTAGAGGAGGGACTGTGGCCTGTGGGTAGGACATCAGAGGGAGTTCTGTGTCAGTTCCATCTCTTCCCCCACAGTTGTTATGGTGGTGGGGTGTTACATGACCCTCCCCTACAATAATTCACAGATTGGCAATAACTGACAGTTCATGTAGGTCCTGGCTGACCAGGTCATTCACAGAAGGGTTCATGTAAAGGTCACCAAAAGACTTAAATGAAGTTGTTTGGGAAAATTCCCAAAATACAGACACGCCCAGCACTGGTTATGCCAAGCCCCCTTAGATAAGTCATTAGGGAGGAATGTACTAATCTACCCTGGACACACCTGGCAATGAGTCATACTCCAAAAACAAACAAGTGATCAGCAAACCCATTAATCTGCAGAGGTCTCCCTTCACACCTTTCCCGTCCAACAATACAAGGTTGCCTCAGACCCATTAGTCTTTATGTTCTAACCATTAAGAGCAATTAACGGCTTCCATTGTCTAGCTCTGGGAACCTCACCCAAGCATTGTTCTCCACTCAAAACATCCATTAAAGGTCCAATATTGGATATAAATATTACCCCAAATCACAGCCAAAATGTGCACAGCTTTCTACACGCCGTCACTGTGCCTGTTTTCTGTACCTCAGCATCCCACCTGAGTATTTCTTTGCTGCACGAATCGCTGCTCTTCGGATAGGTAATTACAGCCCATCATCCCCTGACTGAAACTATGGACTTTATCAGATGACCAATTTAAAAAAGAATGTTCCCCCCAGCACTTACCTCCTTTTCCAGCAAAGTCTCCCTGGCAATAAAGAGGAAGTGAACGGAGCCCCATTTACTTCCTCGCTCAAAATCTAGCACAATTTCATTGCATGGGAAATTCAAAAATAAAAACAAGAAAACAACATTTAAAGTTGCACAAAGCACACACACACACACACACTTTATAAATGTTCCAAGTAATTCAGGAAGGTTAAAAAAAGATCATCACTTACCTGGATGTCCAGATCTGACCCGGAAGTGTTCACACCGGAGAGGGCATCGTTGGAGTAAGTACAAGATTTAAAGGGACAGAAGTATCGCATGCCAGCAATGCTGGCAAAAAAGCGGCAGGGGGTTCTATTGACGGCTTAAGCCAACATAACCACAAAAGAGCAACGTTGTCTGATCCGTGCATCCTTTCACGGTTATGTGTTGTCCTTATGATGCCATATTTTGTCAGTCTGATAAAGTCCTACGTGTACTTGGTCCCATAAGTATTTTCCAATAAAAACCATTTTTATTTTACTTTTTGGCTAAGAGTCTTGCCAGTTAGCATACACAGTATAAACAGGTGTAAAGTTCCTGAAGTTACCCGACCTCTCACAGCCTAACATTTGAGCTAATTAAAATTCCCCAATTTAATATTTTATTTTGAGTGACATGAGTGGGTACCCACCAATTCCCACACAATTTGGGCAACAAGGGAAGAGGGCTATAATCCTACAAAACACTAAGCTGTTTGGAATCAGTAATGTCTGTGAACCATAAAGCTCTCAATTGGCTCCCACCAACCATAAAACTCCATGTGTTTATCTTTACACTGCAATACAACTTCTTCTCTCCACCCCCACTTTTTTTTTTGCTCTTGCTTCCTCCTCCCTCTCCCATTCTTAAGCTATTGAGGGAAGGGATTCTCACAGAAGAGAAGGGGGGGACAGTTGGAGCTGGAGAAGGAGAGCTCTGACAGACTATCTCAGTCTGTCTTGATTTGTGTATGTGGTTTGTAAGCAAACCACTTTGGACTTTGTTTTGTTTCACACACACTGAAGCAAAGGAAAGAAGGACTGAAGTGAGTTTTGCAGGATAGATCTGAACTGTGGCACCCTCCAGTTGGTTTGGACTACAATGCCCATCATACTGAACCACCATGCTGTCTGGGGATGAGGGGAGTTGTAGTTCAACACAATTAAGGTCCCTGTACTGCAGCCCCTGGAGCTAGGCCTGCCATATTCAAGCTCCCACTGAAACTCACTCGGGGAGCTTGGGCCAGTCATACTGTCTTTCATCATGACCTGCTTTGCAGAGTTGTTGTCAGGACACAATGTCACTAATTAATAAAATGAACAGCACCTTACTTCTTAAGCAAATGGCATGGCAGCATTTTTCAAGGGTTACACATCTGGTTGAGTGCAGCTACATGGAAGTTCAGGGCATTTTCCCTGGGTGTAATACATTGGGTAGAGGGCAGGATTCCCACCATACATACATACATTTGGGGAAGGAAGAGAGACAGAAAGTCCTCCAAGCAGAAGCAACCAATAATTATTTATATGTATTTCTAAGTTTAAAAGAAAAGAATTTTAAAAGAAAAGAATTGAGAAACTCATTGCTGCAGTATTCAGGGAGTTGTTCCAAAAGGAGCTTTCCCAGGCTCTGGTAAAATTTCTCAGGATTGGTCTGGATGACCCCTGGGGTTCCCCCTGGATTCCTACAATTCTAGCATTCTCTGCAGTGGTGTTACTTCATGCAGGGGTTAGAGAAAGGGAGTAGGATGGGAGGAGAGGTGGCATAATGTTGTATTAATATTGGCAATAAGGTGTCACACTGTTCCTTTATCATCAGGCCAGGGGCAGTAAATCTACTAGCACCTCCAGCATCCCTGATCCTTCTGGACACAGTGGGAGGGGTTACATTTCATCACATTTTTAAAAACCAAATGACTGGTTCAGAGTGCTGCTTCTTCTTCGCCTCCACCTTGCATGCCTGGGGATGATGGGCATTGTTGTGGCACAGCACCACCAGGTTGGGGCAAAAGGCTGAGTCCTAGAGAGCACAGGCTGAAATCAGAATTAATCTATATTATTAATAGATTAATATTAACAGAGATTAATATTGAGAGCCAATATGGTTGGTGTAGTGGTTTGAGTGTTGAACTACGACTCTGGAGACCAGGGTTTGAATCCCCGCTGGGCCATGGAAACCCACTGGGTGACCTTGGGCAAGGACATACAGTTGTCCCTCCATATCCACAGATTTGGTATCCACAGATTTAAGTATTCATGGCTTGAAAATATTCTTTAAAAAATAATAATCTAAAAAGCAAACCTTGATTTTGCCATTTTATATAAGGGACACCCTGTTGCTATGCCATTGCATATAATGGGACTTGAGTATTAATGGATTTTGGTGTCTACTGGGGTCCTGAAACCGAACCCCAGAGAATATGAAGGGACAACTGTATTTGAATCCAGTCATTTGCAAAACATAAAAACCAACATCTTATTATCAATATGCAATCAATGACAAATGATCCTGTCTCAAACTGGATTACTTGTGTAGTGTCGGTCAGTCTAAATCTCTGGCTTTTCTTCGCAAATGAAGATTCAGGAAGGACTCATCCCGCACTTTTTGCAAGCGCACTGATGACTAAAAAGGCCAATCTGAGATAAACAAGTCCGGTTGCAGAAAGCACAGCAGAAGGTCTCCTTGGGTGATGTTTCTGGGTTGTGATTCTTTCTGCGTTGTCATTTCTCTTCAAGACTTGTTTGGTGTGAGTTCTCAAATAAGGCTGCAGCATTGTGGATAGTGCGTCTCCATGCCTCCCAATGTGAGGCCAGGGCGGACCATTGTTGGTGATCAATTTGGCCGAGCCTGAGATGTTGTTTCAGGGAGTCCTTGTATCGCTTTTTTGGAGCGCCCCTCTTACGCTGACCCGTGGTGAGTTCACCGCATCAGCGTGCTTGCAGAAAATGCGGGATGAGTCCTTCCTGAATCTTCGTTTGTGAAGAAAAGCCAGAGAGAGAGAGACTATTTTTGGGAGGCGATGGTCCTCCATCCTAGAAATGGGCCCTGCCCAGCGCAGCTGTGTTCTCAGTATCATGGCCTCAATGCTGGTGATCCCTGCTTGCTCAAGGACAGCAACATTCATCTAAATAATCCAGTTTCGAACTGGATTATTTGCACAGCTCCTTCCTATGGATTCCTGGGATTTGTAGTTTTACAAGGTCTTTAGCCTTCTTTGACAAAAGAGGGCTGGCACCTCACTAAACTTAATTCTCTAGTGTGGATGCCTCCAGGGTATTGTTGGTCGCTGAAAGAGAAGGAGGATGGGGAAATGAGCCTCATGTACCCACAGAGCTGGTTTTTAAAAACTCCTGAACTGATCTGGTTCCACTTTATTCCGCCTGGTGCGCCCTTGAATTTAACCCAGCAGAGCTGTGAGTGTCATTTCCAGGAAAGGGAAACAACGCTCAGTCGCTGAAAAGAAAGGCGAGGAAACGAAACTAACGTCGCTACTTGGTGGGAAAGAGCCATGGCTGCTCGTGGGAAGCCCCGTCAGGGATCTATGTGAGGAAGCCACTTGTCCCATCTGCCTGGATTATTTCAAGGATCCCGTGACCATCGCGGAGTGTGGGCACAACTACTGCCGAGCCTGCCTGGCCCAGTGCTGGGGGGAGTTGGCTGCAGAGGCTCCCTGCCCCCAGTGCAGAGCACAAGGGCAGCGAAGGACCCTCATCCCCAACCGGCAACTGGCCAAGGTTGTGGAATTAACCAAGAAACTGAGCCTTGGCAGCGGGGAAAGAGTCTGCCAGAAGCACCAGGAGCCGCTGAAGCTCTTCTGTAAGAAAGACAAGAGGCCCATCTGTGTGGTCTGCGACCGAGCCAAGGAGCATCGAAATCACAACGTGGTCCCGGTGGAGGAGGCTGCCCAAGAGTGCCGGGTAGGAGGAAGCTATATTAATAATATAGATTAATTCTGATTTCAGCCTGTGCTCTCTAGGACTCAGCCCTTTGCCCCAACCTGGTGGTGCTGTGCCACAACAATGCCCACCATCCCCAGCCATGCAAGGTGGAGGCGAAGAAGAAGAAGCACTCTGAACCAGTTATTTGGTTTTTAAAAGTGTGATGAGTGTGGTGGGGTCTCCTTCCTTGGAGGTCTTTAAACATAGGCAGGATTGCCATCTGTCGGGGATGCTTTGATCAAGATTTCCTGCATGGCAGGGGGTTGGACTGGATGGCCCTCATGGTATCTTCCAACTCTACAATTCTATGATTCTATGATTCTATGAAATGTAACCCCAGGGCCGGTTTAACCTGTCTGCCAAATCAGCATTGGCAGGGGGCCCCGAGGTCAAGAGGGGGCCCCGAGGTCAAGAGAGGGCCCCGTGTTGGCCTCCTTAATATGAAAATAATGGGATTTCTGGTTTAAAATACCATAGAGTTGCCTTGGAAGGCCTAGAAAAGGGCTAGGGAAGACACATTTTCTAGGAAGACTCTATGGTAGGTGTGCTGTTTTGTGTCCCATGGATAATGAATCCAGGGATACGGGGGTCCTACTATAATCTGAACATCCTGTACGGTGAATAGGTTAGGTTACATTGATCTGAGATAAACATATGGGGCCCCCAAAGTAAAGCATTGCAGGGGGCCCCAAAATTCCTTAAACCGGTCCTGTGTAACCCCCCCCCCGTGTCCAGAAGGATCAGGGATGCTGGGGGTGCTAGTAGATTTACTGCCCCTGTCCTGATGATAAAGGAACAGTGTGACACCTTATTGCCAATATTAATACAACATTATGCCACCTGTCCTCCCATCCTCCTCCCTTTCTCTAACAAGGCATACATTAGCCAAACGGACATTATTTCGCCTTGCATTTCTATACTCAGAAACTAACCATTCAATTACACACATTTACATACACTCCCCAACAGGGGTTCACAGCATATAAACTCCACACATACTTCTACCCAACCATTCTCTGAAGATGCCAGCCACAGATGCAGGCGAAACATCAGAAAGAAACTTTTCCAGAACATGGCTTCACAGCCCGGAAAGTTCTGTTAATTAATGAAAAAGGTATCAGAAGTTAGGAAAGATGGGTTTATACAAAATATTTGTTCCAATAATACCAAACTTTTGGGAAATCTTAAATGTGTTCCAGTTTATACTAAGTTTATACTAAGCAATATGTAAGTAATAATATTAATGATGTTAAACAAGTGTCAGCATCAGCACCATATGCTATTGCTTTATAAGATATACATGTGAATTACCTAAATAGGTATAAAAATTAAAGACCAAAAAAAAGAAAGAAAGAAAGAAAGAAAGAAAGAAAGAAAGAAAGAAACTTTTCCATAACATGGCCTCACAGCCCGGAAAGAACCCAAGGAAAATCTAAGGCTTCCCAAACTTTAGTCCTCTATGTTGTTTTGCTTTTTTTTTTTTTTTTTTTGGACTTCAACTCCCAGAAGTCGCAGCCAGCTTGGCCAACAGTCAGGAATTCTGGGAGCTGAAGTCCAAAACACCTGGAGGAACAAGTGCAGAGGAGGAGGCCAAAATGGTGGGAGGTCTTGGAAGCCATGCCCTATGGGGAGCGGCTTAGGGAACTGGGTATGTTTAGCCTGGGGAAGAGAAGGTTAAGAGGTGACATGATAGCCATGTTTAAGTATTTGAAGGGATGTCATATTGAGAGGATGGAGCAAGCTTGTTTTCTATGGCTCCAGAGACTAGGACACGGAGCAATGGATTCAAATTACAGGAAAAGAGATTCCACCTAAACCTTATTAGGAAGAACTTCCTGACAGTTGTTGAAATTATCACTCTACACTGTTATAGCACTATTATTCCACTTTAACTGTTCTAGCTGCTTCCTGTGGAATCCTGGGATTTGCAGTTTAGGGCAGGGCATTTAGCATCCTCAACCAGAAAGCTCTTAGGCCTCACTAAACTACAAACCCCAGAATCCCATTGGAGCCAGCCATAGCAGTTAAAGTGGAATAATAGCATTATAACAGTGTAGTGTGATAATCTTAAGAACTGTTCAGTTGTGGAACACACTGCCTTGGAGTGTGGTGGGGTCTCCTTCTTCAGAGGTCTTTTAACAGAAGCTGGATGGCCATCTGTTGGGAGTGCTTTGATTGTGTATTCCTGCATGGCAGGGGGTTGGACTGGATGGCCCTTGTGATCTCTTCCAACTCTAAGATTCTATGAAAGCACTGTGCTCTGCAGTCTTCAGACTCAATTTTCCAAGTAGCTAAATCTGTGCATAACAGGGAGGTATGACCAGGCTTAAGGACACCTCCAAGTTTGCAAAATTCAAAAAGATTTAAGAAAAGAAATATTATTGGGTGGACCTCCCCCCCCCCCCCCACCACCACCACACACACACAAAAAAAGCCTCAGCTCATTGAGGACTGAACAGATACAGTGAGTATAGAATACAGTAAATGTTGGCTGACTGGTGTGAAAGGAATACGGTCTGAAAGAGAAAATGGAGCATGCTGGAGCCCTTTCAGACCATACATTTATTGCATTATGACTCTACTGGAACTGCTGTGGCTGCATCCTATGGAGTCCTGGCTGGGATTAGCAGTTTAGGGAGGTGTATTTGGCATTCTCAGCCAGAGAGTTCTAGTACCTCACTAAAAGGGAATGGCTGGATAGAATCCTGCACAAGACAACTCTAAATAGTAAAACAGAAATGAAATTAATTTGTGTGTGTCTGTTTTCTTAGGCAAGGGATAATCAGAGGTGGTTTTGCTACTTTCCCCCTCTGAAATAGAGCCTACAAGATCTGGTATTCCTTGGAGGTTTCCCATCCAAGTACAAACCAGGCCTGACCCTGCTTAGCTTCCAAGATCAGATGGGATCTGGTGCCTTTAGGGTATTTATGTGATTGTTTTTAGACCTGCCCCAAAATAGCTTCAAAAGATTGATTAAAGCATCTTCAGTGTAAAGAAAGGAAAAAGTATCTACAGCTATTAAGATTTGATAATAGACAACTAAAGGTGCAGCACTGATAGATATTTTTACAATTACAGAAAGTGATGGAGATGGAGAGAATGTTTCTCTTTCTTATAATGTAGGTATCAGAATTTTTTTAAAAAAAAAGAGAGAGGGAGGGAGGAAGGCAGAGAAGGCAGAAATGGCCGAAAAGTCATATACCTCCAGAATAATTAGAAACTCTGCCACAAATCAGTGACGATATCCACACACCATGTAGGCATACAAGTAGCTAAAATGTAGTCATGTTAGGTCATTCCCATTACACATTCCCCTCTCTGGCACAGCATACACAAAAATGCCAGACCATAACACCTGCTCACACAGCCAGAGTGGTTCTCATGCAAAGCTGGGAAGCAGCACACAGGATCCAAGCTCTGTCAGAACAACTAAAGATGGGTTTATGATTCACCTTTCTTCTTGCCTGGGTTGGGTAAAGTGATGAAAGACAAAAGAGGGGTATCTTAAGGGACTCAAATTCTAAAGGGCTTGGTGCCAGGATATCTGGAAAACCACCTCTTCCCATATAAGCCTTCCCAAAATTTAAGATATTCATTAGACATCCTGTTACATGTCCCACCAACCTGTGAGACTAGGCTGGTGGATACCTGTGACAGGGCTTTCTCTGTAGCAGCACCCTGTGAAACTCCCTATTGAGCTTGTGGCTTGCTGCAAATACTGTGCTGTGTCACTTGCTCTTTGCTCCTTAAAATGAGGGGTGGCTGCTCTGGCCATTTTTTATTGTTTGAGGTTTTCAAATGATTTGTAAAGGAAGAATTTTGATTTGTTTTAATTGTTTTAGCCAAGTGTTTAATGTTTTCATATTTTTATCCATTGTACATCACCTTGGGAGTCCTGGTGAGTTGAGAATAAATAAACGAATGCTTTTATAAGCCCGTAAGAGCTCTAAGATCATCTGGAGTGGCCCTTCTCTCTGTCCCACCACCTTCTCAGGCTCATTTGGTGGGAATAAGAGAGAGGGGCTTCTCAGTAGCTGCTCCCAAACTTTGGTGCTCCTTCCCTAGGAAGGCCAGAATGGCTCCATCCTTGCTCTCCTTCCACCGGCAAGTTAACATACTGTTATGCCATCAGGCTTTTAGAAACTGATGGATGGGCTTTTAATAGCAATAGCAATAGCACTTACATTTCTATAACGCTTTATACTCCTAAGCACTCTCTAAGTGGTTTACAATGTATTAGCTAATTGCACCCAACAAGCTGGGTACCTACAGAAGGATGGAAGGCTGAGTCAACCTGGAGCCCTGCAGGATCAAACTCACAACGTTGGCCTCAATGCTGGTGATCCCTGCTTGCTCAAGGACAGCAACATTCATCACATAGTCAGTCCAGTGTATATTTAGGATTGTGCATATACAGACAGTAATAATTTATTTAATAAATAAATACATTGATGGATAATTAAATCCACAAATGCTGAACCCACAAAAGTGAAACCCATGGTATTTCAAGGGTGAGTGGAGAGTGTACATGTTGGTAGAGAAGGAAGAGTTATACCAGTTACAAAACATAATTGAATTTGTGGTCAAGGGTAGTCATTTCCAACATGGCAGAGGTGTTGCATTACAAATCCAGTAATTAAGTAGATTATAGAATTTGTAGTCCAATGCATCTGGAAAGCACAGATTGGAAAAGTCCATTTAAAACCTTTTAGAAAGAGCACTTCTGAAGGAGCTGATCTCAAAATGTATGAGGGTACCAGTAGCAACCAAACTTGCCATTTTCTATAAATCCCATTTTTTAAAAAACTCTTGATTGATTAACAAATTAACACCTACTGATTCAGCGAATTAAGTTTCTATCACCACACTATTAATTTCCCCATTTCCAGTTTGGAACAGTGCTTTCACTGTGCCTACCCTAAGCAGGACTAAGTCAGGATCTGACCCATTGCCTAGTTCCAGATCCAGTTTACTTGGGCTAGAATTCATTATGGGACTTCATTACAGGACTTGTGTCTATATTAGTAGACCTATGTCTGTAGGGGGGAAAGAAATGAGCTGTTTTACAACGTCAGTATTCAGCGAGGGGCTGCCACAACATAGCAAGGGGCTGCCAGCAAAGCGACAGTTCTGCGGGGACACTGGATAGAGAGTGCTGATGTGCGCCGGTAGAGCCCAAGGCACATTGGGACACCTGCTAGGAAGTGCCAGTGCTCATCAGTAGAGTCTGTATCAGGACACTCTTGTGTCCCATTACACATCTTTGCAATTCACTAGCAAGGTTCCACAGCACCTCTGCTAGGTAGCTAAGCATGCATAAAGTTATGCAATGTAAACCATAACATATAGAAAGGTTTACAAGTTTTTCACTTTTTTTCATTCAAAACTTATGTCTCATCTCTCTACTGTGTTCATAAAGCAAGTTGTTCAGCTCACTTAGTTCTTATCTGTGTGTACGTATATAGTAATTTATTTTTTAAAAGAAAAACCAACCTACAACTTTTGTTTCTTTCTAGAAGGAGATCGGTGACTTATTATTATGGGTAAGGCTCCAAGAAGAACTCCTTGAAGAAAATAAAGCCAGGACAGAAAATGTCATTGAAGACTTGCTTGTAAGTGTTATTGTTATTAGGAAGCAAACAGGTACCATGAACTACCAGAGTTGTTACTTGCTATCATGTTGGCTTCAATGTATTAATGAGAGATTTCCTTGAGACCCAGCCATCAACAGTCCTGCTATGGTCATGCTGACTCAGTTGCATAGGTTGCTTGATTGAATCCATCTTCTTACTGCCTTCCACTTTTCCATTCACTTGAAATGTGGTGCTGGAAGAAAGTTCTGTGGATACTATGTACTGCCAAAAAGAAATGTATCCTATAAAAGTTAAGCCTGAACTCTCACTAGAAGCCGAATGACTAAACTGAGACTCTCAAAGAAATTCAATTCTGGATAAGTCCTAGACCCCGAAGCTTCTCATCACCCAAGTGTGGTGTTCATGTACATAACAGTATCTATTTTGGGGGAATGACTCAAATATAAAATGTTCACGAAAGGCCATTCTAAGGGCAAGTCTCTGTCAGTCTCAAAGAAACTCTTTCCTTCTAAACATGTATAAGTTCTCAGTGAAATGAAATGATGGAAGTGCCCGTTCTGTACAATTCATATCACCTCCTTGTGATGCTGCAAAAGATGCTATTTTTCCCCATCCTTTTTTTCAGATGCATATAAAAACAGAGAGGGAAAAGACAGTGACAGAATTCAGACAACTGCATCAGTTTCTGGAAGAACAAGAGAAACTTCTGCTGGCCCAGATGGGGGAGGTGGAGAAGGAAATTGTAAGCAGAAGTGAGGAGTACCTGGCCAGGGTCTCCAAGGAACTCTGCACACTTGGCAGTTACATTGATGACATATGGTGGACAAGACAGAAGCCAGCGAGTAAGTTCTTGCAGGTAAGACTTTGCAAGAGAGAGAAAAGACAAGAAGCTATGAACATCCAATGAAACCTGGAGCCATTTCATGGGATACAATTATGGCACTAATTCCACTTTAACTGCCTTGCCTGTCTCCTGTGGCATCCTGGGATTTGTAGATTGTTGCTGCTGTATGCCTTCAAGTAATTTCTGATTTATGGCAACCCTAAGGGGACCCTATCATGCAGTTTTCTTGGCAAGATTTGTTCAGGGGTGGGGGTTGCCTTTACCATCCTCTGAGTCTGAGAGAGTATAGCTTGCCCAAGGTCACCCAGTGGGTTTCCATGTCCGAGCAGGGATTCGAACCTTGATCTCCTAGAGTCCTAGTTCACCACTCAAACCACTATACATGTTCACTCTTGATTTGCAGTTTAGGGAGGAGTATTTGAAACTCTCAGCCACAGAGCTCTGATGCTTCCTAAAACTACAAAACCGAGGAAGAGTCCCTGATGAGAGGGACACAGTGTCAGTATGCAAAGAAAAAGGTGTTTGCTTTCCATCAGGGTATTAAAAAAAAAGAGGAAAGGATAAACATATATTAATAATTATAAGCAGGCCATAAACTTATGGGGTACAAATGTGATATATTCACATACACCTCATATTAACTTACACATACAATGCTGGATAGCCATCTGTTGGGAATGATTTGATTGTGTATTCCTGCATAGCAGGAGGTTGGACTAGATGACCCTTGTAGTCTCTTCCAACTCTATGATTCTAAGAAACAGTCCCAAAGCCACTTCACAGGAAGGAAGGCTCCAGATGTTTGTGTGCCTCCTTCACCTACAAAAGGAATGCTAGTACAGTTGCCCCTCCACATTCGCGACTTTCACATTCGCGGTTTTGATTATTCGTGGAAAGCCGCCTGCTCCCCCCCTCCACTCCATCCCTTCCCAAGGCAGCGAAGGTGTTCTCAGGAATCCCTTTGCTGCCTTGGGAAAGCAGGGGTGGAAAGCCTCTCCCATTCCACCTCAGTCCCTTCCCAAGGCAGCGAGGGACCCCCTACGCCACTCTGGGAAGGGCGGGCGGTTAGGGAAAGTGGCGGCGGGGGATTCTGAAGCCCCCTACGCCACTCTGGGAAGGGCGGGGGGTGAAGGAGAGTGGCGGCAGGGGCTTCTGAAGCCCCCTATGACACTCTGGGAAGGGCAGGGGGTGAAGGAGAGTGGCGGCGGGGGCTTCAGAAGCCCCCTATGCCACTCTGGGAAGGGCGGGGGGGGTGAGGGAGAGTGGCGGCGGGGGCTTCAGAAGCCCCCTATGCCACTCTGGGAAGGGCGGGGGGTGAGGGAGAGTGGCAGCTGGGGCTTCTGAAGCCCACGTAGCCACTCTGGGAAGGACGGGGGGGTGAGGGAGAGTGGCAGTGGGCGCTTCTGAAGCCCTCGCAGCCACTTTGGGAAGGGTGGGGGGGTGAGGGAGAGTGGCAGCGGGGGCTTCAGAAGCCCCCATCGCCACTCTGGGAAGGGAGGGAGGGGTGAAGGAGAGTGGCGGCGGGGGCTTCTGAAGCCCCCGTAGCCACTCTGGGAAGGCCGGGGGGTGAGGGAGAGTGGTGGCAGGGGCTTCTGAAGCCCCCGCAGCCACTTTGGGAAGGGCAGGGGGTGAGGGAGAGTGGCGGCGGGGGCTTCAGAAGCCCTCATCGCCACTCTGGGAAGGGCGGGGGGAGTGTGGCGGCAGGGGCTTCTGAAGCCCCCGTAGCCACTTTGGGAAGGGCGGGGTGGGGTGAGACAGGCCAGAGAGAGGCAGCACAGCCTCCTCCCCACCCACACGCTGCCTTCCCCGGCCTTTCTCAGCGGGGTCCGGGGCTTTGGAGCCCCAGAGCCCGCTGAGAAAGGCCAGGGAGAGGCAGCGCAGCCTCCTCCCCGCCCGCTGCTGTCCCCGGCCTTCCGAAGCGGGCACCGGGGCTCCAAAACCCCGGCGCCCGCTTCGGAAGGCCGGAGAGAGGCAGAGCAGCCTCCTCCCCACCCACACGCTGCCTTCCCCGGCGGGCTCCGGGGCTTCTAAGGCCTGGAGTCCCCTCAGAAAGGCCGCAGAGAGGCCACCCAGGCTGGCCAGACACCCTCCCTCTGCCTCCCTCCCTCGGGGGGGGGCACGGGAGCAGCATCTGTTATTCGCGGTTTTTCCACATTCGCGGGGGTCTCAAGAACCTAACCCCCGCGAATGTGGAGGGACAACTGTAGTTTTCTGTGGCATATTACTTTCTCATAACAAATCGCTTTTTAAAAGTACATTTCTAAATTCTGCAAAAAAAAAAAAAGCACAGAAGAGGAACAAGGGAGTGCATATGTCTTAATGTGGTCTGCTGTAACAACTCCTATTTAGTGTTAATGGAATCTGATTTCATTTGAACTCCTGTATATAAAGTCTGTGTGGATTCCGTATCCTGGAGGTTTAATGGAGGCACATGAAAGGTAGCCAGAGCTTGAATGTCAGGGCAGAATTCACCACAACTCAAGATAGTAAGTAGATCTTTGACAATGGATATGGTATGTAAATGGGGATAAAAGGAACCCATACAGTTTGTCAGGCCAGCTGGATACTAGGACTATGTGAAAGATGTTTTACTGCAGTTTCAAGTATTTGCTTCTTATTTTGTTTCTGTTTTGACAACTATCTCCTTTTATTTAATTCAACTATTAAGTTCAGTGCTTGTAAGCAAATTCAGGATCTCAAAAATTATTATTCCACTTCCCCTCAGCCATTGTGTGTTTTGCACTAGGCAGGTCTTTGGCCCCCTGCCCAGTTCCTGTGCTATAAGGTCTTGTAGTAGTAATAGTTGTTGTTGTTTGCTGCCAACTTTGCTTTGCATCATGGTGACCCTATGAATGAGAGACTTCTATGAACCCTGGGGGCCGTTTACAAGGCAAGATAAAACCGGGAAGAATTCGTGTCCAACCCTATTAGTTCACACAGTCATTAGGACAGACATGAGCTATTCGGAAGGAGGGGTAGCAAAAACCCCAGTAAACCTGTGACTTTCTATCCCTCTATTTTCCATTGATGTTTTTGGAAAGTCTGGGAAAACCCATGCTATTCATTCTCTTAACAATCAGGAACCATCCTGGGAAAGGGGATGAATCTGCTTGGTTGGACTTTGGAGAGGGTTGGCTTGCAAAGGAAGCCTTGCAATTCTTGATATGCCATTTTTGTATGGGCAGGGTCCTCCGCAGCCTCCAAAGTCTGGCTGGCAGAAGCCCCCCCTCACCAGCCCTGGCAGCTCTTCCCTCCAGGCCCCGCCACTGCTGCCGCATCCAGAGGGTTTTCTCCATGAATGACAATCAAGGAGAAAGCACCCCCACCGTGGCAGCTCATTCCACCCAGCGCTGCCCTAGCCCTCTGGAGCTCTTTCCGCCCAGCGCTGCCTTCGCTCGGGAGGCCAAAGACACTCCCTCCATGACTGTCAATCATGGAGGAAGCACCCTAGACCTCCCAAGCTCCAGCGGCGCCAACCGGAACGAGCTCCCGAGGGCTAGGGTGCTTCCGAGTGTCAGAAGTGCCCTAGCCCTTAGGAGCTCATCCGCCCGGTGCCACCTTCACTTGGGGGGCCTAGGGCGCTTCCTCCGTGACTGACAGAGGAAGCATCTTCAATCTACCGAGCGAAGGTGACACTGGGAGGAACGAGCTCCTGAGGGCTAGGGGTCTTCTGAGTGTCAGAAGCACCGTAGCCCTCAGGAGCTCATCCACCCAGTGGCACCTTTGCTCAGAAGGCCTAGGGCTCTTCCTCCATGACTGTCAGTCACGGAAGAAGTGTCTTCGACCTATTGAGCGAAAGCAGTGCCAGGCGGAAAGAGCTCCCGATGGCTAGGGTGGGTAGAGCGGGGAGAAGCAGTGGGGCCGGGAGGGAAGAGCTGCCAGGGCTGGGGGGGGGGGTCTTCATGACTGTCATTCACAGAGAAAGCCCCCCCCCGGATGCTGCAGCAGTGGCGGGGCCAGGTGGAATGAGCTGCTGCAGCGGGGAGCACTTTCTCAGTGACTGAAAGTCACAGAGAAAGCCCCCCCCCTTTGGATGCAGCAGCAATGGTGGGACCGGGAGGGAAGAGCTGGCGGGGCAGGGGGGGCTTTCTCCATGATTGTCCATCATGGAGAAAGCCCCTCCCCCCGGATGCAGCAGCAGCAGTGGGGCCAGGAGGGCAGAGCTGCCGGGGCCGGGGGGGGGCTTCTGCCAGCCGGGCTTTGGAGGCTGCAGAGGACGCCGCCCATACAAAAATGGCAGATCAAGAATTACAAGGCTTCCCTTGCAAGCCCACCCCCTCCAAAGTCCGACCAATCAAAATTCAGCTCTGCACAACAAATAAAAAAACCCAAGACTTTTGCTACCGGCGACAAATCATGGGAACAGTGAGGGGCAGATTCAAGATCACAATTTTTCGAATCACCCCAGGATAAAAACTGCTGTGTAAATGAGCCCCTGGTAATCAACAACCCTACGCAGGTCTTACATTTACACATTTAAACCGAGTCCAGTTACCACCAGGCTCTGTGGAGGAGTCTCCCTAGAACAACCTTTTGCAAATGCTGAGCAACCCTCTCCTTCTTTCTCTTTCTTTTTTAGGACATTCAGAGCATCATTGAAAAGTAAGTGGATATCACTGGTTTCCCTTTATGATTGCACTGAGGGTGGGTTGGACACTAGGTCTTTGTCTATAGGGTAAATGATCCAAACATGCGAATGTATGGTGATCCATTCATATGGACCTGTGCATAAATACATTTCATTCAGAAAGGGGGCAGCCAAATCCACTGTAAAGTCCATGTGTGTCGCATCCGGGGCTTCATCTGGATTTTTTTAAAAGTTCCATATGACATGCGAATGTGCGATCATCTGAACACTTGCATTCGCACAGATATGAACAGGCAGTGTAATCTGATTGGCTGGATGATGTTGGTTTTAACCTTTAAAGCCCTACATTGCTTGGGTCCATCTTAGCTCCGGGGCCACCTCATCCCATATGATTCCCCCCCCCGCATACTGCGGTCCTCCGGGAGGAACCTGCTGCAGCCTATGAAAACTAGGCTGTCGCAGACCTCCCAGAGGGCCTTCTCTTCTACGGCGCCCAGACTTTGGAATAGCCTGCCAGACGAGATCCGTCTTATCACTCTTCTTGATAGCTTCAAGAAAGCGTTAAAGATGGATCTCTTCCAGCAGGCCTTCCCGGAATAACTTCCCGGATCAAGTGGAGCTGATTGCTTACCCACCCCCCTGCCGCTATTGCCAATTTTTTGGGGGTATATTGTATTGTATTTTATCTTTGTTTTAATTCTCTACAAGTTTAATTTAGTTTTAAGGGGTGAGAGGGTTAGGATTGGGAAGGATTGTTTTAACTTGCTGCTGTTTTAATCCTGTTGTACGCCGCCCCGGTTGCCAAGCAGAGGGATGGGTTAAAAATAAAAATTGATGATGATGATGATGATGATCATGGAGGTGGGGCTAGCAAACAGGGAAAGATCCTGTGGCCACCATGTTACATTTTCAGCTAAGCAAGGGTCCAGTAAGTCGATCAAATGGCAATCTTAAACTTACTTACTTACTTTCTTTCTTTCTTTCTTTCTTTCTTTCTTTCTTTCTTTCTTTCTTTCTTTGTAAATACAAACTATCGCTTGTGTGCACCATGGGAAACTTTTTCTTTAATTTTGGCAGTGGCGGATTTAGAATTGCGAGTAAATCACTCGCAGCCGCCATCCTGGCTAGGAGTCATGAGGAGTTTAGGGAGGCTCTTTCGGCCATGAAGATAGGTTGCATCGTTGCGAATGCCTGCTTTTTCAGACATGTTCATATTTTTTTATCCCTCGTATAGACAAGACCCTAGGTGAAGAACAGGAAGAGCAAACGGTGGACTCCATGCCCTCTTCTATTTCACATCTGAAAATAAGGCTGCTAGTGAACCTGTCTATATTTGTTCTCACAGGGAAATACCATTCCCTTCCTTTCTGTTGCTCATTACTGAAGTCTTGTTGTGTGTCTGCCATCTGTTGCATTTAGTTCTTGATGGGTTTATTTTTTCCTGGATCAAGTTAAACATGTTTTGGCCTCTGGTGGACATTCTGGAGCTGAATAACGTGATAACTGGGGAGATTATCAGACATGGCAAAAACTGCGTCAAAAGATTGCTAGAAGCACAGGAATCAAAGAGATTTTCAGACAACAACATCCTCCAGCATTCCAGGGGTATAGCACCGCCATCAGTAAGGCATCCTTTTTTATTGGTGGCTTGTCCCTGTCAATAGAAAAGGGAAGCCTCATCCACACCAGCGGTATGCCCCAGGAACAGCTGAAGTACGCAGCATCTGGTAAGGTTGCCCTTTCTGTTCTTCTAGCAATCTTCTGACGTGGTTGGGAATACGATTTTTTGGCGCAGTCCCCCATGTCTGATACTTTCCTAGTAGTGAGGGGGCAGGTTGCTGGGAAATTCCACAGAGAATCATGTTGAAATTTATTAATTATGAATATCTTTTCATTAGGAAAGCCATGCACAGGAGACTAAATGTTCTCCCCTCTCCCTGAAGCTGAAAGCTTGATGAAATCCCAACCATGCTGTGATTCATCCCTCAGGGTGGGGGTGGGTGGGGAAACTCCAGTCAGCATCTGTGGAATCTTTTTTCCTGTGCTATTAAGTAGGGTCCTCAGATTGAAAACAGGAGATTCCTGTACCTTTAATGGTGAAACATCACCCATGCTCTGCTGTGCTTTCTGACCTCTGCTGTGCTTTCTGCAACCAGACTTGTTTATCTCCGATTGGCCTTTTTAGTCGTCAGTGTGCTTGCAGAAAGTGCAGGATGAGTCCTTCCTGTATCTTCATTTGCGAAGAAAAGCCAGAGAGAGAGAGAGAGAGAGAAAGAGAGAAAGAGAGAGAGAGAGAGAGAGAGCAGAGGAAATTTCAGCAGGTGTTGCTTGTTAGCTAGTTGCATGCTGGTGAAATTCCCTTTCTGTGTAACCATTAAAGGTACAGGAGCTTTCTCCAGTTAGCCACCCTAGGCATTAGTAGTATTAGGAGACTTTTTTTTGGTCAAATCTCAGCTGGAGAGGGAATTAAAATTGCTTCCCTATGTGCCAGAGTCCTGGTGAAAAACAGGTGGGTGGATTGTGCCAGATATTATTTTTTGAAAAAATTAAAGACACTTCCTTGTGGCTTGTTAGCATCTCGGAAGAACCCCATCCTTCTCTGCTTTCTGCACTGACCTCCATGATTATGTCTGCTCTTTCCTCTCTCCCCCTCCATTTTCATTACTCCTCCTAGGAATTCTAGATTGGCAGATGGTGAGGTTGTTTCTTTTGCAGATATCAGGTGGAGCTGAATCTTCAAGATTTACCAACAAGTCAATATTTTTGTGACATCAAATGGAGGACCTGGGAATTCTGTGACATCAATTCCTTCCTGGAGGGTGTAATGAAACAATTTAAAGGTAAGGGGGAAATAACTGGGGAAAGTAATATTTTATTCTTTCCGCCTGTCCCATTAGTCTATTAGATCCATTAGATGGATATGGAAGGCTGTGTTTGTGTGTATGTGCCTTTATGTCACCTGTTTACTTATTGGTGACCCCATGAGTTTCATAGGGTTTTCTTAGGCACTGTACTCTTAGGCACTATACTCAGAGGTGGTTGTGTCAGTTCCTTCCTCTGAAATATAGCCTATAGCACCTGCTAGGTCATCTCAAATGTTTGGAAGGATTTTTTTAAAAATGGAGAATCTGAGTTCATTTATGATGATAATTTTAATCCACTATAGAAAATTCTTTTAATTTAACTCATAATTGCAGTTTTTAAGATTTAAAATAAACTTGTTTTTTTTAAAAAAATCCAGTCAGTCATGTGCATGTCACCTGCCTTTTCTTTCACCTACTGTCTGCCTATCAATCATATGAAGAATTCTGTGGCACAGAATTTGAAAACATTATACCATATACATTCCTAAATATCCATCAGATGTATGAAGTAGTCACTTCAGTAGGTGGGCTTAGATACATAGGAGAGCAGGAAGGGGAGTATAAAAGGTAGAATTAACAGATATCCAAAAAGTACAATTTCTGACCATTAATTAAAGACTTAAATAAGGGGCAGGCAATTTCTGGTCCTCAATTGCTGTTGGCCTACAACTCCCAGCAGCCCTAGCCAGAGCAGTGGTAAGAGATTATGTTAGTTGCAGTTCAGCAATGCTAGAGAGCCACAACCTTTCCATCCCTGTTTTAAATCAGTGCATATATGCACAGTGATGATCAATCCAGTTACCATTGCTAAGTAAAGTACTGTAATACCTGTTGCAGCCAAGGAAACAATTGTCTCTCTTTACACTCATCTGGATGGAATGGCACCTGAGACAAAATTAGGATTCTCTTGGTGTTATTGCCTACCCCTGTGCCTAAAAATATCCCTGCCTAAGCTGCTGCAGATGTTCTTGGGAGTGATGGCATTAGAACAACCTCAACTTACGGTCCTGAGAGACTGCCATATCCCTGCCAAGACCACTTCATATGAAGCAGTTGAGGGTTTTATGTCACCAGTGCTGATCACAAACGTGTATATTTACACATTTAACAGGGTTTGTGTCCTGGATTTGGTGTTAGGCAGAAGGTAGGTGATTAATTGATTAGTAAGTTCATTAATTGATGGGTTTAGGCTTCCCAGAAACTCCATGGGGGGAATCTTTAAAAACAATCTGTGTCCATCAGTTGTTAGGATTCCAAACAGTTCTGAGATACTCTCCATTGTCATGACTGACAATCCTAGAAGAGTAAAATCATTTGTACTGTTGATTCAAAGTTCTTAAATGCTCCTCCCACTAATGAAACCCTGACTTGCCTTCTGTTTTTCTGGGCTTGAATCCTATTCTTAGTCAATAATAGTAATAATAATAATAATAATAATAATAATTCATTATTATTATTATTATTATTATTGCCCACCTCTCCCCTTGGATCGAGGCGGGGAACAACAGATTTATACAAAACAACTAGTATCAATTAAAATACATATTGGTTAAAAATATATAGATCCATTAAAACACATAATATCAATTAAAAGAATAAAAACAGTACATAATTGAAACAATTTAAAATTCACAGTTTAAAAATCATCTGGATAAGCCTGCCAGAAGAGACTAGTATTTAATGATCCTGGCAGGCTGTTCCACAGTCTAGGGGTGGCTAACGAAAAAGTCCTCTTAGTGACCATTGCCAACCTAGTCCTGGCTGACTGGAACAAATGTCTCCCAGAGGATGGGGTATTGGGTGGATTATATGGGAAAAGGCAATCCCAAAGGTAACCCGGACCCAAATCACGCAGGGCTTTAAAGGTGACAAGCAACACTTTGTACCTTGCCCAGAAACTAATTGGCAGCCAGTGGAGTGGTTTTAATATTGGTGTATCTAGAGCAGACCCATTGAATAAATAACACTTACCTATGTGTTATGGTGAACTCGCCACGGGTCAGCGTAAGAGGGGCGCTCCAAAAAAGCAATACAAGGACTCCCTGAAACAACATCTCAGGCTCGGCCAAATTGATCACCAACAGTGGTCCACCCTGGCCTCACATCGGGAGGCATGGAGATGCACTATCCACAATGCTGCAGCCTTATTTGAGAACTCACACCGAACAAATCTTGAAGAGAAAGGACAACGCAGAAAGAATCACAACCCGGAAACATCACCCAAGGAGACCTTCTGCTGTGCTTTCTGCAACCGGACTTGTTTATCTCGGATTGGCCTTTTTAGTCATCAGCGCGCTTGCAGAAAGCACAGGGATGAGTCCTTCCTGAATCTTTGTTTGGGAAGAAAAGCCAGAGAGAGATGTGTTGACTGTGTTGAATCAGTGATTGATTCAATGAGTCTGTTCTGTGTGGGACTAAGAGTAGGTTTTATGCTCCAGGGAAATAAATGATGAACTGCCAGGGGCAGTGGTAGACAGATGTGATAACTTTAACAAGAGATAGACTAGAGTCCATTTTAAGACCTCATCAAAGGTAGTGATGGCAGCAAAGAAAACATACTTTTCTGCTACCATTGCGTCTGTGCAGTATCATTCCATGAAATTGTTTCAAGTGGTGTGAGTCTCTTCATCCCAAAAGGAAGTGGGAAATTGTGGACAGTCTTTGTCAGGAGCATGACCCAGCCAGGTCCTGCCATGATAAGTACCTTGATTTGTAGTTTAGGATGATAGGTGTTGTAGTGTGTGCTTTGGGAGAAAACATGTAATCAGGCTTTAGTGATAGTTTTTGCTCAGGAATGTAATACTGTCAGACAGCCAAGATAAGTTCTCCTGGCGGAGGGGTGAGTTGTAGCTGGGGAACTGGAATGTTTGTGCTTTGCTGACCAGTTAGGATACTGATGTGTGGCAGGGAAAATCTGTTTTAATATACTACTGAAATAGAAACAAGCCTTCAGTCCCGACAATGCAGTTGTACTAGATTTTTTTTTCTACTTACTGGAATAAAGCTTTTACTATTAACTACTGAAAGACTGTGTTCCTGAAATGGATCTAACCTGTACGTCACAGTCTTCAAGGCACTTGGTATAATTAAAATAACTCACATCTGATCTGATGTTGGACCCCATATTATTTGTAGCTGTGCTCGCTTGACTTCTGCCTCACATGGATGGTCAAAGTGTTCAAAGGGATTTTTAACTGTTTGAATAACATAGCACCATGAATGTCTTCCTTTAATGTCATCATTAAATAATTGGTTGCTATGTGTGAAACACACAATTTTGGAGATGTTTGACCTTGTGCTGGTGTGGAACTCTTGAACAACAGTACATAGCTTATGGATGGGCAAAGCCTTGTGTCCATATATGACATAGTATTTAATCTCTGTCTCATTTCCTTCTTTAGACATGCTAGTTTCTGGACGCCAGCTGCAGAAAGGTAAATTTGGGATGGTGAATGAGCATTACATTTACTCCTCCCCACCACTGTCTCTTGTGTGCATTCCAAACCTGCTTCTAAGGATTGGGGGAACTAGACTAGAGAGTAGATTTGGGAAGGGGACCACAGGCAGCTGAAGGCAGAGGAAAGAGGAAGGAAGTCAAGTCAAATTGATTTTAGTGTGAAGTCGAAGGCTTTCACAGCCAGCATCCATAGGTTTTCTGTGATTTTTTTCCAGGCTGTGAGGCCGTGTTCCGGAAGAGTTTATTCCTGACGTTTTGCCTGCATCTGTGGCTGGCATCTTCAGAGACTGAAGATGCCAGCCACAGATGCAGGCAAAACGTCAGGAATAAACCCTTCCGGAACATGGCCTCACAGCCTGGAAAAAAAACCCACAGAAATTGATTTTAGTTTATTCTCTGTGTCTGCACTAGTGCTGTTCCCAATACAAATAAGAAGGAAGACATAGTCAGGTGACAACTCTCTGCTCATGCAGATTATGGCACCACAATCCCTTCTGGGAGCCACAAATGACAAGTGCACACAGGGAACTGTCAAGGAAATGTGGGTTTTCACCTCACATTTCCTCCTTCAGCTTTCCACAGCAGTTCTATGTCGAAATTTAAAACAGCACTAAAGACCTATCTCTTCCGGCAGGCCTACCCAGTTGATTTCAGTCTAGCCACTTTAAATTGGTATTTTAACTTTATGAATGATTTTAATATAATGTTTTAATCCAATGTGCTTTTATCCATGTGTCATATATAGTATTTTAACTTCTATAAAGTTGTTCTCTGCCTTAAGCCTTGGGAAGAGGCGGATAAGAAATAATAATAATAATAAGAAGAAGAAGAAGAAGAAGAAGTTATTATTTATGTCCTTGACTAACCTGCCACCACATTTTACTGAGGTTTGGGAACATGGTCCCTTAATGTCGGAGAAGAACCCCCTAATCTCAAAAACAGTATGCATGTTCTGTTGATTTGAGAGGGAATACGATTCCTGTGATATGTTTAGACTTTGAAAACTGTATTCAAGTCTTCACAGCTGATTTTATATTTCTTAACTCTCTTCTTCTCTTCTAACTTCCGACAGCAAATGTGACCTTGGATCCAGACACAGCCCACCCCCAATTCATCTTGTCTGAGGATCATAAAAGTGTGAGAATGGGACCTGAACGCCAAGATCTACCCCAAAATCCTAAGAGATTTGAGCATTATTTTTTTGTGCTGGGACATGAAGAATTCACAAATGGCAGATATTTCTGGGAAGTTACTGTGGAGAGAAGTAATGAGTGGGCTTTGGGAGTTGCCAAGAAATCTGTGAAGAGAAAGGGTGAATTTGAATGTGCTCCAGTAGAAGGGTTCTGGACTGTGGGGAACCGTAATGGAGAACATATAATTCCTGACTTCATCTATGGGATTGGGACAATCAGGACAATACGAGTGTCTCTGAACTGTCCTGGCGAGCGTGTGGCTTTTTACAATGCTGAAACAGCAGACCTGCTTTTTGTCATCTCAGGAGCCTCATTCTCTGGAGAAGCTATTCACCCATTCTTTTCTCTGGGAGAAAGAGATAGCTGCTTAGCTCTACAGTAGGACCCCTGTATCCACTGACTGATTATCCACTGATTCAGTTATCCACAGGACACAAAACAGCATACCTACCATAGAGTCTTCCTAGAAAATGTGTCCTCCCTAGCCATTTTCTAGGTCCTCCAAGGCAACTATATGGTATTTTAAACCAAAAGTCCCACTATTTTCAATGGTGTTCACTATTATCCATGGTTTTCGGTATCCACGAGGGCCCCCAGAACCAATCCCCAGTGGATACAGGGGCCCTACTGTATTTTTTGGTTCCTTTAACTGCTGCCTTGCGCTCACTCCCTAAGACAGTCAAATCTAACTCTCAGATTTGGTTTCTGCCTCCCTTCAACCCAGCATGATTAATTTTAGAAAGAAACGGGAACACCCTGCAGCTTATTTCATAGACAGGCAATAACAGCTTCGGATTTATTTTTAAAAAGATCCTAACAGGTTTCTTTGACCTTCAATCCTGGTTGCCATTTCCCTTTCTCTCCTCCGTGCTTGTGGAACTATGGAGACACAGATATAAAATCACATCTTTTATCAGTTAGGCAAAAAATTGATCAAAATCATGTGCTCAAAATTTTAAGCAAAATCTGTATTCAAAAGGATTTCAGTTGTTTTGAGTAGACTGCTGGAGATGTTCCAATGGAAGCCATTTCAGGGATGTTTTAGCAATGGATTCCTACACATGTGGTTGGTACTATCTAGGAGGTCCTTGGTGCTCCTTCCAAATCTATGATTCTAAAAAAGGATTTGAGTCCAGCCAATTCAGGTGATGTTATTCTGAAAGATGATACTGTGATGTTCATATTAGTTTTAAGTTCATTCTGTAAGATGATGTACAGTTGGTAGTTAAGCAGATCCAACCATCAATTTTTAAAGATAACTTTTTAAAAATGAGTATTAGCATGTCTGAGGGGGTGGTTTTAATGTCCTAATACCTATCTGTATCAAAAGGGGTTTTTGCTTCTTACTTTTATTCTCATGTTTTGTTTTGAAAATCCCAATAGACGCCGTACCTAAGAATTCTTGATAATAATCATATTAAGAGAAGACTATTGCTAGCCACTTCTATTTTATAGTCACCTCATTGTTCTGTTATTATAGTTGTATCAGGCCCTTCCACAAGGCAATTGGGTGTTCTGGTTAATATTCCATTTTCTCTTCATAAGAAGTTTATTAAGTCTGTTAGGTAAACAGGTAGTAGCTTAACCAAGGCCCTCAGTGAGTGTTACAGATAAACAAGGATTTGAATGCAAACCTTACTGATTCATGTCTATGAATTCTCCTCCATACCCTATATTGTTGTGCCTTCATTTTCCATTTATGGCTACCCTAAGGCAAACCTCTCACAGGCTTTTCTTGTTCAAGATTTGGTCAGAGGGGCTTTGCCTTTGCCTTTCTCTGAGGCTGAGTGTTGCCAGAGTGATTTTCAGTATTTGAGTTTATACTTGTTAAGAAAATGTGGGCTTTAACATTAGCACAATGGGACATTTTAATCCACAGTCATGTTTTGTTGCAGAATCCACCCAAAATATTCTTGTGTATTATGTGTATGACCACCTTGTATCAGCAGCTTTGTTGGACAAAATGCTCTTCCTTTTATTGATATGTTTCAATTGTGTTTCTAATCAGCTTTATGCTTTAATTGTTTTTGTCTTGTTTGATTTTATCCCTATGAGCTGCTGTAAGTTTCACTTGGAGAAAGGTAGAGTCTAAATTCAATAAATAAACAATTTCTCTTGTTGCTTTCATCTGTCTGTCCTCTGTGTGTGTGTGTGTTTTCAGATTTTTCCAATTGACTCTGTGGGACATCTGTGGATTCTATCCCATTTTATTCTCACAACAATACTGAGTAGCAGGATCACACATATGAATAGTATGCTATCATCCACTTTAAAAGTAGATGATACTTTAAAATTTTATATATCTTGGCTCAGCCATCAAAACAAAATAGAGACTGTGGTCAAGAAATCAGAAAAAAACTAGGGCATGGAAGGGCAGCTATAAAGGAAGTTGATAACAGCCTCATGTGTAAAGATGTATTCTTTAATACCCAAACCAGAATTGTTCATTCCCCAGTATTTATGATTTCTATGTATGGTTGTGAAAGCTAACAAGGAAGAAAATCAACTCATTTGAAATGTGGTGCTGGGAGAGAGTTCTACAATACCACAGACTGACAAAAAGATAAATGGGTCTGAGAGGAAATCAAGCCTCAAATCTCAATAAAAGCCACCCAAATAGCTAAACTCTAAGATTATCATACTTTGGAGACATAATGTGTTGACATGACTTATTGGATAAGACAACCATGCTTAGTAAAGTTGAAGGCAGTAAGAAAAAAAGAAGCCACATTACAGGTGGTGTGACTCAGTCTAGGAAGCCATGGCCGTTTGCAAGAATTGAGACTCTCAAAGAGGTCTCTCATTCATAGAGCTGCCTCAAGTTACAGCCAACTTAACAAGAAGTAACAACAAATCTGAGGAAATGATTGCTGAACTTGGCCCAGTGGCTTATCATGAAAAAGGAAGGAAAAAGGACTATGGCAGACAGGTATCCAACACCTACTCTCGCTGCCTCACTGCCTGCAGACGATGAAACTACTTTCCTCATATCCTAGCACTTCTTTATTCTGTTCTGTTTCCTCAGCACTCTTCAGTTGGTTTCCCTCAGACACCTACTTTGGACAGCTAACTGCCAAGTGTGAGGGGACTTATTTTGTGAGCAGGACAAAACGAGGTATGGCTGGCTGGGGACAACTGTACAGTGGGGGCCTTCGCTTGTGTCTCCCAATACCACAGATAACAAAGATCCCACATATCAAACATGGCAGGGAACAAATGCACCCTTGCCCCAATCATGTCTCCTCCAGCCTAACCAAGACATGTTGCTGCCTGAAGCATAGAAATGAACGGCACCCCTCTCCTTCAGTCTAGCCATACTGAAACCCAGCCAAGTTGCTTTGGCAGAAGAAATCCCATAAGCCCCCATTTCTTCCCTCACAATAGAAAACAGTTAATAACAAAGGAAATAATCAGCAATTTGTATCCTTTTGTGACACCCCAAACCTGTTGGTAAGTACCTTCTCCGTTTATGGTATAGCCTTATGCATGCTCATTCAGAAGTTATTTCAGCACCTGGAACATTGTTGTGGTGTGTCTTCAGACATTACTGTATTTTTAAAAAATAATTGCCTACAGTCACCAATCACATGCCCCTACAATAGTTAGTCATAATTACAATCCAAAATAATAGTTCTCATTATTCAAAATTTAAAAAAATAGTTACTTTTTACCAAAAAGCCATCAGAATGGTACAAGCCATTGGCCTGTGGTACAAAATATACCTAAGGAGTGGGGTTACACTCCCATGTATGCATAATCAGAATTGTTATATTTACAGTGCCTGAAGTTACCACTTGAGTAATGAGTATAAGGTATTTTTTTTTTATCATTTAAAATAATTATCTTTTAAAAATACTTCAACCTAATGGAAGGGACAATGAGGATCTGGGAAGGAAGGTGAAGTAATTTGGAACACAGATATGTTATTTAATTACCACTTAGAATGTTTAGGCTAAAGTTCTGTTCTCTGCTTTACTAACAGCCAGTTCCCCTGTCAGAATCTACCTCAGTGGTGGTTGTTATTGTGTGCCTTCAAGTCATTTCAAGTCAACCCTATCATCGGGTTTTCTTGTCAAGATTTGTTCAGAGGGGGCTTGCCACTGTCTTCCTCTGAAGCTGAGAGAGTGTGACATGCCCAATGTCACACAGTGGGCTTCCTTGGCTGAGCAAGGATTCGAACCCTGGTCTCCAGAGCTGTAGTCCAACACTCAAACCGCTACACCAAGCTGGCTCTCAGTGGGCTTACTCACATATGGACACTGTAGTTCTTGGCCTTTCCGTGACTAGGCCTTCACAGCACTGATCTCTTCACAAAAAGACCACCAGCCATAACCTCAGACCCAGCTCCTCCCTTGCGCTTGACAGTTCAACTCTCTTGAGGCCTACTGCCAATGGAGCTTTCCACTCCATCCCTCTGGTGCAGACCTTTCTCAATTTTACTTTGCCTTCTCCAGCAATTTAACAACAAAACAAATGAAAAAGTGGCCCCTGAGCCTTTGCCCAAACTAGGACGTGGCTCTCAACCTCATGGAACTTACCCACCCCGCTGCTCTAATGCTTCAAAAGTTATGCATTGCAAATAACATATTAACAAAATTCCTGTCATTTCTATAGTTTTCTTGTGTGCACTCACTAATGTGTCACAAGTTCTACTTGTGAACAAAACCATCTTGTACACTCCAGACATTTTATTTATTATTTTTCACCTGTGAGACTTACGGTTTGTTACATGCAAATTGCAAGCAAAACATTTCACATACTCCTGGCACTCATACTCCTGGCAGTCACAGTGGGTGCTCAGTATCCGCTGGGGTTTGGTTCCAGGACCCCCCATGGATACCAAAATCCATAGATGCTCCAGTCCCATTATATACAATGGCATAGGAAAATGGCGTCCCTTTTATAAAACAGGGAATGGCAAGGTTTGATTTTTGGAATATTTTTTAATGAAATATTTCCAAACCATGCTTGGTTGAATCTGTGGATAAAGAATCCGTAGATAAGGAAGGCTGACTGTAATCGCTTTTCTTTCTGGATCAGTTTTCAATACTCACAATGTCCACATATTGTGAGCAAAGTATTTCTGGCATTTAAATTATTTTTCTACTGTATACATTCTCTGATCCTTCAAAAGGCATGCATATTGAGGAAAATCATGGCCACAATCCAGGCATTTATATGGTTCTTATCCCGTGTGGAAACTATGCAATAAAATAATAACGACCTCAAACTGCGTTGTAATGTATAGCAAAATGATCGTAACATGCAGAACAGCAAAATGTGATTTTTTTTTTTCATAATACCAAATATGTTTGAATCATAAAAAAGGACTGTTCTAATTGCCTTTCAAATGGCTGGTGATCAATGAGGTTCCTTCGTTTCCTCCCTTCAAAAACCCTTTTGAGTTCAGAGGACACAAGAGGCTAAAAACAAGTTTAGCTAAATATATTCTCTTCCAAATATTTTTGCAAGTCAACATCATTTTAGATTAGAGTAGAATTTTTCTGAAGTTCAAACTTGGCATACAAGACTAGTTTATGAAGTCAAAGGCTTTCACAGCCGGCATCCATAGATTTTCCTTGGTTTTTTTCCAGGCTGTGAGGCTGTGTTCTGGAATACTTTCTTTCTGATGTTTCGCCTGCATCTGTGGCTGGCATCTTCAGAGAAAGAAGATCTTCTTTGAAGATGCCAGCCACAGATGCAGGCGAAATGTCAGGAAGAAACTATTCCAGAACCCAGCCTCACAGCCTGGAAAAAAACCATGGAAAATCCAAGACTAGTTTATTGAAATTACTTCATACCAGTGTTTATCATTGTTATTGGATTATAGATACATATGCTGTTATGTACATGGTACATTTTTGCTATTTCATGTACTGTGGTAGATTTACTTAAACATTGCAAAACAATTTGGGGTCTTCGATTTTTCATGTTTTTCTCTCTACTTCTAGGACTTCTTAATTTGAGCATTGCTTCTCTCTTGTATAGACACACTGTTGGGTCACAAGGCAAGAAGTAGAAGCAAAACATTTATTACGCTTAGATTTTCCTTGGTTTTTCCCCGGGGCTGTGAGGCCGTGTTCTGGAAGAAACTATTCCAGAACACGACCTCACAGCTTGGAAAAACCCAAGGAAAATTTCTCATGCTATTGGCATATGAATCATTTCTCTCCTGCATGGGCTTCCTGATGCCTGGAAAGCTGTGAATTATAAGCAAAATTTTTCCCACACTCCTGACACCTGTATGGTCTCTCTCCTGTATGAACTCTCTCATGGCTCAAAAGGGCTGAACTGAAGAAAAAGCTTTTTTGACACTCAGCACATTTGTAAGGTTTTTCTCCAGTATGGACCCTCTGGTGCTTCACAAGATCAGATCTGTAAGCAAAACATTTCCCACACTCCTGGCACTTGTATGGCTTCTCTCCTGTGTGGACTCTCTGGTGAGTGACGAGTTCTGAATTGCAGGGAAAACATTTCCCACACTGCTGGCATTTGTATGGTTTCTCTCCTGTGTGGACTTTCTGATGCCTGGCAAGTATTGAATTTTGAGCAAAACATCTTCCACATTCTTGGCATTTGTATGGTTTTTCTCCTGTGTGGACTCTCTGATGGGTTACAAGTTGTGAACTGCCAGGGAAACATTTTCCACACTCCTGACATTTATATGGTTTCTCTCCCGTGTGGATTCTCTGGTGCTTCACAAGGTGTGAATTTTGACCAAAACATTTTCCACACTCTTGGCATTTGTAAGGTTTTTCTCCTGTGTGGACTCTCTCATGACTCATAAGGGCGGAAATGAAAGCAACACATTTTCCACATTTTTGGCATTTATATGGTTTCTCTCCTGTGTGGACTCTCTGATGTTTCACAAGATCCGACTTGTAAGCAAAACATTTCTCACACTCTTGGCATGTATATGGTTTCTCTCCTGTGTGGACTCTCTGGTGGATCACAAGGTTTGAAATTCGAGCAAAACATTTCTCACACTCTTGACACTTGTGTGGTTTCTCTCCTGTGTGGACTGTCTGATGCATCACAAGGTGCGAGCCATGAGCAAAGCATTTTCCACACTCCTGACATTTGTATGGTTTCTCGCCTGTGTGAACCCTTCTATGGATTACGAGGCTTGAGATCCGAGCAAAACATTTCCCACACTCTTGGCACTTGTGTGGCTTCTCTCCTGTGTGGGTTGTCTGATGCATCACAAGCTGTGAATTGCGGGTAAAACATTTCCCACACTCCTGGCATTTATATGGCCTTTGTCCTGTGTGGACCTTCTGGTGACTCCCAAGATGTGAATTGTGAGCAAAGCATTTCCCACACTCCTGACATTTGTATGGTTTCTCTCCTATATGGACCTGCTGGTGATACGTAAGCACCATCTTTTGAGCAAAATGTTTCCCACACACTGCACATTTGTAAGGTTTCTCTTTGGTAGAACTTGCCTCTTTTGCATGGACTTGCTGGAGTCTGATATGATCTGGTTTGGTACTTGTTTTTGTATCTGCCAGAAAGAAGAAGCACAAACAATACTGAATCCTAAGGCTGTGCAAGAAGGAATCTTAGGAAGCAGAAAAGGCTCTAAACATCCTGTACAAACATATCATAGAGTTGTGGTGGAGGATCTAGTGATTCCTAGAGAGGACACCTCTCTATGCATTTTCCAGCACAAGTCTATGGTATGTGTCCCCTATTTTGTGTCCTTCAGAGAACTTAAACCACGGATAATGGTTCTGTGGATATGGGGGTGGGGAAGGGACCTATACTTACTTTTTTGATACAATT
Source organism: Gambelia wislizenii (assembly GCA_030847615.1). NCBI lineage: Eukaryota > Metazoa > Chordata > Lepidosauria > Squamata > Crotaphytidae > Gambelia > Gambelia wislizenii. The sequence goes on from JAUMIR010000002.1 coordinate 35,932,214, forward strand.
CCCAGAGGACCTTGCTTATAGAGGGGAGTGTTCTAAAAACAAAAATGTGATCATAAAGAGATTGTAAGATTAAAATGTCTGCCCTTTTTTTAAAAAAAATGAAAGCAAGGCAGTAAATTGAGAAAAACAGTAGCAGGTGGAATCAACAGGCTGGTGGCTTTTAGACTGCCAGTGTGGCCACTGGCCAGTTAAACACTGACCATCGTGTCTGGATGTTCATTTTAGATGGTTGAATTGCATTCCTCACAGAGTCTGGTTTTTAGACCCTTTACCACAAAGGTAGGCTGCTTCAGGGGCTAATGTTTTATCCCTGGGGTAAATAAACTATCAAAAATGCCCCATGAAACAAAACAGAATTGCTCAAAAATCCCCCTGTAGTTTTGAAAAACAGTATTTTTATGTTAAACAGTGCAAGGGGCCCTTGGAACATTTAATGATAATAATAATAATAATAATAATAATAATATTTTATTTCTATCCCGCCCCTCTGCAACGCAATCGGGGCGGCTTACAATATAAAAACTCCATAGACACAGTACCCTAACCCACCCACCCCTTAAAATAATATTAAATTATAAAAGATTAAAAACATACAGTGATTAAAAATATATAAATTAGAAAGAAAAAAATTAAAACATACAATAGTTTTTTAAAAATCTGATTGCAGCTCAGAAAGGACAGCTGAGTCTTGGGCCGGGATAGTTATTCAGGAAAGGCCTGCCGGAAAAGATCCGTCTTGACAGCTTTTTTAAATTTTAATTTTAAAAAGATAAATTGCTCTTCTGAAGGTTTCTAGGAGAGTCAAATCACTTTTTTGTCTGAAAAAGAGTAGTCTGGGGAATTTGGAAGGGTTGAGGGTCATAGAAACAGCCTTTGGGGTTGCACTTTGCATACCCCTGATTTATCATCTTAATTGCCCTCCTATGGACATATTTAAGCCTTACAATTCTTAAACTGTGGTGCCCAGAACTGGGCAGAGTACTCCAGGTGAGGTCTGATTAAAGAAGAATAAAGTACAGTTGCCCCTCCACATTCGCAAATTTAGCATTTGCGGTTTTGAGTATTTGCAGTTTTGGGAGGGCCTCCCCCCCACCCTCCCAAAAGCAGCGACAGGCTTTAGAAGCCCTGTGGCCGCTTCTGGGGGGGGGGAGAAGCAGGCTGGGGGTGGGAGAGGTGGCAAGGGAGTCTTCCGAGGCCCCTTTGCCACCTTAGGAGGCCGGGCCGGGGGTGGGAGAGGCAGCGAGGGGGCCTTGGGAGGGAGGGGGGAGGCCTTGGGAGGGAGGGGGAGGCCTGGGCAGGTGACTATGGGGCCTCCAGAGGCCCCATGGTGGCCTTGGGAGAGAGGGGGGGGGAGGCCTGGAGAGGCGACCACAGGGCCTCTGGAGGGCCTCTGGAGGCCCCGTGGTAGCCTGGAGAGGGAGGGGGAGGCGGGGGGAAGCGACTATGGGGCCTCCGGAGGCCCCGTGGTTGCTTTGGTGGGGGAGGGGGAGGGCAGTCGTTATTCGCGGAATTTTCACATTCGCGGGGGTCTGTGGAACCTAACTCCCGTGAATGTGAAGGGACGACTGTAGTATTATTACACCCCTCAGCCTGGACACTATACTCCTGTTGATCCAGCTAAGAATTGCAATACGTTTTTAAAATGACTGGGCGTAGAAGACAACCCCCAACTTTTCCACTTAAAATATAGTTTGGGATATACTCACTGTATCAGACTACCCCTCTTCCAACACACACCAAATATTTTTTTAAAAAATCAGATTTTATTTCAATATGGTAATTTTAATTGAAATGCTTATGACATGCAGGTACTTAGCAGGAAAACTGTCACTTATAAACATAAGGTTGTTTGTCATCAAACATGTAAACATAAAACAGTGCAAGTGGATTAAATTTTTCCTAATACACTCTAAAGCTGAAAGGAAGGATAAGACATTTGTTTTCTAAGCTGTCAACCAAACTGGAACTGATGATGATAGGGGGAAGATAAACAAACAATAGAGAGAAAGCAAGTGCCAGGCAAGACCCTGGCGAGTTAGCAACGCCCATCATAACTGCAAGCTACGGTATTTTTACAGGTTTTGCTGGCGTGACAATTTCCCATTAAAAGCCTTCAAAATCCTCCTGTTCGTTATCTGATAACATAACTACATCAATGATATCTTGCGATACATTTGTAAGGCAGTCATCATATGGATCAAATTCTGTATCAGATGGTGTGGACTCAGCTTCCACTTCCTCTTCATCTTGCCACAAGTAGTCGTCCTCCACACCATCTAATGAATTTGATATGCCACACTTCTTGAAAGACTTGATTATTGTTTCTGCATCAATATCATTCCAGGCTTTTATGACAAACTTGCACAACACATCCAACTGTGGAGCACGCATGTTTCCTCCTTTTGTGAATGACTTTTCGCCACTAACCATCCATTCATTCCACTGTTCTCGAATGCGATCTTTAAATCGTTTGTTTAGGTACACATTCAGTGGCTGTACCAATGATGTCAATCCTGCAGGAATAACTGCCACATGTGTGTTTAGTCTTGCAAGCCTTTGCTTGGTGCTGGGAGTTAAATGCGCTCTGAACATATCCCACACCAGTAGACTACATTTTTGAATAAGTCCACCTGGTCGCCTGCTCCATACATTATCAAGCCATAGCTTTACCCCTTCTTCATCCAGCCAGCCTTTTTCATTCACATGTACAAAACAGCCAACAGGGAACTTGAGTTTCGGCATTGTTTTTCTTTTAAAAATAATCATTGGTCTCAGTTTGGCGCCATCAGCTGTGCATCCTAGTACCACTGTAAAACTGGCCTTCTCATGTCCTGTTGTTTTAAGTAAAATTGTTTTTTCACCTTTTTGATGGACAGTTTTATTTCCAACCGTACCAAAATTCATTGAAGTTTCATCCATATTTCCAATACTACTTAACACATAGCCATGTTTTTTGCGCAGTTGTATTATGTATCGATGGAAACTATTTAGTTTGCTCTCAAAATCTGCAGGTAATTTTTTGGCAATTTTCATCTTTTGCCTCCGTACCATATTATGCCTTACCATGAATCTAGTACACCAGGATGCAGTGGCCTTAAATCCGTTGCTATGCGCTGGGTTAGATTTGGCCCACTGAAGTGCAAACAAACGTATTTTATTTCGTGTCACTACATAATTGTTTTGGCGATGCTCATTCACCATGTCTGCTACATGTTTTTCCAGTTCTGGCCAATATGGGGTGCCTCTTCTTAATGCACACTTACCCCTTGGCATACTCTTTAATGTTTTTGCATTTGCTTTCCAGTCCCGAACCATCTTTTCTGTTACTCCATATAGCCTTGCAGCAGCGCAGTTATTATGTTCCATGGCAAAATTTACAACTTTAAGTTTGAAACTGGCTTCATATTTCTTTCTTCTTCCTGGTGGAGACATGATGGGGTTTTGACTGTTGGACATTTACTGTATGTACTGGTGCTATACTGTACGAAGAGGTACAAATACTGGTGCTGTGCTGTATGTGGTACCCAGTAAACAACAACCAGCCAATCATGATACCTGCGATTGGCTGTTTGTTGTATACAAAGCCTGCTTTGATTGGCCAGCTCTCCCTGCCTGCCCAGCCCTCCCTGTGTCCAACACTACCTTATCAGAGCAGCGCAAACACGCCTCTTTTACCCATCTGTCCTGCCCTTTTATCCTATTACCAGTACCTCCTTCCCTACCTCTGGCGGTTTCCTGATTGAGTGCCCTGCTTGAATCTGCCTTTGCCCCAAACACTCAAGGGTCTAAAGCCGGTTCAAGAGGAAAGCTCGCTTAGCGGGAGCTCTCCTTAGCCAGTTTTCCCCTTGAACCAGTTTTAGACCCTTGAGTGTTTGGGGCAAAGGCCGATTGAAGTCGGGCACTCAGTGAGGAAACTGCTAGCGGTTTCCTCAGTGAGTGCCCCGCTTGAATCCACCTTTGCCCCAAACACTCAAGGGTTGAAAGCCGGTTCAAGGGGGGAGCTGGCTAGGGAGAGCGCCCGCTAAGCGAGCTTCCCTCTTGAACCGGCTTTAGACCCTTGAGCAAAGCTTGTACATTCACCCCTCTCCTCCACCTTCACCCCCTCTGGGGAGGAATAGAAGACATAGGACAGGAGCGAATGTTGCGCTTTGCCTCACCTGCCGCCCAACTCCTGCGTCTTCGCTCCCTTCACAAAGGGAGCAAAGACGCAGGAGATGGGCAGGGGGTGAAGCAAAGCGGGTACATTCGCCCCTCTCCTCCGCCTTTGCCCCATTTGGAGAGGAATCAAAGATGGAGGACAGGGGCAAAAAGTTGCACTTTTCCTCACCTACCACCCATCTCCTCCACCTTTGCTCACATCGCGAATGTACCCGCTTTGCCTCACCCCCCCGCCCGATCTCCTGTGTCTTCGCTCCCTTAGAGAAGGGAGCAAAGATGCAGGAGATGGGCAGCAGGTGAGGCAAAGCGTTACATTCGCCCCTCTCCTCTGCCTTCGATTCTTCCCCAAAGAGGGGAAAGGCGGAGGAGAGGGGCGAATGTACCCACTTTGCCTCACCCCCCATCCAATCTCCTGTGTCTTCGCTCCCTTTGTGCAGGAGATGGGCAGCGGGTGAGACAAAGCGCTACATTCACCCCTGTCCTCCGCCTTCGAGGACAGGTTCCTCCCCAAATGCGGCGAAGGCGGAAGAGAGGGGCGAATGTACCCGCTTTGCCTCACCCCCTACCCACCTCCTGCGTCTTTGCGAAGGAGATGGGCAACGGGTGAGACAAAGTGCTACAGTTGCCCCTGTCCTCTGCCTTCAATTCCACCCCAAAGGGGGCAAAGGTGGAGGAGAGGGGCAAATGTACAGGGTTCAGGAAAGGCAGAAGGGTGGCTAGCTGGTGGGGGGAAGCTTGCTAGCCACCTCCCGTCCTTCCCGAGTCCGAGATGGGGCTGGTAGTCCCATCGCGGGTCCGTATACCTGGCGTATAAGACGACTCCCAAAACTTTTGAGGAGATTTTCCTGGCTTAAAAAGTCGTCTTATGCGCAGGAATATACGGTATTTTTTTTTCCCCTTCTCAATATTCCTTACTTTCACTATCTTGCTGTTAAGAAAAAATGAAGTTCCCATTTATTGCAATCAAATTTTAAAAAATATTCCCAGTATGATGAAGACCAAGTAGAGATATGAAGACGGATTGCAACCACATTTCAATGATAACATGGATGAATATATAGGCCCCCAACAAATTACCCTTTAGGGAATGCTTCCCTGGACACATACAATGTCTCCCATCCCTGAGGTCAAAGGCTCTCAGTAGAAGGAAAGACCCTCTGCCTAAAATCCCAAAGAGAACCTGCTGTTCTGAAAAGTTAATGCTCTGGCATGGAAGATGGATGCAAAATCTGATCCGGTTAAAAGCAGGGCCAGCCCCGTGAACTGCCACTGATCATCAGTCTCCAGTGATACAAACTGCTCCCTCACCTGGCTGGCTGCCAGCAATGCCTCCACTGTCCTCGGATCCTTGGTTGCATGTCTCTTCCTTTACTACAGTATCAGGAAATCCTGAAGGGAGGGAAAGAGGCAAGAGCAAGCGATCACAATGGCCCGCAAAATTTCATCTGCTAATCAGCAGAAGCAATTAACCAAGGCAATTTTAAAGACATTGTCCATTTTCTCATTCAGATTCTTTATGAGTGGAAGCTTTTCTGCTATGTACAACCCTGACATTCAGACTGAAGTGAAACCAGTTTTAAAAGCAAGAGAGTAAACACAGGGTTGCAAATACATTTACACACATTAGCCAGAACCCTGTTCATGTCTTACGCATGCGTAAATTCTCCTACAAAATCAGTTGGCTAATTTTGTCTGTTGTGAAATAGCATATACCTGTAGTTGTCCCTTGGTATCTGCTGGGGTTCTAGGACCCCGTGGATACCAAAATCCAAGGATGCTCAAATTTATATACAATGGCATAGTAAAATAGTATCCCTTATAAAAAATGGCAAAATCAAGGTTTACTTTTTTGGAATTTTTGTGTGTGGAATATTTAGTCATGGATGGTGGAATCCATGGATGCAGAATCTGTGGATATGGAGGGCCAACTGTATTTAGTTCAAAGTTGTAGAATTTGAATTAATCATGTGGAGCATCATCCATGAATGCCATTGCACATGGTTGTGCATTAATGAGGAGCATGGCAAACTAAGGCACATCAATGTGCACTGTGCATTGGCTAGTGTGAAGTGCTAATTCATTAACAAGGTGAGTTATGTTCCATCTGTGAAATATGCTCCATCTTCTCTATGCTGGATATTGTTGTCATTGCTGTATGCCTCCAAGTTGTTTCCAACTCATGGCAACCCTATCAAGGGGGGGTTTCTTGGTATGACATGTTCAGAGGGGGGTTGCAACAGACTTCCTCTGATGCTGAGAGTATGTGACTTGCCCAGTGGATTTCCAGGGCACAGGGATTTGAACCCATGTCTTCTGGAGTCCTACCTAGTCAAACACTCAAACCACTATACCACACTTGCTCAGTGTAGGGCCTTGGCCATCATATCTTAGCATTAGTTAGTGCAGCTACCAGTTTGTGCTCTTAGTTCTTGGTTTTAAATTGTATGTGTTGATTTGTCTGGGTGTCCAAGAGCTAGGGCTAGGTGTCCATTTGAACACACAACTGTCAATTAAATATGACTTGCAATTAACCATGGAACATTTTAAAAGGTGTTCCCAATTTAAAAGTGATCCTGATCCTGATCTTTTAAAAGTGTTGAATTTTTTTTAATGCAACCATCATAGAAGGGATTCTCTTCCAGAGAGATGTACAGCTAAGGGAGATAAAAACCACCTGCAATACATATGTGCCCAATCAGAATGAATAAAAAAGGGGGGTTACATTTTTTCCTTCAAGGGCCATCTAGTCCAACCCCGCCATGTAGGAATACATACATAATCAAAGCATTCCTGACATATGGCCATCCAGCCTCTGTTTAAAAGCATCCAAAGAGACTCCACCACACTCCAAGGCAGCGCATTCCACTGCTGAACAGCTCTTACTGTCAGAAAGTTCCTCCTAATGTTTAGGTGTCCTAGTCTCTGGAGCACCAGAAAACAAGCTTGCTCCATCCTCAGGATGACAGCTCTTCAAATATTTAAACATGGCCATCATGTCCCTCTTAACCTTCTCTTCCCCGGCTAAACACACCCAGTTCACTAAGCGGCTCCTCATAGGGCATGGCTTCCAGTCCTCCCACCTTTTTGGTCACCCTCTTCTGGAATATTTCAGCTTGTCAACTGGACACAGTATTCCAGGTGAGGTCTGACCAAAGCATGGATAGAGTGGCACTATTACTTCCCTTGATCTAGACACCATTATATTTTCCTTACATGGAAGCAATGCAAATTCAATCAATTAAAATGTATTTAACTATGTGATGGACCCAAGGAGCAAAGGTGATATTCCATACATCAGCTTTTTCACTTTTGGTGCCATTAACCATTCTGACTAGGATTTGGTTGGATCTGTAGTCCAAAACCAGACTAGGGAAGGCTTCTCTCTTCCTCTTTTTACTTAAACAAAAGTACATGCAGCTGAAGCAATCACACACTCTTCCCTCTGATGGCTCCCTGCTTCCTGAAGAAGGAAAGCACACACAATTAAATTAAATCCCCCCAAGTAAATGTTTATACATTGCAGAGTACCATTTTTATGCATTTTTACCCAAATGGAAGTCCCGCTGAGTCCAAGTGAGGCTGATTCTACATGTAAGGAAATAAAGCTACACTTGTCACCCTTCACATGTGTTGCATCAGCCAGCTACAAATCCACCTAATAATAGCATAATCTCTAGTCCATATTTTGCCTGCTTGTCTGGAAGAATCTGATGGGGAAATTCGTTGACAGTTGCACCTTTGTAGTGCCAAAATCCAGTAATTCTTAATCTGTACGTCACCTGAGCTGGTCCCTAGGAAGATTTCAGATTCCTGCTGATTTGGGTCATCTGGCTGGTCTTCTTTTTCCGATTTCACTGTCACATCATAAAATCCTGATCAGGAAATATGGGGTAAGAAAATGGAATTAGGAGGGAAAGATTAACAGTCTAGCCCACAGAAGAGGAGATATAGATTTGGTGAGACATTTCCAGAAAATTCTGAACATCTGTGCAAGCGGCTATGACTACTATTCCTGCTGGAGAGAAGAAGGTAAGGGGAGATGCCTACTCCTATGACAGGTTTCTGCATAACCTGAACATACACACACAAACACACATAAGGATTGCCCCTCTTCCTTCAGAGTGATCGTATTTTCCTTACAAGGAAGTATGAAATACACGTCATCCCCCATATCCACAGGGGGATACATTCCTCGATTTACAGTTTATAAGTGAAACTGCAGGTAATAGCAAACCCTATTAAAATAAAGGACTTCTGGTACAAACATACATAGAGGGGTCAGGCACTTTCAAAGATAAAGCAGCTGCACTGGCCCTCCATGGGAAAACTTAGCAGTCCACATCATTTTCCCCCCTTCCTCATTTTTAAAAAAGAAAATTGGTTTTGCCTCCACATGGCCCTCCCAAGGGTAGTGTAGAGATTTCACCCTCTTTTTTGCCTTCCCTGGATCATTTTACATTCAGGAGAGTCTGGGTGGCTTTGATTGTGCATTCCTACAGGGCAGGTGGTTGACCAGATGGACCTTGTGGTCTCTTCTAACTCTATGATTCTATTATTTTCCTCCCAACAGGAAGGGACTCAGATCCTGGTGAGCCAAAAGTGTGCCAAAACTACCTCCCACACCACATAGGGGGTATTTGGGGGCAAGCAAAAATGGTGGGGGGTTCCAAAGAAAAAAATTGTGAGCCCCAAAAACATATCTGTGAGTCACATGGAGCCAGCAAAACACACTTTCCCCATCCCAGACCTAGTGAAAGCCTCATAGTAGTCCATAAAGTTCACCTGAGTCAGTTCCTGGGAATGTCTCAGATTCCTGTTGATGGAGGCCACGTGGTTTCTCTTCCTCTTCTTCTTCCAGTTTGACAGTAATATCCGGAAACTCTGAACAGAAAAATAGAGTAAGAAAATGGACCTACACTGTACCTCACTCCAGGAAAGTACAGCCAAATAGCAGAGTACATTCACACGCAGCAGTATTTAGTGTAATAATCTTAGCACACATGTAAAAACCACAGCTTAGAGATAACCAAAACACCCTTATCCAATCCCAAGTTATTTGTTTAGCAAAAATAAACACTCAAGAGTCATGAAAGTAGTTTCAAATACAAAAACTCATTTTACTCAGTTTCAGAGTTTTGCAAGGCAGATACTTCAATACATCTTCAAAGTAGACTAAAAGAACTTCTCAGTTAACCCTTCAGTAGCAAAACATTTCCATTTATTGGATTGCAAACTATATATTCCAATATATGTTACCTGAGCTGGTCCCTAGGAAGACTTCAGATTCCTGCTGATTTGGATCATCTGGCTGGTCTTCTTTTTCCGGCTTCACTGTCACATCATAAAATCCTGATCAGGAAATATGGGGTAAGAAAATGGAATTAGGAGGGAAAGATTAACAGTCTAGCCCACAGAAGAGGAGATATAGATTTGGTGAGACATTTCCAGAAAATTCTGAACATCTGTGCAGGTGGTTATGACTTCTATTCCTGCTGGAGAGAAGAAGGTAAGGGGAGATGCCTACTCCTATGACAGGTTTCTGCATAACCTAAACATACACACACAAACACACATAAGGATTGCCCCTCTTCCTTCAGAGTGATCGTATTTTCCTTACAAGGAAGTATGAAATACACGTCATCCCCCATATCCACAGGGGGATACATTCCTCGATTTACAGTTTATAAGTGAAACTGCAGGTAATAGCCAACCCTATTAAAATAAAGGACTTGTGGTACAAACATACCGTAGAGCAGTGATGGTGAACCTAAGACACATGTGTCAGCACTGACATGCGTAGCCGTTTTTGATGACACGCAGCTGCTGAGGTGGCCGCATGCCGAAAAGGATGTTTCATCCTTGGCTCTTCCACAGCCAAGTGCAGTAGCTGAGGATGAAACATTTGTTGCTCCTGAGAATGAAACATTTGCGACTAGAGTCTTGGAGTTAGAGTCTTAACTCTAAGGACATTTTCAGAAACAAAAAAGTCATCCTGAGGGATTGGGAGAGGTACGTGGCTGTTCCGCGGCAGGGGGCCAGTTTCTGATGACGCCATCCCTCTCGCATTACCCTCCGTGTTCCTTCTGTGTTGCATGGAAGGAAAAGGCACCACTTTTTATTCATGAAGAACTTCCATGAGTAAAAAGTGGCACCTTTTCCTTCCATGTGACACAGAAGGAATATGGAGGGTAATGCGAGAGGGATGGCGTCATCAGAAACTGGCCCCCTGCCGCGAAACAGGCATGTACCTCTCCCAATCCCTCAGGATGACTTTTTTGTGTCTGAAAATGTCCTAAGACTCTAGTCGCAAATGTTTCATCCTCCCCTATTAGACACTCTGTGCCGGAGGTCTGTAGGCCAAAACAACAGAAGTCCAGCGCAGAGCGGCTAGTTCTGGGACTTCCAGTTAAGCCGGGATCTTTGCCCTCACTTCCGCTGGCAGAGCAGGGAGCAGCAGAACGCAGTGGGGGACACCACTTGGAGAATTAAGAGGAATGCCACTACGAACAGGAAATTTGGAGTGCATGGAACCAACTACCAGACACTTTTAGCACCCTGAAAAATATAGCAATGGCTTTACACATAAATTTTTCCCTCTACATACTTTTGTGGGGTCTTATTCTCAGCATTAAACAATATCAAAACCAACAAAAGAAGCAGATTGACAGATGAAGTTAGTAGCGCTTGGGCCTGAACCAACAAACGAAACAGATTGACAGATGAAGTTAGTAGCAAGCTTGGGCCTGAAGTGTACAAAATACCAACCTTCAATTGAAGATTTAGCCAATGAAATTCAGCAACAAAAAAGTCACTAATAGGCAGGTTAGTTAAAGAATTCCCCCTCCCGCTCACTTATCTTAGTTCACGGCACCCCAGACAAGCTAAATAATATCAATACCATCAAAAGAAACCGACTGACAGATGAACAAAAAAGTCACTAAGCAGGTAAGTTAAATAATTAGTTTTTGGTTTATTAAATATAATTATATATAACAATTATACATTTATGTTATTTAAACTATAAATATTGCAAAATAATGTTTTTTCCTCAAAGTGACACACTACCCGAGTTATGCTCAGTTTTTTGGGGAAGTTTGACACACCAAGCTCAAAAGGTTGCCCATCATTGCCATAGAGGGGTCAGGCACTTTCAAAGATAAAGTGGTTGCATTGGCCCTCCATGGAAAAACTTAGCAATCCACACCATTTCCCCCCCCTTCCTCGATTTTTTAAAAAAAATTGGTTTTGCTTCCACATGGCCCTCCCAAGGGTAGTGTAGAGATTTCACCCTCTTTTTTGCCTTCCCTGGATCATTTTACATTCAGGAGAGTCTGGGTGGCTTTGATTGTGCATTCCTACAGGGCAGGTGGTTGACCAGATGGCCCTTGTGGTCTCTTCTAACTCTATGATTCTATTATTTTCCTCCCAACAGGAAGGGACTCAGATCCTGGTGAGCCAAAAGTGTGCCAAAACTACCTCCCACACCACATAGGGGGTATTTGGGGGCAAACAAAAATGGTGGGGGGTCCCAAAGAAAAAAATTGTGAGCCCCGAAAACAGATCCGTGGGTCACATGGAGCCAGCAAAACACACTTTCCCCATCCCAGACCTAGTGAAAGGCTCATAGTAGTCCACAAAGTTCACCTGAGTCAGTTCCTGGGAAGGTCTCAGATTCATGTTGATGGAGGCCACGTGGCTTCTCTTCCTCTTCTTCTTCCAGTTTGACAGTAATATCCGGAAACTCTGAACAGGAAAAGAGAGTAAGAAAATGGATCTACACTGTACCTCACTCCAGGAAAGTACAGCCAAATAGCAGAGTACATTCACACGCAGCAGTATTTAGTGTAATAATCTTAGCACGCATGTAAAAACCACAGCTTAGAGATAACCAAAACACCCTTATCCAATCCCAAGTTATTTGTTTAGCAAAAATAAACACTCAAGAGTCATGAAAGTAGTTTCAAATACAAAAACTCATTTTACTCAGTTTCAGAGTTTTGCAAGGCAGATACTTCAATACATCTTCAAAGTAGACTAAAAGAACTAAAAATATCTAGAAACTACATTGTTACAAAAGAATATGCAGGACTCCCTGAGAGGGAGATCCTCTCAGTATCAAAAACATGGCGAAGTGTGTGGATGTGTGTGGAGAGAGGACACCCTTGTGGCTGGCTTCTAGACAAAGGAGGAAACTTAGACACTCCCCTTTTCCCTAGAAGCCCAATCGCAAAACATTAGGAAGTTACATCAAAACATCCTATCTGGCTTCTGAGTTAACCCTTCAGTAGCAAAATATTTCCATTTATTGGATTGCAAACTATATATCCCAATATACGTCACCTGAGCTGGTCCCCGGGAAGATTTCAGATTCCTGTTGATTTGGGTCATCTGGCTGGTCTTCTTTTTCCGATTTCACTGTCACATCATAAAATCCTGATCAGGAAATATGGGGTAAGAAAATGGAATTAGGAGGGAAAGATTAAGAGTCTAGCCCACAGAAGAGGAGATATAGATTTGGTGAGACATTTCCAGAAAATTCTGAACATCTGTGCAAGCGGCTATGACTACTATTCCTGCTGGAGAGAAGAAGGTAAGGGGAGATGCCTACTCCTATGACAGGTTTCTGCATAACCTGAACATACACACACAAACACACATAAGGATTGCCCTTCTTCCTTCAGAGTGATCGTATTTTCCTTACAAGGAAGTATGAAATACACGTCATCCCCCATATCCACAGGGGGATACATTCCTCGATTTACAGTTTATAAGTGAAACTGCAGGTAATAGCCAACCCTATTAAAATAAAGGACTTCTGGTACAAACATACATAGAGGGGTCAGGCACTTTCAAAGATAAAGCAGCTGCGCTGGCCCTCCATGGGAAAACTTAGCAGTCCACACCATTTTCCCCCCTTCCTCATTTTTAAAAAAGAAAATTGGTTTTGCCTCCACATGGCCCTCCCAAGGGTAGTGTAGAGATTTCACCTTCTTTTTTGCCTTCCCTGGATCATTTTACATTCAGGAGAGTCTGGGTGGCTTTGATTGTGCATTCCTACAGGGCAGGTGGTTGACTAGATGGACCTTGTGGTCTCTTCTAACTCTATGATTCTATTATTTTCCTCCCAACAGGAAGGGACTCAGATCCTGGTGAGCCAAAAGTGTGCCAGAACTACCTCCCACACCACATAGGGGGTATTTGGGGGCAAACAAAAATGGTGGGGGGTTCCAAATAAAAAAATTGTGAGCCCCGAAAACAGATCTGTGAGTCACATGGAGCCAGCAAAACACACTTTCCCCATCCCAGACCTAGTGAAAGCCTCATAGTAGTCCATAAAGTTCACCTGAGTCAGTTCCTGGGAATGTCTCAGATTCCTGTTGATGGAGACAACGTGGTTTCTCTTCCTCTTCTTCTTCCAGCTTGACAGTAATATCCGGAAACTCTGAACAGGAAAAGAGAGTAAGAAAATGGAGCTGAGAGGGATTCTTCTAGCCCAGATAAGGGGAGGAACTCATTTTGTAAGAAATCTCTAGAGCAGGGAGAAGGGGAACATGTGGCCCTCCAGATATTGCAAGATGAATACTGGCAAATGGTGATGACTTCACAACAGATGTTCTGCTTTGATGGGAAATGTCTTGAAACTGTACACCAAATGACTATAAGCTGGATATATATAGGGCAAACAGTCATAGGGAAAGGCCCTTAGTAGGCCATATGTTTCACCTGAGCTGGTCCCTCGGAAAGTGTGAGATTCTTCCTGATGCAGGCCGCATGGCTTTTCTTCTTGTTCCAGCTTGACTGCCACATGAAGAAAACCTGATCAGGAAAATGGGATAAGAAAATGGACAGACATTTGAAGGACTGTATCTTCCCATTTGAACCTGGCTAAGTTCTCAGATCTTCATGTGAGACCTTTCTCACTCTCTGGTTGGTGAGGCCTTCTCTGTGGCTGCTCCCACATTTTGGGCTCCCTCCCTAGAAAGCTAGGATGGCCCCTTCTCTGGTTGTTGTTTGTTGTTTGTTTGTTTTTGACAGCAGGTTAAGACCTTTCTTTCCCAACTAGCCTTTGGGAACTGATTTTTAACAAAGGAAGGGCTTTTTATGGTGTTGGTGCCCCCTTGTCGTGGGAGGGAGGCTTGTGTACCCTAATGAGTTTTGAGCTATGCTGGCGGTGGCATAATAGCCACCAGTAGGGTCTCCCATGCCAGACAGGTCAAAACCGAAGGGTCTGACAAAGAGCGTCAAAGGGCAGGATGGGCTCTCTAGCCTTATGGCACCCATCCTAGGAGAAGGAAAACTCTAATCCCAAACCCGGGCAGATGGTGCTCGTCCAACCCTGTAAGGTCAACCATCTAAGAGAAGGAAACTCTAATCAAACCTACGACCCAAGGACCTCGCTGCTACCGTCCATGCTTGCAAGGCCACAGCAGATGAACCTTTGGTTTAAAGGGTGAGGCCAGTTCTGTGCATGCTGCGCTCCACCAGAAAAATCCATTGCACATGCTCGAAGGACAAGTCCAATTCCGAAATCATCTCCTCAGATGCCAAGATTGACAAAGAGATCAATCACACACTAGCAAAGGCATAAAGCGCATTTGGAAGACTTTACAAAAGAGTCTGGAGTAATAAACACCTGAGGCAAAGCACAAAAATCAGTGTGTATAGAGCCATTGTACTGTCTATTCTCCTTTATGGGTCTGAAACATGGGTCACTTATTGCCACCACTTACGACTCCTCGAATGCTTTCATCAGCGCTGTATACGCACAATCCTAACTATACACTGGACTGACTACATGACAAATGTTGCTGTCCTTGAGCAAGCAGGGATCACCAGCATTGAGGCCATGATATTGAGAACACAACTGCGCTGGGGAGGGCACGTTTCTAGGATAGGACCATCGCCTCCCAAAAATAGTACTCTACATTGAACTTGCCATGGGTTAGCGTAAGAGGGGTCCTCCAAAAAAGCGATACAAGGACTCCCTGAAACAACATCTCAGGCTCAGCCAAATTGATCACCAGCAATGGTCCACCCTGGCCTCACATCGGGAGGCATGGAGACGCACAATCCACAATGCTGCAGCCTTATTTGAGAGCTCACACCGAACAAGTCTTGAAGAGAAATGACAACGCAGAAAGAATCACAACCCGGAAACATCACCCAAGGAGACCTTCTGCTGTGCCTTCTGCAACCGGACTTGTTTATCTCGGATTGGCGTTTTTGGTCATCAGCGCGCTTGCAGAAAGCGCAGGATGAGTCCTTCCTGAATCTTCGTTTGCGAAGAAAAGCCAGAGAGAAATAGTTTTTAATCTTTGGTTTAAAGTATGGTTTTAAAAGGTTTTAATTCTGTTGTTGTTGAATACTGTTTTAATCTCAACTTTGTATTTTTTAACTACAGGTCGACCCACGGGGATACATTGCAAGATATACACACCCCTGTGGATACATTAAACTGTGGATAATATGAACCCCATTATATTCAATGAGATGAACACCAGACGTTGACCACAGAATAGCATTAGATGACCTTGAAATCGAGCCCTGGTGGTGCAGTGGTTAAATGCCAGTACTGTAGCCACAACATTGCAAGTTCAATCCCAACGGCACCAAGGTTCAATCAGCCTTCCATCCTTTTGTAAGTCAGTAAATAGCTGATACACATTGGAAACTGCTTAGTGCCTAGCATGCTATAAAGCAATGTAGATGTGTAAAATGCTATTGCTTAACAATTTGCAAGCCACTCTGAGAGCCTTTGTGGCTGAAGAAGTGAGGTACAAATACCTAAATAAATAAAATGCCTAGAGAAAAAAAATTGAACATGGATAAGCGGAACTGTGGATATCAAATCCATGGATTCGGGGGTCGACTTGTACATGTGTTTTCATTGTAATTTTCTATCTTTTGCAAACTACCTTGAGTCTCAGTCTGGGAGAAAGGCGGGATATAAATAAAAGGATGTATGAATGGAGATTAACCTCCTAGGCCAAAGAAGTTCCATGGATTTAGTAATGAATCTCCATACCACAGGTGGGGAACATGTGGTCCTCCAGATATTGTTGGAGTGCAACTCACATCGAGTTTCACCATCAGTTGGTTGATGGAACACGTAAACCAACAACGTCTGGGGAGGAGGGATATTCTCTACTCCACCCTAAAGTTTAGTGCATTCATATGTAATTCTTACAATGTGAGATTTTGTTCGCTCACCTGTGTTGTGCTGTGAAACAACTTCCATTGTCTCCCAAAATAAGTTGATCTGGAAACCAAGGGTCTTGGCTCAAGCCTACAGAGAAAAAACCAGACTTTATGAATGAAAATCCAGCATGAGAATACAAGAAAAGGAGGAAGGGGAGAGGAAGAAGTAGTAACATTTAGATGAATTTAGGATTTGAAGTATGGAGCTGTGTTTGAATCAATCTTTTTTTTAAAAAAAATCCAGAATAATATAGATACTCTCTAATAACACAGACTCAGCCTACAGACTCATGGATATTCAGCAGCCAAGATCCTATGTTGCTCAGAGCACGCACTTTTTCCTTCCCCAGGGAGCTCAGAGCAACTAGATCTTTATGGTCTGAATTGCCTGCCTGCCTGATCCCTCTCCTCTCCACCAGAAAGCAACAGTAATAGGTGCTCCTGTGAAGATTTAGGAAGAACTTCCTGAAGGAAAGAGCTATTCAGCAGTGGAATACACTGCCTCGGAGTATGATGGAGGCTCCTTCGAAAGTTTTTAAACAGAGGCTGGGTGGCCATCTGATGGGAATGCTTTGATGTGTGTACAGTCGTTCCTCCACATTCGCAGGGGTTAGGGTCTCGAGACCCCCCGCGAATATGAAAAAACAGCGAATAGAAAAAGGCCTCTGCTCACTTGCCTGAAAACCCCACCCACCCTTCCAAAGTGGCTCTGGGGCTTTTCAAGTCCCACCGCTGCTTGGGGAAGCACGGGGGTGGCTAAAAAGCCTCCCGCCCTCCTGGCCGCCACCCCCTCTGATGCCTGCCGTGCTTCCCGAAGTGGCTATGGGGCTCTCAAGCCCCATACCCGATTCAGGAACGTCAGGGTGGCTGCAGCTAGGAGGTTGGCCAGCCTCCCCCCGGCCTTCCAGAGGGGGCTCTGAGGCTTTGAAGCCCCAAGACACCTCGGGAAGGCCAGGGAGGGAGGGAGGGAGGCTGGCTGGCCTCTCCCCAGCCTTCCCAAGGGGGCTCCGGGCCTTTGAAGCCCCGGAGCCGCATCGAGAAGGGTGGGGAGGGTGGCGGGAGGGAGGCAGGGAGTCTGGCTGGCCTCTCCCCGGCCTTCCTGAGGGGGCTTCAGGGCTTTGAAGCACCAGAGCCGCCTTGGGAAGGGCGGGGAGGGTGGCGGGAGGGAGGCAGGGAGTCTGGCCGGTCTCTCCACGGCCTTCCCAAGGGCGCTCCAGGGCTTTGAAGCCCTGGAGCTGCCTCGGGAAGGCCAGGGAAGGCGGTGAGAGGGAGGGAGGCTGGCCGGACTCTCCCCAGGCTTCCCAATGGGGCTCCGGGCCTTTGAAGCCCTGGAGCCCCCTCGGAAATGCCAGGGAGGGTGGCGGGAGGGAGGCAGGGAATCTGGCCGGCATCTCCCCGGCCTTCTCGAGGAGGCTCCAGGGCTTTGAAGCCCCAGAGCCGCCTCGGGAAGGCGGCAAAGGCCACGGGAGGGAGGGAGGCCACCCTCTCCCTGGCCTTCCTGAAGGGGCTCTGGGGATTGAGAGTCCCATAGCCGCTTTGGGAATGTCAGGAGGGGTGGAGGGAGCGTGGTGGGGAGGCTTTTCAGCCACCCCCACCCTCCCAAAGCCACGGTAAGGCTTGGAAAGCTCAATCATGGCTTTGGGAAGGGGGAGCTAAAAAGCACCTTTCCTGCGAACTCCCTGCTCTCCCAGGGCTTGGTTGTCCACCCCAAATGGAGCCAAGCCCCAGGAGAGCGGGGAGTTGATCGCCTGGCTTGCTCAGCAAGCACTCCGCTTAAATTGGCTCCTCTCCCTTGTGTGCGAGGGAGAGAAGCTGGTTTAAATGGGGTGCTTGCTGAGCAAACCACGAATAATCAAAACCGCGAGAGTGAAAGCCGCGAATGTGGAGGGGCAACTGTATTCCTGTACGGCAAGGGATTGGACTAGATGGCCCTTGTGGTCTTTTCCAACACTATGATTCTATGATTTCCCACTTCTGTCCCACCAATGCCTACAGCAAATGGAGGGAACTCAACCCTCTCTCCCAGCACTGGGGCCATGAATCCTTCAGGCTTTTAGAAATTGACTGTGATGGTCTTTGAATGGTGTGCTGTGTTGCTTTGTATGTAGTCTTTGAGTGAATTTTATTTTTTAATAACTTCACAGATTGTTGAACTGTTTTCAAAATAATTTTATATTTATACTTTTTATTCAACTTTTTGTATTGTCTTTAATCTGTACTGTTTTTAATAAGATGTAAGTTGCCTTGAATCTCATTTTTGGGAAAAATACAGGATAAAAATGAATACAGTAGGACCCTCGTATCCACCATTTCATTATCCACTGATTCAGTTATCCGTGGGACACAAAACAGCATGCCTACCATAGAGTCTTCCTAGAAAATGTCTAAAGGCATCCTCTCTAGATGTTTTCTATGCCATCCAATACAAACTGTATGGTATTTTAAACCAGAAGTCCCATTATTTTCAATGGCATTTGCTGTTATCTGCGGTTTTCAGTATCCAAGGGAGCACCTAGAACCAATCCCCACAGATATGGGGGTCCTACAGTACAATACAAATGTGGGTTTTCTACCGTTTATGTGAGGGTTCCGCCCTTTATCCCACCTGTGTAAATACCAAGTGTGGGGATTTCACCTTATATCACATGTGTATACACCTAGTATATACACATGTGTATACACCTATATCACATGTGTATACACCTATGTGTATACACCTAGTGTGGGGTTTGCCACTCAGACTATAACACCAGTGCCACCAACGGTTAGGATTCCCCTCAGGCTATCCCACTACTGTGGCCAAATGTGGGGGTCTTCACTCTTAACCCACCAAACATGAAGCCGCTCACGATGTTCACTGCAAACACTCAGTGTGAGGGGGGTTTTTTTCTGATCCCCATCTCTACTACATATAAGGACTTTCTTTTCCTCTTTCTGTGACACCAACTGTGGGGTCTAAATGCCCTCAAGGTTCCTAAGACAATTTATACAGTGCTAGTTTTATCCCCACAGAATACCACCCTTCCACCTTCAGTTCTGCCACGACAGACACCTTGTCTGAAACCAAACACTCAGGATGATAGTGATTCTGGAAGCCAAAAAGTGTATAAAAACAAAAACAAAACTTTATTTACAGAAATAAACCATAACACAGATTATTTATATATTGCATTAAAATACCACTCTCACTCCTCTCAAGCTAAAATCAGACCCTTGCCAATTACTTAAGTTCAAACTCCTTCCATGCGCTCCATCCTTACTCTAATTCAAAATCCTTTAAAACCCTTTTCTCAAACTTCACTCTTCCCAAATCCTAGGCAAACACAAACTCTGACATTCACCATGCAAATCTCCTCAAACATTCCACCTATCTGCATCCACTTCAACACTCCCTTCTCTCCTGCCCTCCAAACAGCTGGGCTGTTTGAAAGGCTGTCACATTGAGGATGGAGCAAGCTTGTTTTCTGCTGCTCCAGAGACTGGAACACGGAGCAATGGATGCAAGTTCCAGGAACAGAGATTCCACCTCAACGTTAGGAGAAACTTTCTGACAGTAAGAGCTGTTTGGCAGTGGAACACACTCCCTTGGAGCGTGGTGGGGTCTCCTTCCTTGGAGGTCTTTAAACAGAGGCTGGATGGCCATCTGTCGGGGATGCTTTGATCGTGATTTCCTGCATGGCAGGAGGTTGGACTGGATAGCCCTTGTGGTCTCTCCCAACTCTACAATTCTATGATTCTATGAGTGTATGATTCTATAACAAATATGGAGACTATAAGGACCTCCAGGTGTTGGGATTGCAATCCCCATCATTCTCGATTTAGCTAACCTGGGCTGGGGCTGATGGGGTTTGGAGTCTAAGCACTCCTGGAGAACCACAGGTGTTAAAAGATGTTTCCCAGCCCTGTGTCAGAAGCCTGACCAGGCAAATTACACACACGCAAACACAAACACACACAATATCTCTCACACATTAAATTCAAAAATACCACACATTTTCCCTCCCTTCTCCTCATCCAAAACTATTACCAAATTGTCCTCAGGACAACAGAAATAGGGGGAAATGCAATGCAAGAGACAGGGGAATCAAACCCCTTGCTTTCTGAGCCCAGCTCTGATTTTTGGTTGGAGGTCTGTGCCAAACCCCTGTTTGTCACAGTCTTTCGAAAGAGAGACATTTACACTCTCTGCAACCTTTTCACTTCTGCCAACTAGATCTTGAAGGCTTTGCAAGAAGCACATGCAGAATCTGCTGGACTTGAAATGCCCGGTTTGAGACAAAAGAAAAACGCAGAATTGTATTGTAGTTTAATTGTATTTTATATGTTGTGAGCCGCCTTGGGTCCCACTTTGGGACAAAGGTGGCATATAAATTAAATGAATAATACTGAGGATGGAGCAAGCTTGTTTTCTGCTACTCCAGAGACTAGGACACTGAGTGATGGACTGAAACTAGAGGAAAAGAGATTCCACCTAAACATTAGGAAGAACCTCCTGACAGTAAGAGCTGTTCAGCAGTGGAATGCACTGCCTCGGAGTGTGGTGGAGTCTCTTTCTTTGGATGCTTTTAAACAGAGGCTGGATGGCCATCTGTCAGGAGTGCTTTGATCGTGTATTCCTGCATGGCAGGGGGTTGGACTAGATGGCCCTTGTGGTCTCTTCCTATTCTATGATTCTATGATCACTTGAAAGAAAGAAATAAAGAATCCATGTCATGCATTATTATTACTTACATCATGCATTATTGTTGTTGCTGTTGTTATTTCTTACCCACCTCTTCCTATGGATCGAGGCAGGGAACAACACATTAACATATAGACATAACATTGGTTAAAAGCACATATCAATGAAAAACATACAGTATTCCCTCCGTATCCACGGATTTGGTATCCACAGGTTTGGTATCCATGGATTTAAGTATTCACAGCTTGAAAATATTCTTAAAAAATAATAATCCAAAAGGCAAACCTTGATTTTGCCATCTTATATAAGGGACACCATTTTGCTATGCCATTGCATATAATGGGACTTGAATATTCACACATTTTTGTATCCACTGGGGTCCTGGAACCAAACCCCAGCAAATATGAAGGAACAACTGTATATCAATTTAAAAGAACAAGTAAAACCAAGCCATTTTAAAACAGTCAAGACACAATTTAAAATCCACACTTTAAAATCATTTGGATAGGCTTGCCAATGATGGCAAAGAAAGCCTCTCTCAGTCTAAAGAAAATGGGTTGTACCCCTATTTTCTTCTATCAGCCCCACCAAAAAAAAAAAACATTCTGCAAAATTGGGGTCCTTTTGTAGCACCACCTTCTCTCCCTCCCTCTCTTCTCATTCCCACCTGCAAAAGGATGCACTCCATTACTTCCCTGCCCAGAAATGGCTCTATTGTCCCCCTCCTGCCTCTTCTCTTTATGCTTTCTCCCTTGCTTTTCCAACCCAGCATCATCAATCATGCTGGCCCAACCTCCTCCTCTACCTCTGCCTCCAGGATTTCGATTACTAATTTGGAAGAGTCCTCTTTCAAGTTGGTAATATCTCAGGGCGCCTTTCTTCTTTTGTTAGCTTGCTTTTAAAAAAACAAAAAAAACAAAACAAAATTGGGAGGTCAAGCTCAGGTTCCACTTCCTATCATGTGTCTGAAGCCATCCCAGGGTCCTGGCAAAAGAAATGCAAGTCCCATCCAATCTGTGGTCTGAGCACATGGATGAGAAGCAGAGGGCTGGGGAGGGTTGTTGTTGAAAAGTTTCTTCTATGGACCCACTAGGTCAGTCAGTGACTCTTAACCTTTTCTTTACCAGGGACCCCCTTTAAATATCTTTTGTTGCCGCAGACTCCCAAGACTTAACTCAAGATTTAAAACCCTAATAATAATAATAATAATAATAATAATAATAAATTATTTATTTATAGGGGAAACGACAACGCAGAAAGAATCACAACCTGGAAACATCACCCAAGAAGATCTTCTGCTGTGCTTTCTGCAACCGGACTTGTTTATCTTGGATTGGCCTTTTTAATCATCAGCGCGCTTGCAGAAAGCATAGGATGACTCCTTCCTGAATCTTCGTTTGCGAAGAAAAGCCAGAAAGGGGGGGGGGTATTTATAGCCCACCCAATCACAAGGAATCTGGGCAGGTTACAGCAATAATAACACATGGAACACAATAAATTTAAAATTAGTCCCTTCCCAAACCCCCCAAACCCAATATTAAAATTACAAACAAGAATACAGAAGTTTAAAAAGGGAGATAATTGGTGGACAATAATAATAATTTATGAGGATGAGGATGATACAATTACACCATCCATTAAACCTTCCCTCAGAGGCACTGGAGGGTAAGGGGAAACTTTTCTTCTACTTCTTCTTGCAAATTTGTGACTGGAGTGGGTTGAATGGCAATGCACAGGCCAAGCCAGCCAGCCTTTGCCTTGGCTCCTGTCACATAGGCTGAGCAGCCTTCAAGCCCCCTGTGAGGACATCCTGGCCCCCTAGGGGTCTGCGGACCACAAATTAAGAACCGCTGCACTTTCGTGTCAAATAGGAAAGATCACCATTGTGTCCTAAATGGAGTTTCTTCGCAGTAATAAAAGTGAGACAAAGCAGGTTTACAATTGAACATTAAGGAAACAAACATAATGACCACAGACAGTTTACATAACTTTAAAGCAGAAGATTAAGACATTGAAATAGTTCAAGATTTGCCATTCCTCGGCTCAGTCATTAATCAGAATGGAACCTGCAGTCTAGAAATCAAAAGGAGACCGTAGGACCCAGAAGGGCAGCTATGAAGGAACTAGACAAGAGCCTGAAATGTAAAGATACATAATTGAATACTAAAATTAGGATTCTCCATGCCACCCTATTTCCCATTTTTATGTATGGTTGTGAAAGCTGAATAGTGAAGAAAGCTAATAGGAAGCAAATAAACTTATTTGAAAAAATGTGGTGCTGCAAAAGAGTTCTATGGAGCCCACGGACAAATCAATGGGTTCTAGAGCAAATCTATACCTGGGATCTGTTTTAATTAAACAAAGAAAACATTGTTTTCCACCTTTCAGTGCAAGATTTTCAATATATATTTCAAACGAGCCACAAGCAAACAGTTCAACAGACAGTGGCTGCTCTTCGTCTTGGAAAGATGTGACCAGTGGGGTGCCACAAGGTTCGGTCCTGGGTCCAGTGCTATTCAACATCTTTATCAATGACTTAGATGAGGGAATTAGGGGCATACTTATCAAATTTGCAGATGACACCAAATTGGGAGGAGTAGCTAATACCCTAGAGGACAGGATCAAAATTCAGAATGACCTGGATAGACTGGAGAGCTGGGCCAAAGCTAACAAAATGAAATTCAATACGGAGAAATGTAAGGTACTGTACTTAGGGCGAAAAAACAAAATGCATAGATACAGGATGGGGGAGACCTGGCTGAACGAGACTACGTGCGAAAGGGATCTAGCAATCCTAGTAGACCACAAGTTGAACATGAGTCAACAGTGTGATGCGGCAGCTAAAAAGGCCAATGCGATTTTGGGCTGCATCAATAGAAGTATAGTGTCTAGATCAAGGGAAGTTATAGTGCCACTCTATTCTGCCTTGGTCAGGCCTCACCTAGAATACTGTGTCCAGTTCTGGGCACCACAATTAAAAAAGGATATGGACAAATTGGAGCGTGTCCAGAGGAGGGCGACTAAAATGGTGAAAGGTCTGGAAACCATGCCTTATGAGGAAAGACTTAGGGAGGTGGGTATGTTTAGCCTGGAAAAAAGATGGTTAAGGGGCAATATGATAGCCCTGTTTAAATATTTGAAGGGGTGTCACATTGAGGATGGAGCAATCTTGTTTTTTGCTGCTCCAGAGACTAGAACACGGAGCAATGGATGCAAGCTCCAGGAACAGAGATTCCACCTCAACATTAGGAGGAACTTTTTGACAGTAAGAGCTGTTCAGCAGTGGAACACACTCCCTCGGAGCGTGGTGGGGTCTCCTTCCTTGGAGGTCTTTAAACAGAGGCTGGATGGCCATCTGTCAGGGATGCTTTGATCATGATTTCCTGCGTGGCAGGGGGATGGACTGGATGGCCCTCGTGGTCTCTTCCAACTCTACAATTCTATGATTCTATGAGTCTATGAACCCTGAATTCTCCCTAGAAACCAAAATGACTAAACTGAATGCACACCAAATCCATAGTTTACAGCTAAGCCCTTCGATATGATTGCATCTGCTCAGACCCCCAAGACAGGGACACCAAACTCAGGGAGTTACAACATGCATTTCTCAAGCTACAGTACCCAGTATATGAAGTTTTTTTAAAAAATCAACAAGGCAAGTCTTGTACCCAGGACTAATCTACTGTATTACAGAATAGACTGAAGACAGGAAATGACAGTACCCCATACTGCACAGCTCTCAGTCGAGACCCCTGAGACACATCATTGCTGAATACAACCTATCTTGAAGAATAACACTGCTGTTTCAAGGGCTGTTGGTGGCAGGCCTTAATGGCAACCTGTAGTGATTCAGCCTATTCAGAAGGAGGGGGGCAAAAACGGCCATATACTGCCTGCTAGGAGACTTTGTGGTTCTTTGAGTTTTGTTTTTTTTTAACTGTGAGGGGGTGCACATTCCTTCTTGTTAGGACAAGTGATTTGCCTTGATTCCTTTGCTCATACAACAGGAGGTGCAAAGCTGATTGGCTGGATGAGTATAGGGGCGAAATGTAGGAGGAGGGCTGCCATCCTCTCCCCCTTCCCTGGTCCTTGCTGTTGCCATCCTGCCGCTGCCCACAGAGACCGAGAAAGGGAGGAGGGTAGCTGCCGTCGTCTCCCCCTTCCTTGGTCCCCCCCCCCGCCATCACCGCCCTTGCACCAGTTGTCATCTTTGGACACAAAGCTTATGGGAGCTGCTGGGGGAGAACCCACCATTAAGATAATTTGCATCTGCTGCGACTTGCTCTTACTGTGGGGCACAACTTTTTCCTCCCCTTGTATGGATGCAGCGCTGGTCCTCAGGGCCCGTCTACACGGTAAAAAAAATAAATACGTACGGTGTCCGGAAGAGCGATCATGGGTACACACGGCCGTTCGGAGGCATACGTGTCATTCAGAAGGGGGGCTAGCGAATCTCCCGTAAACTACGTGGATTCGGCATTCAGGAGGATTAGCGGATCTCGAGCTAAAATCCGTACAGCCGTTCGTATTGTTGACAGTCTGTACACGCCATTCATACACATACAAACAGGCAGTGTAATCTGGTTGGCTGAGCACAGGGGGCAGGGCTAGCAAAGAGGGGAATTGGGAGCGGCCGTCATGTTGGATTCCCAGCTAAGTGAGAGTCCGGTAAGTCCATGATTTTTACGTTTATTCCTTTTTATTTTATATTGTAAATACGGAAAACCGACTATCCGCATAAATTAAAAAAAAAGTGGCGGGAGATTTAAAACCGCCGTTTAATAATAATAATAATAATAATAATATTTATTTATTTATACCCCGCCCCTCTGTTAAAACAATCTTACAAAAATTAAAATACAATACAGATAAAAATCCCTAAACACCCCCCACCCCCACCCTCCCCCATAAAAAAAATATTAAACAAATATAAATTAAAAGCAACTGTCTAAAATCACCTTTAAAACAATAAATACAATATATAGCCAGCGGACTAAAAGAGGCCAGGATCCCCTGAGGCCGGGATCTAATTAGGAAAGGCCTGCCGAAAGAGATCTGTCTTTAGCAAGGCGGTCATACGGAGTTTTGGGGGGGTAAAAAATCGTGTAGACGGACCGTATGCATACAAACAGCTGCCTTTTCAGATTTTTTAACCCCCAATCATGTAGATGGGGCTTAGCATACAAAGCATTTGAGCCATCCTGCTTAAAGAATCCACCTGTGAGTTGACTCATCCCTGTTTGTTGCTTACTTCATGCCCTGGAGCGTGACTTAGGTCAAGAGGCGGGGAAGAGGCTGTCCCATCACCTGCTCCCTGACCTTTTTGGCTGGGGATATTTGTGTTTTACCTCAGACCTTCAGCATGCCAAGCAGCTACTCTGTTACAGAGCCATGGTCTTTGGCCACTCCAAAAGATTTTAGCTGTAAACTCCTTGGGGCAGGGACCTGTCCTCTTGTACAGTTGTCCCTTCACATTCGCTGGGGTTTGGTTCCAGGACTCCCCGTGAATACCCAAATCCGTGAATACTCAAGTCCCATTACATGCAATGGCAGAGCAAAATGGTGTCCCTTATATAAGATGGCAAAATCAAGGTTTGCTATTAGGATTGTTATTTTTTTAAGAATATTTTTCAAGCCGTGAATACTCAAATCCGTGAATGTCAAATCCGTGAATGTGGAGGGACAACTGTACTTTGTCAAGCACGCAAAGGGCAATAAAGGACAGTGAATTAAATGTCCAACTCTATTAGTAACAGTTAAGATGGTCTAAAGCAGTTGTTCCCTGCTTCAGTCCTCAAAGTGTTTTGGACTTCAGCTCCCAAAATTCCTGATTGTTGGCCAAGTGGGCTGGGGCTTCTGGGAGCTGAGGTCCAAAACACCTGGAGGACCAAAGTTTGGGAACCACTCGTCTAAAGGGATATCAATGCAGGCGAAGGCCACCTTTGTCCCCAGTCCCCACACACGAGTGGCCTCTATCTGCATTGATATTCCTCTAGAGCAGTGGCTCTTAACCTTTTCTTTACCACGGACCCCCTTTAAATATCATTTGTTGCCGTGGACCTCCAAGACTTAACTCAAGATTTAAAACAACAACAACAATAATACTAGATAATAATAAAACAATTACACCATCCATTAAACTTTGCCTCAGAGGCACCGGAAGGGGAGGGAAGAGTTTTATTCTGCTTCTTCCTACATGTTTGGGCTAGAGCGGATTGAATGGCAATGTGCAGGCCAAGCCAGCCAGCCAGACTTTGCCTTGGCTCCTGTCATGTGGCCACTCCACTGCAGGGAAGAAGTGGGCCAAGCATCCTTCAAGCTTTTATGGACCCCCAGTGAGGACATCGCAGATGCCTGGGGGTCTCCAGATCACAGGTTAAGAATCACTGATCTAGCAGAATATCTCAATACTGTTATGGACAAGAAATAAGCAAAGTTCCCAAACTTTGGTCTTCCAGGTGCTTTGGACTTCAAGTCCCAGAATTCCTGACTGTTGGCCAAGTTGGCTGGGGCTTCTGGGAGTTCAAGTTCAAAGTATCTGGAGGACCAATGTCTGGGAACCACTGGTCTAGACCATCTTAACTGATAACAGAAGTAACATCTAAGGAGTTGTCTATACGGTGAAAATACTCCTCACGGAATTCACTGGGAATACAAGCTGTTTTAATGGGATCCTGCATCGTCTCATGGTATTGTGAAGGTGGGGGGCCAAAAAGAGGGGAAAGTATGTGAGAAAATCATGTATGGCTTTCCCCGCCTTTTTAAAAAAGCTCCGTGTGATATGTGCATTCTCGCTTGTTAAGACAAGCAATTGACTTACCCATACAAGAGGAAGCGCAAATTTGATTGGCTAGGTGAGCACAGGGGATGGGGCTTGGTTACATGACGCCCTCTGCCGCCATGTTGGATTTTCGCCTTAGCAAGGGATTTGCTAAGGCGATAAAAACAGGGATTTGTGTTATCGTTTTTCTCTCTATTTTTTGGAAAGGTGAAATATTGCTTGTGTGCACCATAGAAACAGGAGGTTTTTTTTATTTTCTTTTATTTTAATTTAAAATAAAAACATTTCCCATTTTAAAAAATAACCCTTGGTAGCATTATTCTATAAGGAACTTTACCCAATAAAATTGCATACACTTACTTTTTACCCTATAACACATAGTTCCTTTTTTTTTTCATTTGTTAATGTTGACTGCATAGATTCATGTAAATTTGAAAAACCGTATACACAACTTAACAGTTAAGAAATAGGTATTTTTAAAAAAAGTTTGATGGCAGCAGATTTTAAAACTGAGTAATTCACTGGCAGCTGCCATCTCTGCTACCTGGAATGTGAAGTTTATGGGGGCTGTAAAACCATTAAGAGAGACTGCAGCAGCTGCAACTTGCTGTTACTGTGGAGCAGTAAATTTCTCCCCCCCCCCTTCCTATAGACAAGCCCTATTGACAAAAAGGCCTGTGGCTCTAACATGGTCACTCCCCTTGTATAATTTTTAACCTCTTTGCCTGAGGGAGAAGTCAGTGAAAGCTTCAAAAAGCTTGCATAATGTAATGTTGTGCCTTTTTGGTTGGCCAATAACAGTCATTTGTAGATTTTGGTTTATTTTTTATTTTACTTTTTGTTCAGTATTTTGCTTCAGCGTTTTGCAGTACTGCATTTGTGTTGTTGTTGTTGCTGTTGTTCAGTATTTAGCCTTCCCTAAATAGGTTTCCCACTCTCTTCAAGCCCCTTTTCAATTCTCATCCATGCATTCAGGGTGTAGACTGGATGAGCCTGTTGTGCTTTGCCAGGAGACTGGCTTGGCTTCAGTCACGTGAGAGGAAGTGGAAACCCCCAACTTTCCGCCCAACAAATCCGGGTAGAGAGAGAAGAGAGAGAGAGAGTCGAAGTGGTGCTGCAAGGAAAGACTTAGTAAGTAAAAGAGGACGGCGGGTGGGAGGGAATGGCTACTACAGGTTCGGGTTGGGAATGGAGGAGATCCCATCAACAGGAATAGGGAGGGGGAGGGAGTTAAAGGGATCCCCGGGCAGGGAGGTATGGCAGGGGGTGGACTAGATGGCCCTTGTGGTCTCTTCCAACTCTATGATTCTAAGCAGTTGAGCTGGAAGGTGGGAATGAAAAGAGAAGGAGGGCAGAAGCAGAGCCTACAAACAGAGCCTGGCGTTTCAGAGCCTTTGGAGGTGGAGCACATGTGCATTGAGGAGCACCAACACCAATTGGAGGTGGAGCATCAAAACCAATTGGAGGTGGAGCACCAATTCTAATTGGAGGTGGAGCACATGTGCATTGAGGAGCACCAACATCAATTAGAGGTGGAGCAACAAAACCAATTGGAGGTGGAGCACCAATTCTAATTGGAGATGGAGCACATGTGCATTGAGGAGCACCAACACCAATTGGAGGTGGAGCACCAATTCTAATTGGAGGTGGAACACATGTGCATTGAGGAGCACCAACACCAATTGGAGGTGGAGCAACAAAACCAGTTGGCGGTGGAGCACCAATTCTAATTGGAGGTGTAGCACATGTGCATTGAGGAGTACCAACACCAATTGGAGGTGGAGCATGTGTGCAGTGAGATGCACCAACTCCAGTTGGAGGTGTAGTACCAACATAAATTAGAGGTAGAGCACATGTGCATTGAGGAGCACCAACTCCAATTGGAGGTCTAGCACATGTGCAGTGAGATGCACCAACTCCATTTGGAGGTGTAGCACCAACATAAACTGGAGGTGTAGCACATGTGCATTGAGGAGGACCAACTCCAATTGGAGGTGGAGCACATGTGCATTGAGGAGCATCAACTGCAATTGGGGCTGTAGCACATACACAATGAGGTGCACCAACTCCAGTTGGAGGTGTAGTACCAACTCCAATTGGAGGTGTAGCACATGTGCACTTAGGAGCATCAACTCCAATTGGGGGTATAGCACATGTGCGGTGAGGACAGAGAGCAGAGGGTACCAACCCATAACAACCCAAGGTCTAACCACCCCCATGGTATTGATGTGTTGTGGCAACGCTGCTCCCCACCCTTACAACAACGCACTCCTTGGGTCTCATTCGTACTGCACACTTATATGCTATATGATCCCACTTGAACTGCCTTGGTTGCATCCTATGGAATCCTGGGGATTGTAGCTTGGGGAGGCAATTTGGCTCTGGCAGAAAATTCTGATACAGTTTGACCCTGTGGTAGGATACTGGGTACAAATTTGGGGAGCAAAAAATCCAACAACAATTGTTATAATAGAACATTAAAAGGAAAAAAAAAAGAAATAATAGCTGTTAAACTTAAGGGTGAAAGCTGGGAACATCATTAAGCAAACTGTAATGAGTTTTAAATGGATATGTAGAACAAACTTGGAACTAGATATCAGTGTTTATTGAAGTAGATAGAATATGTACGCTATTCTATTTCCTGAGGTAACAAATGGAAGTTTAACAAGAACAGGAGTTTCAGTGAAATGCCTTGACTAAGAAAATGTAATTTTATAAGTTAAGAATGCACACAAGAGGAAAGCTGGTTAATGGAATGATGCTTGTATTTATTTATTTATGTTTATGCATTTCATAAGCTTTGATGATTTTCTATATGAACGAACAGATATTTTCCCCCCTTTTGTTGTTGTTTTAGTAAAAGTTTATTTTTTAAAAATGCAGGTCGACCCCTGTATTCATGGATTTGGTATCCACGGTTTAACTTATCCACATCTGAAAAAAAATACGTTCTCTCTAGGCATTTCTAGGTCCTCCAGTGTGATACTATGGTCAACCTCTGGCATTGGTCTCATTGAAAATAATAGGGTTCCCTATTAGCCACAGTTTCAAGTATCCACGGCGGGTCTTGGAACATATTCCCTGTGGATTCAGGGGTCGACCTGTACCTCATGAAAGTACAAACCCCAGGATTCCATAGGACAGAACCAGGGCAGCTAAAGTGGCCTCAAAGTGCTGTAATTGTGTAGAGCAGTGGTTCTTAACCTGTGGTCCAGGGACCCCCAGGAGTCCGTGATGTTCTCACGGGGGTCCGTGAAGGATTGAAGGCTGCTCAGAAGGCTTGACAGTAGCCAAGGCAAAGGCTGGCTGGCTTGGCCTGCACATTGCTCTTTAGTCCGCTCCAGCCACAAATTGCAGAAAGAAGCAGGAGAAAAGTCTTCCCTCTCCTCCAGTGCCTCTGAGGTAAGGTTTAATGGATTGTGTAACTGTTTTATTATTATCAGGTATTATTGTTGTTGTTGGAGTTTTAAATCTTGAGTTAGGTCTTTTGGGGGTGGGATTGCAGCAACAAAAGATATTTAAAGGAGGTCCCTGGTAAAGAAAAGGCTAAGAGCCACTGGTGTAAAGTGAAAGGGCCCCAGGTTGTTCCAACCACAGCATGTAGTGAGAGCTGAAGGGGGCAAACTATGATTAGCTTTAACTATCTTCTAAACCATGATTAGAAGAACTACAGATGTCCCTCTGTATCCATGGATTTGGTATCCACTGATTTAAGTATTCACGGCTTGAAAATATTCTTTAAAAAATAATAATCCAAAAAGCAAACCTTGATTTCGCCATCTTATATAAGGGACACCATTTTGCTATGCCATTGCATATAATGGGACTTGAATATTCACACATTTTGGTATCCATGGGGGGTCCTGGAACCAAACCCCAGCAAATATGAAGGGACAACAGTACTTGGAAACTGTGGGGGGTCCCCCCCCCCATACACACATCAAGAAGGGAGCATGTTAGCCAACAGTATGGTCTACCTTCTCCTTCCTCTAAATACAGTCTGAAGATATTTTTTTTATGTGCCACAGCTGGTGAATGTTAGTGAACTTGCAGATATAGCCTAGGTGAGGAGAGTGTATATTTGGTTAGCGCGCAGCTCCATACTTCAGCTTTACACCCAACCTGAACAACTCTTCTTTTCTCCCCACCCCCTTATTCTTTATTAATGAACAGGATTCCCATTTGTCAAGTTTGATTTTATTTCCTTGGTGGAGCAAGGCCTCATCAGCTTATCTTAAAGAAGATGGAGGTTACATCACAGCATATGACAGGTGAGGGAACACAAATTGTAAGAACTGCGTATTTGCACTGAACTTTAGAGTAAGAATTGGGGTGGGGGTAGCCCTTCCAATGATACCAGACTGCTCCTTCAAGTGTCAGCCAGCAATGCCAATGACTGATAGGACATCAGTCCAGCCACCATTTGGAGGGTCACAACTTTCCCATCCCTGCCCTAGAGATACATATCAAATCCATTTCTCCTGTTCTCTTGTTATCGGAACCCTATTTTCTTACTGCTTTCTCCTGATCAGGGCTTCCTAATGAAACAATCAAGCTGGAAGAGGACCTTTGTGGCCTAAATCAGCAGGAATCTGAGACCTTCCCAGGGACCAGCGCAGGTGAAGTACAAGGCTTATTTTTGTTTTTAATCTGTAAGTTTTTTTAATGGATGTTCTTTTAACCAATTATAGGTCGCCCCCCATATCCATAGTAATATCCATTTAACCACAGTCAGGGGAGGGAGGACTCTAGGAATCTGGAGGATCTCTCTAGGCATCTGTAGATCCTCCAGCTCAACTCTATGGTCAACTTCCACCCATAGAGTCATACTGCAAAACCTCGAGGTGCATTTTCTAGGTCCTCCAGCGTGATTCTATGGTATTCTTTGGCAGTTTGCTATTATTCACTGTTTGACTTATAAACTGTACGTTTGGGAACATATCCCCTGTGGATACAGGGAGGAACTTGTATGTATTTTTAATTGATGTTCGTGTTTTTAACTGTGCATATTTGTCGCTGTATTTTAATCTGTTGTTCCCCACCTCCATTCATAGGGAGAAGCACATAAGTTGTTGTTATTATTATTATTATTATTATTATTACTGCTACAACTACTACTGATGCTACTATGGCTATAATATAAGAGCCTTTTCCTTTGACTGGATTTTTGTATCATAAACATTCAGTTGTTAGTCGTTTGTTGCACAATATCCAGTTGTTTCCCTTCAAAGTAGTGCATCTCTTGTAAAGACAGTGTTTTTCCCAGCACACATCTTGCAATATTTGGTGAGCTGCGTATCCCCCTCCTGTACTCTAGAGACTTCATATCAAATCTGTTTCTCCACTCTTCTTGTTTCTGACTTATGGGGCTTGTCTATATGAGCCCATAAAAAACTGAGTCCCTCACAATAATGACATTTTGCAGTAGCTGCGACCTGTTCTAATGGATTTTTTGCCCCCATAAGCTTTGCAAGTCCACTAGTAAACATGGTGGCTGCAAGTGATTTACTCACATTTGCACTTACCTCAGTTTGGCTCTGCCGACTTTATTTTGTTTTTTAAAATGATGTCCAAGGTACAATTGAGTGATTTTTTTGCTTGGACACAAAAACAAAAAAAACCCAACACCCCATTTTTTCGGCTTAGCACTTGTCTGCTAAGGTGAAGATCCAACATGGCGGCAGCGAGCACTTGCCTTGCTAGCAAGCCCCGCCCCCTGCACTTGTCCAGCCAGTCAGATTTGTGCTTTCTCTCATTTGGGCAAGCAAATCAAATTAACTCACTTGTCTTAACAAGCAGAAATGCGCCCCACCTCATTGCTGTTTTTAAAAGATGGGGAAAGCCGTAAAGGCATTTCTGATGAGGTTTTTGGCCTTTTTTGCCCCCCTACTTCAAAATGTGGCAAAATCACTTGGGATGCCATTAGGACAAGTAGGATTCTCCTTGCATTCTCTGAGGGTTTTCTCCCCACACCATTTGGACCACCCCTTGGTGACCCTAAGGTGAATCTGTAAGAGATTTGAACCCTGATCTTCAGAGTCATAGTCCAACACTCAAACCAGTACACTATGCTGGCTTTCAGGTGGTATGTATATTCTTCTAAATCCTGTTTTCTAAACCTTTTCTCCTAATCAGGGCTTCCTGATATGATAGTCAAGCTGGAACCAGAAGAGGACCTATGTAGCATGTCTCGTGGGGAACTGGAGACATTTGCAGGATCCTTCACAGGTGAATGATAATTACTATGATGACAGGCCTTTTACTAAACATATCTCCTGGTTAAAGGGCTTGTCTAGACAGTGAAAATACTTCTCACAGAATTTGACTAGAATACCTTTATCCAAACATGCAGCGAACAAGATCTGCAGTATTCCATTATTCCCTGGCTACAGGGATCATGTGACACATAGATAAATACACACCATTGAAACAGCTGCATTGACTATCAGTCCGTTTCTGGGCAGAATTTAACATTCTGGTTTTGCCCTTTAAAGCCCTAAACAGCTTGGGTCCAGACTATCTGAAGGACCGTATCTCCCTATGCAAACCAGCCTGAGTATTGAGATCAGCAGGGGAGGGCTTTCTCAGTCCCACCAGCTTCGCAGGCATGGTTGGTGAGGACTCGAGAGAGAGCCTTCTCTGTGGCTGCTCCCAGACTGTGGAACTCCCTTCCACACAAGGTCCGGGTGGCCCCCCTCCCTGCTCCCTTTTCATCAACAGTTGAAGATATTTTTATTTAGGCAGGTGTTTGAAATGTGAATTTTACCTGATGTATTGTTTTTTAATGTTGTATTTTTATCAATTTTATGT
This sequence comes from Gambelia wislizenii, assembly GCA_030847615.1. Taxonomy (NCBI): domain Eukaryota; kingdom Metazoa; phylum Chordata; class Lepidosauria; order Squamata; family Crotaphytidae; genus Gambelia; species Gambelia wislizenii. The sequence goes on from JAUMIR010000002.1 coordinate 35,966,842, forward strand.
TTCTAACTAGCTGTACCCAGCGTAACATACACCATTATAGTTTTACATGTGGGTGCTGAGGGAGTGAGATGAGGGAGGAGGTTGGTTGGATTGTTTTCTAAGCGGCCAAATCAGCAAACTGGAATCGGAAACATACCCAAGCATTTTATAGAGAGAGAGATTATGTATTTTTAACTATATTTTAATAATGGAAATTTAATTTAATTCTTTTTTAACTTTTGTAACTTGTGAGGTTTTAGGTGTATTTTTTAACAATTGGAACCTGACTTGAATCCCATCTTGGGAGAAAGGTGGGATATAATTCTAATAAATAAATAAATGAATAAAATATTCAGAAGGAGGAGGACAAAAAACTCCATTTATTGTGGGAGAAAAGCCTTCACGGCTTTTCTCGAACTTTTTAAAATAATGCGTGGAAATGCGCATTGCCGCTCATTTGGACATCCAATTTGGAACACTGCACATTCTCTGAGAGGAGTGGAAGTGGAGAGCAGGTGGGTGAGATGGGCAAGCAAAGAGGCAGGGTTGCCAGCAAGGAAGTGTTCGGAAGCACCATTTTCAAGTTTTGTGCTATCAAGCATGCGCTTTTTCACAGTACTGAGCTATTTTAGAAATATTCAGAAGACCGAACAGCTTTTCTAAAAGCTATGCACACCAAATACCTTTTTTGAAAGCTACTTATTTGTTTTGCTTTCTATATTTTCCTCTCTTCCCCCCTGTTTTTGTTTGCCTTGGGCGAGCAATGCCTGCAGCACCACCAGCGCCACCTTCACGCCCAAGGAAAAGCGGTAGGGGCATCGCCTGGACCCACCGCGAAACATTGGACCTTATTGCCCTCTGGGGTGAGGAGGAGGTCCAGGAACAACTCCGGGAATGCCACCGAAACATAGACCTGTTTGAAAGGATTGCCGCCGACATGCAGCAAAAAGGCCATGACCGGACTGCTGAGGAGTGTCGCACAAAGAGCAAGGCCCTCAGGCAACGCTATCGTGAAGTGGTCAACCACAATGGCCGGAGCAAGAATGGAGGGGCAACCATGCCATTCTTTCAGGAGCTCCACAACATTCTGGGAGGGGATACCTCTGTCCATCCCAAGCGTGTGCCAAGGAACACAAATATTCAACGTGTAACCGTGGGACAGGGTCCTGCTGTTGTCCACATCCTTCCAGCCCCCGCCACACCGGTGGCACCCACTCCAGAACCAAATTGCCAGGACCATTTCAAGGTGGAAGAAAGTAAGGCAATACCCTGCTAATTTGTTGTTAGCTTTTTACAGTAGCTGCACACATGTGCACAATGTTGTTTTCACAAGCATGCACTTGCTGTGTTTTTAATGTACTTTTCAGCTGATGATGGCGGGGAGGGGGGGAGTTTTTAAAAAACCCTTTGACAATAGTTGCGCACATGCACATGATGGTGTTTGCAAGCATGCACTCACCATCTGTTTAATGTTGTTTAAACGCATTGTACTGTACTTTCATTGTGCGCCAAGTTCAGTGTATGTTTCTATGTGGCCATTTTGTTCATCAAGTGCGCCTACTTTTGAGGGTTTGCAGATCTGAAATGGCCACCAATTAGAGTTGTTCCTGCCTGCTCCCCTTCCTAGTGCCTGTGCTTCCACAATATGTTGGAGCCAAAGCAGGAAAGCTAGCTGGTGTCTTGTGTTGCATATTTTGTCTGTGGTCAATTGCTGGCTGCGTGATATTTATTGTTACTCTTTTTGTTTCAGGATCGGAAATGCAGGAGGGACAGGATAAGGGAACCACAATCCTCACCCTGTTCCCAGTGGAAGAAGAAGCTGAAGCCTCCCTTGAGAGCAGTGCTCCCCCTCAAACAACAGAAATCACTGACGATGGGGTGGTGGAGTCGGATTACGAGCTGATGTGGGGCAGCCGCAATTCAGGGAACGGTAAAATAATTTTCCTTTGGGTTTTTCCACAGTTTTCCAGAATGATCAGGTAGTCCTATGTGTAGATGGCAACCATTTGATATCCCCAGCTAGTTTATGGCATTCATAGAACCTTTGTTCTTAAATTTAATATATAGTATGACCCCCGTATCCACTGATTCACCATCTGCTGATTCAGTTATCTGAAGGGAGATGAGGAGGAGAGATCTCGCCTCCCTTCTCCCTTCCCCCATGAGAGCTCCAGTGGCGATGGGGGCGAAGCGAGAGGAGGAGGAGGAGAGATCTCGCCTCTCTTCCCTCCTGAGGGCTCTGGTGGCCCCCATAAGAGCTCTGTGGGCAGTGGTGGGGGTGAAGGGAGAGGAGAAGGAGAGATCTCGCCTCCCTTATTTCCCCGTGGGGGCAGGGGAGAAGGGAGAGGAGAGATCTCACCTCTCTTCTCCCATCCCATGTTCGCTGTTATCTGCGGATTCCAGTCTCCATGGGGGCTCCCGGAACCAATCCCCTGTGGATACAGGGGTCCTACTGTATTTTTACTTTTTTGCCGGGGTGGGGAGAGTGTGCCACAAGACAAACCCATCAGCCCTCGTGAAATGAAGGGAACAAATCCAACATGCTAACTGTCTGGTTCTGCCCTTTCACACTGTGGCCATTTACTTAAAACGACCCCCAACTGGCTATTTTTACACTGGCTATAGAGAAGTGAAGGCCGGGGTGAGGAGAAAAAATTCAGGATGGAAAACCCCAGGGTTTTTTTTCTGAAGCCTTTTTTGTGATTTTTTTCCAAAAAATTGAAAAAAGGAAGAAAATCGATTATTGAATGTTTTATTTTAGCACAATGAATAAAATCTTTAAGACAAGGTGTTTATATATTCTCCAAACATTTCCAAAATGTTTTTTTTAATTTTAAACTGTGTTTTTTGCCCGCTCCACATAAACTAGCAAAACCAAAGAGGTTCCGTACAGTTCAGGAGATTGTTGCTCCATTTGTTACAAATGCAAATAAAAAAAAATAAGATAAAAGTAAATTCCATTTGTAATAATTGTTTGAATACACTGTATTTTTTTTATACCAATTGTGATAATTTTATGCCAAAGCAGATTGTACATAGTCATATTTTATGCTGGGTACGTTTAGCGTGGGGAAGAGAAGTTTAAGAAGGGACATAACCATGTTTAAATATTTGAAGGGATGTCCTACTGAGGATGGAGCAAGCTTGTTTTCTGTGGCTCCAGAAACTAGGACACGCAGCAACTAGGACACACAGCAAACTACAGGAAAAGAGATTCCACCTAAACATTTGGAAGAATCTCCTGACAGTAAGAGCTGTTCAGCAGTGGAATGCACTTCCTTGGAGTGTTGTGGAGTCTCCTTCTTTGGAAGTCTCTAAATAGAGGCTGGATGGCCATCTGTCAGGAGTGCTTTGATCATGTATTCCTGCATGGCAGGGGGTTGGACTAGATGGCCCTTGTGGTCTCTTCCTATTCTGTGATTCTATGTTCCTAAAGTAACAGTGACTTTCAGTCTGTAAAAAGTGCTAATTTGCATTTTTTCAATTTTTCCAAAAATTTCCATTTTTTCTGGGAAAAAGGGGGACCCCTTTTTTTTTCATGGCTTCAAAATTTCTGGAAATTTTACGGCTCTAATTGGCTAGCAGGTATTGATGATCTTGGTTGGAATGTTCATGCTGCTGCTTCCCCAGAGCGGTGCATCATCATTGCACAGATACTGATGGTTTCTGACTCCTTTTGCCTCCCTTCCTTTTCAGTTGCTGCTTTGGACAACCCCAAGGCAGCCATGACCCCAGGAGAGAGACTTGCTCAGCACAAGCGCCGCAAGGAAAGAAAGGCTGCTGTGGACATCAGTGAAAAAATGCTGCTGCATTCCACCACTCAAATGAACCGGCTGCTGGCACACCTTAAACGGGAGGGGAGCCAGTTCCTGGAGTTCAGGCAGAGGCAGGAAGACAGGAGGGAGGCGAGGGAGCAGAGAAAGGAGGAGAGGATGGAAAGAATGGAGGAGAGGTGGCAGAGGGAGGAGAAAAGGGTGAGGGTAGAGGATGAGCTAGCAAGGCGGGACAGGGAGAGGCTCACTGCTAGCATTGAGCGGCAGACCAGCCTTCTAGAGACCCTGGTGCTCCATCTGACCTCCCAGGGTGCCACTTTTGGAGGGGGCCCGTTGCAAAGAAGGCTGAAGGAAAAAAATACTCAGGGGCAACCCTCTCCAAGTATTGTCGACAGCCAGGAGGACCCAGAGGAAGTACTTGGAACATCAGCCAGCCTTCTCTCAGCATCTCAGGTGGCTGTGCCAGGCAAGGCAAGGCCTTGCAGGAAAATAAAGAGGCCCGACCCTTTGTCTTTGTAGGACCCTTTCCTGTCAGGACTCCAAACACATACAGTCGTGCATGCCTCTGTACATATGTAGATAGGTGGTTTTTCTCCCTTCCCTATAACTGCCATGTTTTTTATTGCACCCACACCCTACACCTTTTCCCTCTCTGGGCCTTTGGGTTTTCCCTACACCTTTCCTCCATATTCTGCCCCATTTCTTACATATCCAAGTAAGGAAGAGCAACACAAACTGAATGAAAAATAAAATATTTTTACGGATACAAAATATTAATCTTTTGTGTAAAAGGGGCGGGGGGAACAACAGTAGAAGGGATGAGTCAAAGGTGGGGTGGGAAAATAATTACACATGGTTTTGGGAAGGGCATAGGGGTGGGGTTTCTGCAAGGCAGGAGACCGAGGATGGAGGTGGCTGTGGGGAGAACTATGCACAGGTTATAGGGGAACACTTCTTCCCTCAAGTCATTGGAAGCGCTCCTTCAACAACAACAGCCTCCTGTTCATACAGTTGACTACAAGGGGGAAAAAGGTTGGGATGAGCGACAACTGTATAAATGCAACACCTAAGGCACACAGCCATCTTTAAAGTTTGCAGTGCAGTTCAAGGTACACCTTCTCTTGCACCCTAATAATACTGAAGTCATCTAGTCTTACCATCCTGTCCCTCCTCTGGGCAGGGGGACCTTCTCCACCATGTTCTCCTACAAAAGTGAGGAGGGGGCAGGTTAAAGGACTATTTGAGTCAGTCCTGAATCCCACCAACATCCCAGCTAGCCCCACATCTGAAATTCCACAGTATTATCCAAAAGTGATGTACTCACCTGGGACAGGTGTCAGTCTCCTCCCTCTGACCTGAGGGCTCCTCTGAAGAGAAGGACCCAGCCTCGCCTTCCTATCTCGCCCTGTAGTGAAAAAAGGAGGAACGTGCACAGAGGTTAGTGTATAGAGGGATATGCAAGGGAACCATAAAGACATGCAGGGATTGGGTTTGGGATGCTTACTGGCTGGTCACCTATCCCTCCAGGATGGCCTTCACATGGCGTGCAGACTGTCATAGGAGGGCAGCCACCTCTTGGGGGTTCTCCGTCATGAGGCTTCAGTGTCTCGAAGAACTTGGCCTTCAAGCCCTTGAATTCAGAGTGGCACTGGAGACCTGTTCACTGGTACCCCCTCTCCCACAGGGCACAGGCAGGTGTCTGAAAGATGTGGTTCCTTCTGTTGGAGGACTGCATAATATGAGCAGGAACACCTACCTGTTGTGACAAATTGTCAAGCAACAAATTGGTCTCCTGCATCCGCCAGTATGTGATTCTCCTGGCCACCCGTGCCCTTGTAGCCACCATGGTGTGCCCTGACAAAAATTGAGGACAAATGCTCTTATATCCTTTCACGTTTCCCATTTTGCCCCAGGAATTGCTGGCCGCCAATCAGGTATTTTTGGAGGATTTTTTTTTACACGTGTACTTTTAAAATGGAGAAATGTTTGGCTGGGATGGTGCTCAGTGTGGGTGAACTTTGCAACTGTAACAATCTTATTTGATGAAATGCTGCTAATCAATTTGCAGGTCATTTCACATAGTGCTTGCAAATTATTTTTTGAAAGGGCAACAACTGCCTGGATACCCAGCTGCTGGTGCATTTCCAGGCCCTTCAATCAAATGCACAGCGGCCCCCAACCATTAAAGGCTCACATATAAGTATATCTGCAGACTAGACAAAATATGTGCTGAAATGCTAAAACGGTATCCCACATTTCATGTCATTCCCCCCGCTGCTGCCCTCACAAATGCCTCGCTTGTGAATTTGGCTCTTGTAATCATGTTTGGACTACATCGACCTATTGTTTTCTCTCAGTCGGGTGGTATTGCTTGCCCTCTGTGCATGTATTATTGACCCTTAGCCCTTGTGAGGAGGGTTAGTGGCCATGCACACCTACAATGATTTCAGAAAGGGGTAACTGGTGACAAATGCCTTTGGCACCGTATGCACTGTTTACTTCCATGTTTCCGCATGGGCAAGACCGGCATTTCTCGTGAGAAGATGTGAGTGTGCTTAAAAGTCTTAAAACACCTAAATTAACACACAAAATAAACACACAAGCACTGAAACACACTTAAAAACTTGCCAGCAAAATAGGGAGGTTCATAAAAAGAGCATCCTGTACCTAGTTTTCATGTTCTCACCGGGAAGTGTTCTGGTAGGGACCACCTATTGATGCTGTAATCAGACCAGCAGAACGGGACACAGTTTCACACATAAGCAATACCATGGAAAAAACACCATGGGATATCAATTGGTGGCTTTGGCCCACTAATAAAAAAGAATATCTTTTTCACAGCAGCAGAACACAAGGAGGATGACATTGTGCAACAGGGGGAGCCCTTTTGTGGTATATTGTACTGCCATCTTTATCACGCCATATTTGCTGTGTCTGATAATCTCCCGTATCTACTTCTATAAATCGGCATGGGTCCTGAGGTCATCAGGAGAGGCCCTTCTCTCAGTCCCACCACCACCATCTCAAGTATGGCTGGTGGGAACGCGAGAGAGGGCCTTTTCCGTGTCTGCCCCTAGACTCTGGAACTCCCTCCCTGGGGAGGCCAGGCTAGCCGCCTCCCTGTTGTCCTTTTTATTCAGGCAGGCTTTTTAAAGAACAGGCTGGGGGCTGCTGTGTGGTTTTGGTTGGGCTGCTTTTAAAAGCTTTTTATCTTTTAAAAATATTTTTAATACTTTTAAGTATATTTTATTATTTTAAATATTTTGATGTTGTTTTAATGATGTAATTGGTTTGATTTTGTTTTAATGTACACTTTTTGTGGGTTTTAATTGTGTGGTTTTAAAACTGAGATGCTTTGGGTCTCAGCCTTGGGGGAAAAGCAGACTATAAATGATGATGATGATGATTGATGATGATGGGTCCCGAAAAAGCTGAGAACAGGCTGCTGCTGTTGGATCCCAGAAATAGTCAGCAACAATGACCAGGTAGGGCAATGGCAGCTGGCATACAAGCACAGACTCATAGATCGCCTTTCACCTCCCTCTCTGTGCCCACAGCCAATGGCATAATAATAATAATAATTAATAATAATAATAATAATAATAATATTTATTGTATCCCACCCCTCTGCAAAAATGCAACCGGGATGGCTTGCAGCATTAAAATATTCATACAAACTCCTCCATCCCACCCACCTCTTAAAATACAATTTAATAATTAAACATTTAAAACATACCTAATACATACTAAAAATACTAAAAACAATACAATATAAAGCTGGATGGGATCGCATCAATAAGATTTTTTTATTATTATTATTATTTTTGGAAGTAAAAATGACAACAGTAGCGGAAAGTTGCACATACACAACTTTGACAGGAAAAAAAATTACTGTGCATCGGTCACATCGCCTGGGCAATAATAGAGCATCGTAATTTGCTCTGGGCCACCACTTTAATTCATTGCCATGGTTCTGTAAGCACTTCAAATGCAGATAGCTTCGCTTACAATCTATTTTGCCCCAAAGACTATGGAGACAAATTAGCACTGCTGTGAATTTGCGATCATGTGCACCAATCTCTACTATATCTTCTCATCTAAACAAGGCCAAAGAAATAATAATTGGTTACGTTCACAGGTATGTCCATGTATTCCATACATGTCTGTATACATAAAACATCACTCTGAAGGAAAAATAAAAAGCCCTTTTTTGTATTGAAATGATGCACACATGTAAGATATGCAGATTTTAGAGTCATTAAATAGAGCTGGAAGGGGCCGAATGGGCCATCAGGTGTAACACCCTGTTCAATGCAGGGTTTCCAGTTAGAGCATCCCCAACAGGTAGTTTTCCAGCCTCTTTTTAAAGCCACCCAGAGAGGTAGACCCCACCAGCTCTCTAGGCAATTGGTTCCATTATTGAACTGCTCTCACTATCAAGACGTTCCTTCTAATGTTCAATTGAAACCTACCCTCCTGTAACTTCAAACCATTACACCTAGTTCTACACTCCGAGGCAGCAGAGAACAGGCCTGCCCACGCCTCTCTCTGACAGCCCTTGAAGTATTTAAAGAATGTGATCATGTCACTCTCAGTCTTCTCTACACCAAGCTGAACATGCCCAGCTCCTTCAACCTCTCCTCATGTGTTTTGTTCTCCATACCTCTTATCATCCTCATTGCCCTTCTCTGAACCTACTCCAACTTGTCTATTTCCTTCTTAAAATGAGGCCCCCAGAACTGAATGCTGCACTCCAGATGGGGCTTGACCAGTGCAGAATATAGGAGGACTATTACTTCCCTCAACTTGGAAGCTATGGTTCTATTAATGCAGGCTAAGGTAGCATTTGTCTTCTTTGCTGCAGCACCACACTGATGACTTGTGTTCAATTTATGATCAACAATAATCCCAAAGTCCTTTTATTTAGTTAGTTAGTTTTAGTTAGTTAGTTATACCCCGCTCTTCAGCCACAGGCTATCAGAGCGGCTTATAAATTGTTTTAAGCAATAGCTATTTACACATCTAACTGCATTAAACAGCTTCCAATGTGTGTTAGCTAATTGCCCCCACAAGCTGGGTACTCATTTTACCGACCTACGAAAGGATAGAAGGCTGAGTGAACCTTGGAGCCCGCTGGAATCAAACTTGCAACTTGCAATGTGGTGATTTGCAGTACTGGCATTTAACCACTGTGCCACCAGGTGTTTTCCTTTTCACATCCGTTGCCATGGTTCTGTAAGCACTTCAAATGCAGATAGCTTCGCTTATAATCTATTTTGCCCCAAAGACTATGGAGACAAATTAGCACTGCTGTGAATTTGCGATCATGTGCACCAATCTCTACTATATCTTCTCATCTAAACAAGGCCAAAGAAATAATAATTGGTTACGTTCACAGGTATGTCCATGTATTCCATACATGTCTGTATACATAAAACATCACTCTGAAGGAAAAATAAAAAGCCCTTTTTTGTATTGAAATGATCTTCGTTTGCGAAGAAAAGCCAGAGAGAGTACTGCTGAGCCAAGCATCCCCAATCCTATACCTTTCCTTTTGTGTTTGTTGCCCTTTTGTAGCTGCTTCTTCCAGTTTTGTATCATCTGTAAATTTGATAAGGATTCCCCCTACCCCATCACCTAAATATTGATAAAAATATTGAAGAGCGTCCACCCCAGGACAGAACCTGTGGTACTCCACTTGAGACCTCCTTCCCATATGAAGCACAGCCACTGAGGACAACTCTTTGAGCATGGTTTTCCAACCAATTATGGATCCATCTGATGGTGTTTCCATCTATATCATATTATTTAGTCAGTTTGTTAATCAAAATATCACAATGGGGGTTTATCAATTGCTTTGCTGAAAGCCAGATAAATGATATCCACAGCATTTCCTCCATCTACTAATCTAGTGAATCTCAAGAAGGATATTGATAAGATAGAACATATCCAGAGGAGGGCGGCCAAAATGGTGAAAAGTCTGGAAGCCATGCCCTATGAGGAGCAGCTTTAGGGAGTTGTGTATGCTTAGCATGGAAAAGAGAAAGTTAAGAGTAACCTGATAACCATATTTAAATATTTGCAGGGATGTCATATTTAAGAAGGAGCCAGCCTGTTTTCTGCTGCTCCAGAGAGTAGGACACAAAGCAATGAATCCAGATGCTTGTGGATATATTTGCCAAGTCTTTCCCAACCCCGCCAAATAATAATAATAATAATTTTAAAAATCAAAGTTAATGAATCAACCAAGTAGCTAGTAATTACGCTTTCTCCTTGCAATATTTCTATGCTAAATGAAGGAAGGAAGGAAGGAAGGAAGGAAGGAAGGAAGGAAGGAAGGAAGGAAGGAAGGAAAAGTCTCTGTACAAAGTTTGTGTGTATATGCTACATGTTGACCAGAAAATGAACCAGTGGATTCAAACTGTGAGATACGAGATTCCACCTAAGCATTAGGAAGAATTTTTTTACTATAAGAACTGTTTGATAGTGGAAGAAACATGCTCAAAGGATGGTGGACTTTCCGTATGGAAGTCTTTAAACAGAGGTTGGATGGGCATCTTTCGAGTGCTTTAGTTGCATGGCAAGGGCTTGAACTAGATGGCCCTTGTGGTCCCTCCAACTTAAGATTCTTAAAATCTAGAATGATTTTAAAAAATAGCAGCAAAGTGACAGCAGTGTGGAATAGGACAGTGGTTCTTAACCTGTGGTCTGGAGAACCCCAGGGATCCGCAATGTCCTCATAGGGGGTCCTTGAAGGCTTGAAGACTGCTCGGCCCATCTCCTCCCTAGAGTGGAGTGGCCATGTGACAGAAGCCACAGCAAAGGCTGGTTGGCTGGCTTGGCCTGCTCATTGCCATTCATTCTGCTCCAGCCACAAACTTGCAGGAAGAAGCAGTAGAAAAGTCTTCCCTCCCCCTCCAGTGCCTCTGAGGGAAGGTTTAAGGGATGATGTAAAGCATTATTATTATCATCAGGTGTATTATTGTTGTTGTTGTTGTTTTAAATTTTAAGTCTTGGGGGCCCAAGGCAACACAAACATTTAAAGGGGGTCCTTGGTAAAGAAAAGGTTAAGAGCCACTGACATACACTGCTAGCTGTTAACTTCAGTAAACCACTGTGTTGGCACCCACAAATGGGTTCATTTGAGGAAGGGATTAAAGGCAAAGTGGCTATATTTCAGAGGAAGGAACTGGCAAAACAGAGGCAAAACAACCTCTTTGTACTCCTTGCCTGAGAAAACCCTATGAACTTCATAAGGTGGCCATAAATCAACAGGCAACCTGAAGTCATATACACAAGGCACATGTGGCACATGGATGTAAGAATCTCAGCAAGACAAAAGCAACAGAAAAAGAAATCTTTAATACAAATACAGATGTTAACATTTGGGGACCATCCCTGCAAATATGTGCATATAAAACTAAGTTTTCTTTTTGGAAATTTGCAGCTTGCTCAGCTTAATGTTAGATATAGCTCATCGTAAAAAAAAAAAAAAACCACACACACACACAACTGCATTACTAAGAGCACCTCTCACGTTTGCATGATATTCTCTTTGACTGGCTGTATCCAATGCCCTTCCCCAAGTTCAAATAACATACTAGGTCTTCCTGGTCACCCCACAGGAACCTTTGCTTTCTGGCCAGTTAGAACACAAGAATGTTAGGCTCGCCTTGCCCAATTATAGCACTTTGATTACACTCTATGGTGTGGCTGCATTCTGGGATCTGTAGTTTTGGTGAGCTCTACAGCTCTCTGGCAGAAAATTTGAAATACCCCCCACAAAACTAGAAATCCCAGGAGTCCTTAGGATACAGCAATGCCAATTTAAAAGGTGCCAAAGTACTTTAATCACATCTTGTGAAAGAAGGAAACACAAAGCTTGTGCCCCGAATGACACATGTTTTCTTGAATACAAAATGAATGTTTTCTTTCTTCTTTACAAGTTAAGAGTGGGTGCAAAAGAAAGGAAAGGGACTATTAATGAGAATCCTGGAGGTTGTTCCATTTCTAAAAATAGTCCTGCCATTGTTTATTACTGGTAAAGCATTCCTGTATTTTTAGGACCAAGGACACAGAGGGAAGTATGGGGCTTCTTACCACACCTTTATACCATCAAGCCATGGTTTGGTCCCATTTTCCTTTCAGCTCTGTCAGACAACAATGGGGTTCTCTTGGTGCTGTTGTGCTGTACAGATATTGGGAACATGATTTTTTTTTCCTGCTGAAAATAATCCATCAATGACCCTGTTTCCTGCTATGTTCAGTAGCTAATTTGAGTGCAGATGTCTCATTCCACTTCACTGTGAGAACAATTGATTAGTGGATGCAGTGTGGTTGTGGTCTGGTTGTCCCTCCCTTGGGAATTCCCAAAGAAATCGTCAGCAGGAAAACCTTAGACTACTTCCAGTGGTTGAATGGGGAGGACAAAACTTCTGAAGAGAATAGCTGTATTTTCTGTGCTGTACAAACTTGAAACTCTTGTCAGACTTTTTTCTTTAGATAGATAGATAGCTGTTGTAGTGCAGTAACACTAAGATCCTGACCTGTTAACCATTTAAAGTCTCCATTCAGATGTCTTTTCTGCATGGGGGTGTTTTCCAAGATTTCTCCACTGCTCTCCTGTGGTATCACACACCACAGCATTGCCACTGTGACAATAAAAAGTGTTACTTTAAAAAAAAAGTTTTTTAAGGTAATAGTGTAATAACACTATGACATCATGTTGTCATAGCGTTATTACGGCTTAATGAGTACAAATGAAATGGGTTTTGAATTGGACAACCTGAAACAATTGTCTAGCATGTTAGGCATTTTTGTTTGTCACAGGAGAAAGATATCAAAATTGGAACAGGATAATGTGGTTCATTGTTTTTTTACTGTGCCACCTCTCACAATGTGAGATCTGGACAGTGATGGATGCATTGTAATGATGTCATGATGTCATGGTGTTATTATGGCTTAATGAGTAGAGTGAGGCAGTTTTGAACAGGACAACCCAAAACAACTCATTAGTGTGATAAGCACTTTTGATTTTAAAAGGAAGAAGGCATAAAAAATGGCAGGGGATGGTGTGGTCTATTTCTTTTCCTGTACCACCTCTTGCAATGAGAGATTTGGGCAGTGATAGGTGTGCCACAATGATGTTGTGCCATGATAGCGTTATTTTTTTTATTATTATTATATATTTAAGCAAACTAATCACGACGCACAAGGCAGGGCAAATGGGGTGGTGATAATGGCATTAGTGCAGATGAAAAAGCTGCAAATCACACTATTACAGTGCAAAAAGTGTGAAACACTGTCAACAGTCAGCAATTGTTGCGAGTACAGCAGAAGTGGTTTTCGAACAGTATAATCTGGAATAACAGCATGCTGTGATAAGAACCTGGGGAAGGGAATGAGAAATACTGGACCCCATCTCCTTTGACTCTTAGGGACTGTGGACAGAAACTTCTCTGAGGAGCCTTACAGAAAGGGAAAGCATGATTTATGCCAATAAAATATTTGATCTCTAGATTAATCATCCTGGTCAGGAAAACTGGTTTTACTGATGTCATGTTGCTTGGGGTCCTTAAGAAGAAATTCTGACGTGGCCTTTCCGGCTCACATAAAAGAAGGGGTGCAGGGGCTCTCTTGCAAATGAGACTTTGGAGAATGTGAAGAGAAGGGCTCTTTTCACCATTGTAAAAGGCCACACGCCCCTTCTCACAGTTCACAGACACTCAGACTCTCTTGGGCTCCCTCTGCAGGGTCAGACGAGGGGAATGAGGGTGGTTGGTAGTCCAGTATCTACCCTCCCATTTCCCCACAGTCCAGATTCCTTCCTCAACACTAAAACCAACAGGGCCTTTTCTCCTCACTGACTTCCTGGCAATCCCCACCTTCCATGCTCCCTCATCTTCCACAATGACATCCCAGAAATGTCTGCCAGTCATAAATTCCTCCCTTCCCAGCAAAAAGGCGCATGTGTCAAAAAGCTGAGGTTTGTCAGGCAGGTCTTGACATTTCTCTCCCCAAAGTCACGCTTTTACAATCCTCAGATAGGATGAATCGGGAATAAGCTGTATCTGGATCCAGAGTGACATTTGCTGTGGAATTGAGGGGAGAAGAAGAAAGAGAAGAGAAGAAGCAGCATCAACTGGAACACTGACTATTGTGCTGAATATAAAACACAACAAAGGAGTCACACAGCCTCTCAGATCAGGAGGATTTTCATGCACAGCAGTTCAGGATTGGGGCATCCCTCTCGCCCCCAAATTTTCTCAGCAATAAGAATTGTATCGGGTTAGATCCATACTCCAGTTCTTTTTAGCTCCTGGCAGCACTTCCAAAGCAAGGCATTGCCAACCTACAAAAGACAGCCCCCCGCTAAAGAAAAGCGACAAGCTATCTCAGGTCTTGCTTTGATTTGAGAGTTTTACCTTTCTGCAGAGGAGGTCTGGATAAGAATGCATCTAGGAAGCAAAGAGACACCAAGTTCAAACACCACACCATCAGACCTGTAAGAAACCTTTTAACAAAAAACAAAACAAAAAGTTCACACACCCATTTCCCCTTCCTTTCAAGAAAAAGATTTGCAGAGACTGAAAAAAAGAAAAACCCACAAACTCAATTGGGTCGAGGAAGACATTACAGGTGGATACATTCAATCAAGGAAATGACAACACTATGTTTGCAAGACCTGAGCAGAGCAGTGGATGACCAGGGCTTCTGGAGGTCTCTCATTCATAGGATTGCTATAAGTTGAAGTTGACCTGACAGCAAATAACAACAATAATCTTCTTTTCCAGGCTAACCATGCCGAGTTCTTTCCACTGCGCCTCATGTGACTTGTCCTCTACATCCCTCACCATTCTGGTAATTTTCTTCTAGATATGCTCTCAATTTATTACTGTTCTTCTTAAAACATCCCCAGAACTTAACACAATGCTCCATGTACAACGTGACCAGCACAGAATAAAATGTATGCCAGGGAAGGTGGGGGAAAACAGCTTGCTTACCTGTATCTGTCTTTTATCTCACAATGCAGACTTTAGCCTACCAGCTCTACTGCACTGCATCTGTTCAGTAAAGCTGAGACTATGGGCTTTATCATACGAGGCTGATACAGCACGAATACAGCTGTATAACAGTATTTGTGGCTGTTCCTTATCACAGGACGCAGGGCCAGTTTAAGGCACTGGCAGCGTCAGCATCCGCAGGGGGCCCCATCATTGTGCCCCCCCCAGTAACCCTCCTCCTGCAAAAGCATTATTGGTAATAATCTGAATATCCTGTACTGTGAATAGCTTAGGTTGAGTTAGGTTACATTGACCTGAGATAAACATATGGGCCCCCCAAAATAAAGCATTGCAGGGGGGCCCTAGTAACCCTCCTCCTGCAAAAACATTACTAGTAATAATCTGAATATCCTGTACTATGAATAGCTTGAGTTAGGTTACATTGACCTGAGATAAACATATGGGGCCCCCAAAATAAAGCATTACAGGGGCCCCCAAATTCCTTAAACTGATCCTGGACCTGAGGTAAATATATAGGGCTCCCAAAATAAAGTGTTGCAGGGGGCCCCAAAATTCCTTAAACCGGCCCTGACAGGACGTCATGACTCTCTGGTCGCTGGTGTGCATTCCAACTGTTATTGTGGCTCAACTTTTCATTAACAGGAAAAAAACATCAATAGCTCCCAATATCATTGCTTTTCCATTACTGCCCCAGGTGCAATAGGTCCTTCCCGCTGCAGTTCTGATATTGTAGCATCATGTGGCATTAGTGGGCCTTACTTTCTTCCTCTCCCCTTCCCTATTACCAAGCCACGCTAAACAGATGAAGAGGACCTCGTGGCACTTGAAAATAATATCCCTCTGTGATCCGTTTACTGGTATTTGTGCAATTCCACGCCCCCCCCCAAATGTTTTTTTAAGTTGCTTGTACTGGGAAGGGCAAACACAGATAGGAAGGAGGGGGTCAATGGTGCTGAACACTGATCCCAAGAACTTTTTTCTGGTTAGAAGAACAGAGCTACAGGTATTCATGTTGACATTGGATTTACCACACTAGCCTTTTTAGTGCAGCAATAGCATACTTAATGTAAACAGAAATCTACTGGTACTGCATTTCTTTCTTCTGTAATAGCACTTACGCTGACTTTTGTTATGTAAGTTCGAATTATCGAATCGTAGAGTTGGAAGAGACCACAAAGGCCATCTAGTCCAATCCCCTTCCCTGCAGGAATACATAATCAAAGCACGTCTGACAGATGGCCATCCAGCCTCTCTTTAAAAAAACCCAAAGAAGGAGATTCCACCACACTTTGAGGCAGTGTGTTCCACTTCCAAACAGCTCTTACCATAAGGAAGTTCTTCCTAAAGTTGAGGGAAAATCTCTTTTCCCGTAGTACGAGTCCATTACTCCATTTCCTAGTCTCTGGAGCAACGGAATGGGCTCCAGTCAGAAAATACTGGAGAAAAAAGTAGAAAAATCTGGATAAATTTGACTTATAAATGATAACCTAAACTACTCAATGTTAGAATATTTCAAGTCAAGTTGATCTTATAGAGTTGAGAAGCTTAGAGGAAACAGAACAAGTGCAGGATGAAAGGATACACTAAAGAAAAAAATACAGTTATTGGGTATACCTTGTAAAATCAGGGAGGAAATTGGAAGTTTATGCATTGTAAATAAGAAGAAGTTGTAATTATACGAGAAGAATGGAATTTTTAGTCCAGAGTTGTAAAAAAAAATCTTTATTATAATTTTGAATTAATAGTAAATTCCAGGTTCTACATTTATTACATGTTTCACTTTTAGTTATGTAATATAAAAGCTGCATATACTTTAAGAGAATATGTAAATAAGAAAAACTTTGAGTTGGTTTTGTAATGTAACTTGATAAAAAAGATAATTAAAAAAATATTTAAACACGGTTATCATGCCCCCTCTTAACTTTCCCTTCTCCAGGCTAAACATACCCAGCTCCCTAAGCCACTCCTCATAAGGAATGGCTTCCAGACCTCCCACCATTCTGGTCGCCATCCTCTGGATACGTTCCAGCTTCTCAATATCCTTTATGAATTGTCGTGACCAGAACTGGACACAGTATTCCAGGTGAGGTCTGACCAAAGCAGAATAGAGTGGCACTATTACTTCCCTTGATCTAGACACTATACTCCTATTAATGTAACCTAGAATCGCATTGGCTTTTTTAGCTGCTGCATCACACTGCTGACTCATGTTCAGCTTGTGGTCCACTAAGACTCCTAGATCCCTTTTGCATGTACTGCCTCAAGCCATGTGTCACCCGTCCTATATCTGTGCATTACATTTTTACTCCCCAAGTGTAGTATACTGCATTTCTCCCTGTTGAAATTCATTTTCACCTGATCACCTGATGCATAATGGTTACTATTAAAACCCAATCTCATAAAGGCAGAGGGTGGCAGGAAATCAAGGAAATACAGTAGGACCCCCGTATCCGCAGGGGATTGGTTCTGGGGGAGGCAGCATGGATACCGAAAACCATGGATAATAGTGAATGCCATTGGTAGTGGGACTTCCACTGTAACATATCACAGAGTTGCCTTGGAGGACGTAGAAAATGGCTAGGGAGGACACATTTTTCTAGGAAGACTCTATGGTAGATGTGCTGAAACTGAAACTGCGGATAACTGAATCAGTGGATAATGAATCAGCAGATACAGGGGTCCTACTGTAAGAGCAAGGAAGCCTATTTAAAAATAAAGGCCAGCTCTCCATCCTAGCTGCCACTGCTATAGCTTCAGAGGGAGAAAAGAGCAGTCATTATCTGCTAGACTTAATCCTCCACCCCATCATCTTTTCCTTTTGTCATGTCTTAGTTAGATTGTACACCTGAGGACAGGGAATTGTCAAATTCTGTAGGCTGCCCTGGGAGACTTTGTAGCTGAAGAGCAGGATATAAATATTCTAAATAAGTAAATTTTTAAAAAATTAAGAACACTGCAGTCAAGATGCCTTTAGAAAGGAAACCAGCCTAAAAGGTATTTTTGGAATGTTGGTACAGCTTTACTCAGTATGGGACCATGAGGACCAATTATGAAAATGTCAAGAGTCATGCATTAAATTTCATTTATGTTTTTAAAAAGAAATTGAATTATTATTGTGACTATTACAGTACTACTACCACCATTTCCCCCAGTTTGAGACTCAAGGCAGTTAAAACAAATATAGTTAAAAATTCACAGCATATAAAAATTTAAAAGTATTTAAGCCATCATGACGGGGAAACCAGTTAAAACAAATTAAAACAATGCTATGTCTCCATGCTATGGAATCCTGGGGTTTGTAGCTTGCTGTGGCACCTGAGTTCTCTGCCAGAGAAGGCAAAATATCTCACAAAACTACAACTCCCAGAATTCCATAGCATGTCAAACTGCATTATTTTTGCAGTGCAGATACAGCCACAGTTAGTTTTTTTTAAAAAAAATTCCATAGAATTAATACCATTTAAAGCATACCCATTTTACTCATCAGAAAAAAAGACTCTAACTCAACATGTTACATCAGATAGCAGTGGCTCTTAACCTTCCCTTTACCAGGGACCCCCTTTAAATATCTTTTGTTGCTGTGGCCTCCCAAGACTTAACTTAAGATTTAAAACAACAATACCTAATAAGAATAATAATATCTGATATTAATAATACAATTAAACCATCCATTAAACCTTCCCTCAGAGGCACTAGAGCTTAAGAAGACTTATCTCCTGCTTCTTCCTGCAAAGTTTATGGCTGGAGTAGATTGAATGGCAATGTGCAGGCCAAGCCAGCCAGCCTTTGCCATTGCTTCTGTCAAGAGGCCACTCCACTGAAGGGAGAAGGCAGGCCAAGCAGCCTTTGTGGACCCCCTTTGAGGACATAGCAGACCCCTGGGGGTCCCCGGACCACAGGTTAAGAACCACTGGCCTATAGCATTTAAACAACTGTGTATGCCTATATGTGTGCATGTACACACAAACACATTTATTTATTTATATTTATAGGATTTATATCCCACCTTTCTGCCAAGGCAATGCATACACACACAGATACACACTTATTTATTTATTTATTTATTTATATTGGATTTATATCCCACTTTTTTCCCAAGATGGGACCCAAGGCAACACCCACACACAGAGATACACACTTATTTATGTATATCCCACCTTTCTCCCAGGATGGGACCCAAGGCAACACACAAACACACACTTATTTTTGTATATCCCACCTCTCTCCCAAGATGGGACCCAAGGCAACAGACACACACACACACACACCCTGAAAAAGAGATCCCACAGCGGTTCCGCCTCACTTTGTACCCCTTGGCCGCCTCCTCCACCAGGACCACCAGGTGATTTCGGTGCTGCTTGGCCCTGTCACACACCACACAGATGGGGGTCTCCTCCTCCTTGCAGAAGAGCTTCAGGGGCTGCCGGTGCTTCTCGCAGCCTCCCTCTTTCCCTCCGGCCTTTTTCTGCCCTTGCAGCCAGAGGAGTGTCTTGGCAATTTCGGACACGTTGGCCAGCTGCCGGTTTAGGCCTGAGGCGGGCACGCTGGGCTTTTCCTTGGCACTGTGGGCAGGAGGCCTCTTTCTCCTTCCCCTCCTCCAGCTCTTCCCCCCAGTAGCCTGCCAGGCAAGGCTGGCAGAAGTTGTGCCCGCAGTCGAGGGTGACGGGCTGGGTGAAATAGTCCAGGCAGATGGGACAGGTGGCTTCCTTGCAGAGGTCTTGGAGGGAATATTCCGCAGCTGCCATGGCCACCAGAGAAAGAGAGGAGTAATAAGAGTGTGATGGTGGTGGTGGTGGTTTTATCTCTCTCTTCACTGTCTGGCTCTTTCTGCAGCTGGGAGTTTCCTTCCCCTGCTGCTGAGCTTGACACAAAACCCACTCGCAGCAAATGAAAGGGCTGGAAAGAGGCCTCTTGATAAGATACTGAAAGTTGTCCCTCTGTATCCACGGATTTGGTATCCACGAATTTGGTATCCATGGATTTAAGTATTCATGGCTTGAAAATATTATTTAAAAAATAATAATCCAAACAGCAAACCTTGATTTTGCCATCTTAACTAAGGGACACCATTTTGCTATGCCATTGCATATAATGGGACTTGAGTATTCACAGATTTTGGTATCCACAGGGGGGTGGGGGTTCTTGAGCCAAATCTCAGCAAATATGAAAGGACAACTGTATTTTCTTTCCTCCCCGCTTCTGATTTGTAAGCCTCAATCAAAAACAGCTGCATTTCACCTGGGATATCACACACACACACGCACACGGAGAGAGAAAACCCCACGGATCTTCTTTTGAAAATATGGTGGTTCAAACTACACAAATAATCCAGTTTCGAACTGGAAGATTTGCCCTGGCTCCTTCTTAAGGAGTCCTGGGATTTGTAGTTTGGTGAGGCACCAGCACTCTTTGGCCTGAGAAGGCTAAAGGTCCTTGTAAAGCTACAAATCCCAGGGTTCCATAGGGAGGAGCCATGGTAAATCATCCAGTTTCAAATTGGATTATTTGTGTAGTGTGGACTCTCAAAGCAAATATTTGTGGTTGAGGGGGATTAGAAACTGCACATTTCCCATGCACCTGAAGGACTGGAGTGCAGTTTTCAAAGTTTTGGACCAACCAGGAACCAATTCCAGTGTTCTCCTATGGAAATGGAAATTTCATTAAAAAAAAAAAAGGAATGGTCACATTGTGCATCTCATTTAGAAGAGGGAAAAAATAGATATGAGAGACAGCAGGGCTAGATGTAAGTTTGAAAAAGTCCCGCCTAATCTGAAAGCCAAGACCTAGAACTATCACAATATACACTTGGGGGTTGTCTATATGGTGAAAATACCCCTCACAGAATTCGCCAAGAATACGATGGGATCCCTCATTGTCTTATTTTATTTATTTATTTATTTATTTATTTATTTATTTATATCCCGCTCTTCAGCCACAAGGCTATCAGAGCGGCCTACAAATTGTTTTTTTAAGCAATAGCAATTTACACATCTACACTGCATTAAGCAGTTTCCAATGCGTGTTAGCTAATTGCCCCCACAAACTGGGTACTCATTTTACCGACCTACGAAAGGATGGAAGGCTGAGTGAACCTTGGAGCCCTCTGGAATCGAACTTACAATGTGGTGGCTTGCAGTACTGGCATTTAACCACTGCGCCACCAGGGCTCCTTCATATTGTGAAGGAGGGGGGTCCAAAAAGAAGAAAAATAGGTGAGAAAAGCATTTGCAGCTTTTCCCAACTTTTTAAAAAAGCTCCTGTGATATGTGCATTTCTGCTAATTAAGACAAGCTATTCAACATGAACCTCTTCCCCATACAAGATGAAGTGCAAACCTAATTGGTCAGATGAGCACAGGGGCAAGCTCCCACTGCAGCCATGTTGGATTTTCGCCTTGGTGAGATAAAATGGGGATTTGTGCTATCTTTTTTTCTCTCTTTTTTGGAAAGGTGGAATATCACTTGTGCACACCATAGAAATAGCTTCTTCTTCTTCTTCTTCTTCTTTTTTTAATTCGGTGGCAGCAGATTTTAAAAACTCAACACAGCTGCCAACTCGGCTACAGGCAGGCAAAGTTAATGGGGGCTGTAAAACCATTAAGACAAATTCCTTGGTATAGACAAGCCCTTGGATTCTTTTTGTTCTCCAGGGCAGTGGCTCTTAACCTTTTCTTTACCAGGGACCTCCTTTAAATGTCTTTTGTTGCTGTGGTCTGCCAAGACTTAACTCAAAATTTAAAACATTAATAACACCTGATGATAATAATAAAACAATTACACTATCCATTAAGCTTTGCCTCAGAGGCACTGGAGCGGGAGGGAAGACTTTTCTCTTGCTTCTTTCTGCATGTTTGTGGCTGGAGTGGATTGAATGGCAATGCACAGGCCAAGCCAGCCAGCCTTTGCCTTGGCTCCTGTCATGTGGCTGCTCCACTGCAGGCAGGAGGTGGGCCAAGTAACTTTCAAGCCTTCACTGTGACGACACTGCGGACCCCTGGGGATCCATGAACGCCAGGTTAAGAACCACTGCTCCAGGGCACACTTCAACTGGGTCTTTTTTGGGTGGGAGGAGGAAGCAGGCATAAATGTGGTTGCCAGTTCGTGTTCTTGGCTTGACAAAAACAAACACACATTCAAAATGATTAATAAATTTACAAACCCACTCTTGTCCTGGGGCATGGATATCACTTCTGATTTTTCCTGCCTCCAGATCTAAAACACCCACTTTTATTTTAAAAATCTTCCTCAACCTTGTTCCTGCTGTATCCACTGGACTACAAGTCCCATCAGTTCCCAGCTTCATTACCATTTACTTAGGGGTTTGGTTCCTTCAAAACTAATTTCTACAACATGTATCTCAAAAGTAAAACTTCTATTTTGGACTATCTCTCTGGCTTTTCTTCACAAACGAAGATTCAGGAAGGACTCATCCCGCGCTTTCTGCAAGCGCGCTGATGACTAAAAAGGCCAATCCGAGATAAACAAGTCCGGTTGCAATGGATTTGTCCTTCGAGCCTGTGCAATGGATTTTTCTGGTGGAGCACAGTGTGCACAGAACTGGTCTCACCCTTTAAACCAGAGATTCATCTGCCGTGGCCTTGCAGGCATGGACGTGGCAGCGAGGTCCTTGGGCCGTAGGTTTGATTAGAGTTTCCTTCTCTTAGATGGTTGACCTTACAGGGTTGGACGAGCACCATCTGCCCGGGTTTGGGATTGGAGTTTTCCTTCTCCTAGGACGGTTGCCACAAGGCTAGAGAGCCCATCCTGCCCTTTGACGCTCTTTGTCAGACCCTTCGGTTTTGACCTGTCTGGCATGGGAGACCCTACCGGTGGCTATTATGCCACCGCCAGCATAGCTCAAAACATCATTAGGGTACGCAAGCCTCTCTCCCACGACAAGGGGGCCTCAATGGAGACGTTTGGACTATAAATGACTAGTTTTACCTATACAACACCTAAAAGTTGTTCCCAGATGGAGCAGTACAGAGACTTCTTGAAAAAGCTAATGATCTCTGCCTAAACAAAGGAGTTCTTTGTTTCACAAAGGGAAGGGGGCATGCTGGATGCCAGAGAAGTTGCTCACTGCTGCAAAAGTATTTAAATTTTACTGTCTTTTGTCTCAGCTCCATATGGCCAGGTTGCAGCAGGGGCCTCTGCCTGCATTAAATCCCTCACCTGAACAATGCAAATAAAAATCTGAAACAGCATGTAGGCCTGTGATTCCAATATCATCACTTTTCTTTCTTTATTTTTTTAAACATATTTTGCCTGATGAAGAAGCCAATAGAAGTCATATGTTTCACATTTGGTTGGCTGGTAAAGGTATTGCTTTTTTGTGGATTTTGGATTATGTATCTCACAGGTCTCTCTACTTCTTTTTTTTAATATAATTTTTATTAATTTTTAAAATTAAATGACATACAATTTCTACACAAAACTTAACAACATATATAACAGTGATTCCCTCCACCGAGGGACTTCCCTTTACATTCATCCCTCTTTCCAAAATACCATTGTTTCCAACTCAGGTTTCCATCCTCTCCCCTTTATTAATACAAAATCTGAAAATTTACTCCATTTTTCACCAAAAACATTCTTATTTAGCCCTCCTTTTTTTTCTTTAACCATACTTGTTAATTTCTCATTTATGGCTATATTCCATACTTCATCATACCATTCTTCTATTTTGTATTCACCTTGCATTTTCCATTTCTTTGCTATTATTACCCTTGCTGCTGTCAACAGATTTGTTAGTAAATCCTTAACAATTTGAGATTCTTGTATTTTTTCACAATATGATAATAATGCTATTTCAGGGCTTAAAGGTATATTTATCTCCAGTATTTCACTTATTTCCTTCATTACTATTTTCCAAAATTTCTGCACATATTTGCAATTCCACCACATATGAATATACAGTCGTCCCTTCACATTCGCGGGGGTTGTGTTCCACAGACCTCCGCGAATGTGAAAAATCTGCGAATAATGACTGCCCTCCCCCACCCCCACCATAGCGACCATGGGGCCTCCGGAGGCCCCATAGTCGCTTTCCCCAGCCTCCCCACTCCCTTCCTAGGCCTTCCCGGGGCCTCCGGAGACCCTTCCGAGGCCCATTGATGCCTCCCCAGCCCTCCCCCCTCCCGCCCAAGCCCTCAACGGGGCCTCCGGAGAGTCTCCAGAGGCCCCGCGGAGGCCTCCCCGGCCCTCCTCACTCCCTCCCAAGGCCTTCGCGGGGCCCCGCGGAGGCCTCCCCAGCCCTCCCCACTCCCTCCCAAGGCCTTCGCGGGGCCCGCGGAGGCCTCCCCGGCCCTCCCCACTCCCCCCCAAGACCTTCACGGGGCCTCGCGGAGGCCTCCCCGGCCCTCCCCACTCCCCCCCAAGACCTTCACGGGGCCTCGCGGAGGCCTCCCCGGCCCTCCCCACTCCCCCCCAAGACCTTCACGGGGCCTCGCGGAGGCCTCCCCAGCCCTCCCCCCTCCCTCCCCGGGCCTTCGTGGGGCCTAGCAAGGCCCCGTGGAGGTCTCCCCGGGCCTTCCCCCTCCCTCCCCGGGCCTTCGTGGGGCCTAGCAAGGCCCCGCAGAGGCCTCCCCGGCCCTCCCCCTTCCCTCACTGGGCCTTCGCAGGGGCCTCCCCGGTACTCCCCAAGGCCTTCATGGGGCCTCGGAAGGCCCTGCGGAGGCCTCCCCGGTCCTTCCCCCTCCCTCCCAAGACCTTTGTGGGGCCTCCGGAGGGTATCTGAAGGCCCCGCGGAGGCTTTCCCAGCCCTCCCCCCTCCCTCCCAAGGCCTTCGCGGGGCCTCCGGCGGGTCTCCGAAGGCCCCGTGGAGGCCTCCCCGGCCCTCCCCGCTCGGTCCCAGGGCTTTCACGGGGCCTCCGGAGGCCCCGTGTCGCGGTTTTGGGAGGGGCCCGGGGGGCCCTCCCAAAACCACGAATAATCAAAACCGCGAATGTCAAGTTCACGAATGTGGAGGGACAACTGTACGTTCCCAATTCTTGACATCCCCTACAACACTGTGCTGAATACTTTTAATCTATTTGATTCAATCTTACTGGGGTTAAATACCATCTCCATATAATCTTATAATAATTTTCTTTTATTCTTACTGATAATGTTTTCAAATGTTGCATATTCCATATTTTTTCCCACTTAGATTTGTCTATTACAGTTGCTACATCTGTTTCCCAAACATCTTTTAGATACTCTTGTACTTCTTCATTATCCATTAACATTTTATATATTTTGCTTGTAATACCTTTTATAATATTTTTCTCTTGAATAGCTTTTATAATCAATTCCTCAAATTTTGTACTTTTTCTACAACTTTCCTCCTTTAAACATTTTTTGTCCATCGTTCCAACTGTATCAGTTTAAACCATGTAAATCCTTGCTCCTTTAATATTTTTTCCATATAATTTTTATTTTTCATTTTCCCCATCCATTCCTTCAACCTTATTATTTCTTGTCCTCCTAATTTTGCTTCTACTTCATTTCTTAAATTTGCTAGGAAACCCTCTCACAATATTACCGGCGTTAATGGAGATGTTCCTGGAACTAATACTAATGACTGTATTGTTTCCCTAAATTTCTTTTTTGGTTTACAAAAAAATATATTTCTTAATTTTAACTCTATCTCTTGTTTATTTATTTCCATCCATTCCATTTCCTTCACTTCCGCAACACTATCAATAATATATCTCAATTGATTCGCTACGTAATATAGCTTTAAATTAGGTAGGCCTAAACCTCCTTTTTTTGGGGATTTATACCATCTATTTTTATTGATTCTTGATCTTTTTCCTCCATTTGAATAATTATTTATCATATTTTGCCACTTTTTTAATTCCATCTCTGATACTTTAATAGGCAGCATTCTGAATAAAAAAAATATTTTTGGTAATATTTTCATTTTAACAAGATTCTTCCAAACCATGACAATATAATTTTCCCATATTTCTCTATTCTTTTCTCCATATCTTTCCTTAACATAGTAAAAAAAAATTCCTCTAGTTTTTCCAATTCTGCCACAATATTTATTCCTAAATATTTTATTTGCTCTTTTATTTTAATATATTTCTTTTTACTCTTCAAATTTTTTTGCTCTGCCTCTGTATAATTAAATATCATCATTTCTGATTTATTCCAATTTACTTGTAAACCTGTCATCTTCCCAAACGTTTCCAAATGTTTCTCTATCTCTTGCATTTTTTCCAATGGATCTTGTATTGTTATTAAAGTATCATTTGCAAACATATTCAGTTTGATCTCTTCAATATTTCCTATCCCTTTGATATCTTCATTGATATCTTTGATATTACCATAGCAAATATTATTGGGGAAAGTGGGCAGTCTCTCTACTTCTTTTGGGGGAAATTAGGGTTATAGCTGCTTTCATGAAAGGAATAATGCTACAAATTCATACACGCAACATAGCTGTTTTATGTGCAGCATTTGTTTTCATCAGAGGCCACACTCTGAACAGAAGTCCAAACTGGGGGGCTTTTAATTCCATTGATTTAAAAAATTGATTGATACCCCTGTAAAACTGAGGGCTTATCTTCACAGACTAAATACCCCGACTTGCCCCTGTTCCAGAGACCGACATTCCAGATGATGCAGGGCATTTATCCCAATCTACCCCCAAGTAGTCCTAACCACCCCCGGGGCAGATATGGGGCTGGAACAGGGACAATCCAGAGGAGGCCTTATAAACAGTTACATGAAAATACCCAGGGCGCATCTATGCGAGGGGGAGGGACAGAGTACCTCATAGTAACACTATTTTGCAGCAGCAGCGACATGTCTTAATAGTGTTTTTGGCCCCAGAAGCCCCTATAAGCTTCACATGCCAGATGGCAGCCGCAAGTACTTGCAAAAGTTCTTTGCCAGTGCCAAACTTTTTTAAAAAAGTTATCTAAGGTGTCTCTCTCTGGCTTTTCTTCACAAACAAAGATTCAGGAAGGACTCATCCCGCGCTTTCTGCAAGCGCGCTGATGACTAAAAAGGCCAATCCGTGATAGACAAGTCCGGTTGCAGAAAGCACAGCAGAAGGTTTCTTTGGGTGATGTTTCCGGGTTGTGATTCTTTCTCGTTGTCGTTTCTCTTCAAGACTTGTTCGGCGTGAATTCTCAAATAAGGCTGCAGCATTGTGGATAGTGTGTCTCCATGCTTTCCGATGTGAGGCCAGGGCAGACCATTGTTGGTGATAAATTTGGCCGAGCCTGAGATGTTGTTTCAGGGAGTCCATGTATCGTTTTTTTGGAGCACCCCTCTTACGCTGACCCATGGCGAGTTCACCGTAGAGTACTATTTTGGGGAAGCAATGGTCCTCCATCCTAGAAACATGCCCTGCCCAGCACAGCTGTGTTCTCAATATAATGGCCTCAATGCTGGTGATCCCTGGTGATTGCTCAAGGACAGCAACATTCCTCACATAGTCAGTCCAGTGTATACAGTCGTCCCTTCACATTTGCGGGGGTTCCGTTCCGCGGACCCCCGCGAATGTGAAAAATCCGCGAATAACGACTCCCCTCCCCCTCCCTCCCCAGGCCTTCACAGCGCCTTCCTAGGCCCCGCGGAGGTCTCCCTGGCCCTCCCTCCCCCCTCCCCAGGCCTTCGCGGGGCCTTGCTAGGCCCCGCGGAGGTCTCCCCAGCCCTCCCTCCCTCCCTCTCCAGGCCTTCGCGGAGCCTTGCTAGGCCCCGCGGAGGTCTCCCCGGCCCTCCCTCCCCCATCCCCAGGCCTTCGCGGGGCCTTGCTAGGCCCTGCGGAGGTCTCTCCGGCCCTCCCTCCCTCCCTCTCCAGGCCTTCGCGGGGCCTTGCTAGGCCCTGCGGAGGTCTCCCCGGCCCTCCCTCCCTCCCCAGGCCTTCGCGGGGCCTTGCTAGGCCCCGCGGAGGTCTCCCCGGCCCTCCCTCCCTCCCTCCCCAGGCCTTCGCGGGGCCTTGCTAGGCCCCACGGAGGTCTCCCCAGCCCTCCCTCCCTCCCTCTCCAGGCCTTCGCGGGGCCTTGCTAGGCCCCGCGGAGGTCTCCCTGGCCCTCCCTCCCCCCTCCCCAGGCCTTCGCAGGGCCTTCCTAGGCCCCGCGGAGGTCTCCCTGGCCCTCCCTCCCCCCTCCCCAGGCCTTCGCGGGGCCTTGCTAGGCCCCGCGGAGGTCTCCCCAGCCCTCCCTCCCTCCCTCTCCAGGCCTTCGCGGGGCCTTGCTAGGCCCCGCGGAGGTCTCCCCGGCCCTCCCTCCCCCATCCCCAGGCCTTCGCGGGGCCTTGCTAGGCCCTGCGGAGGTCTCTCCGGCCCTCCCTCCCTCCCTCTCCAGGCCTTCGCGGGGCCTTGCTAGGCCCTGCGGAGGTCTCCCCGGCCCTCCCTCCCTCCCCAGGCCTTCGCGGGGCCTTGCTAGGCCCCGCGGAGGTCTCCCCGGCCCTCCCTCCCTCCCTCCCCAGGCCTTCGCGGGGCCTTGCTAGGCCCCACGGAGGTCTCCCCAGCCCTCCCTCCCTCCCTCTCCAGGCCTTCGCGGGGCCTTGCTAGGCCCCGCGGAGGTCTCCCTGGCCCTCCCTCCCCCCTCCCCAGGCCTTCGCAGGGCCTTCCTAGGCCCCGCGGAGGTCTCCCTGGCCCTCCCTCCCCCCTCCCCAGGCCTTCGCGGGGCCTTGCTAGGCCCCGCGGAGGTCTCCCCAGCCCTCCCTCCCTCCCTCTCCAGGCCTTCGCGGGGCCTTCCTAGGCCCCGCGGAGGTCTCCCCGGCCCTCCCTCCCTCCCTCCCCAGGCCTTCGCGGGGCCTCCGGAGGGCCTCCGGGGGTCCCTCGAAGGCCTCCCCACCCCTCCCCAAGCCTTCGCGGGGCCTCCGGAGGTACCGCGAAGGTCTCCCCACCCCTCCTCAGGCCTTCACGGGGCCTCCGGAGGGCCTCCGGGCATCCCGCGAAGGCCTCCCCACCCCTCCCCAGGCCTTCATGGGGCCTACGGAGCGCCTCTGGGGCCCCCGTGGAGGCCTCCCCGGGCCTCCCCGCTCCCTCCAGGTCTTTTCACGGGGCCTCTGGAGGCCCCGTTTCGCGGTTTTGGGGGGGGGGCGGGGGGGCCCTCCCAAAACCGCGAATAACCAAAACCGCGAATGTCAAGTTCGCGAATGTGGAGGGACAACTGTATTTAGGATTGTGCGTAAACAGCGCTGATGAAAGCGTTCGAGGAGTCGTAAGTGGAGGCGATAGGTTACCCATGTTTCAGATCCATAAAGGAGGATAGACAGTACAATGGCTCTATACACACTGATTTTTGTGTTTCGCCTCAGGGGTTTATTACTCCAGACTCTTTTGTAAAGTCTTCCAAATGTGCTATGTGCCTTTGCTAATCTGTGATCGATTTCTTTGTCAATCTTGGCACCTGAGATGATGCTTCCCAGTTAGGTGAACTGCTGAACAGACTTGAGCACAGAGTTGCCGACGGCAATGTGGGGATGGTGGTGTTCGTCCTGTGGTGCAGGCTGGTAAAGAACTTCCGTTTTCTTCAGGTTGACTTCCAGCCCAAACAGCTCTGCAGCTGTTGCAAAGCAGGATGTTAGGCACTGCAGAGCTGCTTCTGTGTGGGCAACAAGGGCAGCATCATCAGCGAACAGTAGCTCATGGACTACATAGTTTAGAGTCTTAGTGTGAGCCCTCAGACGGCTTAAGTTAAACAACCTACCATCAGTAGGGTAACGTATATAGATGCCGTCGTCTTCTTCGGTCTAAGGTGTGCTGGAGTGTTATAGCGATTGTTCAAATTAAAAGGAAAGCAAAACAAAAAATAACCCCATTTTATCACCTTAGCAATTGCTTGCTAAGGTGAAAATCCAAATTGGCAGCAGCAGGTGCTTGCCCTGTTACCAAGCCCTACCTCGCACACTCACCCAGTCAATCAGCTTTGACCTTCCTCTAGTGTGGGGAAGCGATTCAAAGCAAATTGCTTGTCCTAACAAGCAGGAATACACATCCCCTTGCTGTTTTTTAAAAACTATGGGAAAAGCCACAAAGGCTTTTCCTGTGTTGTTTTTGCTGTTTTGGGCCCCTCTCTTTCTGAATACAGTGCATTGGTGTGGGGTACCATTTAGACAGGTAGGATTCCCAGCAAATTCCATAAGGGGTATTTTGACCATTTAGACACACAGAGAGTTTAATTTTTCCCACCGGATTAGGCTCTGTGTATCTGCAGGAGCCCATCCCAACACACTGTCCCTCACTGCCGCCACCAGCTGCCTGACTGTCCCGGAAACCAGGTAGGAGTCCCTAAGCAAGGCTAGTCACATGCAGGGGGCCTTCATTCACGTGTTGCAGGCCCCCTTCCTGGCTTCTGCATCAGCAGGGGAAATGGCAGTAGCGGCTGCAACAACTGGCTGGCATTATGTTTGGATGCCTGCCTGTTTTCTGCAGGTAAATGGGGGCAGAACAGGCCAGATCCAGAGCAAGGATATGCCAGCACTCATCACCTGCACTTGAGTATTCCACCACTTGTACAGTTGTCCCTTCATATTTGCTGGGGTTTGGTTCCAGGACACACACACCCCACCGTGGATACCAAAATCTGTGAATACTCAAATCCCATTATATGCAATGGCATAGCAAAATGGTGTCCCTTATAGAAGATGGCAAAATCAAGGTTCGCTTTTTGGATTATTTCTTTAAGAATATATTCAAGCCATGAATACTTAAATCCGCGGATGCCAAATCTGTGGATATGGAGGGACAACTGGACTTAATGGAGTCCTGCTTCCCTGGAGGACAGCCAGGCTGCCACTTGCAAGCTGCCTTAAATTTTAATAGAGTTGCAGTCATATCAAGCTGGATCCAAATATAGAACAACTGTTGCACAGCAAATGCCCCTCCGTGACAAACCAAAGACGAGTATTGTTTGGATCCTCCATTTCTAAAACTTTCTCCCCCTGTGTTCATTTCGCAGTAACAACTACAGGCATCCCACATTTAACAAAGCCTCTGACAAAAAGTTCTTTGTTACAAAGGCTTTTAATGCTCCCAATCCCTTTTCTTCCTTATTCTCCATCTAGCTGGACATTCTTTAGCAGCATTGGTACCTGGAGGATGGTGAAAGAAGACTAGAGAAATACAGACTTTTTGTGTCAGGTTGCAGCAGTGTGTATATGATAAACAGTACAGTGCTATAAAAAAATTTAAGCTGAAAAAAAGCCAGTCTAGGAAATATATAACTAAATACTATGAGGCTTCATGTCTGGAAAAATGAGAATACAGTGAAAGGGAATTGGAATACTTTTTTAAATCAGGCACAGGAAAGCTGCTATATGAAGCAATGACCCTGACGATTAAAATCTCTGAACTCCAATTGCCTTCCAAAGATTTGAATTTATATTATCCTAGCCAGATTTCATCTATAGATATAAATTATAGCCAGTGGACTAAGACTCTGAGAGACCAGGGTTCAGATTCCCACTCAGACAGAGAAACCAACTGGGTGATCTTGGGCAAGTCACTCTCAGCCTTCAAGACAAGCAATGGAAAAATCCCTCTGAATCATTGAGCTTTCACAACCATACATAGAAACTGAAAATATGATAGCATGGGCAATCCTAACTTTAGTATTAAATGATATATCCTTGACACTTCAGGATCTTGTTTATTTCCTTCACAGTTGCCCATCCGAGGCCTAGACTTCTGCTGATTTCTTGATTACAGTCTCCATTCTGATTAATGGTTGAGCCAAAGGATAGAAAATCGAACTATTCCATGTCTTCATTGTCCACTTTAAAGTTCTGTAAAATCATCTATGGTCATTATTTTTGTTTTAAAATTCAGTCTCATCACTATAGCAAAACCCCCTGACTAATATAGTGATGATTGTAAGAAATGTACATTTTGATGAACAATGTTGTTGCTGTTGTGTGTCTTCAAGTTGGTTCTGACTTATGGTGATCCTAAGGTGAACCTATCACAGGGTTTCTTGGCAAGATATATTCAGAGGGGGTTTGCCTTTGCCTTCCTCTTAGGCTGAGACAGTATGACTTGCTCAAAGTCAGCCAGTCAATTTCCATGGCTGAGCAGGGATTTGAACCCTGGTCTCTGTTGAGGAACAATACTGCCACCTTATGATAACTTATTCTAATGACTGGAATAAATTCCAGTCATCATCATCATCATCATCATCATCATTATTATTACCATATTAGAAACAGCATCTGTATGTAACCGAGAGCTTTCCCTCTGCCCCCCTCCCACCCTCACTGTGTGAACTTTCTTGGGAGTGGCTGCCATTGCCCCATGGATTAGAGTTTTTTGGGCCCTAATTTTCAAAACAGTGCACATGTACAATAAAACTACTGCTAGGGTTTTCCCATGTTGAGGACATTGGGCAGAAGGGTGTTGTATTGCTACAACCCATTGCAAACTGCCTTGAAAATCAATTGCTTGATATATAGCTTCAACATAAAGTTTACATGTAGAAAAATGTGTTGTATATTTCAAGTTAGTGCCACTGATGGTATTGCTCAGTCTGTACTCAGAGGGAAAACATTCCTTCTATGGAATAACTTAGCTTGCTTGGTTATCTCTCAAGCAGGAAAGATTACCACTGTGTAACCAAGCTCTGGATTTCTTTTTCTACTAGCTGTACCTGCTGTAATGTACGCTGTTAAAAAAACTCCCAAAAAAACACCCAGTAGACCTCACAGCAACCCTGTAAGGTAGGTTGATGAATTTTTAAATTCCTCCTGCCTTCTCAGCATTCTGCACTTTTTCTGGAATAGCTGTGAGTGACTTGTCCTGTTGCCGCAACTGCCAACGCCACCAGTTAATTACCTGGGTCCCGTCACAACCAGCGCAGCCCACCACTCCTGCCAGTTGATTGCCTGGGTCCTGTCGCAGGCAGCCTGTTGCCACCACCAGTTGATTGATTGGGTCCTGTCATAGCAGCAAAGGCAGCGTCCCACCACCGCCACCATCACCACCAGTTAAGTGTCTGGGTCATGTTGCAGCGGCGGCAGCAGCGTCTTGCTGCTGCCAGTTTACTGTCTGGGTCCTTTTACAGTGGCAGCAGCCGCTGCCACACCAGTTGATTGCTTGGATCCCATTGCAGGCAGCCCACTGCCACCACCAGTTGACTGTCTGGGTCCCAATCTGGGCCACAGATTGAGTGACAGGAGTGGATTGTGAGGTGGAGAGGGAATTTTCATGTGGGTGGTGATTGGTTGGGTGTGTTTCCTGAGCAGCCAATCAGCACACTGGGAAAGGCAACATACCCAAGAGAATTACTGTATATGCATAAATAGGAATACCAAGGCATCCATAAAATTACATGTATGATAGTGAGGGGTTTTCCCCATGAGATGTAAGCAATCCAGATTCTAAGGAGGAAGCTTTCCAGGGGCACATATTAAACATGCGCTATGGATCCTTTCTTAATTGTTATTTTTTAAATTAGTTATTTGTAGTGGTGGTACCTGGGGTTTGTGGAGAGGCCAAGCCTCACCAGGTGACAATGCCAGAGGAAGGGGTGACACCAGCCGTAGTAACACCACCGTTTTTTTGAATGAAAGCACCCTTGCGTAAGATACCCCTATGACATTATTGGGGTCACCATAAGTTGACAGGTGACTTGAAGGCACACACATACATACATAAATACGGTACATACATGCATGCAAACACACAAAGAACTAATTTAGATATGTATCGTGTTAACAAATCTCTTCCTGGGTAACTATCCCACCAAGCTGAAATATAAAATCAGCCCTTTGAAACCAACTGAATTAATCAGAACATCAAAGGAAAAACTAACACAGAAAGAGCATATAAATGTTTGCTTATATAAATCCAACTCAGGGTCCTGCAGGTTCACCTAAAGAAGTGTGAATTCTCGTGATATAGGTCCTTGGGTTTTGCTTTTCCTTGTTTCACCTGTGTCTGCTGGTTCCATTCTTCTGGAGAGTTCTTTGTAGTACAGGTTGATTCCTGTGTCCACAAGGGATAAGTTCCAAGACACCACCATCCCCCCCACCCCTGGTGGATATCTGAAACCATGGATAATAGGAAACCCTATTATGTTCAATGAAACAAACGCGAGAAGTTGACCATAGAATCACACTGAAGGACCTAGAAATGCCTAGAGAGGACATATGTTTTCGGACATGGACAAGTGAAACCATGGATACTAAATCTGTGGATATGGGGTGCGACCTGTAAATTCTTGGATTTGCACCAAGGCAATTCCAAATGTTTTTTTTTTTTTTTAAAACAGCATCCTGGGGCATGGATTGCTGAGGTGGTCCTATGATTTGAAGGGCAAGCTTTCTCCTCTCTGATGTTTTTTTAATTCATAGAGTTATAGTGCAAAGGTGCTATTTCACTGATAAAATTATGACTTTAACAAAAAAAGAGAGAAGAGGATAAGGATTCTAAGATATGTCTCAGAATTTTTTAAAAAACATTTAAAGATGGGAATAAAATGTTGCAGTGGCTGTTGGGAATTTCCAGAAAATAGTTGAGGACATCAGAAATGTTATTTGGACATTTAATTAAAAAGCTGAGGACTACAGCAACAAAAGCTGCAATCTCTCAATACATTAGTCCTGCTTGGAGGAGCCTTCAAGAAATCAATGTATACTTAATAGTTATGCTAGGCTGTAGAAATGCCCATGGAACAGCCAACCCATGACCCCTTTCTGAATGGTTGAAATTTCTTATAATACTGAATGGAGCAAAAAGTTTTTTAAAAACTTGTTTTTTTTGAAAGTGGAGGTTTTCTTAACATCACTTTAAGGGTGGGAGGATTTTTCATTCTCTCAAGTAAAACAGAAAGGGAGGTAGGATAAACGAATCCAGAAGCACCTTTGAGACGAACTGGTTTATTTTAGCATGAGCTTTCATGGATACCAGTCCACTTCTTGTTCAGAATCTCATGCTGAAATAAACCAGTCTCATGGTTTTAAATTACAAGAGGATAGATTTTGATTGAACATTAGAAGGAACATCTTGATAGTAAGTGCAGTTTGACAATGGAACTAATTACCTAAATTGGTAGTAGAGTCTGTTTCTCTGGAGGTCTTCAGAAAGAGGCTCGGCCACTACCAATGCTAGAGTACCTGCATTGAACACAGAATAGGACCTAATGTCCCTGTTGGGAACAATGTTCCTTTAAGCCAAGGTAAAATATTGTATATGGCTGTGAAGGGTGTGTAACACCAGGTGTCAACCCTGAGTAATCACCACAGTATATGAGTGAGCTAAGACCCAGAGCTGGTGTGGGTTTTAGTGGATTGGAGAAGTTGCTGTGTAAGTTTGGTGAAAGTGGTGGGTTGGCTATTGTGAATATTTTGCAATACTACAGACAGTGTGTGTTGGAGTTTTATCTGGTACATACTGTAACAAGAGATAAAGAGCCTCCAAGGACTTAGGAAGAATCCAACTGTTGTCTGTGTGTCATTTCAAGGTTGGTCAGTGCCATATTGCCAAATACTGCTAAAGGGTTCTATGCTTCCACACTCTGCTCTAAGTAGCTACTGTTGGGGACAAGCACCTCAGACAGTGCTAATAGTTGGCTTCTCAGTGGGCCTAGTTTTTTTGTTTGTCACTGCATGCCTTGCAGGCATAAAAGAGAGCCAACAGTCCCATGAGTCCCATTCCAACTATTCCATGATAATTACTGCCAGCCCAAAAATATATTTCCCAGGGAAGAGATGCTGTATTAACGTCAGTGTGTCTTCCCTTGGGAGTAATATTCTCTTGGGCTGGTAGTAGTGAGGTCTCCTGCCTAAATCAGGATCACTTGGGGTTGTCTACACTGGCCAAATACCCCAGCTTGACCTCATTCTGGAGCCCTGTAGTCCAAACAACACAGGGCATTTACCCCAATCTGCCCCTGGGCAACCCAAACAACTCCTGGGGCAGATACGGGGCTGGAACAGGGGTAAGCCAGAATAGGACCCTTTACAACAATCATAGAATCATAGAATCATAGAATTGCAGAGTTGGAAGAGACCACGAGGGCCATCCAGTCCAACCCCCCTGCCACAATGTAAGACATTACCTGATTTACTAAACTTCTGCTGGATTGGGCCCCACGTGTCCATAGGAGCCTGTCTGGCATGCTGCTGCTGCCAGCTCCCTGGCTGTTCGGGAAGCCAAGCAGAGGTCCTGCAGCACATGACCAAGGCTGGTTACAGGCAGGGGGGCTGCAGTCACATGTTCTGGGACCCTTAACCAGCTTCCTCATTAGCAAGAAAATGGTGGCAGCAGCTTCAGTAATGGGCTGGCATCCTGTTTGGACTCCAGACTGTTTTCTGCAGGTAACGGGAGGGGGGAGGTATAGGCTAACTCTGCAGCCAGGATTGGGGAACCAGCATAGTGTACATTAGTGTAGATAAGACCCTTGTCATCCTAAAGCACATCCCTCTATTCTGGACTCAAGTAAGTGAAGATCCTTAAATAAAGCAGCTTTCCCTAAAACAACATATCAGTCCCCTTGTACAAGAACAATGAAGGCTTCCTCCTTTCCCCCCTCCAGAACTGGCCTTGTAGGGAGGAGGGAAAAAAAGGATATTAAAAACCAGGATACTGAAGACAATATATATTGTTCTCTTTTTTTAAAAAAAAAAATATTTTAAATTCTTAAATTCATACATCAACCATATTACACTCTTGAATAATACTTCTTTCTTTAAAATGATTACATTGCTTTCATCTTAATTATTAACAATGATTTAATTCTTTGTCCTCTTGCAAGTGCTCCCCACCCCCAGGACCATCTATAGCAATTATTTATTTCATTTTCCAAAATTGCATTGATTCCCTTGGGGGTGTATACGCCCTTTTTCTTAAAAAAACATAATCTATAAATGGTTTCCATATTTCATCAAATTTAGAACTTTTCCATAATCCTTTTTAATTTTCAATCTACATGTTAATTTATCATTAATAATAATGTCCCATACTTCTCTATACCATTCCTCTATATGATAATCTCCTTATATCTTCCGTTTTCTAGGTATCACTAATCTTGCCACTGTTAATAAATTTGTAATCAATCTTTCAGAACTTGGGTATTGTTCTCTTTCTGTGATTAGGCCTGGTATCTTTTATGATGGCTAAAAGTTTAATCTCTCTAAAATAGTAACAATAACAATAAGAATGTTGTTATCTCTTACCTGCCTCTCCCTATGGATCGAGGTGGGGAACAACAAATTAGTTAAAAGCACATATCAATGAAGAACATATATCAATTTAAAAGAACAAGTAAAACCAAGACATTTTAAAACAGTCAATACACAATTTAAAATTTACACTTTAAAATCATCTGGATAGGCCTGTAAGCACCAAGCCAGAGGGACTAGAGAACTGTAGAACAAATCATTCTTTTATTGAGTTGTATAGACTGTGACCAGAATTAACCTCTCTGAGGACTTCTGCAGGAAAGGAAAAAATGCTCTTGACCCACAAATCCTTGGTTTTTAGATTAATTCACTTGCCTCAGAAATTAGGGTCCATGAGACCAACTTGGCTGTCTTAAAGAGAGGTTCTTTTTTTTTTCTTTGGCAGATTATATATATTTGAACCTTTTATTACAGAGTACTACGCAAAGGGAATGGTGGGGAAATAAGAGATGTTATACAACTGAGAATGAATTGGTCTTAGAAAAGCAATAGAAGTTAAACTATTCTGAGGTGGCCTCCTAGGAACACCCGAAAGAAGGGCAGAATGATCTGTCCTGAGAATGAGGCTCCAGAAAACATGTAGAGAAGCTCTTCTGTGTCAACATTATAAAAGGCCACCTGGCCCTCTGCACAGCTCAGAAACACTCGGATTTTCTTCGGCTTCCCATTCAGGGACAAGGGAAGATCTGATTGTCCTACAGCCCAGATCCCACACTCAGGACTAACCTTAATAGGGCCTTTTCTCTTCACAGACTTCCTGGCAACACCCACAGCCCACTGTTCCTCACTTCTCACAGAAATGTCCCAGTAATATCTGCCTGCTGAGAATTCCTGAAGCCCCAGCACAAAAGGAGACAGGTTAAATCTGTCAGGATGCTCGGGCAGATCTTGATACTTCTTGTCCCATCTCACACTTTTAAGATCTCCAGACAAGATGAGCCGTGGAAACGCTGTGTCTGAATCCAGAGTCACATTCACTAGGGGGGCAGGGGGGTGGAGAGAAAATGAGGAAACCAAAGAAAAACAATCATTCGGGGCATTGGTGTCCTGAGTTTCAGGACTCCCCCTTTCCCCCAAAATCACATTCCTCTCTCAAATCAGGAGGGTTTTTGCAGGCAGTGGTTGAAGACTGATTGGAATGGTCCTCTCCTTCTTCCAGGCTCCTGCACACACACACACACACACACACACACACACACACAGTACTTTCCTAGTAAATCACATGCCACGTTTTGGGTAAGGTTAGCTTGGAGAAGAGAAGACTAAGAGATGACATGATAGCCATCTGTAAACATCTCAAGGGATGCTTGTTTTCTGGATTTAAATTACAAGAAAGAGATTCCACCTAAACATTAGGAAGCACTTCTTGAGTGTAAGAACTGTCTGACAATGGAAATGTAGCATTCTTCTTGCACCCCTGCTCAGTAAGTTTAGGAAATTCCTTGCATGCTCAAGTTTCCACATCCCTTCTCTTCTCAGGTGTCTTAGTCATTTGGAACTATGGGGTGACCATTGAGTCATTCATCACATGGCCTCCTAATTTAAATGTTTTATGATGCTTTGTCTTTGTTTTCTTCTTGGGGCTTCTGCAGCTTCTCCATGCTACTTTTCTTCCCTTTTCCCCCTTTCCGCCATGCATCTAACTTCCAAAACATGAAGAAAAGAGGCGAGCTCTTGCTAACCTGCAATCACCTCTTTATCTGAAGAAATATGGATATTACTGCTATAATATTTAGAAACTTCTGATTTGATTATCCTAATCTGAACTTCCCAAGATTGGGTGAGTTTTCTACCCTGAACTGTAATCCTCTTAGTTACTTAGGGACTTAGATTTGTGTTGAATATGTAGATTAAGATTGCTATACTTTAAGTAAACCTTTGATATGTATTTTTAAGCAAATTTCTTTATTGTCTTTAATTTGTCTACTTGATTGGGTGATTAGACCACATACAAATGCTAACTGACCTGGGTCAAAGTCTTCCCTACTGCTAACTCTGCTTACTTTGAAAGAAAGTTTTCTTAAGAAGATATTCCTAAAGGACTAGCTCCCTGGAATCTTTAATAAATTTTTAATTTTATACTTGCTATGCCCCAACAGATAGACTATATCAGGGGTGGGGCAGACCCTCCCTCTCTGCAGGTCTTTAAACAGAGGTTGGATGACCATCTTTCAAAAATGCTGCAGTTGTGTATTCCTGCATGGCAGGATGTAGGATTCAATGGCCCTTGCAGCTCATTCATGGCTTCTCACAAGAAACTAACCCCAAATAAGAGCAGTCAGAAATAAATAGTTGTCTTCTTTTTTCAGCAAGATTGGAAAGAAAACATAAGAGATGAACAATTTCCAAAGGAGCAGCAGGTGCAGTCTGTTGAAGTAGAACAACAAAGAGCTCTGGGGCTCCTTAATGTTAATAAGCTTATTATAGCATGAACTATTCTGATGGACCATAGCTTACTTGATCAGATACCTGAAGTGATACTTGGAGGTTAGGCAGTACACAGAGCAGGGGATGGGGCTATTGACAGCGAAGAAAGAGGGGAAATTAAATATCCAGGCAGTCATGATAGTAAGAATTACTTTCTTACCACTTGCCACTTATGAAAATGGTTGTTTCTAACACAAATACCCTGGGAGGAAAATATTCTCTTTACGCAATCTTTGTCGAAATGAAGTTGCAGGGGGTGGAGAGTTAGGTACCCCACTGTGGCACTCCTGTTGTGGAGCACCCTCCCCTTTGAGACCTGATTGGTGCTGAGGGTGGTTTCATTCTGGTGCTATGTTAAAACTTGTTGTTGTTGTTTTATTAATGCCTTCAGGAATTCATGATTCCAATCTGTATACCTACATGGTTTAAGACTCTTTTATCATTTTAAATTATTCAATTTTTAAAAATTATTTAAATTGTTTAAGTTTTTAGAATGTTTGTTTTTATTGAAAATTTTAAATTATTTTTTTTTTACAGTTTTAATGTATTTTATTTTTTAAAAAAGAAAAAAAAGCCCCACAAAATCATGACAATTGAGTTGGTTGCTGAATTTCTGTGTCACAGTCTATATTTTGGGGAATTAACAGAAATTGATATTAATTTAAACCACACCTAGAAAAAATGAGACTAAAAATCAGGCTGGAGGGTGACAAAGAATAGTCCACAGTGGACATCACCAAATCAAAGTATAAGCAGCCCTGACTGGAATAAAGGGGGTTATCAGAGCAGGACCCTGGGCATCTGGACGCAGAGGATCAATGGATAGTTTTGACTGGGCTCTTGAAATTGCTGGCGGCCTGAAGCTGCAGCTGGTAAGCCATAGGGTGGATCTTGAATCTATAAAGTCTGGGCACAAACTGGTTGGCTGGCTGCTTTGGCCGATACTCGGGGTGCACCGTGAACAACATGTGAGGGAAGCCAGTCCCAAAATAGGCCCCATCTGTATGATGGTGGTGGGACGATTTGGGAGTATAAACATCCATGCACTTAGGGCAGTACAGATTGACCATGGCTTCGCCTGGGATATCAGAAAAGCCAATGGGCAGCATGGGCTGGTTCTCACAATAAACTCAAGGACAGTAGCCAGAGTCTCCTTGCTGGTATTTTTCAAGCATTTGCGCAATGCCACGGTTTGTGAGGATATAGCAGGCATGGATGAGCCCATAGAGCATTTCAGCTGCCTGCTCAATCAAGTCACTCTGATTAGGATTGTCCTCAAGCTCTTCATCAGGTTCCAAGTCGAGAATCATATCCAAAGCTTGGCGATAGTGGAGAACTTGCTCATTGAGACCAGTTAAGTTGAACTTGTCTTGGATGTAGTCTTCATCCACCTCACAGAAGAACTCATTGCCACACAAGCCACAGAACCAAGAAATCCAAGATACCTCTTCAGAGCTACTCATCTTCCTGTCCTCTCGCAGAGGCAGCTCCACTGCCAGGGATTCCTCCTCTTTATCCTCTACAGAGAAACTCCCTAATCCTATGCCCCAGGAACTCACCCCAGGGGGCAAAACTGCCTCAAGGAGAGGGACACCTTAAATTATTCAAATTGATTTCATTGTAAGCTACCCAGAAATCTTACAATACTTGGCAAGATAAGTAGAAGCACACACATTTATTTATAAAATAAAAATTATTTGAAGGTTATTTGAAGGACTGTATCTCCCTTTATGAGCCCGTTATCTCAGATTGGCCTTTTTAGTCATCAGCACGCTTGCAGAAAGCGCAGAATGAGTCCTTCCTGAATCTTCATTTGCGAAGAAAAGCCAGAGAGAGAGAGAGAGAGAGAGAGAGAGAGAGAGAGAGAGAGCGAGCACTCTACCATCATCTGGAAAGGTCCTTCTCTTTGTTCCACCACCCTCTCTGGCTCATTTGGTGGGAATGATGGAGAAGGCCTTCTCAGTGGCTGCTCCTAGGCTTTGGAACTCTATCTCTGCTCTCATTTTGCCAACAGGTAAAATCATTCTTGTGTCATCAGACAGGTGCAATCTGGTGGGGCTTGCAAATGCTGTATGATTTAGATTTTAAGGTTCATGTAGTTTTACCACTTTTTAATATTTGTAACATTTTTAAACATTTTAACTATACATTGTTTAATTTGTTTTTAAATTGCATATTTATACTTTTGATGTTTGTGTATTGTTTTAATTTGCATTGTTTTAAACCCATGTTAACTGCCTTAAGTCCCTATAATGGAAGGCCTGGATTGGGTTGTGTATCAAAGCCAAGGTAACAGAGAAGACAACTCACCCTTCCATAACACACTGTGAATAATTGGGAAGATTCACATAGCCAGAGAAAAGGAAGCTGCATACGTTCACAGGAGCAGGGAATAGCTACCATGTCCTGCTCTCCCTACATCCTGGACTATTATTTCAGAGCAGATCCATGATCCAAGTCTACAATAGTTCGAGGTAGCACCTTGGACCGGTGGTATTTACAGCCCTACTAACTCCCTCTCCCAAGAAAACACAACCAACCAAGTTTCTGCCCAGTTCCCCACCCCTCATTAAGATGCAGTCTTGCTTTGGAAATTTACCTTTCTGCGGCGAGGGTCCAGATAAGAGAACATCTGGGAAGAACAGAAGTACAAAATATAAGCACCCAACCATTGTGTCTACAACAACTCTTGCAACAAAAATATCAGATCATAAGGAAGCAGCCCCTTATTTCAAGCAGAGAATTTGTGGAACCTGTCTTCTGACTATGTCATTGGCTCATGCTAATTTGCCTGCCTGGTTTGGGACTTGCATGGCTCTGCAGTGGCTCAGTGCTTGGGATTCCTGGGTTGTACATGGATACACAACCCAAGGAGAGAGAATATTTCAGGACACACACACCTTTCCTCAACAAGCCAAGGAAAGCAATCATGCGAAATTCCAAAGCCCCACCCCCTCGCTGATGTCCAAATAAGTTTAGAGGTTTCCACATGAGGTTTTTACTGTGTAATTACCTCCCCATGTTTGTGGCTGGGTCCCGATACAAATGCTTTCAGTCTGTAATTTTCCCATATTTTCCACCACTTTTTCTGTCATTTTTCTGTCCAGAAAGAGATCTGCAAAGAAAAAATACAAAATGGTTGTACAATGCCTTTTCATCTGTATTGCTAGGAGCTTCTGTTTGGAAGTACTCTAGCTTCATGTTTAACTTCAAAAAGAGCAAATGTCAATAGCGATGAGAGAGCCTAGCATATAGTCCTTGCAGCTTCCTTTCCTTACCTTTGACCTTCTTCATGACATCTTCTAGGAAGGGATTTATGTCATACGTTTCTGAGATCTTCCACTTCAGGGCAGGAGGAACAAGCTGAACACTCCAAATTTTCTCTCTCTCCTCAGACCTGATGGAGAAAAATAAGCTTAGTTTATTATCCAGAATACCTGAGTAGAACACAGGAAATGAATTCTGGGAGGGGTGCAGAAAGTTACAGAATCATAGAATCATAGAATAGGAAGAGACCACAAGGGCCATCTAGTCCAACCCCTTGCCCTGCAGGAATACACAATCAAAGCATTCCTGACAGATGGCCATCTAGCCTCTGTTTGAAAACCTCCAAAGAAGGAGACGTCACCAAACTCTGAGACAGTGCATTCTATTGCCAAACAGCTTTTACCATCAGGAAAGTCTTCCTAATGTTTACGTGGAATCTCTATACATTAGGAAGAATTTCCTGATAGTAAGAGCTGTTTGGCAATGGAATGCACTGTCTCAGAATGTGGTGGAGTCTCCATATACTCTCAACAAAGTTGAGAGACATAGGCACGTTTTGAAAGGCAAAGAGGGACAGAGATGAACTGGGGAAGATGGCTCTTTTTAATAGCTCCTAGCATCCAAAACTGAGACTTCAGAAGGACGAAAGACCTGTATCTCTCTGTCTCCCTAATGTCTAGTGACATTACCTCATATGGTACTATCTTGCTCAGAGTTTCTCTGTCCATTTTCTTCATCTGCTGCCAGTTGGAAAAGGCATGGAAACTGTTAAATACAATTACACCCCATTGTGGATGTTTCCACAGAGATGCAGAGAAGAGACAGAAAATGAGTGCTCTTTGCAATACCAAGATGTCTCTTAGTCTCTGTTTCCATCATACCAGGTATTTCTAACAGCACACATTTGTAGAGGGACAGGAACCAGTGTGGCATAGTGGTTTGAATGTTGAACTATGACTGTGGAAATCAGGGTCTGAATCCCTGCTTGGCCATGAAAACCAACTGGGTGACCCTGGACAAGTCACACACTCTTAGACTCAGGAAAGCCTGTAATAGGTTCACCTTAGGTTTGGCATAAATCAGAAATGATTTGAAGGCGCACAACAACAACTGAGCCAAAATAGGGAAATTAGTTTTAAAGGAGGACACCAGTATAATGGGTATTTTATTTTCAGTATTTATACTTCATTCTTCAACCACAAGGTTCCCTGAGCGGCTTATGATTAGTCAGTTTGACCATTCCCAGACCTCAGGTGTACTATAAAGAAGACACAATACACAAAGAAAAGGGGATGGTGAGGTGGGAATTAAGGCACTTATCACACGAGGCAGGTAAAGCACAATTATAGCAAGATAAACATTGTCTTTGGCTGGGACTTATCTATAACTCAGGCAATTACGTAACACTCATACTGGTTGTAGCTCTCCAAAACGGTGTGTGGCTCCTCACAGATTCTACAAAAGCCTCCAAGGTTCTTTCTCTGACATTAGAGCTCCACTAGAGGCAAAAAGGGGCTATATTGGAACACACATTGTGGATTGATTGATAAGAGAGGCTTCCTGGTCCCCAGACACATCATAACACAGGAGGCAATGTACACGAACCCCAGTTCCAATGGCAAAGAAAAAGAATAGCAAGGAGGGAGAAGAGATCCATAGTGTGAGAATAAGGATGCAATCCTATGCGATCTTATTTACGGTAAGTGTAAGTC
Source organism: Gambelia wislizenii (assembly GCA_030847615.1). Classification (NCBI taxonomy): domain Eukaryota; kingdom Metazoa; phylum Chordata; class Lepidosauria; order Squamata; family Crotaphytidae; genus Gambelia; species Gambelia wislizenii. The sequence goes on from JAUMIR010000002.1 coordinate 36,011,148, forward strand.
CAACTGAATGCAGTCAGATTTAAGGCTGATTAGCTATATACAGTAGTTGTCCTCCCCCCATTATAATCTGTGAAATGCTAGCACTAATCATAACTCTAATCATGCATTCCTTCCCTCCAAAGGAGCCTTGACAACCATTTCCTTCATTCAATGTCCAATGTCAGTACCATAAAGAGAAATATGTAGAAGCGACTTACTTTTTCAAGGTCCTTCCAATATCCTAGAAGGGAAAAAGAAAGAAAGAGAGCTTAGTACTTGCCACAATCTGAAAATGCTGGAGGGTGAGGCCCTCTTGTATTCAGATAATGAATTCAAGATGGTGTATGCGGGGGGGGGGGAGATTTCTCAAAGTGAGGACAAACTATTGTCTTAGGTCTGGTCTAGGTGAGGGAATAAAATGTGGATTGGTGCGCAGTAATGCAAATTTGCAGCAGCTTTCAACATAATGATTTTTTTCAGTCACTGGTGTGCGTAGCTATCTGTGTTTGCTGTTCACACGGAGGCATGCCAGCGAATCAAGATGGCGGACGCGATGTGGTTCTATACTCTCCAAGTTGTCCCCGTCAAACAGTATTTTAAAAAAAAACTAAATCCAAGGTGCAGAAGAGCAATCATTGCTGAAACAACTAAAAAAAGAAGGAAAGGAAGTCTGTTTCATTGTGTCAGTGCACAATCACTATGGCGACAATCCAACACAGCGGTTTCACAATCTGCTGTCTTTGCACCCCCTGCACATGTCCGACCAACCAGCTGTCCTCCAGCAATGCATTGCAATTTGGTTGTCCTAATATGCAGTAGTGAGCATTTCCTCTGCAGTTGTCAAAAAACTTGGGAAAAGTGCCAGAGGCTTTTGCCACTGACTTTCCCTGATTTGCTCCTCCTCCGTCCAAAAAGGACGGAACGCTGTGGGATCCCATTTGGACACATGGGATTCCATGAGGATTTATTTCACTGCCTGGACTACTCCTTAGTTTATTGTGCAGAAATTCTTCATGAGACAGTGAGTTAGCAGGTGAAATGGAACATTTATAGCTTTGACATGAATGATTGTGAAATCTGGACAGTGAAGAAAGTGAACAGGAAGAAAATAAATTCATTTGAAATGTGGTGCTGGAGGAGAGTTCCACAGATACTATAGACTGCTAAAAAGACAAATGAAAAAGCCTTCAAGCAAATCAAGCCTACACTCTCCCTAGAAGGCAAAAGACTAAACTGAGGGCTGTCTACATGGCAAAAAAGTATGAATGGCATGCGAACGAACAGCGATCCATTCATACAGCCATTCACACAAATATGTATCATTCAGAAGGGGGGCAGCAAAACTCACCCTAAAGTCTGTTCGTGCCATCTCCAAGGCTTCGTATGAATTTTTCTAAAAGATCCGTATGACGTGCGACCGTTTGACTACTCACGTTCACACACATACAAACAGGCAGGGAGATCTGAAAAAGTTGCTTTGGGAAGCTCCCAGTGCCAAAGGTTCTTTCGGAGAGAGAGCGAGCCAGCTAGTGTAATCTTGGCTGGCTCAGCTTCTTGGGAGCTTATTACTCAACATGCCACAGAAAGCTTTAAAATATACATACATATATGTGTGTGTGTGTGTGTTTGTTTGTGTACATATGTATGTGATGGCAGACTTACTCATAGAATTGCAGAGTTGGAAGAGACCACGAGGGCCATCCAGTCCAACCCCCTGCCACGCAGGAAATCACGATCAAAGCATCCCTGACAGATGGTTATCCAGCCTCTGTTTAAAGACCTCCAAGGAAGGAGACCCCACCACGCTCCGAGGGAGTGTGTTCCACTGCTGAACAGCTCTTACTGTCAAAAAGTTCCTCCTCATGTTGAGGTGGAATCTCTGTTCCTGGAGCTTGCATCCATTGCTCCGTGTTCCAGTCTCTGGAGCAGCAGAAAACAAGCCTGCTCCATCCTCAATGTGACACCCCTTCAAATACTTAAACAGGGCTATCATATCGCCTCTTAACCGTCTTTTTTCCAGGCTAAACATACCCAGCTCCCTAAGTCTCTCCTCATAAGGCATGGTTTCCAGACCTTTCACCATTTTAGTCGCCCTTCTCTGGACACATGAGTAAATCACTTGCGGCCAGCTGGCTAGGGGATTATGCAGGGGTCATGTGGAGTTTAGGGAGGCTCTTGGGCTCTGTAGGCAGTTTGCATCATTGCGAACTCCTGCCTTTTCAGACCTGTTTGTTTTATTTCCCCCTCATATAGACAGGACCTGAGGCTGTTGTACTTTGGACATACCAGGAGATGATGTGACTCATTGGAAAAGACAGTTATGCTTGGTAAAGGGGGAAGGCAGCAAGGGCGGGGAAGGAGACCACACTAGATGTGGATGGATTCCATTAGGGAAGCCATAGTCCCAAGTTTGCAAGATCTGAGCAAGGCAGCTGGTGACCGGGGATTTTGGAGGTCCCTCAATCTGCAGCATTGTGGTTAGCTGCGTCTCCATGCCTCCCGATGTGAGGCCATGGTGGACCACTGTTGGTGATCAATTTGGCCGAGCCTGAGATGTTGTTTCAGGGAGTCTTTGTATCGCTTTTTTGGAGCGCCCCTCTTACACTGACCCGTGGTGAGTTCACCGTAGAGTAGTATTTTTGGGAGTATTTAGAATTAGAATTTAAACATTTGAGGGGCTGTCATATTGAGGATGAAGCAAGCTTGTTTTCTGCTGCTCCAGAGACTAGAACACAGAGCAATGGGTTAAAACTACAGGAACAGAAATTCCATCTAAACATTAGGAAGAACTTCCTGACAGTAAGAGCTGTATGGCAGTGGAACACACTGCTTGCGAGTATGGTGGAGTCTCCTTCTTTGGAGGTTTCTAAACAGAGGCTGGATGGCCATCTGTCAGGAATGCTTTGGTTGTTAATTCCTGCATGGTAGGGAGTTGGATTGGATGGCCTTTGTGGTCTCTTCCAGCTCTATGAGTGTATGATTCTAGAATGAAGACACATACATACACACTACTATAAAATCACATATATACAGTTGCCCCTTCATATTCCCTGGGGTTTGGTTCTAGGACCCCACGTGGATACCAAAATCCACTATGCAATGGCATAGTAAAATTCTGTCCCTTATATAAGATGGCAAAATCAAGGTTTGCTTGTTGGATTATTTTTTTAAGAGTATTTTCAAGCTGTGAATACTTAAATCTGTGGATATGGAGGAACAACTGTATACAGTTCATAAATATTATGCAATGAAAGACCTTTGTTAATAAGAGGTTTTAGCAGAGCCCTCCCTTATTACAGAACCACTTGCTCCAAGACAAAACGAGAGGAGGACCAGGTCTCATCTTCCAATTAAACAATGTGAGGTAAGAGATGAAGACAGGAGGTTCAAGTACGTAAACTTCCACCCGACTCTCCCTCCCCTCTGAGAGAGCCTCTGTTGCCCCCCCCATGCTGGGCAGGAAGGGATTAAAAGAGGCCTTTTGCCTGAATAGCAGGTTTTTATAAGTGAAAGGATCTGTAGGTTATACGGTAAGTGGAGTTACATAGCACAATAGGGCATTATTTTAGGTGTGGTCAGCTTGTGGCCCTCCAGATGTTGCTGATACCATCCCTTGCCACAAGCTCTGCTGGCTAACAGTAATAGGAGCTGCAGTCAAAGAAACATCTGGAGGGGCCACTCTAGTCCAACATCTTGTTCTCAACAGTGGACAAAAAAGTGCCTCTAGAATGTCATAGGTATGGAAAGGACATGAACAGTATTTCATGGAGAAGCACTAGGACAGAACGCATTAAAAGAATAGAGGAAACCACTGTCAACATTACGCAGATGCCTGTAGTCCACAAATGGGAAATATCTGGCCCTCTAAATCTTTCTGAATTATTTGCAACTTATATCATCTCTTAAGATGAACTATGCTTGCTAGGAGGGCAGAAGAGAGGTGCAGTCCAATATTTTAAGTGCCTCACTCCCCTTATAATTCTTTCTATAGTGGTAGAATTCAAACACATAGCCATGTTAGTCTGGAATATCAGTAGGCAAGGGGATCTTGTAACACCTTTGAGACTGAGAGAAAGAAGTTGTAGCATAAGCTTTCGTAGACTTGGGCTGCTGTCATGCTGCAGAAATAATCTAGTTTGACATCGCTTTCACTATCATGGCTCCATCCTATGGAATTCTGAGATTTGTAACTTGTTGTGGCACCAGAGCTCTCTGACAGAGAAGGCTAAATAGCTCACAAAACTACAAATCCCAGAATTCCATAGCACTGAGCCACGGCTGTTAAAGCGGTTTTAAACTGCATTATTTCTGCATTGTGGAAGCAGCCCAAATCTACAAAAGTTTATACTATAATTTATTTCTCTCAGTTGGTCTCAAAGGTGCTACAAGATCCCCTTGCTATAATTCTTATGAATCATAAAGTCATAGAATTAGAGGGGGCCTAATGGGCTATTTAGTCCAACCTCTGCTCAATGCAGAATCTCCAGCTAAAGCATCCCCAGCAGGTAGCATCCTGTTTTGTCTTGAAGACTGCATGCTAGCAACTCATAAATCCAGTTGTAAAGAAACCCTTCACTTCTCATACATAAGAACAAAATCACAGCATGAGTCACCTTTTCTCTAGGGAATAGGCTGGATTAATTCTGTCAACATCTTACCCGGAGGAATTCACTGGCTGGCTGCCTACATCTCTCCTCCATCTCTTGGATGAGACTTCCAAGAAATGAGATTTCCCAAGAATGTCTTCCCAGGTGCTCCTCCCTTTTCCTTATAATTTCTTTCTCTGCCTCTTCCATCTGGGCCAGCAGAAGCTTCTCCTGATCTTCCAGAAGCTGGTGTAGCTGTCTGAACTTGGACACTGCTTTCCCCATCTTTCCTTCCATTTCCTTCTGCAAATAGGAAAAGAGCATCCTGCTTTGATATAGTCAATTTTTGCAACATCAAGCTATAAAACCCCCTAGAAAAGGAACAACTGGCTTTTTAGAGAAATTACATTAGTACTTAGGAGAGAAAGAATTTCCTGAAGACCAAGAACTCCCCACCCTCAAAAGAGCTTTTCAGGAACAATTTTCTGGAGAGTATTAGGACTTTTTCAATCATGGCTTTTTATTCATTTTCTGCATTTTATTTAAGGGACTTACTGCACGTCAAAGAAAGACAGCATTGCAGCAGGAAGGTTCTATTTTCTGTGCTTCCTTACTGCATGACAACGTCATTCTTCCGTTCCAGTTCTGTAGGAAACCAAGGTAAAATTGCATCTTTTTGCTAACCAGAAAAACTGATTAGAAAAAAATATGTGTTTTCACCTTGGTTTCCCATTGAAAGAACGCCGGAAGAATGACAACATCATGCAGTAAGGCAGCACGGAAGGTGGAACCTTCCTGCTGCTCTGCCGCCTTAACTATGGTAAGCCCCTTAGTCTTTTCCAGATCATGGATTTAAGGCACTTACAAGCAGGTCTCGACTCTCCCTTTCTGTCTCTGCCTTAGCTGCCAGGCATTTATTTCTGTCTTTTCTCAGATTCTCCAGGCAGCTGCAGAGCTGATCCTGAAAGGGGAAAAATCAGATTCAGTTACTTTACAGAGAAATAAGCTGAACAGCATGCTTTTTTCCCCATCCCACGTTCTAGTATCTTTCCCAGGAGGGGATGAGAGAGGGTGATACCTGACACATCATAGTGACCTCATATGCAACTGCCTGGATTTTAAGATCTTCAGGATAAGTTAGGTTTGCCAGGGGAAATAAGAGGTGGGGTTCCTGTACCTTCAATAGTTATGCAATAGTTATGGGAGCCTTACCTCTTATTTCCCCTGGCAATCCTAGCAGAAGCCCATCTTGGTGGTTGCTCTGGAGCTCTCAAAAATAGTTATGGTATCTCGAAAATAGTTATGGTATCTCTTGTGGTCATGTTAATGAAAGAATGTTTCAAGGTGATATGTCCTCTTACAACTACCTCCTTTGGGGATACTTATTTATGGTACAGTACTTATGCCATTGATGCCCTATCTCTGGCCTTCCAGAGGCTGTGAAATACATTTTTGTACAGACAAGACTTTAGTAATGGCTGTGCTACAACTGATTTAACTTAATTTTCTCATTTTCTTAATAATTTTACCTGCCTTCTAAAAAAATTATTGTGCCGAGTGCATTCTCTTTAAGAGGCAAGGCCAGAAGGTAATAGTACAGTTGTCCCTCCTTATCCACGGATTTGGTATCCTCAGATTTAAGTATTCATGGCTTGAAAATATTCTTTAAAAAATAATAATCCAAAAAGCAAATCTTGATTTTGTTATCTTATATAAAGGACACCATTTTGCTATGCCATTGCATATAATGGGACTTGAGTATTCATGGATTTTGGTATCCACGGGGGTCCTGGAACCAAACCCCAGCAAATATGAAGGGACAACTGTACAGTACTAGCAGGCCTTATGTGGTTGAAATAGAAGTATGTTTTCAGTTTGGAAACAGAAGCCATTAGGGACAGTTGTGGCTGGCATTGCTTCCTCAGAGGTCAGGACAATCCTGGCCCGATATACAGTGGAGGATGGTGGCTTCCACATCAGTGGGGTACTGAATCCACCCCAGATTTTACCTTGAATGTTAGAAACTAAAACTTGCATGCTTTATATTCTGGATATAAACAGTAAGGCAGGCTTACTGTTGAACATCGAGAAAACAAAAATAATGACTATGAAGGTTTTACATAAATTCAACCTAGATGATGAAGAAATCGAAATTGTTCAAAACTGTCCATACCTTGGCTCAGTTATTAATCAGAATGGAGATTACCGTCAAGAAACCAAAAAAAGACTAGGGGCCTGTCTTGATGAGCCTCTCCCCCAAAATGGAGTGCCCCACAGTAATGGCATTTCACAACAGCAGCGACCTGCCTTAATGGTGTTTTGGCCCTCAAAAGCTTCGCATGTCAGCCAGTCAAGATGGTGACCACAAGTGAATTACTCATGTTTTCACTATCATCTGCTACCACCAAACTTAAAAAAAAAACAAAAAAAAAAAAACACTATTTAAACTGAGCACTGGAGCGATATTTTGCTTTTTAAAAAGAAATCAACACCCCATTTTCTTGCCATAGCACTCGCTCACTAAGGTGAAAAATCAATGTGGACCCAGGGCACTTGCCCTGTTAGCAAGCAATCACCTTTGTGCTTCCTCTCTTATGGGAAAGCGATTCAAAGTGAATTGCTTGTCCCAACAAGCAGGAATGTGCATTCCCCTGGCTGCTTTTTTTTAAACACTGGGAAAAGCCACAAAGGCTTTTCTTTTGGTGTTTCGGATGTTTTTGCCCCCCACTCCTTCCGGATAGGGTGAAACAATAAGGGATCCCATTAAGACAGGTCAGATTCTCCTTGCATTCCGTGAGAAGTAGGGTGAGAAGTATTTTCACTGTTTAAGCACGGTTTTAATGTTTGTAGATTATGGATAATGTTTTAAATTATGTGAAGTCAAAGGCTTTCATGGCTGGAATCCATAGATTTTCCTTGATTTTTTTCCCCCAGGCTGTAAGGCCGTGTTCTGGAAGAGTTTATTCCTGATGTTTCGCCTGAAGATGCCAGCCACAGATGCAGGCGAAACGTCAGATATAAACTCTTCCAGTACATGGCCTCACAGCCTGGAAAAAAAAACCCAAGGAAAATCTATGTTTTAAATGATATTTGCCGCCCTGATCCTCATGGGAGAGGCGGGATATAAAATAAAACCTTTATTCTTGTTTCTGCTGTGTGTTTAGCAGAATGCTGACCCTCCCTTCCGTATCATTTATTTTAAAAATAAAAATGACTTTGAAGAGTATCCACACCAATTTTTTTTACCTTATATTCTTGGGCCGCCTCCTCTATCGGGACCACCAGGTGATTTCGGTGCTGCTTGGCCCTGTCACACACCACACAGATGGGGGTCTCCTCCTCCTTGCAGAAGAGCTTCAGGGGCTCCTGGTGTTCCCCACAGAATCTCCCCATTCCTTCTGCCCCCCTGGGCCTCTGAAGTCTGAGTTTCTTGGTGATTTCCACAAAGTTGGCCAGAGGCCTGTTGGGAATGAGATTCCTTCGCTGCAAGGTGAGTCTGCATTGAGGGCAGGAGGCCTTTTGCTCCGACTCCCCCCAGCAGTGGGTCAGGCAGCCTCTGCAGAAATTGTGCCCACATTCAATGGTCACAGGATCCTGGAAAAAATCCAGGCAGATGCAGCAAGTGGCTTCCTCACACAGGTCCTGGACAGGCCCTCCTGCAAGGCCAGCCATGATTTTCTTTGTGCAGAAAAACAAAAGAAAGTTAAGTTTCACTTTCCAGGCAGTGCCTGGCTGCTCCCCTTCCTGTGAATGACTCAGAGGAAATCTGTTGCCAACAGATATACAGCATGTGTGTGTGTGTGTTGCCAATATGGGGGCTGGGGGGGATAATTTTTAAAGAACAGACCAAACAAAACAGATATATGCAAGCTACAGATCAGACATATTATACAGATTTTATTTTTTTTAAATTACATTTTTAAAAAAAGTTATTTATACCCCGCTCTTCAGCCACAAGGCTAATTGCCAGCGACTCACAAAGATGGACTAAATCTTTTCAATATGGGTGGGGGTATATCATTTTTAAAAGGACAGATATCATTTATGCCTTGTTTAGAAATTAAACAGATACGAAAGCAAAATACTGTATCAGCAACCTCGCAATTTCATGCAATTTGTACACGGTTTCCACTGTTTTAACTTGTTTCATCAATTAGCTCAGTGCCTCTTAACCTTTTGTTTACCAGGGACCTCCTTTGAATATCTTTTGTTGCTGCAGACCCCCAAGACTTAAGACCATAATAATAATAACAATGATACCTGATAATAGTAATAATAATACAATTACACAATGACGGTTAAAATGAAGCCATTTTTTAAAAACATAATTGCTTAGAGCAGTGGCTCTTAGCCTTTTCTTTATCAGGGACCCCCTTTAAATATCTTTGGTTGCTGTGGACCCCCAAGACTTAACTCAAGATTTAAAACCCTAATAATAATAACAATTATACCTGATAATAGTAATAATAATACAATTACACCATGACAGTTAAAATGAAGCCATATTTTTAAAAATGTAATTGCTTACACCAGTGGCTCTTAGCCTTTTCTTTATCAGGGACTCCCTTTAAGTATCTTTTGTGCCATGGGCCCCCAAGATTTGCAGTAACTCAGGATTTAAAATGACAAAAACACAATTACACAATCCACGAAACCTTCGCTCACAGGCACTGGAAGGGGAGGGAAGACTTTTCTCCTGCTGCTTCCTGCAAATTTGTGGCTGGAGCCAATTGAAGGGCAATGTACAACTGGAAAATATTTATTGATTAGTCCACAGGCTATTGCAGAGAATAAGAAACAGCATAAAACAGTACAAAACATACAAACTTTCATACAATTACAAGATCAGAATTAAAATTAACTAAATAAAATATATACCTATACTTGAAGTAAATAACATGTATTATAAAACAAGTCACATTACAGTAACAAAGGAAGACTAACATTTAACCTGTTGTATCATACAAAGGTATTTTATACAGTTGTCCCTTCACATTCGCTGGGGTTTGGTTCCAGGACCCCCCGTGAATACCCAAATCCGTGAATACTCAAGTCCCATTATATGCAATGGCATAGCAAAATGGTGTCCCTTATATAAGATGGCAAAATCAAGGTTTGCTCTTAGGATTATTATTTTTAAAGAATATTTTCAAGCCGTGAATATTCAAATCCGTGAATGTCAAATCCGTGAATGTGGAGGGACAACTGTACTCTTATATCTTTTGGTTCCCATGACAATTAGCCAAAATGGACTCCCGGATTTTTTCTCTGCAGCGACCCTCTGAATTGCATGTTGATTTGTTGGTTGTTAACAGGAAACTACGTTTCTCTTTTTGGCAATATGCAGGCCCAGCCAGTCAGGCAGCCTTTGCCTTGACTCCTGTCACCTTTCTGCTCCACTGCAGGGAGGAGGTGGGCAGTGGAGTCTTCACGGACCCCCTGTGAGAACACTGCGGCCCCATGGGGGTCCCTGGACCACAAGTTAAGAACCACTGTATTAGACATTTCAACATGTTTTTAGACTATAAATGATCTTTTACTGTTTTGCCTTTATGAAATGTTTTAAATTGATTTTATTGTATGTTGCCTGAAATCTTTGAATATAGGGTAGTATATAAATATTTTAATTTTTTAAAAATTTAAAAAGTCCAGCCTCCACACAAGGGCATGCCCCTCAAATGATCCAGGCAAATATATCTAGGTATAAGTCCCAACCTATGCAGGGAGCCCCTTTCCAGTCAAACAGCATCCATCCCACTCTTCCATATATCTGTTTCCTTCCACAGATATAAATGTATATTTTTATTGTGTACCTTTAAGTCATTTCTCACTTATGGCAACCCTAAGGTGAACCTATCACAGGGGTTTCGTGGAAGGTTTCCTTCAAAGAGGGTTTGCCATGGACTTCCTCTGAGGCTGAGAGAGTGTGGCTTGCCCAAGGTCATCCAGTGGGTTCCCGTGGCTGAGCAGGAATTTGAACCCTGGTCACCCAGTGCCCTAGTCCAACACTCAAACCACTACACCATGCTGGCTCTTAAATGTATATTTTACCTGTCAGATCTCTCTCTCTCTCTCTCTCTGTGCATGTGTATTCGTTTATGTTCCAGGTAGAAATGCTACTGGATGCAGAAATTAATCCTTAATGTTACAGACTTTGGTCAGTGGATTTTTAAAAAAGACATTTCAAGTTTTTAATATGAAGCATTAGCCTTTAAAAATTGACAGGTTTCCAATTTTGGAATTTTAAACTTTATAAAGTCACGCTATTACTACCAAACCTGCCTGATCAAATGAGTAGCAAATAGATTTTTGGAAGAACAGTATTGCCATCTTGTGATAATTCAAAGTAGTGACTGGGATATATTTTTTCCTCTTTAATAGACAACTGCAGCTGGACCCAACAGATGCAGGGCAGCCTCCTTTTCTCCCAAGGAAACCTCTGTAGAATGTGTGTGTGAGGGTGTGCCTTGAAGTGGCCTGTCAACTTTTTTTTTTTAATTTTAATTTTGCTTATTTTTGTCTTTTAACTTTTATGTGTTTTATGTCATTTTAGATTTTTATATTGTGAAATTTTTAATGGTTTTCAACTGTGATTTTGTGAGCCGCCTTGGGTCCCTTCTGGGAGAAAGGCAGCATATAAAATAAATTAATAAATACATAAACAAGCTGTTTGACCATGGAATGTGCTGTCTTGGAGTGTGGTGGAATCTCCTTCTTTGGAAGTGTTTAGACAGAGGCTGGATGGTCATCTATCAGGCATTTTTTGTGTGTTCCTGCATGGCAGGGGGTTGGACTAGATGGCCCTTGTGGTCTCTTCCAACCCTAAGATTCTAAGCATCTTCTCTTTCTGTCAATATCTAATAAAATATTAAATATCAACCAGGGGGAGGGATCACCTGGAATTTTAAAAATGGGAGGGCTGGGGGCTTTGGCATGCAGATGTGGCCCACCAAGGTGATGCTGGGGCTAAGATGAAGCCTAATGTGCTTGAGGTTAAATCATGGAGTTACCAGAGAAGGCAACTGCTATTAATGTAGCAGCAACAGGAGCAGCAGGATTGTTGTAATTAGCAGATGGGTTTTGTGGGAGAATCCTTGTGGTTTTCACTGCTATAGATAATTTTTTTTTCAATACCGGTAACTGTGACAGGGATTTTTCTCTTCAGCACCTTAAACACCGTGAGTGCTGCTGAGTGACAATTGTGGTCATTGCCTCACCTTGTTGGGGTCATGAACCAGCTACTGCAAGTGCTTCAGCATGTACTATTATGGCTAGATGCATTTATTACATTTTCTAATCCCACAAGCCCAGCAGCAAAATATAAGCCATGTTTCCATTTTTAAAGGCAGCATCTGGGGAAGTGTGTGATCCTCCTTTTAAAGGAGCATTGCTTTCCTAGAAACACAATTCCCATTTAAAAGCTGCTGTACTGCTTAAGTGACTAGCTAGCTATAAAGCGGAAATGTGAAGTCGAAGGCTTTCACAGCTGGCATCCATACATTTTCCTTGGGTCTTTTCCAGGCTGTTAGGCCGTGTTCTGGAAGAGTTTATTTCTGACATTCGCCTGCATCTGTGGCTGGCATCTTCAGAGAATGGTTGGGTAGTAGTGTGTGTGGAGTTTATATGCTGTGAACCCCTGTTGGGAGTATATGTAAATTTGTGTAATTGCATGGTTAGTTTCTGGGTATAGAAATGCAAGGCTCGTTAAGTGTCTTGGTTGATGGGCCATTATCTGCTGGGAATCCCCCTGTCCCTGGGTGGAATTCTTTTGTAAGTGTTGAGTTCTGATTCTATTGTGTTTTAAAACTGGGAGCCAGGTTTCTTCTTTCTTGTTGAAGTTGTCCAGGTGTTTGTGGATTTCAATAGCTTCTCTGTGCATTCTGACATGATAGTTGTTGGCCTAGTCTAGAATTTCTATGTTTTCAAATAGCATTTTGAGTCCAGGTTGGTTTATCACATGTTCTGCTACTGCTGATTTCTCTGGTTGGCCCAGTCTGCAGTGTCTCTCATGTTGCTTGATTCCTGTTTGCACACTGCGTTTAGTGGTCTCTATGTAAACCTGTCCACAGCTGCATGGTATGCGGTAAACTCCTGCAGCTGTGAGAGGGTCTCTTTTGTCCTTCGCTGAGCATAGCATTTCTTGGATTTTCTTGGTTGGTCTGTAGATTGTTTGGAGGTTGTGTTTCCTCATCAGTTTCCCTATTCTGTCTGTGACTCCTTTGATGTATGGTAAAAATACCTTCCCTTTGGGTGGCTGTTTTTCTTCTTCATTCCTGTGGGGTTTTTTTCTGGGTCTGGCTGCTCTTGTGATGTCTGATCTGGAGTAACCATTAGCCTGTAGGGCCCAGTTTAGCTGCCTCAGGTCGTCCTCCAGGTAGTGGGGTTCGCAGATCCTTTTTGTACGGTCTACCAATGTTTTTATTGTGCTTTTTTTTTTTTTGGTCCTGGGTGATGATTGGAGTTCTTGTGCAGGTATCTGTCCATGTGTGGGGATTTTCTGTATACCTTGTGGCCTAACCGTTGGTTTGGTTTGCAGATGACTAAGACATCCAAGAATGGCAGTGTTCCTTCCTTCTCTTTTTCCATTGTGAATTGGATATTTGGGTGGATGCTGTTCAGGTGGTTCAGGAATGAGAGCAAATCTTCTTCTCTGTGGTTCCAAATGGTGAAAGTTTCATCCACATATCAGAACCATGTTGTGGGCTTTTTTGGTGCTGTTTCCAGGGCTTGCTTTTCAAAAGGTTCCATGTAAAAGTTTGCTATCACTCGGCTCAGGGGACTGCCCATGGCTACCCCATCTATCTGGTCATAGAATTCATTATCCCACTGGAAGTAGCTTGTGGTGAGGCAGTGTTTGAACAAGGCTGTGATGTCCTCAGGAAATATTTGTTGTATGAGTGCCATGGTGTCCATTATGGGGACTTTGGTGAACAAGGAGACATTAAAACTGATCAGTCTGTCTCCAGGTTTCAGTTCGATGTTGTTGATTTTTTCTATGAAGTGCGCTGAGTCTTTGGTGTAGTGAGTGGTTTGTCCTATGTGGGTTTGTACTTCTGTGTCCAATATGGGTGGGGGGTATTTTATTTATACCATTTTCTTTCCAGTCCCTAGACTGCTTCATTTTTTATGCCAAATGAAAATTGGTAGCCCATGCATTGACTCTCTCTTGGGAGGAAGACTCATTGGCTGATGACTCCACGCAGGGACCAAGTCAGGGACCACGCAGATCAAATGGAACCACAAGAAAAAACCCTATATACTACAACAGGAGAAAACAGAAAATTTGATTGTTAATCTATCATCCACAAAATTAACTCCAGAAGAAAACAGAGTGTTAAACAAGGGACTATCCTTTGTCCCCACTCCAAAATATAATGCATTCCAAACACGTATTGATCTGTTTAAATTGGTTAGACAAATAAAATTAAAATATTTCTTCCGTGAGTCAAAACAAATTCAGCCAGATAAATTCAGATGCTCATCAGTATTTAATCCACAAGTCCATGAACCCAACATATCTACTTTTGAGATGGTTATGTTAAGGGATATTGAGATTTTAGAGAGATCTATGAAACGACCTTGGTTTAATTTAACCTTACAGGAATCCAGAACATTAATAACCTTAGCCCAAAAACCAGGTTTAGTCATCAAACCAGCTGACAAAGGCGGGGCAATTGTGTTGATGGATGAAAAACATTATGTGCAAGAAGTAATGAGACAACTAAGTGACAGGAGCAGTTATAAACAGTTAAAACAGGACCCCACCAAATCGATACAATTTACCATCAGAATAATGACACAGGAAGCAATAGCTTTGAATTACATCAGTCCATCAATAGGGGAATATCTTATACAACGCAATGCACGCACCCCCATATTTTACATCCTCCCAAAAATTCACAAAAGAGGTTTTCCACCTCCAGGACGTCGCATAGTATCAGGTAGCAATTCAGTTTTAGAACCCCTTGCCAAATATTTAGATTCATTCTTGGCACCTCTAGTAACAAAATCCGCATCCTATATAAAGGATACTAGACATTTCATAAAACAAATTGAGGGTATGACAATTACTGATAAATTTCATTTACTCCAGTTTTTTAAAATGGCCTTCTGTGAAAAATGTGTATGTTTCTGTACGTTTCTAAATTGCAGAGTTAGAAATACTGTGTAACAGTATTCTAGTAAGGGTGCTACTCATTAGAAACGTGCCCTGCCCAGCACAGCTGTGTTCTCAATATCATGGCCTCATGCTGGTGTATGGAGGACCATCGCTTCCCAAAAACAGTATTCTACAGTGAACTCGCCACGGGTCAGCATAAGAGGGGCGCTCCAAAAAAGCGTTACAAGGACTCCCTGAAACAACATCTCAGGCTCGGCCAAATTGATCACCAACAATGCTCCGCCATGGCCTCACATCGGGAGGCATGGAGATGCACTATCCACAATGCTGCAGCCTTATTTGAGAACTCACACCGAACAAGTCTTGAAGAGAAACGACAATGCAGAAAGAATCACAACCTGGAAACATCACCCAAGGAGACCTTCTGCTGTGCTTTTCTGCAACTGGACTTGTTTATCTCGGATTGACCTTTTTAGTCATCAGCATGCTTGCAGAAAGTGCGGGATGAGTCCTTTCTGAATCTTTGTTTGCAAAGAAAAGCCAGAGAGAGAGAGAGAGGTACTCATTAACTTTAGTATTAGCCCAATCAATACAGTAGGACCCCAGTTCTGGGGGCCTCCGTGGATACTACAAACCATAGATAATAGCAAACACTGTTATAAATAATGGGACTTCTGATTTAAAATACCATAGACTTGCCTTGGAGAGCCTAGAAAATGGCTAAAGGACACATTTTCCAAGACTCTATGGTACGTGTGCTGTTTTGTGTCTCGTGGACAACTGAATCAGTGGATACATGGGTCCTACTGTATGTGTATTCTCATGTATTAAATGTATGATTTGCTTGACTTGAAAACCCTCAAGTACAATGTTAGGTTAGACACTTGAAGCCCTCCCTTAGTGAACAGAACATACTTTAAAAACAATTGGTAGTTGGATAAGTGGCAAATCCTACAATGGACTGTTTAGTGCAGATTGCAGTTGAAGTACAACAGTAAACAATTCACAAAAAGTACAAGGGGAAGGGAAAGACTGACTAGATCCAGTATTCAACTTGCTTTATACAGGTTATCCGCCCCATCCATAGAACCAATATCTGCAGTTTCAGTGATTTGTGGCTGAAAAAATAGGGACACATACCACATAGTCATGCTGGAAAATGCCTAGAGAGGTGTCCTCTCTAGGAATCACTAGGTCCTCCAACGTAACGCTGTGGTATGTTTGTACTAGAAGTCCTTTGTTTTAATAGGGTTCACTTCCGGTATCCGTGTTAAGTACGGGAACAAACTCCCACAGCGGGTGACCTGTACATACAAATTGAAGGCAAGCTACCTCTGCTCCTAGAACAGAAATCTGCTCCTTGTTTAAATCTAGAATAACAATTCTCCACATGATTTAGGTTGTGTAATATTTTTAGGGGCTCACTCGAAGATCACAAATGTGGCAAGTTGACCTATCTAGATTTTTTAAAAAAGTTTATTTGAAATTGTCGCTTCAGACAAAACATAGAAACACTAAGCATATTAACGACAGTAACAGTGTAGCTCAGTAGAGAAAAATAAAAAGTTAACAATATGAACAGAGGGGAAAGAGCATATAGATCAAGAGGACTTTCTACGGTAGTGGAAAATGGCTTTGAGGAGTTGCCAGAAATCTCATGTAATGGTTAAAATAGTTTGTTTCCCCCAAAATACCTGAGTTGTGAATAAGGTGTATATAATGAAGACATGAATCTCTGTAAACAAATTAAATAAAAGGTTACCAAACTGCCTCACACTTGTGTTTGCAAGCTTTTTAAAGTGGGGAAATAAATTTATCTAGCAGGAGCTTTCCAAAACCCTTTTGTAGACTGAGATGATGCAAAATCTGAGGGACTGAGGGTAAAACCAGAAAGCCCCAAGTCAGATGTAGCAGCCATAGTAGTTGTAGGCAGGCTGGCTCCTGAGATGCAGATTTAGTGAAAAGAAAGGTGTTGAGGTATCTATTTACTGTTCCTCTTCTCTGGAGACATAGCCTATAGATTTGCTTGGTTGCCTTAAGAAGAGATCAATGGAAAATTTCAGGGAGACAAAAGCGTGGGTGGGTTCATCTTTCCCAAGCCGCCACTGAAAAACTCTGTTCCCTTAAAAATCCAGAGACTTCTTTTTATACCAAAAACCCTGTTTTATACAAAGCCCCGGGTGTGTTTTTTTATGAACAGCATTATGCAAAACCTAAAATTCATCCCACGCAGTCCTCTAAGTAATTCAAGAATTTAGCAATTGTTAAATTCAGTGAGAGAAACTATTTATAGTGAGAGACAATTAAAATATCATATGATACTGAATTTTTAAAAATTTACTATATTTTACTACTTTTAAGGAATGAGGTACAATTAATTAATCAGAATTAATTAATTTAAAAAAAAGAATTGG
Organism: Gambelia wislizenii; assembly: GCA_030847615.1. Classification (NCBI taxonomy): domain Eukaryota; kingdom Metazoa; phylum Chordata; class Lepidosauria; order Squamata; family Crotaphytidae; genus Gambelia; species Gambelia wislizenii. Next base: position 36,028,247 of record JAUMIR010000002.1, read on the forward strand.
AAAAATAAAAGGGGCAGCCCTCCGGTTCTCAAAACTCAAATGCAGCCTTCTGATCCCCCTGCAATTGCTCACCCCTGGGGTACAGGAAAGCTGGCTTCAGGAAGTGATGGCTGATATATTTGACCAAGTACTTCCTGTAGCGTTCTGACAGAAGCCAGCGCACCTGTTGGGGTGTCTTTTCAGCAAGGTATGTCTTCTAACCCTGTCATGGCTACCTTCTTCTTCTCTCTAACACAGCATTGGCTGCCGAGGTTAGAGTGGGTCCATATTATTACAGAATAACAACACAGCAAGAGACATCACAGTAACACAAGTTGAACATGCAGTCACCAATGGCAGGTGGTGTAGAAAAAGTCAGATATTGGGCATTCCTATTTGTGGCACAGAAGACACTGTGGCAACTGCAGCAGCAACGTAAATGCATATGCTTTGCAGAATATCACACTCCACCATTATAGCAGTATTATTCCAGTGTTCTGGCTGCCTCCCATGGAATCCTGGGATTTGCAGTTTTTGGGGGTGGGCATTTAATATTCTCAGCCAGAGAACTCTTTGGCCTCACTAAACTACAAACTCCAGAATTCCACAGGAGGCAGCCATGGCAGTTCAAAGTGGAATAATAGAGCTATAACATGGTAGTGTGATAAAGAACTTGTATTCAGGACGTACAAATCTTATTCTCTTGCAAGCATGCCGCCTAGCATTGGCCCTGCTATTGGGAGTCACTGGTTTAAAGGAAAGAGATTTGGATGTTGGCTTTTTCTCCCCGTAGCCAAAAGAAGGGGAGAAGGGCCTCTCCAGAGAAGGAGACTCCTGAGAATATGTGAAGGAGGACTCTTGTATCAGTATCGTAAAAGGCCACCCGTCCCCCGGCGCAGTTCAGAGAGACTGCAATCGTCTTGGGCTCCCTCCTTAGGGACAGAACAGACTGAGCATGTGAGTCAGGGACCCTGTAGGCGCCATCCCACTTTCCTACGGCCCAGATCCCTTCCTCAGGGCTTATGCTGACACAGCCCTTTCTCCTCACAGACTTTCTGGCCACCCCTACAGCCCATTCTTCTTCTGTTTCCACAAAGACTTCCCAGAAATGCCTGCCAGCAGTGAATCCCTCACATCCCAGCACATAAGCACGCCTGTCAAATCTTTCAGGAAGGTCAGGCAAGTCTTGAGGTTTGTCACCACATGTCACACTCTTGCGATCCTCTGAAACGAAGAGCTGAGGGAAAGCTGTGTCTGGATCCAGACTTATGTTTGCTGTCAGGAGTGGAGAAAAAGGAGAAGACAGAAGAAAAGGAGAAGCATCAATTGAATCATAGAATCACAGAGTTGGAAGAGACCACAAAGGCCAACTAGTCCAACCCCCTGCCTTACAGGAATACACAATTAAATCATTCCAGACAGATGGCCATCCAGCCTCTGTTTAAAAACCTCCAAAGAAGGAGACTCCACCACACTCCGAGGCAGTGTATTCCACTTCCAAACAGCTCTTACTGTCAGGAAGTTCTTCCTAATGTTTAGGTGGAATCTCTTTTCCTGTAGTTTGAATCCACTGCTCCATGTCCTAGTCTCTGGAGCAGCAGAAAACAAGCTTGCTCCATCCTCAGTATGACATCCTTTCAAATATTTAAACATGGCTTTCATGTCACCTCTTAACCTTCTCTTCTCCAGGCTAAACATACCCAGCTCCCTAAGCCGCTCCTCATAGGGCATAAATGGCTTCCAAACCTCCCACCATTTTAGTCGCCCTCCTCTGGACACGTTCCAGTTTCTCAATATCCTTTTTGAATTGTGGTGCCCAGAACTGAACACAATATTCCAGCTGAGGCGATACATTGGCAGACACTCATCAGGGAAACAACATGCCCATCTTCTACTTTCAGATTTCCCAACAATAACGTATTTTGAATAATATTCAAAAGAGATTGGGACATTGTAACAAAATATATCAGTACAACATGGGGAGAACTGGCAATTATTAATTTCACAGATTGAAACAGACATTCTAAGTAAAATACTGGCCGAAAGTTATTAAATAAGTTTCATGACGTTGAGGTAGGATTGGCAATACAGTATATTATAAAAGAAGAGATAAGGCATGCATAGTAAAATATATGACAAGTTTTGTTAAGAGGAAGTTAGTGAATGGAGTAGAATGAAGGTTTATAAGACAAGAAAAGGATACTGGGAGAGAAGACTGTATGTGGAGTGACTGTTGTAACAGAATGTAAGTTTTTTATTTTTTTATTTTTATTATTTATTATTAATATTACTATTATTAACTTTAATTACAATACTTCTATATAATGTTTTAGAGTCAATAAAATATATACATTAAAATATCACCCTTATGAACTTATGATCCAAGTTTTTATTCCTTATCCGTGGAAAATATTTATTATCTAAGCCTTTTACAAAAGCAACACTTAAGAATGTAAAGAAAGAGTTGTCCTGTTTCAGGAAGCAGAGAAATATGAAAACCCTTGGGGGGAAGTTGTGTTTGAATTACAGGTCCCAGAATTCCCCAACCAGTATTCCTATTGGCTATCCCTACGGTACATCTACCTACCTGTAGCAATGCAGACTGGAGAATTTGGGGAATTGTAATTCCCAAAAGATAGACGGCATGTTGTAATGGTTTGAGTGTGTGACTATGCCTCTGATACCAGGCTCAAATCCCCTCTCAGCCATGGAAACCCACTGGGTAACCTTGGGCAAGTCACACTCTCTCAGCCTCAGAGGAAATCAAAGGCAAACCCCCTTTGAATAAATCTGGCAAAGAAAACCCTGTGACAGGTTCACCTTAGGGTCATCCTAAGTTGGAAATTACTTGGGAGTCATTTACACGGGCAAATACTCCTCTAAATATACTGCTAAGATAGCTCATAGTTCCCACGGATTGCAGCACAGCATTGCCTCATTCAGAAGGGGGGAAGGTAAAACACCCAAATATAGCATGGCAAGGGATGTCGCTACTTTTGCCGGTATATTTGCAATGTAGCGCATTACTGGCAGTGTAAACAACCATTCCCCTAAGGGCTACAGCAGAGCTGCATTGTGATTGGTTGATGCAGGGGTGATGATGCAGGGGTAGGCTTAAAAGAGGGGGAAGGAGGGAGGGAGAGACAGTAGCAATTAGAGGAAACTTTGAAAAATCCTCTCTGCTATTTTGCAAGCCAGTTTGCAAACAAAAAGGACAGTCAGGGAGCATTCCTTCTCATCCTCTCTGCTGTTTTGAAAGTATGTAAAAGCTGCGTTCGTCAGCAGTGATCCTGTGCATGGGGGAGGGAGAGAAACCATTTCACGAAGGGCTGCAGCAGAGTAGAACTGCTATTTTGACAGTCTGTTTCTCTCTCTCTCTCTCTGGCTTTCCTCTATTTGGCAGAAAATGCTGTTAAGCAAGGAGGAAAACCTTCTGTTTGATTTGTGGCCTGGGAGCTGGGGGTGGGGGAAGAGTGACTGCCTCTAAGCTGTTAAGCATGGAGTTCGGGCCGGGGCAGACATTCCTATGGCAGCCCTTTGTCTCCTCACAATGCTTGGCCATGCCCCCAGCACATTTGGCTGTGTGAACCTCAAAGTGGAAAAAATCAAAGAGCCACAAAATATAGCTGTGTAAACATATACCGTGTAAACTACCCACCATTGATGTGGGAAAGCGCTAAAGCGCAACTTAACGCAATAAAACCAGCCCCTGGAAGCACACAACAACAATGCTAAAAATATATATCTTTTTTGAAATCTGAGTGAAACACTCATTTTCCTGATTAAAGGATAAAGGGAAGAGAAAATTCACATTCCCTTAGTGTACCTGGGGTGAAATGGAGACTGCAGGTGGCCAGGGGAAGTGAGGGAACCTCAGTTCAACAGAGCAAAGAGGTGCTACAGTTGGACCCTCATATCCATGGGACACAAAACAGAAATACATACCATAGAGTCTTTTTAGAAAATGCCAAGAGGCATCCTCTCTAGACATCTTCTAGGTCCTCCAATGCAACTCTATGGTATATTAAACCAGAAGTCCCATTATATTTTAGTAGGGTTTGATATTATCCGTGGTTTCCGGTATCTGCAGTAAGTCCAGGAACCAACCCCCATGGATATAGGGGTCTGACTATACTGTTAAATCTCCCCCTACAGTCTCAACTGGGAATAATATCAAGAGAGATCCATGACCCACTTCTACTACAGTTAAAGAGAGCAGTTTGGGAGCAAGACATTCCCAGCCCTACAAGGCCAAATGGAATTTCTGATCAGTTCCCATCCCTCATTAGAAAGCGGCCCTGTTCTAAAAAGTTACCTTTCTGCAATGGAGGTCTGGAGAAGAAAGTATCTGCAAAGGAAAGAAAGACAAGGTTTAAACGTCACACCATTGTGCTTCCAACAAATCTTGTAACAAAAAATGCCAGTTCGTGACAAAGCAACTATGTCCCCCTTATTTCAAGAAAAGGATCCACAGAACCTGAATGAAATTGAGCAAGGGTGCCAGAGGTCAAAATGGCAGAGGGCATTCTCTTCTCATCTTGACTGCCATTCGCTTTGGAACAAATCCTGCCAATTATTTAGTCTGAGGCTCGGAGGGTTCTCCGGTAGCTAGGATTGTACAGTAGCACCTCCGTATCCACTGATTCACCATCTGCTGAGTCAGTTATCCACGGCTGGTGATGGCGGGGTGGTGGTGGAGGGAGGACAAGAGCAGCTCGCCTCCCTTCTCCCTTCCTTGCTGGAGTCCACCGGTGGGACAGCGACAGCGGAGGGAAGTCCAGTGTTCACTATTATCTGCAGATTTCAATATCCACAGCCCCCCCACCCCCGAACCAATCCCCTGTGTGGGTTGGTTTTTTTCTGGATCTCTCAGGTTGAAACCATCAGTTTCTTCCTCCAGAGTAGAGCTCAATAGCATAAGTTTACAATGGTTCATGTCCTTCCCACCAAGGTGGGTCCAAAAGAGTTGTCTGATATAAAAGAGAGACTTTGGCCAAATCCACACCATATAAACAATCCAGTTTGAAACTGGATTATTTGCCACGGCTCCTTCCTATGGAATCCTGGGATTTGTAGTTTAAAAGGACTCTAGCCTTCTCTGCCAAAGAGTGCAAGTGCCTCACCAAAATACAAATTCCAGGATTCCATAGGAAGGATCCATGGCAAACAATCCAGTTTCAAATGGGGGACCCATCTACATGAGAGGGGGAAATCCCAAATACCTCATAGTATTGGCATCTCGCAGGAGCAGCAACATGTCCAAGAGTTTTTTCTGGCCTAGGAAGCCCCCATAAGCCTCGCATTCCTGATGGCAGCCATGAGTGATTTACTCATGTTAGTTCTTCACTGCTGCTGGGTTGTTTTTTTTTAAGTCATCCCAAGATGTGCTGGTGCACTAGAGCGATTCTCCAAAGCAAAACAGAAAATATTGATCCTTTTTATCACCTTAGCAAGCAATCGCTAAGGTGAAAATCCGCTCTCGCTCAGCCAATCAGCTTTGTGTTTCCCTTTGAGTTTTTTATTGCTCTATAGTCCAAATGAGCAAAAATGCACACCTGCCTCACGGTTTGTGAACAAGTATGGGGAAATCTGCTAAGGCTTTTACCCCATTGTTTTTGCCATTTTGGGACACCCACCTTCTGAATAGTGTGGATTGGTACTGGATCCCATTTAGACTGGCAGGATTCCCAGCAAATTCCATGAGGGGTATTTTCACCATTTAGACAGGCCCTAGGTTATTTGTGTAGTGTGGATTTGGCCTTTGTCTCAGGATGTGCAATTGAAAGTTTTATTCCTCATATTAGCCCATCATATTTCTGCCAAGAAATATCTCTATGGTCTCCCTGAGGATATATTAAAAGAAAAGGCCCCTAAAGAAGACCATACAAATATTTTTTTTCAGTTGAAATGTGTTGGATTAATCTGAAGAACAAAGGCCTTCTTTTATATACTTCCTGAGACTCAGGGCTTGTCTATACGGCGAACATACTCCTCATAGAATTCGAGGATAATTTGTTCTGTGTAAATGGGATCCCACATCATTTCACTGTATTCAGAAGGAGGGGGTTCAAAAACTCCAAATACTCTGTGGGAAAAGCCTTTGTGGCTTTTCCCGTACTTAAAAAAAAAAAAAAAACTCCAAAGGAAATGCACACTTTGAAGGAAATGTGCATGGGACAACCAATTCTCTTTGCTGCGCATTCCCGACAAGAGTGGAAGTTGAAAGCTGATTGGCTGGACATGTGCAGGGGGCAGAGCTTGTTGGGAAGGCAAGCGCCTGGAACTGCCATGTTGAATCTTTGCACCTAGGTGACAAAACAGTCCCCCCCCACTGCTTTACCTATTTACCCATTTATTTAAGCTGAAGATTGCACTTCTGCACCTTGGATTTGCTTTTCTTTTTTAAAAAAATACTCTTCAGCAGCATCAACTGGTGACAATAAAAACATGAGTAATTCACTCGCGCCCACCATCTTGATTCACAGGCATGCCTGTTTGAACATCAAACACATCTGGCTTCACATCCCTGCAATCTTGGGGAAAAAACCATGGAGACAAAATGAAAGCTGCTGCGAACTGCCGTTAGTGCGCATCAATCTACATTTTATTGCCTCGTATAGACAGTCCTTAGTCTCTTTTACATCAGAGGGATTGGCTGTTTCCAGGAGCTCCTGCTTCTTTCACTTCCCCCCAGAGGGTGGTACCTGAGAGACCAGAGTCCTATACTTTTGCTTTGTTTTGTTTTGTTTACTCTGACAAGTTTCATGGTGACAAGTGAGAAAAGAGATTTTGGTGCCACGGGAAGATTCTACAGAGACTACAGGCAAAAGGAAGAAAAGTAAAATGGCCAGTCTCACTATGCCCTTCTATTCCAGGTGTATGGCCACATCTGGAATGTTTGCACGATTCAACAGCTTTATGGCCAGGAGAAATTCCTTGCTGCCAGACTTCCTTACCTTTGAGTTGCTTCAAGACAACCGCTAGGAAAGGACTTATATCAAAGATGTCTGAAATCATCCATGTCAGCCAAGGAGGAAAAGCCACCGTTTTTTCCAAGTTCTCTCTTTTCTCAGTACTGGGGACAGAAATAATTTTCATTCACTAGCTGTCTCATCCAAAATTAGTATTTTTATCTTGTTTTTCTCCTCAAATTTGGAGTCAAGGCAGCTCATAACATGATTTTTTAAAAAAAGTATCAATAAGTAACTGAATGTAGTGGGCAGGCCTCGCCATTGACGCCCCCTTGTCGTGGGAGAGAGAAAAATACAGAAAGGTCAGGAGAAAAATACAGAAGCAGGTACTGAGTGACAGAGGTGACAGATTCCCTTTCACAATGGCTGCTAGGACCCAAAAGGGAGACATCTTATGCCCAAAGAGCCAATGAGTTTGTGTCATCCGATTAATGTCTCCTCCTCAAAAAAGATTTATCAGGGGACATTACTATGCTCAGAGTTTACCTGTCTATGGAACCCCTCACTGGATGCCACTTGCAAGGGGCAGGGAAATGGATATATCAAATACTCCCACTGTTTTGGAAAAAAAATCTGTGACTTGTCTGTTATTTCAATAAACTTTAAATTTGTTTTTATTTTTGATGCCATACTGGTTCATACTGATCACTACCCACAAGCTCATAGGAGCAAAACGAAACAATGGTAAAAAAGAACTCATTTTGAGCATGCTGTAGATGGATCATGGGAGAGAGTTTTCTCAGAGCCTTACCACACTCTGGAGAAAAGTGACAAAGCAGCAGAAATGTTCAGTCTTTCCTGTTGCCTTACCGCATGGCATCAGCATTCTTCTGGCGTTCTTTTGTTCCGGTCCTTTGGGGGACCAAGGTAAAACCATGCCTTTTTTGCAAACAGATTTTTCTGGTTAGCAAAAAGGCACCGTTTTACCTTGGCCCCTTATGGGGCCAGAATGAAAAAATAACAACGTCATATGATAAGGCAGCAGGAAAGACATTACATTCCTGCTGCTACGCCATTTTTCTTCAGAGTGGGGTAAGGTTGTCAGTCTTCATTGGGAAATATGCACCATCCCTGGAGCTCATGCATAGTGTGCAAGCACAGATAGGGTATCCTCAAAGATGTTTAAAAAACAAAAAGATGGGGATGGAGGAGGACAGGTTGCTTACTGTTGAGGAATTAGAGTGTCCCTGTTTTGGAACTCTATGAAGTTCAATTCTGTTAACTTCCCTCTAGCTGAGTAGCAATTTAAGGAGGTGTGACTCAAATGTAATTGCTTTGCCTGAATCCCTATGACAAAAGAATACATGCAGCTTCAAGTCAAACAACTTAAGAAACTTTACTAATAACTATTCATATATATATATATATATATATATATATAAAATGAGCCTAAATCCTAATTAACAATAGATCTCTACGCACACCTTCTGCTGTGCTTTCTGCAACCGGACTTGTCTATCTCGGATTGGCCTTTTTAGTCATCAGCACGCTTGCAGAAAACATGGGATGAGTCCTTCTGGAATCTTCGTTTGCGAAGAAAAGCCAGAGAGGGAGAGAGCATATAATGGGACTTGAGTATTCACAGATTTTTGCAACCATGGGTGGTCCAAGAACCAAACCCCAGCGGATACCAAGGGCCCACTGTATATGGGTTTGAAGACAAATTTTGGAAGAGGTGGGGTGGTTATAGCTATCTGAAGTTAAAATTTAAAAATGGGATAAAACTATATACAAGATATAAATAATTAGAATATGTAAGATGGCTGCACTTGTATTTCAGACTAATAATGTATGGTGATGAGTCTCGTAAGTTAAAATTCTGGAGATTAAGAGAGCAGATGTAAGGAATGGTGAGGTAAGATAGAGAAGATACATGTTTTTTAAGTAATGAGATCTTTTTTCTCCCCATCTTAAGTACTGATGAGCAAAAGAACATAAAAAATAGGCTAAATAATACTGTGTAGTATATAATGTATAGTGCACCTTTAATATTAACATGGACCAACAAGATATTGACATAGGTCAATATTAGAGATACAAAGGGGTTCTTTTCCTTTTTTTCCTTTTGGTTCTTGTAATTTTTGGTTTTGAAGAATAGTAGTTTTAATAAATATGTGGAAGTTCAACAAATTAATCAAAGCAGGGAATGTATGATATCCAATTATTTCCAACCAGCAGTTAGGAGGAGGAAAGCCATGTGTTTTCCCTCTTTTCCCCTTGTTAGTTTTGTTTGCATTGTTTTGTTTCCCTTGTATGTTGTTTTCTGAATATAAAACGGGACATATGAATAACAATACATTTTTTAAAAAACAGAGGAGGAGAAAAAGAAGGAATTTGAAAGAGAAGCTGTTCACCCTCTGAAGATCCAGACGTGGATTGCACAACAGACTAAAAGTGACTGAGGGGAGTAGTTCTTGGTGCTATTTATGCTGGCAGCCCAAAGGGATGGGGTTACTGCCAAAAACTACTCAGCTCTGGAACACTCTTGAGAGTCGGATCGGCACAGGCGCAAGACCCATTTGTGTGAGGCACAGAGACCACAGAGAAGAAAGGCAAGCTGCTATTCCTCTTCCACTGATAAGACTGCTCTGAAAATGAATTTGAAATGAAATGGCAGAGTAATGTACAGCAGGCAGAGAAACGCAAAGGTGGAGAGGAAGCAGTGATCTGTCGTGTGTGAGAATATGGCTGGAATTTCCTTGCCACGTACATCACTGGAACACTCCCATCCCATCAGCATTGGGCACTTTGTGGATTGGTGAACAGTGGCCGGAAGGGGACAAATCTGGACAGAAGAAGAACAGAACAGAAAGTGGTCTTCATCACCACAGAAAACCATCCTGCTACCTGTTGAGCAAGACAGGAATGGGGCAGGAGAGTTTTTCTTCTTGACAGAGACAGCTTCTTATACCAGTGGCCATTTTCTTACAGCTAACCACCTTACAGGTGGATTGAGTTGACCAAAGAAGCCACAACTGCCCTGAGTTTCCAAGTCCTGGGGCTCTTGCAGGTCTCTCGTTTATAAAGTGGCTATAAGTGATGACAAATAATGACAACACTAACCAGCTACACCAGAGTGGCTGTGCATTTTCCAACAGGATTGCAACCTAAAACCACAATCCTCAATGCACTTAACTTAGGGCAGATGCAGCCAGACTTAACTGCTGAAAAGCTGTATAGAGGAAGAACACAACACATTCAAAAATGTGCCCCAATTTTAATCTAGGAGGTCTTAGCATCTAAGGAATCCTCTGTTCTCTTCCCAGGGAACTTTCACACAATAGCCAGTGCCAGCATCGAAGGAAAGAAATGAGAGGGATCTTCTTACCTCTTCAAGGTCCTTCTCACATCCTATAATTTTAAAAAAAGGGAGGAAAGGGAGATTAGTACAAACACCTGGCTATGATCCAAGGACACTTTGGAGGATTCTCCTGGAGGTGGCCACCTGAAAGCAGGAAAAAGGGAGCCCCACCATCTTCAAACCCTGATCAAAACTAACAGCAGGGATTCTGATGTGGATGAAAAGGGATCCTTGCTGTTATCACTGATCAATAGTGTAATTGGAGATGAGGGAGAACTGGAAAAGGCAAAGCTTCTGGAGGCGAAGGGACCTGAATTGTTCCCATCAGACTTTGCTATTCCGTGCACTCAAAAGTCCAAAGGATTGATGTGGACTGATGTTGACAGTATCAGTTTCAGGGATGGCTTTCCAGATTTTGTAGAAATGCTACTCCTAGCATACCTCACCATTAGTGGTGCTGACTAGGCCTTCTGGGTATTCCAGTTCAACATTTTTTTTTACAGAGGTATGAAAATGATAGGAGAATTCATTATTGTTAAACAGAAAACTCTAGTCCACACAAAGGAAAATGTACTAGGTGAGGACAAACAAATTTGAAACCTAATCCTGACAAGACAGAAATGCTCCTGGTCAGTCAAAAGACAGATCAGGGAATCGCTTTCCTATAGGAGGGGAAGTGCAAAGCTGATTGGCCAGGTAAGGGAGGGGGATCTTGCTAACAGGGCAAGTGCCTAGCACTGACATGTTGGATTCTTACCTTAGCGAACAAGTGCTAAGGTGAGAAAATGGAGTGTTCTTTTTCCCCCAACATGCAAATTATCACTGAAGTGCACAATGGACCATAGTTTAAAAAAAGTTTGGCACCGACAAATTAAAAATGCGAGTAAATCACTCGCGGCCGCCATCTTGACCAGTGGGCATGCGAAGCTTTGGGAGCACAAAACACCATTAAGACAAATTGCAGATGCTGCGATGTGCCATTACTGTGGAGCAACCTGGTTCCCCCGTCCCTCGTATAGACAAGCCCATACAGTACATACATACTATCATGTTTGCCTTGGGTGCCAACATACACAACAGTATAAGCTAGTTATTGACTATGGGGTCACCTTCTCCCATATAATTTGCCCCATACACTTAGGTCCTCTGAGGGACATTTGCTCCAGTCAGCCAGGACTAGGCTGGCAAATGTCACCTGGGAGGACTTTTTCTTTTGCCACCCCTAGACTCTGGAATGGCCTATCGAAAGAGATACTACAGCTGAATACACTGTCAGAATTCAAATCAGCATTAAAGACTAGTCTCTTCCAGCAGGCCTGTCCAGATGATTTTAAAGTGTGATTTTTAAATTGTGCATTGATTGTTTTAAAATGTCTTCGTTTTACTTGTTCTTTTAAATTGATAACAGTCGTCCCTTCATATTCGCGGTTTGGAATTTCGTGGTTTTATGTATTCGCGGTTTGTCCCCCTTCTCCTCCCCCTCCCCATGCAAGGGGACTGCAGCAATGAGGGTGCTGCAAGAGGTGGAGCAGCTGCTACCACCTTGGCTGCCTCTTTTACTCAGAGGCATTGGCGGTGGCTGAGAGGCGAGGGAACTCCAGCCAGCTCAGGGGCTTGGCTCCATTTGGGGTGGGGGGTCAAGCCTCGGGAGAGTGGGGAGGTGGGCGCTTTAGACCCGAACTCCCCGCTCTCCTGGGGCTTGGCTCTGTTTGGGGTGGGGGTGGCAGCAGTGGCAGCTGCATGGTGGCGGTGACAAGGCAAGCGAAAGTGGTGGTGGTGGTGGTGGAGTTCTGGGAGGCCTATTTTTATTGGTGTTTTTTTCATTTTCACAGGGGTCTTGGGCCCCTAACCCCTGCGAATATGAAGGGATGACTGTACATGTTTTTAACTGATATGGGTTTTTAACCAATGTTATGTTTATGTATTAATTTTTTGTTCCCTGCCTTGATCCATAGGAAGAGCGGGTAACAAGAAATAATAATAATAATAATGAATTATCATCATTATTACTATTGCTATTGTTATTGCTATTTACAAGATGAACTGAGGCTTTTTCCTCCTTGAAAGAAGAAACTGCACAAAGAATTTGGAAGCTAGAGAGCTGTGTGAACTGTTTCTGTTAAAGCCTACCTGGAGGAGTTCACTTGCCGGCTGCTGGTGCTTCTCCTCCATCTCCTGAATGAGACTTTCAAGAGAGGAAAGTTCATTGGAGAGGCTGGCCAAGTTCTTTTCCCTTATCTGGATGATCACCTTCTCCAGCTCTTCCATCTGGACCATCCGGAGTTTCTCCTGTTCATCCAAAAACTGGTGCAATTTCCTCAGCTCTGCTGTCGTCTTTTGCCTTTCTGCTTCTATCTGCTTCTGCAAAAAGACGGAAAGAGAAGAACAGAAAGCCAATTTTAGGGTTAGGAACCCAGTGGATCTCTACAACCTCAAGAGGTTGGCAGTGAGAATTCTCCAGGAAGAGCACTTACAATTCGGGACAGAGATCACATGAAAGAAAAGGTCTTCCTAATAACCAATAAGGCCCTTAGGAGGTATTTCAAGAACATTCTGTGTGAAAGATCTGGCCATTTAAAATAGTGATTTTTGCTAAATGTCTACCTTTCATATTCAATTTTTTCCAGGGAACAATTTTGGAATATACAGTCTCTCTCTCTCTCTCTCTGGCTTTTCTTCGCAAACAAAGATTCAGGAAGGACTCATCCTGCATTTTCTGCAAGCATGCTGATGACTGAAAAGGCCAATCCGAGATAAACAAGTCGGTTGCAGAAAGCACAGCAGAAGGTCTCCTTGGGTGATGTTTCCGGGTTGTCATTCTTCCTGCGTTGTCATTTCTCTTCAAGACTTGTTCGGCGTGGGCTCTCAAATAAGGCTGCAGCATTGTGGATAGTGCGCTTCCTGATGTGAGGCCAGAGCGGACCATTGTTGGTGATCAATTTGGCCGAGCCTGAGATGTTGTTTCAGGGAGTCCTTGTATCGCTATACAGTAGGACCCCCATATCTGCTGGGGATTGGTTCCGGCGGTCTCCTTGGATACCGAAAACCACAGATAACAGCAAATGCCATTGAAAATAATGGCACTTCTGATTTAAAATACCATAGAGTTGCCTTGGAAGACCTAGAAAATGGCTAGAGAGGACACATTTTCTAGGAAGACTATGTAAGTGTGCTATTTTCTGTCCCACGAATAACCGAATCAGTGGATAATGAATCAATGGGTATGAGGGTCCTACTGTAGTAATTTTAACCCCCTAGTTATAGTGAGCCACTTACAAGCAGGTCTTGGCTTTCCTTTTCTGAAGCTGCTTTGGAGGCCAGAATATCTTCTCTCTCCTTCTTCAGACTCTCCAGGCAATTACAGATTTGATCCTGAAGATAAAACAGAAGTTCAAATTTGAAACAGAGGAAATGTTTTAAAAAAATAACAACAACCCAACAAAACATGCTTGCTCCATGCTGCACATTTCTAGTAACTTTTTATTAGGAGTGGGAATAGGGCAAGATGGAGGGGGGGGGAACCAAATGACCACGGTCTCCCACGCAAGCACACATTTTAAGGGTTTTGGTAAAAGTTAAAAAAAAAATCTCTTGAGGGCTTTTTTGGTGGCTGCTCCCAGGCTGGAACCTGTTGTTTTGTCTCTGTTGACCTTTCTGCCAGCAGACAAATCCTGGAACCGAACCCACGTGGGTACAGGCATCCGACTGTACTTTTATTTCTGTTGTTCTGGTGATTTCAAAGTCATAACTAATGCTTGACTGGGACTTGATCATTGCACTTAACTCTAGAAAGAAACTTTAGTCTCTCCACTGGCTGCCTATCAGTTTCCGGGCCCAGGATAAGGTGTTGGTTATTACCTTTAAAGCCCTAAATGGCTTGGGTCCAACTTATCTCCGGAACCGCCTCCTCCCATACAATCCTCCCCGCGCACTCCGGTCCTCTGGGAGGAATTTGCTTCAGCCACAAAAATCTAGGCTGTCTGCAACCTCCCAGAGGGCCTTTTCAGTAATCACCCCCAAATTATGGAATGGCCTGCCGAACGAGATCCGTCAGATAACAACCCTGAGTAGCTTTTAAAAAGCACTAAAGACGGATCTCTTTCAGCAGGCCTTTCCTAATTAGATCCCAGCCTCAGGAGCTCCTGGCCTCTTTTAGTCTGATGGCTATCTATTATTTTTAATGTGATTTTAGATTAGTTGTTTTTAATTTATAGTGGTTTAATATCTTTTTATGGGGGAGGGTGGGGGTGGGTGGTGTTTAGGGATTTTAATCTGTATTTGTATTTTAATTTTTGTAAGCCGCCCCGATTGTTTTTAACAGAGGGGTGTGAGAGTATGCTTGCATGTATGATTGTGTGTATGTATGGGTTCTTGGTAAAACAAGGCCTCAAAATGAACCAAGAAAATGGATGCCGCACAAAGCATTGCTTGAGGCATAACTTGGAAGCCGGACAGAGGAAAGGAGAAAACTTGGAAGCAGAGATGAGGTGCTGACCAAGCATAACTAAAGACAATGGGACCTGACAACCTGGCCGGGGAGCGTTCTGTACAAGTGAGTGGACTGCTTGCCAGGCATGACATAGACAATACCAGCTGTCGGCATGATAGAGGAAGTTCTGAGTGAACATGGAACACACCTTGTTCTGCCTAAGAAACTGTCTAAGGAACTGTCATGAGATCATGCCAGCTCGAAAAGCATGCAGTTCTCAAGGAAGGAGATGGAAAAGGTAGAAGAGCCGGGACATTTTCGGCTTTGCTTTCATGGTTCCTGTACCCACGCCAACAGGCCATCCACACCTTCATGGATGTTTGATCACTGTTCAGGGAAGGATGGTTGTGAGTATGTGGTGTGAGTGTGTGTGTGAATGGAAAAGAGCTCTTGATACTTAACTAAATGTTTAATGTCTTATGTCTAAATAAATGTTACATGCATAGTGACTGAAAACCAAATTTGGTCTCTCTGTGCCTTTTTGCCTGTCACTTGTCTGGGAAAATCTTAAACACTACCTGATTAAAAGGACCTCTTGTGCCCATAACAGGGGTGGGGTAAAAATAAATATTATTGTTGTTGTTGTTGTTGTCAGTCTAAGCATCTGGTTCACATCTTTTTGGAAACTTACTCTTTTTTTTCTGTCTCATCTAGAAAGAAAATCCTTTTTAAAAAGATCTACGATAATGCCTCACCTTGTACTCTTGGGAAGCCTCCTCCACAGGAATCACCTCATGATTTTTGTGCTCCTTGGACCTGTCGCACACCACACAGATGGGGGTTTCATCATCCTTACAGAAGAGCTTCAGAGGCTCCTGGTGTTTCTCGCAGACGCTTCCATTTTCTTCATCTCCCTTGGCTCCCTGACCTCGGAGTTTCTTGGTGATTTCGACAAAGTTTGCCAGCTGCTGATTTGGCCTGAGGAGCCTTTGCTGAATTTTTTCTCGACACTGAGGGCAGGAAGTCTCTGTCTCCTCCCAGCACCGGGACAGGCAGCCTTGGCAGAAATTGTGCCCACATTCTAAAGTCACAGGAGCCTTGAAATAGTCCAAGCAGATGGGACAAGTAGCTTCCTCACAGAGATCCTGGATGGGAATCCCAGCACCAGCAGCCATGATTGCCTCACTTATAAGACAAGAGAGCAACAGAATTAGCTTTGATTTCTGGGATTCCAGCCGATGAGCATTTTCCTTTCCTGTAACTGACACATGATTTCCATCAATATAGCACTGTCAGCATTTGAAGAAGCTAGAAGCTACCTGACACCCAATTCAAAACATCAAGGGCTTGTCTACACAATGGGGGGGGGAAGTACACCCCTCCCTCCGAATCTGGCACGATAAGGCCACATGATGTATGACCTTGTCCCTGAATCTGGTGCAATTAAGGCCACATGACATACAGCCCTATCCGCACCAAACTCAGGGTATACCACCTTAACCCTGGTTTAAAACTACTCAGTTTGCTCCTACATTTGCTGGAAACTCCAATGTTTGCCGTAGTCTGAACAGTGGATTCACCCTGGATTTGGCGGGGGGCAGGAGGGGAGGCATGACAGATCGCTGCCTGGTAGACGTCAACATTTCCCTGGATATCTGGGACAGTTCCCAGACTGGAACAGTGAAGAAAGGTTTTTCCCTCCTTGGCACTGGTGCCACTGGTGCTCAGTCGCTTGCTCTGAGGCAAACAAGGCACCCAGATCACATGTCTGGGTGTCTTGTTTACCTCAGGACAAGTGACTGTATGCCATCAGCACCTGCGCCAAGTTGGGAAAAACCTTTCCATCACCATTCGGGTGATGAAAATGATGGCACCTGCCAGGCAATGACCTATCCTGGCTCTATCAGGGATTTGATAGAGAAAGGCAGCAGCAGTGGACCCAAGCAGCATGCCGATGTGGGGACACCGGTAGACAATCTACCCGATGTCCTTGTGGCATGACAGGTAGCAGGGTGGCTCCAGGGCAAAACATCCAGGGAGTCGATTTGGAGTTTTGCCCCTGGTGTAGACAAGCCCCAAGTTCAAACAATGCCCTTCCAGCCCAATGCTCCAACTGTCAACCACAACGGCTACAACAGGGGACATATTTCCAGTAGGTTGTTTGTTTACTTCATATCTTGCCTTTCTCCCAATATGGGACCAAGTCAGCTCACAAGAGAGATTAAAAGAAAATTCTGTTAAAACTATTCATAATTGTAAAGAAAAAAAAAGGTTTGAAAAACCATTAATAAACTAGCCTATCAGAAACAGCGCTAATTTTAAAGAGTTTAAAAAGAATTTTAAACATAACAATTGTTCTGGGCTGGATGCTATATTTTGTACGTATATTTTAACAGGACAGTGCTAGCGTGAAGGCGCTTGTGGGCTGGTTAAAAAAAATAAGGCATTTGAATTTGGTACTATAGTGACAGAGTGAAGGGGGAAAAGACATGGGCTGGAGCCCTGCTGGCTGTGCTAAAGGGTGAACAAAAAGCTATCAAGACATGCAAGACAGACTCATCACAGCTGGAAAAGTACATGGAGGAAATACCGTACACACAGAAAGCCTTACCAAATAAGGAAGCCTAGGCAGAGTGCCAGGTTTGTTTGTTTTTTAAGTTAGGCAAAATCAAAGAAAACCATGCCCCCACCCCAAGTAAATACTATAACCTCCATTTGCTTTCAAAATTATGAATATATATATTTAAATAAGATTTGTAAAATATATACCCTATTATATGTGTTACGATACACAAAAGTTAATTACTTACTATTAACAACATCCGTTTTATGCTTGCTATAACAACTTGATTCAGGGTGGGCTTTTAAACTTATCTCGTAAATACACACACACACACACATATATACAGTTGTCCCTCCATATTCACGGATTTGGTATCCACATATTTAAGTTTTCATGGCTTGAAAATATTCTTTAAAAAATAATAATCCAAAGAGCAAACCTAGATTTTGCCATCTTATATAAAGGACACCATTTTGCTATGCCATTGCATATAATGGGACTTGAGTATTCACGGATTTGGGTATTCATGGGGGTGGTCCTGAAACCAAACCCCAGAGAATATGAAGGGACAACTGTATACAGTATATACGGTATATTTAAAAATCTATTTAACCTTTGAAAATGCACATTTTATACATTTTCAGAATATTAAAAAATCTACTGCAGTCTATTCCACCAAAGTTATCTACAGTACAGGTCAACCCTTGTATCCACGGATTTGGTAGCCACGGTTTCACTTATCCACGTCTGGGAAAAAAAATTCACTCTCGGCATTTCTAGGTCCTCCAATGTGATTCTATAGTTAACTTCCTGAATTTGTCTCATTGAAAATAATAGGGTTCCCTATTATCCATGGTTTCAGGTATCCACAGGGGTCTTGGAACGTATCTCCTGCTAAGGTCTATCTGTAATTGCAAATAGTAAGTGTAGGAAATTCATTCACCATGGAACAGTACTGCCATCTTGTACAGCTTGCAGTAATTATGAGGATTTGTTCTGTTTAAGAATAGCAGGTACTGTACTAACAGGGGTAGGGTAGCCTTTTTTTTAATATAAAAACATTTTGTATAACTCTGTATATGTTTAGTGTAGTTGTTATGGCCTTTGGCGAGTACAATAAACTCAGCATTCATTCACTCCTAGCTTAGAAAGTCCTTGGGATAAAGCACTGCGCATATCCTCCGCTTGTCCTGATTTGGCAGGGACACTCCTGTTAATTTTTCTCATCATCCCACATTTTCAACTGCTTAGAAAACATCCCAGTTTCTCTCTCCTCCTCACACATTCTCCCTTTGTCCTCAGTTTCATTTGCTGCAAACTGAGTTCAAAGTGCTAAAACAGTTTGCACTCAACTCAGCAAGGGGGAGAGGAGGGGGTGGAGTACTACCCTTCCCAGGGTGCATCTACACTGTAGAAGTAATGCGGTTTGACACCACTTTTAAGCGCTGTAGGTCCACCCTATGGAATCCTAGGACTTGTCTTTTACAAGGTCTTTAGCCTTTTCCACCAAAGAGTGCCAGTGACTCAGAAAACTACAAATCCCAAGATTCAGTAGATTGTAGAGCCAGGATTCTGTAAAGCGGTGTTAAACTGCATTATTTCTACAGTGTAGATGCATACCTAGTCAGCTCAGGGAGAAGGAAATTGATGCTGCCCCTCCTAGTTTCCTAGTCCTTCCTCATTAATAACTTTTGTCATCTTTATCACATTCTGATGTTGTTTGGTATCATGTGTCCTGTTTTCGTCTATGAAATGTTGGAGGATATGATTGTGCCCATGAGGCAGAGGATATTTTGGCCCCTGTTTTTAAATTATGGGGGAACTGGGCTGCCAAATTCAACTAAGCAGCTGCTGAAGTGGTGGCTTACTTTTATTTTAGGTTTACAGTAGGACCCCTGTATCCACTGGTTCATTATCCACTGATTCAATTATCCACAGGACACAAAACAGCACACCTACCATAGAGTCTTCCTAGAAAATATGTCCTCTCTAGCCATTTTCTAGGTCCTCCAAGGCAACTCAATGGTATTTTAAACCAGAAGTCCCATTATTTCCATGGCGTTCGCTATTATCCAGTTTTCAGTATCCATTTGGCCCCCAGAACCAATTCCCAGCAGATATGGGGGTCCTACTGTATAAACAGTGAAGGGGGAATTACAGATAGAAACACATCTCATCCAACATGCCCTTACAAAGGAACAGAAGCAGTCTGCTTAGTATGCTGTGCAGGAGGATCTTATTCAAAACTATAGGAAAGGGCCTTGAGAATTATGTGATTAGCATGGACTCTATAACATAAATATAAATATATACGCAGAAAAAGAGACACCCAGGTGGTCCTGGAAGTCTATATCACTTGGGACAAAAATCTAGTGCTTACTTTTAAAGGTCTGTGGTACAGTATGTGCCCTGCATTTGGAAAAATAAAGAGTTGGATAAGGGGATGATTAAGAATCCCAAGGTGCAAAGTTAATTCATTTTCCACCTGCCTTCTCCAAAACAAGGAACGTTTTCTGAAGCCTTATATACTGCCTATTAATACCCTAAAGGCACCAGATCCTGTCTGACCTTGGAAGCTAAGCAGTGTCAGCCATGGTTAGTACTTGGATAGGAGACCACCAACAAATACCAGGCTCTGTTTCAGAGGAAGGAACTGGCAACACCATCTCTTGAGTACTCGTTGCCTAAGAAAACTTTATGAAAAATTCATGTGGTCACCATAAGTCAACAGGCAATTTGTAGGCACATACAATTAAAAAACCACATACTACAGCCAGCCCACCATATCCATGGATTCTTCAGCCATCCACAGCTTGAAAATATTCCAACAAAAAATTCCAAAAGGCAGACATTGCTATTTTGCCATTTTATATAAGGGATAACATTTTACTATGCCATTGCATATAACGGGACTTGAGCATCCACAGATTTTGGTATCTATGGGGGGATTGGGGTTGGAACCAAACCCCAGTGTTCAGCTTCAAAAGGATATTTTTTTAACCACAACTCTCAGAATCCTCCAGGGAGTTGTAGCTTTTGGGTCCAATATCAGGAGAAAGGCAGCATATAAATTTTAAAAATAAAATGAATAGCTTTTCCAAGCTCTGAGTAGGGTTTAGTTGCAGAGCTTGGAAGTTTGTTTTAAAACTGCAACTCTTAAAAATCCCCTACCATCATAGCTACTGAGATATTCTGGGAGCTATAGACTGACAGGTAACTCTTTCAAGCTCTGAATGGGGCTTATTTATTTATATATATCTGAATGGTTTTTATATATTTACATAACCTGGAAGTTGGGTTTTTGGGGGGGTTACAGTTCCCAAAATTCTCCCCCCAGCTAGCATGGCTGCAGGCTTTGGGGGATTCTGGGAACTGTAATCAAAAGAGGTAATGTTTCCCAGATATGTTGATTTCTTTTTTAATATCTTTTATTGAACAAATTAAAAAAGAAAAATTACTGTACATACAATCCAACCAATATTACAATGTTTCCATATAATCTAACACTCACACAACATTTATATTCCATATAAAATACAGTTATCCCTCTGTATCCACAGATTTGGTATCCACAGATTTAAGCATTCAGGGCTTGAAAATATTCTTTAAAAATAATAATCCAAAAAGCAAACCTTGATTTTGCCATCTTATATAAGGAACACCATTTTGCTATGCCATTGCATAGAATGGGACTTGAGTATTCACGGATTTTGGTATCCACGGGGGTCCTGGAACCAATCCCCAGCAAATATGAAGGGACAACTGTACATTATAGTAGACTCTGTAGAGTTATTGTTTGTTAAATATCAATAATAATCAATAATTATCTTCTTTCATCACACAATCTTCCTTTATTCTGTACTTGCCCTTACTGGAATTTACCATTTGATTATAACAAGCAAAATCAAAACTATGCTAAAATTGAAGCAGAAGTGATCCACATTATACAAATAACCCAGTTTGAAACGGAATTATTTGCCTGTGGCGCCTTTTTATGGAGGAATCCTAGGATTTGTAGTTTGGCGAGAAGCCAGCATTCTTGGGCAGAGAAGGCTAAAGACCTTGTAAAACTACAAATCCCAGGATTCAATTAAGAAGCAGCCATGACAAATAATCCAGTTTCAAACCGGATAGTTTGTATAGTTTGGATATGGCCTTAGTTCTGTATTATTATCCATCAGCCAAGGAAATCCATGTTTGATTTCTGTTGATTTGGTATCTGTTGGTTTCTGAATGAATATGACAAGGGAAAAGGTCTGGCTCGGGACGACCCTCATCTGACCTACAATCCCTGCCAAAGCCCCACCTGGGAAGGGCAAGCGGTGGGTGGCCACAGGGTCCTTCAAGCGCCCGCGATCAGCGCCAAAGGCTTCCCGGGAGGCAGAACAGGAGGAAACGCTCACAAAGAAAGCAACAGACAAACGCCTCAGAACTCGACCCATTCGGAATGGAGCCACCCACTCACGCCCGCCTCTATTTATGCGACCACGTGGTCACCATGTAAATATAAACAGAAAGAGGCGGGGCTAACTCCCCACTTTTGGCCAATCCGTGGCTTCGGGAACGCCCCCACCCGCACCCCCAGTGGTTTGCTCCTCCTCTCATCTTCATTGTGAGCTCGGTTGATAAGAGTTAAGGAACGTAACACTTGCGCCCCGAGATTTCAGGTACCTTTTTGACATCCCTGCTTGAGAATGTGGAACCTAAAATCCTGTCTCTCTCTCCATATAACTACATAGAAATAGGCGAGTGTCGTGGAGGCGTCAGAGGCAGGGTGTCTAGCTTATTTTTGCAACCTAGGGCTTATCTTTTCTCAACAAAAAGGAAAGTCATCTTTTCCCATCTGGGCTGCTTATAGACTCAAGAGACCACAAGGGTCATCTAGTCCAACCCCCTGCCATGCATGAATAAAAAATACAACCATTTGAATATTGTTAATTAAGAAAGCTCCCAATGGCACCTGCTCCCACAGGCTGTTCTGACATTTGGAGAAGGAACTTCTTTCTTGATTACTTTTAAAACTCTTGCTAGTAATACACGCCTGCCCAGGAGCAAGCTGGAGAAATCAGTGGGGTTTACCTCTGAACAATATATTGAAAAAGTTATATATATATTTTTAAATTCAACTATGGTTGCCAGGTGAAATAAAATAATTGTCACACAAGCAGTACTTGCTGAAATTCCCTATTCCGCATAACTCTTAAAGGTACAGGCACCCCCTCCAGTTTTCACTCTAATAACCCTAAATGCAACTGGCCATACTGGTTGGGGGATTGTGGCAACCATAATTATTTTTAAAAGTTAACTTTTCCAAGCTTTGGAGTAAACACATAGAAGATTTCATTGCACAAGCTGTAACAAAATGCTTTTCCCACTGGAATAAATGTGATACTATGGGATTGTCTATAAATGGCAAAAATACTCCTCACAGAAGGCAAGGAGAATACGATCTGTCCCAATGGGATCCCACATCTAATTGCCCTATAGTGAAGGCAGGGGGAAATGGCATATACTCTGCTGGAAAAGCCTAGGCAGCTTTTCCTGTATGTTTTGAAAAGCAGCGAGGGGGATTCACATTCCTGCTCATTGGGACAAGCAACTGAATTGATTCGCTTTGGTCAGACATGTGCAAGGGCAGACCTTGCTAACAAGGCAAGCGCCCAGAGCTGCCATGTTGGATTTTCACCTTAGTGAATGAGCGCTAAGGGGATAAAACAGCTTTTTTTTTGTTTACTTTTTTGTTATCACACCTTGGATATGTTTTTTTTTAAATAGTGTCTGATGGTGGCAAATTGAGCTAAGTAAAAACTCAAGTAATTCGCTCGTGGCTGCCATCTTGATTTGCAGACATGCCCATTTGCACAGCATGGCTGTGATCAGCCAAAAAACCCCAAAACACTAGACAAGTAGCAGCTTCTGCAAATTGTCATTCTCTCTCTCTCTCTCTCTCTCTCTGGCTTTTCTTCGCAAACAAAGATTCAGGAAGGACGGACTCATCCCGCGCTTTCTGCAAGCACACTGATGACTAAAAAGGCCAATCCGAGATAAACAAGTCCAGTTGCAGAAAGCACAGCAGAAGGTCTCCTTGGGTGATGTTTCCAGGTTGTGATTCTTTCTGGTTGTCGTTTCTCTTCAAGACTTGTTCGGCGTGAGTTCTCAAATAAGGCTGCAGCATTGTGGATGGTGTGTCTCCATGCCTCCTGATGTGAGGCCAGGGCGGACCATTGTTGGTGATCAATTTGGCCGAGCCTGAGATGTTGTTTCAGGGAGTCCTTGTATCGCTTTTTTGGAGCGCCCCTCTTACGCTGACCCGTGACGAGTTCACCGTAGAGTAGTATTTTGGGGAGGCGATGGTCCTCCATCCTAGAAACATGCCCTGCCCAGCGCAGCTGTGTTCTCAATATCATGGCCTTATTGCTGGTGATCCCTGCTTGCTCAAGGACAGAAACTTTCATCACATAGTCAGTCCAGTGTATATTTAGGATTGTGCATATACAGCACTGATGAAAGCGTTCTGCAGAGCAATCCACATTTTTTCCTTGTATAGACAAGCCCTACATTTAAGGCAGAAGAACCAGGTGCACAAATGCCAAATGGGTGACACCGCGCTTGACAGCAGCATGTGCAAAAGGGATGTTAAGGTCTTAGTAGACTACAGGCTAAACCTGAGTTAACAGTGATGGAGTGGCAAAACAGCCAGTTTAGTTGCACACTCCAGTTACAGACATACTGAGTTTGAATCAAGGGGGGTACCACTGTCCTCTGCTTTGACCAGACCTGATTAGAAATGCTATGTTCACTTCTTGGCATCACACTTGAAAGAAGGTATCAACAAGGTAGAACATGCCCAGAGGAGAGGAAAGCCAATGTGATTCTAGGCTGCATCAACAGGAGTAGAGTGTCTCTAGATCAAGGGGAGTAATAGTGCCACTCTATTCTGCTTTAGTCAAATCTCACCTGAAATACTGTGTTCAGTTCTGGGCACCACAATTCCAGGATATGGACAAGCTGGAATGTGTCCAGAGAAGATCGACCAAAATGGTGAATAGTCTGGAAGCCATGCCCTATAAGGAGTGGCTTAGGGAGCGGGTATGTTTAGCCTGGAGAAGAGAAGGTTAAGAGGTGACATGATAGCCACATTTAAATATTTGAAGGGATGTCATACTGAGGATGGAGCAAGCTTGTTTTCTGCTGATCCAGAGACTAGGACACAATGGGCAATGGGTTCAAACTGCAGGAAAAGAGATTCCACCTAAACATTAGGAGGAATTTCCTGACAGTAAGAGCAGTTCGGCAATGGAATACAGTGCCTCGGAGTGTGGTTGAGTCTCCTTTGAACGTTTCTAAACAGAGGCTGGATGGCCATCTGTCAGGGGTGTTTTGATTGTGTATTCCTGCACGGCAGGGGGTTAGACTGGATGGCCCTTGTGGTATTTTCCAACTTTATGATTCTAAGATTCTGTAACTCATTTGGAAAGGTATTAAAAAGACTGTGGAAACCAAACCCTGTGAGGGAGTTGGGTATTTTGGCCTGAAGAAGATTGAGAAGTTGTATGATAAACATTTGAAGGGCTGTTAGGTGGAAGTTGGAGTGAGCTGGTTTTCTGCTGTTGGAGAGGATAGGGATGGAAGCAGTGGAGTCAAATTATAAGGAGATTCTTTGAGATTCAACTCCTTTTCTTTGGAACTTTTAAAACAAGAGTTTGGGTGGCCGCCTCTCAGGGATGCCTTACCTTACCTGTGGGTTCCTACACCAACAGAGGAGTAGAGTAGATGGCCCTTAGAGTCCCTTCCAACTCTGGGGTCTCACATTACACAATTATAGCACTATGATTCCACTTAAACTGCCATGGTTTCACCCTGTGGAACCCTGGTTTTTGTAGTTCTGTTAGGTATTTCAAATTCTCTGCCAGAGCTCTGGTGCGTCTCCAAACTACAAATCCCATGATTCCATAGGGTAGAGCCATGGCAGTTAAAGTAGGGCTAAAGCTGTAGTGTTAAAGAGACCTATGATTCTAACAATGATAGTTCCACATTAGAAATTGTTTCATCTGGTGTTAGCAAGTCCTCCCCACTCCCAAAAGGAAAGTCTAGCCCACTGATTATTCCCAGGCATCTAAAGACATTGTGAAGGGCTGTTCCATCTTTTCCTCCTATTCCATGGATAATATTTTTCAGACTCTTTCAAATTCAGAATATCTAAGGGTGGGGACAAGGGTTTAAACATTTTTGTCCTTTAAATTCTGTTGCAAATCATAGCCCCCTATTGGGAATGACAGGGGGAAATTCACAACAGTTCTGCAATGCAGTTACTTATTTATGCTGGACATTCATTTCATATGATCCAGTGTGGCGTAGTAATTTAAGCATTGGACTGTGACTCTGGAAGACTAGGGTTCGAATCCCTGCTCAGCCATGGAAACCCATTGGGTTTCCTCCTTGCCTGCTGCACATTTTTTAGCAGCATTGGCAAGGGAAGAATGATTAAGGAGGGCTGGAGAAACAACAGATTTTTGGTGTCCGGTTGCAGCAGCATGTTTGCAGTAAGCAGTGCAACGAAGGGAAAGAATGGCATCCTACTCTAGCAGGGTTGTCATAATTCTCTGCCACAAAACTGGGACAAGAGTATATAGGGCAAACCCACCTGTCTGCACAAACGACTCACCCCATCTTTCAGTACTTCTTGCTGGCCGTGCAGCCCTACTGTAGTGGGGGGGGGGCTGCAGTTGCAGGTGCTGTGGAGCCCTTAAAGTGGCCCTGCCTCCCCCCCCCCCCGTGCCACCGCTGCTGCTGCTGGGACTGGGGATAAGGAAGAATGGAGGACGGCTCCCTCCTCCTGCGCAGAAGCCTTCCCGCTGCCACTGCTGGAACCAGGGAGGATGGCTCTCCTCCTCTTTGGAGGCTGGTGCTGCCTTCAGCAGAGGAAGCTGGAGGAATCTAGGATCTGCAGCTTCAAGCAGCCCAACTGGATGGGACTGTTTTCGGTCCCTTTGATCTGGGATTTTCCTGGTTTTCCAGCACTAATGGCAAGCCTACACTCTAGTAGCTCCTAATGTAGCTGTGTGTACCTGCCTATAAAAGGCAATGTAATTAATAGGTGCCTCAAGAATTTTGTCCTATGTGAACATCAAAACAGAGAAAAGGAGAGAGCAGATAAGCCTGCCTTACCAGCTATCCTCAACATGTTTTTGTTTTTAAAAAAACATATAAGTTTGTCCACTAAACTAGAAATCAGAAGAACAAAGGAGGCTGGTGAAAGGAAATATCCCTGGATGCATTTTGGAAGAAGTTTTCAAGCGATTTCTCAAAGGTTCAATCATTTTTTATTTTTGTTTAGTTATGCAAGGCTTATGTGACTACTGTAGTTGTTTCATTTCACATGTTTGGAATAAAAAAGTTTGCAGCAACATGTTGTGCTACTCATCTTTTTTGTGGATTAAGAACCTATCCCTCTTTTTTTCCATGTTATTTCTGCCTCTGGTACAAGTTTTTCTGTTAAAAAAAATAACAATGCCCAGGAACACATCTACTTCGTTAACAAAGGGCTTGTCTAAACGGTGAAAATATTCCTCATAGAAGTCAAGAATACCTTTGGTCCCAATGGGATCCCGCATAATTTCACCGTATCTGGAAGGAGGGGGGCAAAAACTGCAAATACTCCACGGTAAAAGCCTTTTTGGCTTTCCCTGAAGTTTTTTAAAACCTGCGACGGAAATGCACATTCTTGCTTGTTGGGACAACCAATACACTTTGATGTGCTTTCCCCATACAAGCGGAATTGGAAAGCTGATTGGTTGGACGTGCACAGGGATGGAGCTTGCTGGCAAGGCAGCACCCAGAACCGCGCTATGTTGGATTTTCACCGCAGCAATCGTGAGCTGAGGCAACAAAACAGCCTTTTTGTTTAAGTGGAAGGTCGCACTTCTGCGCCTTGAATTTAGTTTTTTTTTTTAACTGTTCAGCAGCAGCAACTTGAAAATAAAATCACTAGTAATTCACTTGTACCCACCATCTTGATTTGCAGGCATGCCCGTTTGAACAGCAAATGCAGATAGCTTCGCATGCCTGCGATCCTGGAAAAAAAACAAAACAAGTGGAGACAAATAAAAGTTGCTGTGAATTGGCATTACTGCGCACCAATCCACATGTTATTGTCTCATATAGACAAGCTGTGGGAAGGTAATGAGTCTAAAAAATAAAATTGTATTAAAAAAAATTCCAGGATCTAGTCCTTTTAAAAACAACAAGAAATATCTTCATTTAAAAAGGGAGTTAAAAATCATTCACTTTAACTTCATGTTCATGCTTCATGCAGAGTGTGCTTAGGATTGCAGACTTAAGCTCTATTATCATTTAAAAGTGTATTCAAGAGGTCTGGGATCCCCCAGTTAAATTAGACTCATTACAAAACAAAGGAGTCAGTTTAAAATGCAAAGGAGCCCTGGTGGCGCAGTGGTTAAATGCCAGTACTGCAAGCCACCACGTCGCAAGTTTGATTCCAGCCGGCTCCAAGGTTCACTCAGCCTTCCATCCTTTCGTAGGTCGGTAAAATGAGTACCCAGCTTGTGGGGGCAATTAGCTAACACACATTGGATGCTGTTTAATGCAGTTAGATGTGTAAATAGCTATTGCTTAAAACAATTTGTAAGCTGCTCTGATAGCCTTGTGGCTGAAGAGCGGGATATAAATAAATAAATAAAAAATAAATAAAAATAAATCAATGTTTACTGAAGGTATATCAATCTCAATCTACATACTAAAACAAACTTTAAAAAGAGGTCCCTAACTAAAGGTATTTAGGTAATAAAACTCACTCAGCCTACAGCAGTAGGAGGCAGGCTTCCGATGCATCATGGCATGGTTTCAGATGGCTAAGATGGCAAATATAGCTTAAGATGGCTAAGATGGCTCCAGCCTCATGGAGACTCAAACTTAAAAGGAAAAGTTACACAGAGTAATAAAATTCAAATTAGGTCATGTGTGGAATGACCCAGCACTCCAGTTGGCTGGAAGTGCCCAGTGAAATAAGAGAAAGGGAACTTGGGATAAACAAAGGCATGCAGGGAAAAACCCTAGACTTATCTTAGGATGTGAATGAGGTACACAAGATTGCTTTTACATTACAATGATTATTTCCCCACATACTACACAAGCCCAAGGCATAGAGTACCTGTAAATACGATAGAGGGATGGTGAAGTGAGACACACAGGTAGCAGGAACAACAGCCTTTAATGTACCAAAAATTGAACACATGTTTTAAAATATCCAGAACTTTTTCATCTACATCAGGGAAGGGATTCATATGGCCCTTTACATGTTCTTGGACAGCAACCCTAGCCAATGATAAGGAATGCTGGGAGTTGCAGTCCAACAATTTCTGGAGAGTCACACAATTCCCACAGAAGCATACATAATAGAGAAAAGCAAACAGATAGTCTCCATTTTATTTATTCAAGGCATTTGTTAGCTGCCTTGCCAAGTCTCAAGGCATTGTAGATAAAGACAAATCTAACAATGAGCAACCGAAGCTGTAGGAATTGTAACACAAATCATTTTACAAAATAACAGCAGCAGTATAATGACCATCTACAGTCCTTATGTAATATTCTTTGGGCTAGTTATCTTCAATGCCCCTTCCCTTGGGATTATCTTCTCCTGCTGTAACTCCCACTAGGCAATTCTCATTTCCTTTTTGTTTTAAAATACAAGCAAACCTGTCTCTTTAACTGCAGAGATTATGGTGCCTTGGGCTCCCTGAACAGGAACAATAAATTTGTTTTTTGCTATTGGTTTTACAGGAGTTGTTTGTTTGTTTGGCATATTAACATCTGGGAGGACTTATGGATGAAAATAAAGAGGGAAAAGAGGAAACCAAAACTAGAATTAAGCACAGAGGTCTGACAGGCCCTGGTAATCAAGCCACAAGTTAGGGTTGCCAGGTCTTGTACCTGCTGCTGGCTTTGAAGTTGATCAGTGAAGGTACTTGGGGTGCCACTGCTGAGCAGTGACCAAAATTTATCCATGAAAGGTTCATAAATTCACTGTGATGGCTTAAAACTCCCAAGTATGTTTTTTTTCCTCTCTACCAATTACATCGTTTCTAAGGAGAGCTCCTGTCCCTCCTCTAGGCCTAGAAAAATGTGTAGCAAGACCAGCAGGATGACTTCAAAGCATGGGAAATGAGCACTATCTGATTCTGCAGTAGCCCTCAGTGACTCCCGTGAAGCTAGAAGACTTCTTGCTACTTTCTAAGAACAAATCTGCATGGGCCTGAATATGCCGGCTCCCCACCGGCGTGTCCTGGCCGCAGAGCTGACCCATTCCTCCCCTGTTACTGGAACAAAACGGGATGGACTCCAGACCACCACACTGGCCTGTCCCTGCATCCACCTCTGCTTGTCAGTGTTGCTCTCTCCAAAGCCAGGAAGCTGGCTTGCAGCATGTGATCAAGGCCCCCTGCATGTGACCAGCTTTGGTCACATGCTATGGGACTCCTACCTGGCTTCGGAGAGAGTGATTCAGATAGAAGCTGCAGCAACAGGCCAGCAGGCCCATATGGGCTCCTGTGTTTATGCAAGGCCCAATCAGTTTTTTCTTGGCTGAGATGGTTTTTCCTGGGTATTTTGCTAAAATCGTTTATCAGGCTTTATACCATCTCCTCCACTCCCTGTCTTTGCCCTGGGGGTCATGAGGACTGCCTGGGGGCAAAATGGGGCAAAAGCCCTGCATTGTTTGGATTGCAGGGCTGGCTCTAAGACGGGGGCAAGATGGTGTCAATAGCCCATCTAGCCAAGGCTTAAGTATCTAAGGGTTAGTTTAAAGGGATGAACTATGGTGAAGGGAAGAGACTCAACTGAGTTTGGTCCTGAACATAGGGTAAAATCAGAAGATAATGACTAGTGACAGGGGAGATCATGGTAAGGCCAAGTTCTGTCTGGTTACCAAGGTGAAACAAGATCTGCTGAGCCTTTTCTGCAAGGAAAGGAGTCTAGGAGCATGCCAATGTGCTAACTTGGGTGTTTGGTGTCTGGGGACTGCATGGCCGAGGTACCAAGGCATCTCAACCGCACAAGTGTCAAGCAACCCCCAGCCTTCCCATTAACACCTTCTGGAAATATCATGGATTACCATAGAATTGCTAGGAGGACCCCACCCTCCACACATAACTCCCAAACTGAATGGAAGACTTGTCACCCATCAGAAGACAATCACACACTTGCCCTATGAAAACATGGACAGCTGCTTGAGTAGCATGCAAACAGAAACTCTAACAGCCACCGTGATACCAGTTTCTGAATTTTCTGATGACAGATATTATATATGATCAATAATACGTTACCACTTTCAATGAAATGAACTGTAATGGGAATTCTAAAACGGTGGAAGGGGAAAGGGACATTCAGTTCTAGTCTGGTTGTTTTTAACTTGGAGCCTTTTTAGGCTTTTGTAGCCTGTTTAGGCTTTTGTACAATTGCAAAAAGGATCTCAGACCAGTTTTTTTTTCTTGTTCCTATTACTCAATCTGGCCAATAAATTAACATCAGCAGAGGCTCCATAGTAGATAGAGTTAACTGCCAGGGACAGCCAAGCTGAGTTGGGCTTTTCCAAAGACATAAAAGAAAGGGAAAAGGGTCTCTCCAGAGAATGAAGCTGCAGAATATGAAAACAGAGAGTCTGCTGTATCAGCATCAAAGAAGGCCACCCACCCGCCATCATAGTTCAGTAACACCCGTATCCTTTTGGGCTCTCTGTTCAAGGTCATAAGAGTATAAAAGGGGGGATTGTAGGCTGTGTGGGTACCTTCCCACTTCCCCACAGCCCAAATTCCCCCCTCAGGACTGAAGTCAATATCACCCTTTCTCCTCACAGAGTTTCTGGCGACTCCTAAACCCCACGCTTCTTCACTTCCCACAGTGACTTCCCAGAAATGCCTGCCTCCCCTGAATCCCTCACATCCCAGAACGAAAGGCCACACGTCAAATCTCCCAGGGTTTTTGGGTAAATGTTTATAAAATTCACCCATTCTCACACTTGTATTATCTTCAGACAGGATGAGTTGGGGATGAGCTGTGTTTGGCTCCAGAGTTACATTTTCTGTTAAAGATAAGGAAAGAATTTTTTGTTAACAAATAGTAGCATCATTTGTGAGACTGACATCATCAGTGTGCATGGCATTTAATAATAATAATATAATAATAAAATTTTATTTATATCCCGCCCCTCTGCAACGCAATCGGGGCGGCTTACAATATAAAAACCCCATACTCACAAATAAAAACCCCATACTCACAAGATAAGGAAAGAATTTTTTGTTAACAAATAGTAGCATCATTTGTGAGACTGACATCATCAGTGTGCATGGCATTT
Source organism: Gambelia wislizenii (assembly GCA_030847615.1). Taxonomy (NCBI): domain Eukaryota; kingdom Metazoa; phylum Chordata; class Lepidosauria; order Squamata; family Crotaphytidae; genus Gambelia; species Gambelia wislizenii. Next base: position 36,059,858 of record JAUMIR010000002.1, read on the forward strand.
CACAGAGTATGTGGATCCAACTAGATCTTCAGGTGAAGAACTCCTCACAGTTTCCCCCTTTGGTTTCCCTCCCATGACAGGATTTCTTCAGAGATACGTTTTTAATTTGACTTGCAAATTAAGCCTGAATTTACCTTCTGATAACTACACCTACACAGTCATAGAATCACAGAACTGGAAGAGACCTCAAGGGCCATCCAGTCCAACCCCTTGCCATGCAAGAATAAACAATCAAAGCATTCCCGACAGATGGCCATCCAGCCTCTGTTTAAAAACCTCCAAAGAATGAGACTCCACCACACTACAAGGCAGACATTCCACTGCCCAACAGCTCTTACTGTCAGGACGTTCTTCCTAACGTTTAAGTGGAATCTCTTTTCCTGTAGTTTGATCCCATTGCCCATTGTGTCCTAGTCTCTGGAGCAGCAGAAAACAAGCTTGTTCCATCCTCAGAATAACATCCCGTCAAACATTTAAACATGTCTATCATGTCCCCTCTCAACCTTCTCTTCTCCAGACTAAACATGCCCAGCACCCTAAGTCACTCCTCATAGGGCATGGCTTCCAGACTTCCCACCATCCTGGTCGCCCTCCTCTGGACACATTCCAGCTTCTCAATATCCTTCCTAAATTGTGGTGCCCAGAACTAGACACAGTATTCCAGGTGAGGTCTGACCAAAGCAGAATACAGTGGCACTATTACTTCCCTTGATCTAGACACTATACTGCTATTAATGCAGCCTAGAATTGCATTGGCTTTTTTAGCTGCTGCATCACACTGCTAACTCATGTTCAGCTTGTGGTCCACTAAGATTCCTAGATCCTTTTTGCATGTACTGCCCTCAAGCCATGTGTCACCCATCTTATATTTGTACATTTCATTTTTACTGCTCAAGTGTAGTATCCTATATTTCTCCCTGTTGAAATTCATTTTGTTAATACTGGCCCAGCTTTCTAATCTGTTGAGGTCATTTTGAATTCTGATCCTGTCTTCTGTGGTACTAGCTACCCCTCCTAATTTGGTGCTATCTGCAAACTTGATAAGCATGCCCTCTATTCCCTCATCCAAGTCATTGATAAAGATATTGAATAGCACTGGGCCCAGGACAGAACCCTGTGGCACCCCACTGGTCACTTCTCTCCAGTATGAAAAGGTACCATTGGTGACTACCCTTTGGGTTTGGTCAGTCAACCATGTTGGTAGCACCAGCACCGTGTGACACTGGATCAGATAAATCTCTTTAGTCAGTTAGTTGTTAGGTCAATGGGTCAGGTTTTAAACCAGTGAAATAATGTATAGATAAATGGAGTACTTCACTGTCATTCTTACAAGTTACCACACCAATAGTTGCACAGTCCCAAATTGAACAGTGGGACTTTGATGCAATATATCAGCAACTTTTTAACAAACCCAAACCTTCTGAGAATTTATCAAGACTTAATCAGCATCCAGGAGCTACCTTCTTCAAGCAGAAGTCCAGATACCAGAGTTTCTGGGAAAGAAAGTGGAAGTGAGATTAAACATCATAGATCTCATAAGGACAAAATCAGTTCATTTCATGAGATTATCCATCTCCTTCCTTCTGTTGTTAGTACCATAAAATACAAGACACTGAAACAAATTTGGAGAGATCTCATAAAGACAAAATCAGTTCATTTCATTGGAGTTTCTATTTCCTTCCTTATTTTGTGGATAACAAAATATTAGAAGCTGAAACAAATTTGGAGGGGAGGGTGCTTTTTAAGTTCTCAGGAGCCTCTCTGAGATCCCAAATGTAATGTCTTTACAAACAAACAAACACTAATTTGCTTGTAAATATTCTGATTTGTCCCTTACTAATAGGTAAGTTTTTAGCATTCGTAGTTAAGGCTGTTCTTAGTAAAAGTATCAACCTGGGCATTTAAAATACGTTCTTAAAATTTATAAAAAGTGACCCTAAACAAAATTAATCCTCTTGTGATTTGTGGGACTTGAATCCTAAGTAATAAATCAAGGGTGAAAGATCAAGGCTGTAATCTAGCTAAAGTTAGTTAGTTGAGTAAACAGTATGGATCAAAGGAGCCCTGGTAGCACAGTGGTTAAATGCTGGTACTGCAGCCACAACACTGTAATTTCAATACTGTAGGGCTCCAAGGTTTTCTCAGCCTGCCATCCTTCCGTAGGTCGATAAAATGAGTACCCAGCTTGTTGGGGGAAATTAGCTAACACATTGTAAACCACTTAGGGAGTGCTTTGCATTGGTAAGCGGTACAGAAATATAAATGCTATTGCTATTGCTATTGTTCTAGTCACTAAACACTAAAGCCGTTTGTTCCATTGGCTTCAGAGAGGTTGAGTCAGTCTAAGCAGATGCAGGTCCATGTGTTCCACAAGCTCAAATTTGTGGAACATGTGGAATGCTCAGACACACTTGTGGAATGCTCAGACATGCTCAAACTACCAGTGTCTCATAAGCTAAGTTTGGGAATTTGGAATGAGACCTTAAAGACAAGACAATTTTGCCATTGGACTTTTTCAGACGGCCGTTACCATGCAAGCAGCCTCCGGAGCAGTAATAAGGCTGCCGTGTGGCAGGGGGTCATTTTCGGACGCTGCTGTCCCTTTTCCATGACCATTCGTAGTACATATGTGAAGCTTTGGAAGCCGCCGCGCCATATTTCAATCACGGAAGTTGCCCATGATTGAAATATGATGCAACTGCTTCCAAAGCTTCACGTACATGCTATGAATGGTCACAGAAGAGGGACGGCAGCATCCAAAAACGACCCCCTGCCGCGCAGCAGCCTCGTTACTGCTCTGGAGGCTGCTTGCGCGGTAAGGGCCATCTGAAAAAGTCCATTGACTCCAGTCCAGCCAGAGAGGATTACTACCACCTCAAAATGGTGTCCCTAAGTCCCAACTGGCCAAACGCCCAGAAGAATACCATCAGCCAGTGGTACTGAATGCCCACGGGAGAATCAGCAAAACTGAAAAGGATGTGCTACTGCCATCCAGTTTTTAGCACAGGAAATTTATCTGCCCTAAAACAGATCTGAAACCACCAAAGTATCCAAAAGAAGGGCTTTAGTAGCTCTAATTCAGCAAGTTCAAAAATGCTAAGATATCAGATTATCTTCCGATTATTCTCCAGGCTCAACTAACTCAAATGAGAGGATTTATATAAACTGATCAAAATGGCGCATTTGTTGGAGTCACTGCCATATATAGGGTCATATCCAAACGGGATTATGAGAGTATTTCAGCTAATACAGGTGGTCCCCCATAGCCACAGGGGTTTGGTTCCCAGACTTATCATGGATACTGGAAACCATGGATAAAAGAGAACTTTTGGTAAGAACATATAGAGTTGTGTTGGAGGACCTAGAAGATGCCTAGACAGAAACACCTCTCTAGGCATTTCCCAGTATGATTCTATGATATGTGTCCCCTTTTTGTGTCCTGAAGATAACTGAAACCACAGATATTGATGCCATGGATATGGGGATCCAACTGTACATTATACAGACATGAGTGACTGGACATCAAACATAAAGTTTAGTGTGTTTTTTTTTTACAGTCTACAGGCTATAATTTAGAGAAAATGGCAAAGACATTACAGTAGCACCCCTGTATCCACTGATTCGCCATCCGCTGATTCAATTATCCGCAGTTGGCAACAGAAGGGGGGTGGATGGGAGATGGAGGGAAGGAGGGGAGATCTCACCTAACTTCTCCCTTCACTGTCCGGGATGGCTCCCGTAGGGGCAATGACAACAGGGGGGCGAAGGGAGGGGAGGAGAGATCTCGCCTCCCTTCTCCCTTCACCCCCCCGGGATGGCTTCCGTGGCAGCAATGACAACAGGGAGTGTGTGTTCGCTATTATCCGCAGATTTCATTATCCATGGGGGCCCCTGGAACCAATCCCCCATGGATATGGAGGTCCTACTGTATTTCCATTAATAATATTATATTTTTTTCAGTTCTACAAAGTTATACCAGGTGAGGTTGTAGAAGCTTCATCTGGGGATGAAGCTGCTATAGGTTATCTTATGGTTAGGAGCCTGGCATTCTCTTTTAACCCATTATCAACTCCTTGCATTGATTCTTCATTACCTCTGTATCGGCCTGCAATGTTCTCCAGAAAAAGATTTGTATCACAGAAATCCCAGAGCTTCCACTTCAGCTCAAGAGGAAAACTGACTGGATCCTGAAATGCTGTCTCACACCTGGTAGAAAGAAAGACAATGTTAACCCACCAGTGCAGAATTTTTGAACAGAGAAGAAGTAAAGGATGGGGAGGGGGAAAAACAGCAGAAAAGCAAAATAAGGTGAAGATGGTTTAGCGACGAGATATGATCTCATTCACTTCTAGGATCTCAAAACCAAACATCCCAGGGACAGGCAAGTTCTCTTCTCTTTGCATCTTCCTAGTCACATTTTATGAAAGAAAAAGAAGTACAATATCCTAATGTCCACAGATTAGATTTCTTTGCTCTTGCTCTATTATATTTGCAGTTCTCTGATTCTAAGGCTAAAATGTCTGAGAAGAACTACATGGAAAACGGGAATATCAGTTTCTATTGGAGCCCATAGCTCAATATCTGGATACTTTTTAATCACCTTTTGTCAGAAAAATACCATCATATATATAGGATTCCCACCACTTCATCACCCAAGTAGAAGGCAAAACGGTTACAGATTCCACATGCTTGAGAACTATGGATGTGGATGTTTTATACACATCTATTCCACATTTAGAGGCAAGGACAATCATGGAACAGTTACATCCTCCCACACACTTTTTGCTTGATCTTCTTGACATTGTTTTAGAAAAGAATTATTTTTGGTTTCAAACTGATCTTTTATTTACAGATTAGAGGGGTTGCCATGGGTAGTCCCATGGCCCCCACCACTACAAATCTATTTATGGCTGCTCTTGAACATTCCTATATTAATAACCCCATGGTTAATCCTTATTATAAGTTCTGCACATTTTATGGGAGATATATCAACGATATTTTTGTAATTTTCAGATTGATCCATGGCACAACAGTTCTGCAAGTGGATGGATTCCATAAATCCTAATATACATTACAAATGTCACATTAACACACGAGAAATAGCATTTTTGATACATTGGCATATATTGAGGACAATACATTGGGGGTTTGTTGTTATTGAAAACCTACAGATCGTAATTCCTTGCTTTATTTTGATAGTTGTTATCCCTATAGACTGAAACGTAATTTGCCTTACTCCCAGTTTCCTCGGCTCTATAGAAACTCAACACGTGTGCAAGATTATCAACTCGCAGCTGATAGATATCAAGATGAATTATTGGAAAGAGTTTACCCCATCATGTTATTAAACAGACTAGAGCACAGGCTTCGGCCATAGACAGGAAATCTTTATTTGATACTAAAATCCGATCACACACAGACAGAATAGTTGGGGTGTTCACATTCAGTCAGGCTTTTCATCAGATTCAGGATATCATAATAAAACACTGGCATTTGGTACAGGACATTCCTGGCTGTAGCCACATACCTATAATTGCCTTTCAACGTCCCCAAAACCTTCAAGACTCATTAGCACACACACATATACAATCAAATAGAAATAAAGATAGTATAATTACAGGACACCATCTGTGTGGTCATTGTGCCAACTGCCCACAGTCATTGAAATTGAAGACCTTTATACACCCAACCATGCGAGAATGGTTTGAACTTTGAGGGGTGGTTGGCATGGGTCCTGGATCAAAGGACATCAGTCCTGGGGGTCTCCATCACTGGTAGGTCATGGAGATCCCCTGCTGGGGAACGGGGGGCATTGGCTGGGAGGATATGCCATCTTGGACTTCCGGCTGCGAGTGGGAGGGCGGCGGACGTGAGAAGACGAGGCTCCGTCTCAGCTTCGTTCAAGTGTGGCACGAAAAGGGGAAAAGGTTCAAGTTGAGGGAAAGGTTCAAGGAAGATCAAAACAATGGAGGAATAGAACTGGAGTATAATGAATTAGATGAATTTATGTGGGAAGATCAAAGGAAGAAAAAATAGCTAAATTATACAAATTGTTGATAACTAGATATTTAGAACCAGAGGTCATAAAAGAATATACCATACAGTGGGCAAGAGATATAAGATATAACTTAGAACTAGAAGCATGGGAAAATGCAAGGAATAAATCATACAGATTCACAGCTTGTCAAAGTTTAAGGGAAAACTATGTCAAAATTACACATAGATGGTACTTCACGCTGGTCAGATTAAACAAAATGGGAGCAAGTATATCAAAAAACTGTTGGAAGTGTCAAACAAATGAAGGTTCCCTAATCCATATGTGGTGGAAATGCAAGGTAATTAAAAAGTTCTGGTTAAGTGTACATAATATGATTAAGAAAATCCTACAGATAGAATATGAATTTAAACCAGAACTTTACATTTTAAACATGACGAATGTATCAGGAAAAAGCAGAAAGTCAACATTGGAGACTTATGTTGTACATGGTAACTGCAGCAAGGTTAGTTATTGCTAAAAAGTGGAAACAGAAAGAATCACCTAGAATTAAAGAATGGCTAAGTAAACTTATAGATATGATAGAATTAGACTGTATGACTAATAGGTTGCGAAATGTTCAGTGTAAAAAATCTTTAAATACCTGGTTACCTTTGATAAGATTTTGGAGAGCAAACGAAGGAGGGGAAGAGATACAGAAACTGTTACTATATTAGGAGACAGCTTGGATGTTAGTGCGAATGTAGAAGATAATTTGTAGAGGAAAAATGGAGTGTTGCAGTGAATAAATAATGAGATAAAGATATTACATTTGATGAAAGAGAAGAAGGGTTAGTAATTAAGAAGGTTGTATGTATTAATGAAAATTGTTAACCTTGGCGCACTAGGGAATAGTGAGAGGAAGTTAGAATATGAAGATGATAAAGATTTATGTGTAAGGTTGAGATGTTTGAAAATGTATAAAGAAGTAATATAAGAAGAAGAACAAAGAATAGAAATTTCAGAGCTTATATTGAATAATAAACAGGAAAATAAGTGTTAAAAAGAAATCAGAAAAATAGACAAAGTGATGTATTTTTTTTTCCCTTTTTCTTTTCTTCTGTGTACAACAGAAAATGGAATGTGTATATATTGGCATTATTTAAATAAAAAATAAAATTAAAAAAAAAAAGAAATTGAAGACCTTTATACACCCAACCATGCGAGAATGGTTTGATCTAAATACTTTCACTATTTGTAATTCGGATGCCATAGTTTATGTCATCCTTTGCCCATGCAATAAAATTTACGTTGGGCAGACATTGAGGTGTCTGAAGCAGAGGATTTTTGAATGTAAGAGTCACTTTAAGATGAGATATATGAATAATCCCCTTGTTGAACATTTTACCCGCCTGATTCTCTGAGATTTTTTGTCATAGAAGCCGTTCAGCATTATACATATCAGGGTGGGTCTATTCAAAACAAATTACTGCAGTGGGAATCCTTCTGGATCCACAGGTTGTAATCATTGATCCCACAAGGATTTAATGAACATTTGGATTTTTCTGTTTTCTTATAATAGATTGTACTTTGCCATATTCCCAGGGTGTTCTGTACGGTGGGTTTTTTTTAGCCTCTGTGGGAATTAATTAAAAAGCATAATATGTAGTATCACTTTAAGTTTGGTTTAACAAACTGCTCTTATGGAAGAGCTTATAGTTAGTAGCATTATATCTGCTCACAACGATCTGTACTGCATCATTGGGGACTCATCCAAGGCAGTTGGAGGTAACTGATTAATTTTTGTTGTTACATATTATAATATATATAATACAGCGATGGGCAACCTTTTGAGCTTGGTGTGTCAAACTTTGCCAAAAAACTGAGCATAACTTGGGTGGTGTGTCACTTTGAGGAAAAAGCATTACAGTATTTCTGCTGGCAGAAGTGAGGGCAAAGATCCTGGCTTAACCGGAAGTCCCAGAACTAGACACTCTGTGCCGGACTTCTGTTGTTTTGGCCTACAGACTTCCGGCACAGAGTATCTAATAGGGGAGGATGAAACATTTGCAACTACAATTGTCCCTCCACACTCATGGTTTTCACATTCATGGTTCCGCATATTTGCAGATTCCCGCTTTGGGGAGGGGAGGAATTGGGACCAGGGCTTTGAAGCCCTGATCGCCACTTTAGGGAGGGTGGGAGGGGGGATGAAAGTGGCGACCAGGGCTTCAAAGCCCCGATCGCCACTTTAGGGAGGCTGGGTGGTGGTGGAAGAAAGTGGTGAATGGGGCTTCAAAGCCCCGATCGCCACTTTCGGAGGGTGGGGGGTGGAGGAAAGTGGAGACTAGGGCTTTGGAAGCCCTGATCGCCACTTTAGGGAGGGTGGGGGGTGGAGGAAAGTGGCGACCTGGGCTTTGAAGCCCCGATCACCACTTTAGGTAGGGTGGTGGTGGTGGAGGAATGTGGTGACGGGGCTTCGAAGCCCTGATCGCCACTTTAGGGAGGGGAGGGTGGTGAGGTTGCAGGTGGGGGGGAGGCCTACAGCCGTGTGTCATCAGAAATGGCTACACGTGTCAGTGCTGACACGCGTGTCATAGGTTCGCCATCACTGATATAATATATAGTAGAACTCTAATTATATGTTTATTCCAGAGAAATTGAGAGGATATTGCAGACAATGGGAATTATCTTGACAGCAAAAAATTATACATAGGTAAGCACAGAATTAATTTAAATCAACATTTTCTAGTTAAAATAGAGATATAAGGATATTTTTATTATGCTTATCATCTTGTCACAGAAATTTATTGGAATATTTCATCTAGAAATTATCCTGTCAGATAACATTGATGAGGTGAGCTCTAGCTGGGCTAAATAATAATGTTTTCTTGTGTTCTGTGGAACCAAATAGAGCACGTTGGATTGAGGAGAAAGCTGAAACATTTATCTATGCATAGGAGACAAGTTTTTAGAAGCTGCAGCCATTATGGGCCAAATGTAGCCTTGCCTTTTACATTACAAACTTAGGGCTAGGAGAGATATCTTTTGGTAGTGGTGAGGAATAATGTTATGGTTTTTTTTTTCTAATTTTTGTTGTTGCTGTTGTTGTTGCATTCAGATGTCACAAGCTGGCTTGCCAGCGCATACTGGCTGATTACTCTCCATGGGAGATACTGAACTAGAGGTTGGCAACCCTCCTACCCATCTGTTTTTGTAGGCCCTAAAGGTTTTTGTAGGCAACCTTCCGGCTATCCTGATGTACTACTTGGGCATGTGATAAGGCTCCTAGAATATCTAATTCAACCGATTGCAAGATGTATGTTCAAAAAATGCTGTACTTTTGACAGGATAGTTGCTGTTAAACCATGGAGAACTGCACTTCACAAAGTGAAAATTTCTTCTAAACGAAGGTGCATGATCTCCATGCATCTTGCTTTATTGTGAAAAGTAGGCTGCCGGACTTACCTGGTGGCTATTTGCGGTCCAGGGAGGGCCCACTCTCCCATCAGTAGCATGGCAGGCGCTATGCCAGGCATCTTCTTCCCATCAGGTCTTGCGGCTTGGGAGGAGGACTAGAAGGGAAGCCAATCAGCTTGAAGCCTGGGTTTGAGCTGATTGGCTGGGTGTGCTCACCCAGTAGCCAATCAGGTGCAAGGTTTTGGCTGAAAGCTGATTGGCCAGGGAGGAAAGCCTCCTCTTATGCTGAAGGCTTCCCTCTGGTCTGGTGAATGGGAATAAATTCCTGGTTGCCTTGCTACGCTTCTCAGTTGCTCTCTTTGAGATGACCCACCCAACCTTTGGGCATTGGTAGTTTTATATGTTGCATGATTTTTCTTCACTTGTCACAACTTTGAGGGGTGGTTGGCATGGGTCCTGGATCAAAGGACATCAGTCCTGGGGGTCTCCATCACTGGTAGGTCATGGAGATCCCCTGCTGGGGAATGGGTGGCATTGGCTGGGAGTACATGCCGTCCCAGGCATGCGCCTTCCAGGGTGCCCTCCTTTGTCGGGGAGAGATTGGACAGCAGGCACTAGGCCTACGAGGACCCCTCCCCTTCTGGTATCCATTTATCGGCATGCAGGCCGACAGCAGGTTCATCGACCAACAAGCGGGTTGGTCAATGCCTGGATCCAGACCCAAGTGTTTGTGCCAACCAACTGCAGCTGTCATCAATAAAGTTGTGGCCCTTTATTACCTAAAAATGTTAATTTTTTGTCTGGTTATTTATTGGGGGGCCGGGCATCTCACTTGGACATGCAAATCAGGTGTTTATGAAACCAGAAAAGGACTTCAGGCTACTTCCACTTTTGGTGGGAGGGCTGGGGCAGCCCACAGTGGGTCTAGTGGGTGCCTCCTGCACTAAACAAATGATGGCAATTTCATCCATGATTTGTTTCAGCAGCTGTTGTTTTAAACCTAAAGAGCAGATTTTGCTTGATTGAGGAATGATGTTGTAAAATTTGGACAGAAAACAGTTAATGGCACCAGAGGGACTGTTTAATGATGGCTAGCCCTACTACACAGGTCTATTTACCCTAGAGCTTTCTGGTGATTGTCCTTAACACCTAGAACTTCCTTAACCGTTTCCAAATGGGGCAAGGGACCATCTTCTTTCTATGTTACACAGCAGCTTTTACCAGCCTGTTGTCCTCCAGATTTCCACTCTCATCACCCCAGTCCTATATCCTCCGTTGTTGAGCATGCTGCCAGAGAGTGTGGGAATTGTAATCCAAGTAACTGTTGGGAAAGACTGTCATGAAGAGAAGTGAAATGGGATCTACTTACCTCTGCCAATTCATTTTGAAATCCTGGAGAGAAAAGAGAAGCAGAGAAGAAGAAATTCACCTCCTGCCACAGGCTATGTTAGGAAGTCCCCTCACATCCTGAAGAGTACAGTTGTCCCTCCATATCCACGGATTTGGTATTCATGGATTTAAGTATTCACAGCTTGAAAATATTCTTAAAAAATTAATAATCCAAAAAGCAAACCTTGATTTTGCCATCTTATAGAAGGGACACCATTTTGCTATGCCACTGCATATAATGGGACTTGAGTATTCACAGACGTTGATATCCACAGGTTGGTCCTGGAACCAAATCCCAGCAAATACGAAGGGACAACTGTAATTCACTACACTGTTTGTCTACCTAGAGCAGTGTTTCACAACCAGGGTTTCCTGGAACCTTAGGGTTCCCCAAGAGGTTGCTAGGGGTTCCTCAAGAGATTGTGATTGTGGGGGGAAAGCAATAGCAGTTTATAGAATAATGTTTATGCAGGGGTTCCCTGAGGCCTGAAAATTATTTCAAGGGTTCCTCCAGGATAAAAAGGTTGAGAAAGGCTGACCTAGAGCCTTATCCCATGCCAATATAAAGTGGCAGGGCAGCCAGAAGGTTCTGCTTTTCGCACTACCTTACTGCATGACATCATCATTCTTCTGGAGTTCTGACCTTCTGGTTCCTTTGGAGACAGAGGTAAAACTGCATCTTTTTTTATCCATCATGCAGTAAGACAGCATGGAAAGCAGAACCTTCCAGCAATCCTGCTGTATTACTTGGACGTGTGATAAGGCTCCTAGAATATATAATTCAACCGATTGCAAGGTGTATGTTCCGAAACTGAAGTTAAATTTATTCTCATGGAGAAAATATGCATGGGGTAAATTTCACTAGCCATAATGGGGCCATTTCAGAGCAATACAGCAACATATAAAAACTCACGAGTGAAACAGATATATTTCGCTGTACATCCACAGATACACCTCTTTGAAAACATGGCTTACCTACAGCCACAACTTCCAGCTACCTTCAAGATAGGTTACCTTGAAGATACAAGCCATTAATAGGCTTGTTTTATCCCACAGGTTTTGCTCAAACTGATTTTTGCTCAACCACAAATATATGAATCAGAGATTGAAGTCTTCAGTTCCCATCTACCATCTCACATGCATGATGATCACAATCAAGTCATTAAGCAAGGGGATCTTGTATCACCTTTGAGACTGAAAGAAAAAAACAGTAGGATAAGATTTCGTAGAGTTAGCCTACTTCCTCAGATGCTGGAGGAAGTAAACTAAGTCTATGAAAGCTTATGCTACAATTTTCTCTCTCTCAGTTAGTCTCAACGGTGATACAAGATCCTCTTGCTCACTAATACTCCAGACTAACACAGCTATGTCTTTGAATTCTATAGTCAAGTCATGATGGGTATATGAAACATGCATGATCAAAGGCAAAATGACTCTGCATGCCAGTAACAGCAAAATGCCAGTGAGAGCAGAAAGCATCTCGTCAGGCACTGTGGTAAGTAGGTTGTTGAACTACAAAGACCTTGCAGTTGATCCAACAGAACTCTTATAATAAATGCAGAGGAGTGTTTCTTCAAGGTTTATCGCACACTGAAAGAAAATGGCAGTGCAGCCAGAAGGTTCCGTCTTCGCCTTACTGCACAACATTGTTGTTCTGCCATTCTGGTCCTGTGGGAAACCAAGGTAAAACTGTATTTTTGTTAACCAGAAAAACCTGGTAGCAAAAAGATGCAGTTTTACCTTGGTCTCCCATGGAACCAGAACAACAGAACACTGGAAGAACAACAATGTCATGTGGTAAGGCCGCATAGAGAGCAGACCCTTCTGGCTGCACTGCCGCTTTAATTTTGCATGCGGTAAGCCTCTTATCCTCCAGCCAATGGAAACATTCAACCATTACAAGTAGACCTTGTAAGAAAATGCTGAAGGCTGTCTTTACCCCCTTAAAGGATTTCTCTGTTCATGCACTTCTCCAGGATACTGCAATCCTTTCCCTATATCCGCCCATTTTCTTTTACACCTGACATTTCATATTTTGTGGCTCTATGGACTGAATGCTCAGTCCTCATTAACCCATTTTTGGGTTGTAGGAATGCAGCCTTGTTTTTTTTCTTTTGATTTTGTGCTCATGCAAACGTTGTGGTTCCCCAAGTTCTTCCCTCTTGTTTTTCTGTAGCTCCATTCCTATCACCATCCAAGTTCAATGTTTTAATCATCATTATAATTAATATTCTAACAATCATTCTAATTAAAACAATTTTTGCTAGTGGTCTAATATCTGGTACAAAGTGTCTATCTTACATATCCTATCACCTGCCAAATTTCAGAAAAATATGATCAAGAAATAAGATCCAACAGTTTAAATATTCCCTCTTGAAGGACAAATTTCTCCTTTATCTGGCCATTTGTTGTGCATATAGAATCACAGTGTGTGAAAGAGGCCTTGGGTTATAATCATGTACACCAGGGCGGGCTACTTCAAAAGGTCCAGGAGCCATTTTCCACCCGTCACTATGGACCTGCCATGGGACTCATTCACTCCTCCCAGAGAAACAAGAAGTGGCAGGAAGTTCTCTTCCAGCTTCTCAAAATCTGTAACTTTTCCTAAAAGTAATTTTTAGAAGACAACTGTACTCACAGGAGACTACTAGAGACGCAATTCTCCTGTGGGTTGTTTGTTTGTTTTTGCACAAGGGAGGATGCAATGGAGGCGATAGGGCCACCAAACCAGGCTTGGGTGATGCGTATGACCAGCAGGCCACATGATTCCCACCCCTATTATACACAATGACTTGAGCACATTCCATTTAAGTCAGTGGACTTTACTTCTAAGGAGACATGTGTACGATTGCTTCCTTAAGGCTTATCGATATGGGCAATTTACCTTGTCTTGGAGACAATGCAGGATATTTGCCTGTTTTGCCCCCCCCCCGGGCAGTCTTCATTACCCCTGGGCAAAGATAGTGGGTGGGAGAGATGGGCTCAGGCCTATTAAAACATTTTAAAATAATACCTGGTTATCTCTGTTTTGGCCGGGAAGAAACAGATTGGGCTCCACATGACTGCAGAAGATCATCCTGGCAGGCTAGCCTGTTGCTCCAGCAGCTGGTCTGCTGTTACCCTGCTGCAGCAGGAAGGAGTCCCACAACATGTGATTATGTGACCAAGGCCGGTCACATGCAGAAGGCCTTGGTCACATGTTGCAGGCTGGCTTCCTAGCCTCCCGGAGAGCAAGGGAGACTGCGGTGGCAGCAGCAGCTGCAGTGACAGGCCAACAGGCACATCTGGACTTCCTCCCATTTGGTGCCAGTAACAGGGCAGGAACGGGCCTGATCCGCAGGCAGGATACACTGGCGGGGAGCTTGCATATTCTGACCTGTGTAAATAAGCCCTTAGTACAAAACAGACCTGGCTATCAGCACCATTTATTGGTCCCCTTTACTTTCCATATAGGTGAAGGGATCATTCCCAGTTTCAGAGCTGGCAGTCCCTTGAAGAGGAGGCTGGCTATTTCCACCATCTTACCATGAGGAACTCAATAGCTGGCTGCTCACATATCTCCTCCATTTCCTCAATTAAATTTTTGAAGGAGGTAAATTCCTTGGAGAGACTGGCCACATACTGTTTCCTTTTTCTGGCAATCTCTTTCTGTAGCTCTTGCATCTGGGTCAGCAGAAGGTTCTGTTGCTCATCCAAAAATGCGTGTAGGTTTTTGAAGTCAGCCATGGTCTTTTCCTTCTCTGTTTCTATTCTCTTCTGCAATGATGATCAAAGAAAACCAATATTAGAATGTATATGGAGGAGGGATTCACTGTTTTGGATTAGAACTCCTGGATGCTTTCAGGAAGAGAGATCCTAGGCATCATGCAGCTATTCTGGGATGTTCATTCAATTTTTTTTCACTCTAAGGGCCTTACCACACATCTCCTTTATAACATGTTAATCTGCTACAGCTATTCATGGGAGGGCTGCTGATAAACTCGCTTGCACCTGAGCTGCATTTCTGCTGTAATCTCGCCTTTTGGACATTTAATGAACAGATTTCTCTTCCATAGCAGCAGCATGAATGCCTCCTCCTCTACTCCACCTCTCACATCATGACTGGTGTGATAATGAGGGATTGTATCTCCCATTATCCTGCCATTCAGTGATCAGGCAGCTGCAATTCTCAACAATCGGGTAAACAAAGGGTTTACAACTTTAGGCTTAATTAGAACTGTAGAGGAAGGTTACATCTCCAGTGTCAGCAATGACATCAGATCACCAAAGACAGTAAGTGGCCAATCAGAAGGCCAGGGGATCAATTTGAAAGATGAACCATAAATTCTTTGTTATGAGCACATGGCTTAGGTCAGACCATGGGGAGAGACAAAGGAGGGTCTGGGATGCAGACACCAGTCCCAGGGCAGAACAATGGAGGCAGCTGCTGAGCCAAGTCTGAAATGGCCCATCTCACAACCTCCCTGGAATTCAAAAACTGAATCCTGCCTACTGTACTTCACAGTGTGTGAGTAGAGAGTAAGGAATGTCTTAGTTAGATGGCAATAGGATTTTATGGTTATTTTCTTACTTGGCTGGATGTAACTAAAATGCTTTGCTTTTACTATTCTCTGTAACTTCTAAGCTGAACCTGAAGGAAGGAGATGCTTTCTTCATGAGAGATTTGCATGTTTTAAGCCTTGCTTGAATAAAATAAGCTTTTTCTATCTTCTATCACTGATGCCCACGTGCTTATCCCTTGGTCATTGCTACATTTCTCTCTCTGGGGATAGGAGAGAGGAGTTGGTTGGTTCCACAGTGGCGAGTAGTTCCACAGGTTATCCAGTCTCCCACTGGACTGGTCATAAATATCTCAGTGGGTGGTGGCAGCGTTTTTGGCTTGTAGGGGGCACCCTTGAGTGAGGCTGTTTAGGGTTACCCTTAAAGGGAAGCTAAATCTCGGGGTTCCAAGGCGAGAGCCTACAGATTAGCCTGACAACTGGTTTGTTAATTATTATTTTTTTTTACTAGTGTGGTGCCGTCATAGCAATGCAACAATATAAACTCCATGTTGACGAAAGTGACGTTTTTATCACAAGAAGTAAGACAGGAAAAGAATCTAGCCATGTTGCTGCCCCCCCACCATTTTATTGTGTTGTGTACAAAGGAAAGAGTCACACTTTCTGACTCCCCCTTTTGTCTGCTGAAACTGTCAGTGTGCTATGTTTCCAATGGCATGTTAATGATGTGAGCACTACAGATTTTCTTCTGTTCCTCCGTCTTGCCTGACACACATGCCAAAAAATCCTTATTAAAGTTATCATGCATTATTCCACTGGAAGAGCTAAAGCCTGAGTTCTTAAAACACAAAGATGGTATGATGGCGTATCAGCACACAGTAAGGATTAATGCCGTTTGCCATAAAACACAAATCTTCACTCTGCAGCCAAGAGAAGTAGTCCACCGATAACCCTACAGAGGTCTCCTTGTTTATCTTAGGGGGAGGGATAACCTTGCCACACCCACCTTCCACCCACTAATGGATTTCACACAAAAGGAAGCATGGTTGGAGTTCTGCAACAGAAAAGTTTACTGTTTTCTAGCAGGAAAGGGAATCCTTAACAGATTATTTCTAGCATGGAAAAATACAGATTTACAATGCCTCCAGAGCACAACAACATCAGGACATCAACAACATCATGTGGGAAGGTGAAAAATATTGCGAAGGCAGCACATCATCATGATGGTATAGTAACACAGGTGCGATAGGCCCCTAGGAGAACAGATGGAACACACGCATCATTCCATGAATAGGGCCATGTGGTTATCTGATAATAAGAGCTCTACGTGGAAACGCCTTTAGAAGGTCCCACTCATAGAATCATAGAATGATAAGCGCTGGAAGAGACCACAAGGGCCATCTAATCCAACCCCCTGCCATGCAGGAATACACGATCAATCATGTGGGCTTTTTCCTAAAACTTTCCAATCCAAATAAGTTCATAGGAGCAGAGAGGTCTTGGAGCTTGCAACTCTTATCTGTTTTCTATTTACTGTACTTACTTCCCAGGTACAAGCTTACTACTTTTGCTCATCCAATTAAAAGGAAGACTTACAAGCATGTCTAAGATTTCTTTGTCCCCATCTGCTGGGGTTGTCCTTGTTTTTTCTTTCATCTCCCTCAGCATCATTAAGCGGCGATGCATCTGCACCTGAACATTTAAAGATTTAAAGCATTTTTTTTAAATGAGCAAATGCACATAAAAACACAAATGAATAAAGAGTAATAGTTTTTGTATGCTTTTACTTATGTCTTGGCTTTTACTTATGTCTTGCTTATATCTGTATTTGTTTTCATTTTTGTCAGCCACATTGAATATCAGTTTTGGGGGAAACACAGGATATAAAATAATAATAATAATAATAATAATAATAATAATAATAATAATATACAAGCAAAACACCATGGTACATTCTCTACTTCCTCAAGTAGATGAAAAGGTACTCCTATAAAGCAATCCAATACCCCACATCATCAAATCCCCACAGAGGCAACAAATAACGCAATGTGCTTCCAGAGCTCTGCCCAGAGTCTGGAAAAAGTTACTTTTTTTGGACTGCAGCCCCCAGAATCTCCACGCTGGCTGCTGAATCTGGAGATATAGTAAAAATAGTAGCTTTCAGGAACTGTGTCCAAAAAAGAGGGTGGTAAGATTCTGGGTGTTGTCATCCCAAAAGTAACTTTGGAAGTTATTCAAAAAGTAACTTGTTGAAGCTCTGTATTGCTGTTTCTTCATAAGCCAACTGCTGCCAACACCTCCTTCCATGCCTTAGCTGGGGGTCCATCTGATGTGTCACCATACCCATTACCATTCAAACACACAGGATCTCACAAACATTTGTTCCCATTGAGAAAATATTAATGGATTTTGGGAACTGTGGTCCCCAAAAGTAGCTTGTAAGAGTTGTAAGAATTACAGGTAGGCATTAGAGTTGCCAATTCAGGATTAGCCCAGGCCCAAAACTGAGACATAGGGATGGCCCCTGGTGATAACATTAAGAGGCCTATTGCATGAGGAAGTAAAGCGGCAGTGCAGCTGAAACGTTTTGCCTTCCATCCTGCCTTACCACATGACGTTGTCATTCTTCAGCTGTTCTTCCATTCCTGAGGGAGACAGTGGTCTTTTTCCTAACTGGAAAAATCCATTAGAAAAAAGATTCACTTTTACCACCATCTCTCATGGGACCAGAACAGAAGAACAGCTGAAGAATGATGGTGTCATGCGGTAAGGCAGAAGGGAAGGTAAAACATTTCAGCTGCACTGCCTTTTTACTTCCTCCTGCAATATAAGCCTCTTAAGTGTTAAAAAAATACATTAAGTACCAACCACAGCTGATCAGAGCTGGTCACTTAAACATACATACAGAGAGAACATATTTTCCTGTTTGGAAATCTGGACAGAAATCTAAGCTAAAGGGGCTGTTCCTAGTTTAAGATGAAACTAGGGGATTACCCCTTCTCCCCTACTTAAGTAGACAGGATAAAGAAAATTTAATTTAGACTAGCTGCTTCTAGCCAGAAAGTGGATGCAGAGAAGAGGGTGAGCCCTAGCGTGAATGTGACTGGGAGGAAAGGAGGAAGCTAACTAAGGGGCTTACGGCACTCCAAAGAAAAGCAGCAGTGCAGCAGGAAGGTTCTGTCTTCCGTGCTGCCTCACCGCATGATGTCGTCATTCTTCCATCATTCTTTTGTTCTGGTCCTGTGGGGGACAGAAGTAAAACCAACCCCTTTCTGCTAATGGGTTTTTCCAGTTATCAAAAAGATACAGTTTTACCTCAGTCCCCAACGGGACCAGAATGAAAGAACAACGTCATGCAGTAGGGCAGCAAGGAAGACAGAACATTCCTGTTGCACAGCCACTTTTCTTTGGAGTGCGGTAAGCCCCTAAGTAACTACACAGACTCCCAGAGAGTCTTTGCAAGTTGCAACAACAAATCCTTGTAAATTGTAGCATGCTGCCATTCTACTAGCTGAGCTGGAGATTTGGACACAGCCCTTCCCTCTGGCCTGGAGCTAAGGGCCCCAAAACTGGAAAAATTGCATCCTTGCCTCCTATCTGGAGATGAAACGTAAAAACTGGAGACTCAGGGTCAGGACCTAAGATCTGGCAACCCTAGTAGACATGTATGTGAAATGCTTTGATCCCTTGAAAGCACGGTACAAATTTTACCAATGTTATTACCAATTTTCCTGTCACACAATGTCTGGACTGGCGAGTCAGAAATGTGCTGTGTAATAGGGTACAGGGGAGCCCATGTTCCTCTGCTGGCAAAGGTTATGGTAGTTAAGATACCATGGCAGGTTAAGGACTCAGGGCATGTGTTGTTCATTTACTATATTTCTTGGACATTTTTGTTCGTCAAAGACTCATACAAGCTTATGTAGAAACTGTGAAAATAAAAAATAACATATAACATTTAAAAAAACTCCCACAAAAGCAAATTATGTGGATAACCACAGGGTTTAAGGCCAATATCTTAAAACTGGCCACTCCCATCCCACCAACATTTTCTCAAATTATCACTGAGAAGTGATAATGTTGGGGAAAAGTAGGTCTCACTAGGTATATAATCAAAGAACAGCAGCAATTTGTCTTGTTTAAAATACAAGATAAATAGAATTGCCTGTAAGAGGCAAGTGCATATCTCATAGAAAATGGATACAGTATGCCCACGTATAAAGCGAGGGATCTATTCCAGGACCCTTTGATTAGAACAATTTTTGCATATAATCTGGAACCCTATTTTTCTTACCCAAAATGAACAATGAAGTGTTCTCTCTAGGTATTTTTCCAGGTCCTCCAGCGTGACTCTATGATCAAATTCTGCCAGAAGCATACTATAGAATCGTGCTGGAGGACCTAGAAAATGCCTAGGGCAGACATATCTTTTTGGTCGTATATAACTGAACCTGTGTAATAAGAGCTCATGTAATATGTGGGACTACTGTATATTCCATTATCAAGTATCTAGATGATTTCCTACCTTGTATTCTTGGACCACATCTTCTGCAAGATGCACAGTATGTGATTTATGTTCTGGAGATCGTTCGCAAATCAAACACACTAGTTCTTCATCATCTTGACAGAACAGGTTTAGTTTTTCATTGTGTTTTCTACACAGATAGTCCGTTCCTGCTTTAGAGGCTGGAATGTGTTTGAGCTTTTCTACTATGCTGCCCAGCTGCTGGTTTGGCCGAAGTTTCCCTTCTTGGATTGGCGAACTGCAAACTGGACACTGTAAAGGCCCACTTTGTTCTTTCCAAGACACGTAATAGTCAGAGATGCAGCCCCGACAGAAATTATGCCCACAGTCCATCATCACTGGGTCTGTCAGATACCGCTTGCAAAGAGGACAGAGGGCATCTTTTTTCAAACCCACAGCTGATACAGGGGTGGCCATGATGGGCAGAAACTCCTCTATTTTTTGCTGGTATCTTCCTCTGTCAGATAGAAGAGGCAACAGGAGTGAGCTATAAGAGGGGGGAAACATGATTGAAAAGAAATATTTTATTATGAGCAATGACTAAGGGAGCTGGGTACATAGAATCAAAGAGTTGGAAGAAACCACAAGGGCCATCTACTCCAACCCTCTGCCCTGCAGGAATATACAATCAAAGCACTCCTGACACATGGCCATCCAGCCTCTGCTTAAAAACCTCCCAAGATGGAGACTCCACCATACTCCGAGGCAGTGTGTTCCACTCCCGAACAGCTCTTACCATCAGGAAGTGCTTCCTAATGTTTAGGTGGAATCTCTTTTCGTGTTTCGCTTGGAGAAGACTGAGAGGTGACATAACCATCCTTAAATATCTGAAGGGATGTCATGTCCAAGATGGAGGGAGCTACTAGTTTCTACTACTCCAGAGAGAAGAATGGATTGAAATTACAGGAAAAGAGATTCCACCTAAACATTAAAGAAATGTACAGTAAATAAGAACATATTTACTGTAAGAACTGTTCAACAGTGGAATAGATTGTGGGGGGCAGGGAGGAATCTCCTTCTTTGGAGGTCTTTAAACAGAGACTGAATGGGCATCTTCCAGGAGTGCTATAGTTGTGTATTCCTGCATGGCAGGGGGATGGACTAGTTAACCCTTGTGGCCCCATCCAGCTCTAACATTCTATGATTCCACACTTTCTAAAATGGCGCTTACTTGCAGAGCAAGAGGAGTCTTTCTGTAGATCAGTCTTCCCCAATCTCCCCAACCCAAACCCCATTATTTTAGTCTGTGATTCCAATCAGCCTCTTTTGCCCTACACAATTGCAGCGCTTCAATATCACATTAACTGCCATGGCCACTGTAGGTAGCCTGTTTGCCCTGGGGGAGCAGGAATGCCCCCCCCCCAGGGATGACACGCATCCTGAAAGCTCCCTTACCCCCCTTTTGATAAACTATCTTCAGGGAAGGTTGCTTTGTGTACATTTAGGCTCAAGAGATACACATTTAGAAATACAGTACACATCTCTGATCTAACATCCTGCTAGACATATTGTAAACAGCTAAGGTGGCTCATGCTCTCAGAAATGTATTGATTCAGGTAATTGCTATAATTACTGCCTAATAATTACCAAGTCTCTGGCTTTTCTTCGCAAATGAAGATTCAGGAAGGACTCATCCCGCGCTTTCTGCAAGCGTGCTGATGACTAAAAAGGCCAATCCGAGATAAACAAATCCGGTTGCAAAAAGCACAGCAGAAGGTCTCCTTGGGTGATGTTTTTGGGTGTGATTCAAGTAAGCTGACTACTAAAAGAATATATAAGGTGACTTGGAAAATAATAAAGCAAGCTCTCCAGCTCCTTTCATGATGACCTCGATTGTGTGAGCTTCATTCCTTCAGGCCACATCCTATGGAATCCTGGGATCTGTAGTTTGGTGAAACACTAGAGCTCTTTGGCAGAGAATTCTAAATCCCCCTCTCTAAAACTGCAAATCCCAGGACTCCAAAAAATGGAACCATTGCAGTTAAAGTGAATCAAAGTGCTATAATTGTGTACAGTGGAAAAGATCCCAGTTAACATGAACAACGGTAAGGGATCATGAGAGCTGAAGTCCAAAATACAGTACCTGAATCCCACCAGTTCTGATAGGGCAGGTCTATAGAATACTGTAATTCAAGCATCTGTGGACTGCAATCAATGCATTTTAATAATTCTTTCTTAAATTGTATCTGTACATATATATTGGCACAAGTAACTTTTGTAGAAATCCTCTCTTTTGGTAATGCATGTCTTCTTTTTTGGAAATGCTTTAAGTGGCTACCTTACATGGTCCCCCAGCGCAACTCACACCAAATGTGCCTCACATAATGGATGAGAATTAGGAAGTTATGTCATAGCCTGTCCATCTTTCAGTAGTAAACTTGTCAACATTAAAACAACATTCCTGGAGCCTAACTTGGATAATGAAACTAGGAGATAAAAATACAGAGTCCTCATTATGTTTGTGTGTGTATGTGTATACATACATACACACATGTATACATATATACAGTATGTTGGTGTCTGGCTAAGACCTTCCTTTGTAAATCCAGCAAGCATTTAATCTTTAACGTGTTGCTTTTATTTTTAGTGTTACTGCTTTTAAACATCCTGGAATTTTAACATTTTTGTATTTAACTTGGTGGATTTTGTTGTTAATTGATTGACTGTCTAGGTCTTTTCTTTTCTTTTCAAATTAATGTAAAACTACCCCAATGGCATTCGCCAGTCAGACAGTATACACATTTATTTAAATAAATATACAACCAAACCATGGCGTTGAAAAGAAACTGAGACAAGGTTAACATGGTGAGTAATACAGCAAAGGTTGGCTTTATAAAAGTCCCTGCACAGAAATGTACCTAAAAAGTAATGCCTATTAAACATAGGGCCCATCTACAGAAGGGGAAAAAATCCCGAATACTTCATAGTATTGGTATGTCGCAGCAGCAGCAACATGTTTAAATGGTTTTCTGGCCTTGGAAGCCCCCATAAGCATCGCATTCCTGATGGCGGCCGCGTGTGATTTACTTGCGTTAGTTATTCATCACCGCCAGGTTGTTTTTGTTTTGTTTTTAAAAGTCATCTCAAGGTATGCTGGTGTGGTACAGCGATTCTCCAATTTTAAAAGAAAGCAAAACAGAAAATATTGATCCTTTTTATCGCCTTAGCGAGCCATCGCTGAGGTGAAAGTGCAACATGGCGGCAGTGGGTGCTTGCCCTCCTAACAAGCCCCGCCCCTGCTCTCCCCCAGCCAATCAGCTTTGTGCTTTCCTACGAGTTTTTTATTGTTCAATAGTCCAAACGAGCAAAAATGCGCACCCCCCTGGTGTTTTGTTTTTTTAAAACGTACGAAGAAATCTGTAAAGGCTTTTACCGCATTGTTTTTGCCATTTTGAGCCCCCCCTCCTTCTGAATAGTGTGGATTGGCGCTGGATCTTGTTTAGACAGGCAGGATTCCCAGGAAACTCCATGGGGGATTATTTTCACCATTTAGACAGGCCCATAGTCTGGTTTACTGCCACAAAACTATTGACACTTACTTAGCAAAGGATCCCACTAAACTCTGAGGGAAATTAATAAGCAACACAGAGGCAGCGAGAGGGGAAAGGGAAGACAGGGCCCCTGTATGTCCCATTTCACTCAATGGGATTTTTACTCCCAAGTAAAATATACCTCTGGATCCAGAGCTTGCTTACCTGTGAGGGTTTGCGCTTCTGTGTGGATCAGACCCACCGTGTGAGGCCAACAGCAACTTTGTGGTGTGTGTGTGTGTGTGAATGAATGCGAGAGACTGACAGACTCAGAAAAGGCCTTATACCAGCAGGCCTCAGCTCTGGCACAGAGGAGGACCAATGGAGGCAACAACTCCAGGGTCCTAGTTGCCTTCAAACCCACTTTACACCCCTCATCCCTTGAGATCTTTCTCCATGCAGGTTCCCCCCTTCCTTTCCCCCACCACAGAAAGGTGAAGCTCCCTTTCCAGCTATTAGGCAGCCATACCCTCTTTCCATACCCTCTAACTATCCCAGTTTTGCAAGGAACAGTCCTGATATCAGGACCGGTTTAAGGAATTTTGGAGGCCCCTGCAATGCTTTATTTGGAGGGGGGCATATTTTATCTCAGGTCAATGTAACTTAACCTAACCTATTCACAATACAGGATATTCAGATTATTACTAATCATGTTTTTGCAGGAGGAGGGTTACAACAGGGCCCCCCCATAATGATGGGGCCCCTTGAGGCTGCAGGGCCCTTAAACCGGCCCTGTGATTAATCCTGTTCTCCCACTTTCTGCTGCTTTTACAACGTCCCAGTTTCTCCTCCCTGCTTTCCTCCTTTGCCCTCAGCTTCCCTCTGTTGCTGCAAACTGAGGGATTGTCTATACAAGGCAAAGAAAAATGTGGATTGATTCACAGTAATGGCAATGCGCAGCGGCTGCTGTTTTACTTTTTAACTTTTATTTTTTATTAAATCTTTCATAAGACAATAATATCAGTAAACTGTGTCAACAATAAAAACAAAATATAAAACATGGTCATCTCCAGATATGTTATTTTCCAACTTGTTCAAAGTTAGTTGATCGCTTATAGGTGAGCATCTCGTCTACTTGTCTTTGGGGATCATATAAGGTCTTCACATTTGCTGAGAAGTAGTATCCGCTTATAGACTACATAAACAAGAGCTGCTGTTTTTCTTAACTTTTTTTTTTGGCAGATTGCAGGCATGTGAAGCTATCCATGTTTCCTGTGCAAATGGGCACGCCTGCAAATCAAGATGGTGGCTGTGAGTGAATTGCTCACGTTTTTGCTTACCTCAAATTGCTGCCGCTGGACAATATCTTTAAAAAAAAACTGTCCAAGATGTGAGTGACCTTATGCTTTAACAAAAAAGCAAAAAGCCCCCCAAAACACACCCGCTTTATCGCTTTAGCACTCACTTGCTCAGGTAAAAATCAAACATAACAGCTCTGGGCACTTGCCTTGTTAGCAAGTTCTGCCCCATATGCATGTCCAACCAATCAGCTTTCAACTTCTACTCATATTGGGGAAATGATTCAATTTGGTCGTTTGCCCCAATGAGCAAGAATGTGCGTTCCTCACAGAGCTTTTTTAAAAATACAGGAAAAGCTGCGAAGGCTTTTCCAGTGTACTTTTGGTGTTCTTGGCCCCCTTCCTTCCAAATATGGTGGAATGATGCGGAATGCCATTAAGACAGATCTTCTCCTTACATTCTGTGAGGAGTATTTTCACCATTTATACAACCCCTGAGTTCAAAGTGCAAAAGTAGCTTGCACTCAATGAACTCAGCTGGGGAGCTGAGGAGGCAGCATCTTGCCCTTTCCAGTAGGTTTGGGAAAATGCAAGTTGCTGTAGACTCTCCTAGATTGTCTGTACTTCCTCATTTAAAACATGCCCGTTTTCATCCTTGAAATGTTGGAGGGTATGTTTTCCTGTTGTCATCATAGCAATACCTCAGTCTAAGGCCATGTCTATACAGTGAAAATAATATGAATGGCATACAAATGGAAGGCGATCCATTCATATGGACATTTGCACAAATGTCTGGGGCTTCATTCAGATTTTTTAAAAAATCTCTGTAATACATGCAAATGTGCAATCATTTGGAAGATTGCATTCTCACAGATATGAACAGGTATCAGAATCTGATTGGCTGGATGACCATGGGGGCAGGGCGAGCAAAGAGGGAAAGCCCTGCTGCTGCCATGTTGGATTTTCAGCTAAGTGAGCATCTGGTAAATCGATCAAACGGTGATCTTATACTGTACAGTTGTCCCTCCATATCCACATACTCAAGGGGCTTCAGAGGTTGAGTCCTCAAGGCTGCATTGACCTAAAGGATTGTGAAAAGAAAAGAAAAAATTCAGAGTTTGTGTGGTGTTGAAAAGGAGAAAACATAACTGTTGTGGTCAGAGAAGTGAACAATGAGAGGCCCGGATAATAAGATTTGTTTGAAATAGTTTTACTTCTTTAGGTTTCTTTCCTTAGTTTTTTTAGTGATGTCTTTGCATGTGGAAGGAGGTAAAAATGAAAAGCAAGACTCAGCAAAGATCCTGGGTGAAAACAGTCAGTGTAATGCCCGTCTTTTCCCTACTCAATAAAGAGGCCTCTGAATAACTCCAAGAAAGCTTTATTGAAGCATAGGATCAGCACAACAGCAGGGTATTGCAAGCTCTAACAATCCATTCCAATTTTCACTTTTATAACTGTTCAGTTACCCATTTCTCCCCTCCCACCATCCAATAATATACTTCCCCACATAGTACCAGGCAATTTCAGTGACTTTGGTTCTCACACCATCAGCCTCCACACCTGCACCTCCTTCCAACCCTTAACATTCCTTTAACATGGCTATGAAGCTGCTAAACAAGCTTAAAACTTAAAACAATAATAGGCCCCTCTGACAGTCTGTTCAGACCTACCAGAGCAACGCTGCTTCAGGGAGATTTGCTACCGGGAGGCCTGAAGAGCTTTGCAGCTGACTCCACCACCTTTGCTGCCAGTGGCTGAAGCCAGAGGCACCCAAAGAATCAGATGCTGGACATGGTGGTTCTGGAGCCATTCCTGACTCTCCTGCCCTCAGAGATGGAAAACTGGACCCGAGAATGTAGAGCAGAGACCAACTTCCAGACGGAAATGTGCTGGTTGCTCCGTGATATTTATTTCAGATTCAAGGAAAGAGTAGCTGATACCAGTGGACTATGCTGGAGGGAAATTAACATCCTCCATATAAAATACTGCTCTAGTAGCAAAAAAGGTCCACCTCCAAAATTCACAGAAATTCTCTCCCCACCTTTACCTGGGAGTAGGGATGAACAAGAGACTTGGGATCTTTCACTGAAACACATGCAGGCTCATTTATGTATAAATATGAAAAAGCTGCTATTTCAAGCATAGCATCTACAGCTACTTAAATGCTGATCACAGATACATTTGCACAATAACAAAATTTGAGGGGGAGGTCTCCATTCTCTGGATCTGGATTCCCTCAAACCAGTTCAACCCAAGCTCCTACATCAGTGATGTGCAACCTTTTGAGCTTGGTGTGTCAAAACTTCACCAAAAAACTGAGCATAACTCGGGTGGGTGTGTCACTTTGAGGAAAATACATTATCTCTGCTGGTGGAAGTGAGGGCAAAGATCCCGGCTTAAGTTCCGGAAGTCCCAGAACTAGACACTCTGTGCCGGACTTCTGCTGTTTTGGCCTACAGACCTCTGGCACAGAGTGTCTAATAGGTGAGGATGAAACATTTGCAACTACAGTTGTCCCTCCACACTCGCGGGTTTCACATTCGCGGTTCCACATATTTGCGGATTTCCACTTTGGGGAGGGGGAGGAAAGTGGGACCGGGGTTTCAAAGTCCCGATCACCGCTTTAGGGAGGGTGGGGGGCTGGAGGAAAGTAGTGACTGGGGCGTTGAAGCCCTGATCGCCACTTTAGGGAGGGTGGTAAGGTTGCAGGTGGGGGGGGAGGCCTATGGCTGCGTGTCATCAGAAATGGGTACGCGTGTCAGTGCTGACATGTGTGTCATAGGTTCGCCATCACTGTCCTACATCTCACATATCTTGCAGATCACAGAAGAAATTGTCTGTGAAATTATCAAGCAATTAGCCTTTATAACGTACTGGCATCAGTATAATTGCTAGTCCAACCTACAGTAAACCCACCGAAGTGTTACCTTACCAAGTTTCCCTTGCTTGCTTGGGTCTACTTTAGCAGTGACTAACCACTGGATGTAGGCCAAACATTTTGGTTAGAATGCTAATCAGGAACCGCAAGGGATGAATGGGGTTTGTGGGTCTGAACTGCTATTTTGTTGCTTGGAGGCAGGATTATACCGCAATAGCTACTGGAATGACATATGAATGTGATTGAAGGTTTGTCTTTTCTAAGATATGTCATATTGATAATGATAGTAACAGTTGCCACTTAGCTTTTCACTTTATGGCAGTCAAAGGAATAAAACTTTGCCCCTTCCCTCCCACCCATCAACCCCAAATTTCTATCTCTTACCAAATAAACTTGGTACATTACTCTATTACTCTTCTCTGCTGAGGGAATTCTTGGAAAGGGAGGGAGAAAAGCAGGACTCATCTTCTGAACGCCAGAGAATTTTAGAGCCGATTACCAAAACCCTGTTTGGAGACCTTGGCAGAAGGGAGAAAGGGCCAACAAATCTTTGATTTGTTCATGGTGATCTAGAGAGGAAGGCCTATGAGTCTGGCTTGCTGGGCAATTTTAAGGAGAGATACTCAGGTGGCCTGTTCTCAGTAGACTGAAGAAGGGTAAGAGGGTCTCTCTTGTAAATGAAGATTCAGAAAATGTGTAGAGATGGTCTCCTGTATTGGCATCATAAAAGGCCACTCGCCCACCAGCACAGTTCAGACACACTCGGATCCTCCTGAGATCCCTGTTTGGAGACACAGGGGGATAAAGAGGATGGTTGGTGGCCCTATACTGACCTTTCCACTTTCCTGTAGCCCAGATCCCTCCCTCAGGGCCATAGACAATTTCACCCTTTCTCTTCACAGATTGTCTGGCCACCCCTATGATCCATTCTTCTTCTTTTCCAACAGTGACTTCCCAGAAATATCTGCCTGCTGTGAATCCTTCACAGCCCAGGACACAATAAAAGTTCTGGAATCTCTTTTCATTGTCAGGCAGGTAATAACTTTCATCTCTCCATGTAACACTTTTATGATCCTTAGAAACAGCGAGCTGGGAGTGAGCTGTGTCTGGATCCAGAGTTATATTTCCTGTTGGGAGTAAGGGGAAGAGTTATGGGAGAAGAGAAAAATAAAGAGCAGCATCAAGTATGTGAATAATTAGTCTGATGGACTCCAAGCACACCACAGAAATCTCATTCCCTCTCAGACAGGACTTGCAAATACTAGGAATCATAGTTAGAAGAGACCATGAGGGCCATCCAATCCAACCCATTTCATGCAGGAATACCCAATCAAAGCACTCCGGAGCCATCCAGCCTCTTTTTAAACACCTCCAAAGTAGGCTCCACCACACTCCAAGGCAGCGCATTCCACTGCTGAACAGCTCTTGCTGTCAGGAAGTTCTTCCTAATGTTTAGGTGGAATCTCTTTTCCTGTAGTTTGAGTCCACTGCTCCGTGCCCTAGTCTCTGGAGCAGCACAAAACAAGCTTGCTCCCTCTTCAATATGACATCCTTTCAAATATTTAAATATGGCTGTCATGTCTCCTCTTAACTGTCTCTTCTCCAGGCTAAACATACTCAGTTCCCTAAGCCGTTCCTCACAAGGCACGGTTTTCAGACCTTTCACCATTTTGGTCATCTTCCTCTGGACACTTTTTAGCTTGTTAATACCCTTTTTGAACTGTGGTGCCCACAACAGGACACAGTATTCCAGGTGAGGTCTGACCAAAGCAGAATAGAGCAGTACTGTTACTTCCCTCTATCTAGACACTATACTCCTATTGATTAACCTAGAATTGCATTTCTTTTTCTAGCTGCAGCAATACACTGTTGACTCATGTTCAGCTTGTGGTCTACTAAGACTTCCATTCATGTGTACTGTGTACTGTTGTCAAACCAGGTGTCACCCATCCTACATCTGTGCATTTCATTTTTTTGTGCCTCTAATGCATCTGATGAAGTACTATAAACACTTCTATAAGTCTACAATTGCTTATGCTACCAACCTAACTCTCTCAGTTATTCTCAAAGGTGCTACAAGATCCCTTTGCATACTAATATTCCAGACTAACATGGCTATGTCTTTTGAATTCTAGGACTACAGAGTTATTGACTTCTCCACCTCTCACATTTATAGCTATCAAAGTTTGCAAGTCAGGACTGTTTCACCCCAAGGAAATGCAACTAAGCCAGATTGCTGACTATTCACTATCATGTCTGATAATGTGGTTCTTCATCAGAATGTTACCTTTCTGCAGCTGCAGTCCAGATAGAATAGCATCTGAGTAAGAAAAAGATACACAATGATTAAGCACCACACATCAATTTACATTACCTCTGATCAACAAAAAATATCCATTCATACTACTGCATCTATGGTTTCCTCATTTCAAGTAAAGGACTGTGTTGAAACAGAAATAAATCTGGCAGAGGGGATTCCTTTTTACAACTGCACACTACTGGCAAACGGCAATGCAATTGTATGCATACTGGTTCTGTAAGTTCCGCTGTCCTATGAAATATACTCCCAGTGAGGTGTGCCTAGGTTTGGAAGCTAAATAATGCAAAGTCATGTTGCATTTTTCTTGTTATTTGCAGAGGCACTGGTTGACTTCTGGAATGGGCAAATAGCCAGCACAGTGGACATGATCACTCATGAACATCCCTTCTCACAGAGTAGAGCCTGATCATGCCCCTGGTTTTCCAGAGAGCTGGCACCAATGAAACGAGACAAACGCAACTAGAGCAGTGTTAATGGAAGCACTGATGGCAGGCCAATCAAACAGGAGATGGGGCTTATCTGAAGCACTACTCCATGGCAATATTGACAGCAAGAAAACTATTCTCTTATTTTACTTATTTATTTTTATTAGAGTATTTATATCACACTCTTCACGCACAAAGGCTCTCAGAGCAGCTTGCAAGTTGTTTAGGAACAGCACTTACATATCTACATGCCATATAGTGCTAGGCACTCTAAGCAGTTCACAATGTGTTAGCTAATTGCCTCCACAAGGCAGGTACTCATTGCATCTGTAAAGAGCCATTCAGAGGAGCTGCTCTGAAAGGTCAAGGGTCTTTTACACACTGGCCCACAAGAGAAGAATCTTGACCATTGGACAGCCTGCTGTGAACAATTCTGTCTCACACTTTACAGATAAAATCCACAGAATCCAATACTACAGAGCCCCTGGATGTAACTTTGGCCCCAGAGGTTCCTGGAGTGAAGCCAAAAATCTAGATCCACTTCAATCTGGTTATGTTAGAGCCAACTTTGGTAGGTGAATTATGCTGGGAGCTGGAGAGGGGAGTGTGTCCCTGCTGGTTCTCCTAGACCTCTCAATAGCTTTGATACAACTGACCACGGTATCCTTCTGGGCTGCCTCACTAGGATGGGACTGTTTTTGTAGCAGCTCCATTCCTTCCTCCAGGGCTAAGCCCAGAAGGTGGGGCTAGGGGATTCCTGTTTGACTCCTTGGCTGCTGGCCAGTGGACTCCCTGGTGCTCTTTTTTATCCCCTATGCTATTTCAACATATGTGAGGTCTGTCTATTAAATAATGAGACTGATACAATAACCCATCTTTATTTACAGTTGCCCCTCCACATACACAAATTTAACATTTGCGGTTTTGAGTATTTGCGGTTTTGGGAGGGCCTCCCCCCCGCCCCTCCCAAAAGCAGCGACTGGGCTTTAGAAGCCCTGTAGCCACTTCTTGGGGGGGGGGGGGAGAAGCAGGCCAGAGGGGTGGGAGAGGTGGGTAGGGGGTGTTCCGAGGCGCCCTCACCACCTTAGGAGGCTGGGCGTGGGGTGGGAGAGGTGGTGAGGGGGCCTTGGGAGGCCCGGTGAAGGCTTTGGGAGGGAGGGGGGAAGGATGGGGAGGCATCCACGGAGCCTCTGGAGACTCTCCAGAGGTCCCGTGAAGGCCTTGGGAGGGAGGGGGAGGCAGGGGGAAGTGACTATGGGGCCTCTGGAGGCCCCGTGGTTGCTTTGGTGGGGGAGGGGGAGGGCAGTCGTTATTCGCGGGATTTTCACATTCGCAGGGGTCTGTGGAACCTAACCCCCGCAAATGTGAAGGGACGACTGTATATATATATATATATTACAATTCTAATGCTTGTCTCCTTCAATACACTCCCCATTCACTCACACACCGATGCAGTCTTGTTTTCCACTGGTCGAAGAAGTGGAGCAGATCAGCTTCTGTTAGCTGTGTCAACACATCTGCTGTTTTCTTCTTTATTGCATCAATGGACTCAAAACGTTTTGTCTCAGGATCATACTGGAAGATCCGGTTTTCATCACAAGTGATGATTTTCTGAAAAAGGTTTGGATCCGCCTTAAGTTGCTACAGAATGTCAGTGCAAGTTTCCTTGCAGCACTCTTTTTTGCTCTGGTGTGAGAACCCTAGGGACCATCTTGGCACAAACTTTTCTCATGTTGAGATCCTTATGCAAAATTTTCCATGCTGTGTCTTTGTCAATGTTCACGGCTTCAGCTATCTTTCGGAAACTGAGTTGGCAGTATCCTCAAACAATCTGGCTGTTTTCCCCCACAATTTCTTCAGTTCTTGAAGTGGTAGGTCGTCCAAGGGATTCATCATCTTCCATTCTCACATCCTTCTCTAAATCTTTTGTGCCACTCAAACACATGTGCACGAGACATGCAGTCTTCCCTATTGGCCTCAGTAAGCATTTGAAAAGATTACATTGATATTTTGTTCAATTTGACACACTGCTCAACTTTTAAACTTAGCATTTTTCCAGCACACAACAGACAACACAGCTGCTTTAAATGACAACTGACAATTAACTGAACAGCCGACAGTGTTGAGGTTTGTCATACATGTTCAGACATGTTAAAGGTTACCACTCAAGCGTTCATAATCGGTTCTCCCTGATTTGTCTGAAAGGTAGAAACACAGTCTCGTTATTTAACAGACAGACCTTGTACATTAAACTTTGGAAAGGTTTTCTGGAGCTTTGTTCCATCAGTATGCTGATGACACTCAACTCTATCTCTCGTTCCCATCAAACACTTTCCATGTTAAACTGGTGCCTGGCATTTGTAAAGGACTGGATGATGGTGAACAAACTGAAGCTTAATCTAGACAAGATAGAGGCACTCCAGGGCAGATCAGAAATAGGAATTTAACCTGTGCTAGATGGGGTTACACTTCCTTGAAGACAAAGGCTCACAGTTTGGATGAAATCCTGGACTCAGCCTTGATCTGGAGGTCCAGGTTTCTGGGCTGTCCAGGTGTACATTTGTATGCTTAAAGCTAGTGCACCAAGTGTGCCCATTCCTGGAGATGCCTGATCTGGCCTTAGGAAGAAGCTCCTTAGTGATATCCTGCTTGGATAACTGTAATACACTCTAAGTTGGGTCCTGAAGACTGTTTGGAAACCACCATTGATCCAAAGAGCTGCAGCCAGATTGTTTACTGGGATTGGATATAGGGACTATACGACTCCCTGGCTGCAACAGCTTCATGGCCTGTCAGTCTCTTTCTAGGCAAAATAAACAAACAAGCACAAACTCGTGGCAATCTACGGCAGCAACAACAAGAGAAGTCAAGACAGACCTGTCATGTCTGAACTCTATTTAGACAGCATAAATCCTTTTGGCCATTTTTCTTACCTTTGAATTGCTTCATGGTACCGGCAAGAAATGGTCTGATATCACTCAAGTCCCATATTTTCCATTTCAGTTCTGGAAGGAAAGCTACTGGAGCCTCAAATGTCTCCTTCTTCTCACTCCTGGTGAAGAAAATCAAGATTAACTCACTACCCTTCCGTTTCAATCCAGAAATTCCAAAAGAAGGATGGTAAAGGCACAGAGAGCCAGTGTAGTGTAAGTGCTGGACTGGAACTCTGGAAGGCCCAAGTTCAAGTCCTTAGTCAATCATGAAAAATCTCTCGTGACATTGGGCAAGTCACACTTTCTCAGCTAAGAGGAAGACAATGGCAAGCCTTCTCGGAATAACTGTTACTGAAAAAATCCTATGCAAAAGTCACCATAAGTTGAACTTGTCTATCCTGTAGTGGCGGATGAAAGAAGAGGGCATACTCCCTATAGCAGCTCTACAGATCTACAATATCGAGGCATTAGAGGGAAAGACAGCTGAGATATCCGCTGCTCTGGTGGAATGAGCCACGACTTTAGAGGGACGGGACATTTTTGCTGTGTTGTAAGCCAAAAGGTGTAGGGCTTGATCCAATTAGCGATGGTCTGTCTAGACGCCTTTGAGCTTAAGGAGGTAGGGTTGAAGGACATGAAGAGAGTCGCAACGTCTGAAGGGCCCCGTTCTCTTTATGTATATCTTCAAGGCCCTGCGGACGTCCAGCTTATGCCATAACTTCTCCTTAGGGTGGGATCGGTTAGGGCAGAAGGAGGGTAAGACAAGCTCTTGCAAAAGGTGGAAGAGATTACCTTTGGTAAGAAGGAAGGATCAGTACGTAGAGTAATGCAGTCATCGTTGAAGGAGCAGAGGTGCTCCCTCACGGACAGAGCCACTAGCTCAGAAACCCTTCGAGCTAAAGTTATGGCCACAAGGAACGCCACCTTCAATGAGAAGAGCCTGAGGGAAACCTTTCAGAGGGGCTCAAAGGGTGGTTTGGATAATTGCCTGAGGACCAAAGGGAGGTTCCAGGTAGGAAAACGGTGCCTCATTGGGGGCGAAATGATGGCGTCTCTTTTAAGGAATCTCCTTACGTGTGGGTGTGAGGTTAGTGATTGTCCTTTTGCTAGAAGGGCAGAGGATAAGGCTGCCGCTTGTCTTTTAAGTGTATTCTGTCTTAGACTGAGGTCCAACCCCTTCTGCAGGAAACCCAAGGTGTGCTTGAATGAGACCTATGCTTGGGCAACGCACCACCTGGAGAAGGCTTTCCATGTGGCCTCATAGATACTTGTGGTGGGCTATCTACGGGAAGAAAGCATAGTAGATACTACCTCTTCCTCATAGACGCAATCTCTGCAGGCCCTCTGCTCAACCTCCAGGCGGCTAGACACAACCATTATACCTCGGGATGGACTGGGGTCCCTGGGTCAAGACGTCGCTTTTCTGTAGGAGGAGCCATGGTTGTTCCAGGGCTAGGTCCATCAGAACCAGGATCGCCTTGGCCAGTGTGGTGCGATGAGAACTGCCTGTGCCTTTTCTTCCCTCACCTTCTGGACTGCCTTGGCAGTCAAAGGAAGAGGGGGGAAAGGTGGAGTAGGCCCTTTGGGCAGGAAAAGCAGATCACATCCGCTCCCTCTGCTGGTGGGTCTGGAAACCTCGAGAAGAATCTTTGGAGCTTTTGATTGGCCTGGGATGCGAAAACATCAACTTCCATTTGGTTGAACCTGATTTGTAATAAACGGAATATCTGTGGGTGGAGGGACCATTCCCCTAGGAGCACTTAAAGGTTGGTTGTTCCCTGGATGTACTGGGCTGTTATCGAGGCCACCATCCTCTCTGCCCAGAGAAACAGGAGAGTTATCTCCTTGTGCAGGGAGCAGGACTTTGTTCCCCCTTGCTTGGTTACATAAGAGCGGGCCGTTGTGTTGTCAGTGAGGACTAAGACATGCTTACCCTTTTACTCTGTCTGCAAAGTGACTTAGCATCAGGCGCACTGCCCTTAGTTCTAGCCAATTTATGCTGTGCCTCTTCTTGAGCGGGTCCCACATGCCTTGCGCTAAGTAACCCTGACAGTGAGCACACCATCCGATCAGACTGGCGTCCGAGATTACTGTGACTTGATGTTTTTGTGTTCAGGGGATCCCCTGGCCAGGTTGCTCTTCTTGATCCACCAGTACAGGAAGGCCCTGACATTGAGAAAGACACGCAAAAGGATGCTCCTGCGGAGATATCTGTTGCTGAAATTGGTGGCGGAAGAGCTGAAGTGGACGAACGTGGAACCTGGCCCACAGAACCACTAGGACTGAGGAGATCATTAGGCCCAAGAGGCAAGAGAGCCCCATGAAGGGTACTGTGGAACAGGACAATGCACTGAGTACCTCCTTTCTGATTGTGAGTTGCCTGTCCTCTTCAAGGAAAATCATCTCCCTTTGAGTGTCAATTACCATACCCAAGTGCATGATTGATTGGGTAGGATGAAAAATGCTCTTCTTGCAATTTATTAGGAAGCTGTGTTCCTGAAGACATTATACAGTGATCTGAAAGTTCCTCTGAGCCCTTTGGTTGGATGGGACCCGGAGGAGGATGTTGTCCAAATCAGGATAGAGGTGAATGACCTTCATGTGGAGATGTGTGACTAGGGTCACCAGAACCTTCCTGAATACTCTGGGTACAGAGGCCAGCCTGAAGGGAAGGGCCCGGAACGGGTAATGTTTGTCCCTGAAGGTGAACCGCAGGAATTCTCTGCTGCCCTCGGACATCAACATGGGCAGATACTCTTTGGCTAAATTTAGGGAGAACAGGAAATCGTTCTTCTGGAGTGCCTCCCTTATGGAGGACAGTGTTTCCACGCGGAAATGTTTGTAGGTGATGCAGGAGTTGGTGTGCTTCAGGCTGAGGACCAACTGGGCATCTCCTCCCTTCTTCGGGAATGTGAAAAAGACAGAGTAGACACCTGAGAATTCATGGGAGGGAGGTACCTCCTCTATTGCTTTGATTTGAAGGAGGGCTTCGATTGCTGTGGTTTGTATTCTCTTCTTTAGCGGATCTTTGGACAGAGTGGGAGGGATGAATCTGCTAGCAGGAAGAATGTTGAACTCAATGTGATAACCGTGGGAGACAGTGGAGAGGACCCAGCTGTCTGTTGTGGTCACTTCCCATGCTGCCTGAAAATGCTGTAGCCTGCCCCCCACGGGAATTGGACTGAAGTCAGAACTGTTGGTGGGAACCACCTCTGGTGGGCCGGACGCCTCCCCTTCATCCTGCTTGGGACTGGGAGGAGCCAAGCTGTCTGGAGGAGAAATTAGACCTGGTCCATGTGGGACAAAAGGCTTGAAAATCCCTTTATCTCCCAAAAGCTTTCAAAGGTCTGAAGCGTGTGTGACTGGACAGTCCTCTTGGGGCCTCTCCTATCTCCCTTCCTGATCAAGATGGGCATCACCTTCTTCTTGTCCTTTGTCTCTATGAGGATATCCTTCAAGGCTTCCTCACCGAAGAGGCTGGAGTCTTTGGAGGGGGTGATCGAGAGAGATTAGCCCTGGAGTGGGCGTCTACCTCCCAATGGCATAGTCCTGTGGAATGCCTAGCCACTGTTGCCGACGCAATGGTCCAAGCGGCAAAAGTGATCGCGTCTTGGGAGGCGTCCACCATGAATCGAAGGGCTCTATCTTAGAGAGCCAGATGTAGCAGTTTCCAAGGAATCGCCATCTACTGGGTCAAAATGAGGCTATAATAACTACCTGGGCTTCCTTCTCCCTGATCTTCCTGATCACCTGGCAAGGAAGGGAAGGGGAGGAAACAGATACAGGAGGTCCCATGGCTATCTGCACTGTAACACATCTGTTCCTTCTGCCCCTGGGCAGCAGAAAATGCTGTCAAACCTGAAGAACTGGCAATAAGTTGGTGATGTGACCACATCTACTGACATCACCCCAAATGTGCACTAACTGATGAAAAGCTGCCTGGTTCAGACCTCACTCCCAGGGGAACAGTGTGTGCCTGCTGAGGAAGTCTTTTTCCCAGTTGGAGATTCCCTTGAACATGATGAGTTGTTATGGACAGAACAGACCTCTCTGCCTACTAAAACAGCAGGGCTGCTTCTCTAAACAGGGGGCAAGACTTGGGTGGGTTGGGTTGACACAATCACCATGACAGGGAAAACATGGTCTGGGAAGGAAAGTGTAGCAATAAGTTTGTGATGTGCAATTATCCCCTGGTACAGTCTTAGAAACCCCTGCAGCATTTTGGAATGAAATCTGGTCCAAGAGATTATTCAAGTCACAGAGCTCATTTGACCTGAGAGCCAGGCAAAGAACATCAGGGTTACAGACTGGAGGATTGGAACCCTCCGTGTCTCAGGCAAGAGGTTCAGCTGCCTCTCTCCTGACAGGAAAATCATGGCCTTTGTAAGATGTATCTATCAGTCTCCAAATGAGTGATAGCTTCTGATGGAACCAGCTTGGTTTTCTTGGTGTTTATCAAGAAGCTGAGAGCATGAGGGCAGGACACGGTTACTTTCATATCCTGCAGAGCTCTGTGGAATGACCAGGCTCTCAGAAGGACATTGCCCAACAGGGATAAAAAATGGACCCTTTGTAGTTTCCGGTGGGCTACAAGAGCCACCAGCATTCTGATAAACACCATCAGGGCTGATGCCAACCTGAAGGGAAGAGCCAAAAACTGGCAATGGCATTGATTAAAGGCAAACCTAAGGAACCTTCTGCTCAGTATGGCAATAAGGATGTGTAGTTACACCTCCGCAAGATTCAGAGTGACTAGGAAGCATCTTGAATGGAGCAGTGTCTCCATGAGAAAACACTTGTGAATAATGAAGAAGTTTGTGAACTTTAGATCCAGAATAGACTAGAACTCTCCTTCCGTCTTCATGACCATGAATAAAATAGAGTAGACCCAGGAAAACAGTCAAAGGTACTTGCTCTATCACCTGGATGTTGAGAAGGTACCACCAAGTCTGAGTGTGGGTTAGCCTCTTTTGACGGTCCTTCAGAACTAAGGAAAGCAGAAATCTGTTACAAGGTGCAAACTTTGTTGAGTAATCCTCTAAAACTGTGTCAAGAACCTATTTGTCCTTGGTCATTTGAGCCCTGAAAAGAGAAAGTTTGCCCCCTATTAGAGCAGTTCTGGAGTCAGAATTGTTGTGTGTCCCTTCCCCCTTGGTATCTGAAACCTTCTCCTCCAGTTGCGAGGGGGAGTTGTGATAGCAGGTTGACGGGATGGAAACCTAGATCTAGACCAGAAGGTCTGAAGGAGCAAAAATCTCTTGACCTTCCAAACCCACATGAGAGATGAAAGGAAAAAGATTTTGAAGACCTTTTAGGCTGTGTCCTATCAAATTTTTAGAAACAGTAGGCATAGCATGCTTCTTATCCCTTGTTTCAACTAGGATGTTCTTCAACCCGCCATTCCTAAATAGCTTGGATCCCTTAAACGCAGCTGTGGAGATACGCTGTAGAGTATCTGCCTCCCAATGCTAAGCCAGGTGGATCTCCTGGCTACTGTGACAGCCCCTACAGACTTAGCCAGAGAATCCTGGGTAGCATCTGCCACAAACAGATAGGGCGATAAAATGCATTGACCTCGATTGACCTCCTTGCCAATTGAAAATCATTCTGTTTTTACATATTCGGTCCTAACAGTAGCCTCTTCTCCTCAGTACAGGTTACACACCAGGGCAATCAAATGATGTGGCACACCCATTTGTTTAAGAGTGATCCATTGTTTTTCATGATCGATACAATCAAAGGCTTAGCTCTAATCAGTAAAGCACAGCCTGATTTTCTTTAAAAATTCTTTGG
This sequence comes from Gambelia wislizenii, assembly GCA_030847615.1. Taxonomy (NCBI): domain Eukaryota; kingdom Metazoa; phylum Chordata; class Lepidosauria; order Squamata; family Crotaphytidae; genus Gambelia; species Gambelia wislizenii. Next base: position 36,098,782 of record JAUMIR010000002.1, read on the forward strand.
TCCACTCCATTACCCAACATATGTCTGCAATATGGTCCCCCTAGTGCCTCTTCTTTTCTTGAACCCAGCTTGGTAATCTGGCACTTCATGTGGCATTTTGCACTCCTTCTATGGTAAAAATCTGTGCTGCAGAATTTTGAGCATCACTTTGCTTGCATGGGAAAAGAAACAGAAGAGTAAAAATTGAAATATAAAAGAAGAGATAGAATAAGGAAGAACCTGAAAAAAACAAGCATAATGAAAAAAGAAGGAGCTCAGTCAAAAGCTCTGCTCTGGGCAGGAAAAATACCTGAGATCCAAGAAACCTGAACAGGGAGGAGCCAACTCAGTGTTTTGTTAAATATCATAAGACTTCCTCATATTTTCCTGCCAGTCTCTGGAGGATGATGAGAGAAACCCAAGTTGTGTGGATTCCTCCTCTCACCAACCCAAAGAATGTTATCTTTTCCAGCAAAAGTCTCCATTTTCTGTTTCCTGCCTTAGCCCAACTCAGCTTAATGACTTTTGACTTTCAGAGACTTTTAGTGGGTACAGATGAAAGTAGAAGATATTGTGGAGTGATTTTCAGAACATAGGGTAGCACAATTCAATGGGGAAGTGCTTTACTGAAAATAAGCTACATCTTTTGAAATGGGATTTTTTAAAATAAATGATTACCTATTAAAACTGGAAATTTAATGTTAATATAGTACTGTATAAAATACCTTCAAATAATTAATAATAAGAATGATTGGATTTAACATTGCTTTCAAGTGAGTTCCACATGTGTTACAGATTTCTGAGAAAAGAATAGAAAACATATTTGCAAGTCAAAAACATTCATATTATAATTGATGGTGGTCTTGGTCATTCTGATCTGTATGGTCTTTCCACATGCTCTGCCAGCATAGGGAATATTATCCAGTGCTAGATCTGATTAATCATGTTTTTGATATATTATAGTTTTAATTGTACTACACAATACCGGAAGAATTTGTTTTATGAAATGTTTCATAAATGTATTAAAATTCAACAGGCACTGAGACACATACAAGTACCGTTATTACTCATACATCCTCTTCTGTTGTCTTATAATTGCAGAGTGAATAAGTACAAGAGAGAATAAAGAAGTCTTCACTCTTGTGTGATGGAAGAAAGGTGGCTATGGCCTGCCAGAAATTCTAGATAGGTGAATCCAAATTGAAGGTGTTCCAAATTTTACAGAATGCCCTTATTTATTATCTGTGAAATGCTAGAGACTTACATTCTCTACTGAGGAGAGAATCATGTTCTTTTCACAAGCCATATCCCAACCCCTTCTAGCATTATGAAGAACTAATGGAAATGAGTGGGATCCACTTACCTCTGCAAAATGCTTCTCACACCCTGGAAGGAAAATAGAAAGACAGAAAGAGGGAAGTCATGGTCTTTCACACACTACATTGTGGGGAGGCACTCTGGCCACCCAAAGCTTCCTTTAAGGGTTTAGAACCGACAGAGCTTCTGACAAGGAAGACTGAGGTCCCTGGCTTGCATCTCGGATTGTCAGAGGAGAATGGAGCTGGGGAACACATTGAGGGAGGGGCGGCTTGGGAACTAGATAGGGATGCTTGTCCTGTCCACTGCATTTTTCTGTACATATAATCAATGTGATAAAACTCCTGGAAGGTATCATAATCCTTACAAACAAGGGTGGGGATCTTGATGTTGGACTGCAACTGCCAGTTTTCCTCACCATGAAGTCTAAGACTACTGGTACCTGCAGTCCAAATATATTCCAAAGGCTTAAAATGAGAGAAATACTTAAGTGACATTAGTTCCACCAGTGGTGAAGCAGGACACAACAGAAGCCATGCTTAATGAGGCTGTAGACCTCATTCAGGTGTGGGCAAAGAGAGGCCCTTGCGACCTCTAAGTGTAGCCTGAAGCCTGCATGAAGCTCCCATCCCCCCCACTGGAAAAAGTCAGGTGAATTTTTAGACCATTTCCCCCAAAACACACCTTAGTACTGCCCAAACAATCTGAAAATGTAGCAATTTGCTTTCCATAGTCCTCCTCCAAGCCCCCAAAACCTTCTCCCAACCCTACCTCTTCCAAAAAAACAAAACAAAACTGAAAATCATTGAAAATGGCAGGCAGGAGTGATGTGTCACTTTGGGTAAACAGAAACATATGGCACAGCATGTTGGGTGGATGGGGTGTGTGTGAATGGTTCCCTGTATAGTTGCCCACTCATGACCTAATTTCAACACCCTGTTCCAACAGCAACCATCCAGATGCTTTGAGAGAGATCAGCAAGGCATGAATTTGGGGGAATTAGAACACAACACACTAGCAGAGAGGTGAAAAGATATAAGGAGTTTTGCATGCAGACTTGCCCTAGAAGGAACAGCCAGATGGGTTTCTGCACATCTTACCTGCAGGAGTTCACTTGGTGGCTGCTGATGCTTCTCTTCCATCTCCCCAAGGAGACTTTCAAGAGAGGAGAGCTCCCCTGACAGTCTGGCCAGGTGCTCTTCCGCTTTCCTTCCAATCTCCTTCTCCACCTCCTCCATCTGGGCCAGAAGAAGTTTCTCTTGTTCTTCTAGAAATTGGCGCCATTGTCTGAATTCTGCTACTGTCATTTGTTTCTCCATTTGTATTTGCTTCTGCAATCAGCAGACAGAACAGAAAGAAATGGAGGCCAAAGATAAGAGGAAAGACCCCTGTCAGTTCCCACAAATTCCCACTTTCATTCTGGCCTTTTAGTAACACTTTCAAAAGATACATCAGACCATTTCAATTGACAGAACCAGGAATGCCTTGTTTCTTCTGAATTTGACACATCATTTTACAATAATAATAATTTACACTTACAATTAGGTGCTGTCTTTCTTTTTCTGTGTTTGCCTTATGTGCCAGAATTTTCTTTCTCCCCTTCTTCAGACGTTCCAAGTGACTACTGATCAAATCCTGAGGATTCAAAGAAAGTTGAGGATTGGTTCAGAAAGAGAGGAAAACTGGATTTGAATCCTATGCTTGTTCCCTGCCCAGCAGGGATGGTAGTAGTTCTCCAGTCTATAAATGGAGCATGGATTTCACCGGGATTAAAGAGCAAGGGCAACATACCACTCCATAGCCAAAGTCTCCTGCATTTTAATTTCTATCATGAATTTATTTCACACTAGAGGCAGCATTCTCCCCCCACACCCGATATGGGGTTCAGGTTCTCTCTTTAAGCCAAAACAAGGAGGGAGCCTGCTGTTCTCACAGTCTCCACAGACTCCACTTCAGTTAATCTTTGTGTTTAAGGGAGGGCCTCACTATCTTGGGAATGGTGGTGAAGTAACACTCTCTCCATTCCCCATTCATATTGTTCCTCAGCCTTCCCTATGATTTCTTTGAAGGACCATATCTCCCTGTATGAGCCCAGCAGAGCTTTAAGATCACCCTTCTCTCAGTCCTAGCACCTTCTCAGGCTCATGTGGTGGGAACAAGGGAGAGAGCTTTCTCGGTGGCTGCTCCCAGACTTTGGAGCTCCCTCCCCAGAGGCCAAGATGGCCCCATCTTTGCTTTCCTTCTGGCACCAGGTTAAGACGTTTTTATGCCACCAGGTTTTAAGAACTAATAAGTGATGGGCTTGTGAGGCTGTGCAGTGCACTTTTAAAATTTTAAAAGGCAGAATAGAAATAATAATAAAAAAACCAAAATATTAATAATTCACAAAAAAAAATAGATTGGGATTAAAATTGTTTCTAGGAACTTCTTGTAAGAGTTATAACCACAGAGTATTTTTGAAGACTCTGAGGTTACACCCTTGGCCCATCAAGATCCACAGAATACCTTGTATTCTTGGGAAGCCTCATCCATAGGAATGATCTCATGATCTCGGTGCTCCTTGGATCTGTCACACACCACACAGATGGGGGTTTCATCCTTCTTACAAAACAGCTTCAGGGGTTCCTGGTGTTGCTCACAGACTTTCCTCTTCCCTTCTTCCACTTTTGGCCCTGGAAGACTAATTTTCTTGGCTATTTCTACAAAGCTAGCCAGCTTGCGATTTGGTCTGATGTTCCTTTCCTGAATCTTCTGTCTGCACTCAGGACAGGAGGCCTCTTTCTCTAATTCCTCCCAGCACTGGGTCAGGCAAGACCAACAGAAATTGTGCCCACACTCTGTGATCACTGGATCATTGAAATACTCCAAGCAGATGGGACAAATAGCTTCCTCACAGAGGGCCTGGATGGACATCCCAGCAGCAGCCACGTCTGCCTCACCAGGAATACAGAGTTCCACTCTTTTGGCTTCCATTTACTAGTCAGTTCCTTCTGGAAAAGCAAGAAAACGTGGAAAAAATGGGATTAGCTGATGGAACAGTCTATAGATAAAGAATATTCCTAAAGTAAGATATGAATATTTAGACATAGGTATGTTATATTTAAGTATGTTTTAATCAACACATTTCCACTTAAAACCCTGTCAATCACAAACAGCACCTAATCCTTCCTCAACAATTCACTCCCATGGCCTGCTCAGGGGTCCTTATGACATAATGTAGAAATTCCTCATTCACAAAGCAAACAACTACTGCCTTTAGCAAAGGACATTTTCTACTAAAACTACCACAGCCAGAATCTGTTTAATGTAGACAAAAGGGATCTATTCTAGAACAGTGGCTTGTCCTGTAACTGTCTTGTGCTGGTCCTCCTAATGGTTAACACATCTTTATCAGATGCTGGCAAAGATTATATGAGAGCTTTTGTTCTCAAACGGTCTTCCATCTTGCCTGGCGATCTTCAGATCTTCAAGATCTGAAGATCTTAAAATCCTGCTCATGTGTTTTGTACCATTTTGAGTTTGGCCTAATAACAATATGAACCAATGTGGATCGTGGCTTTGATAGACCATGTAAAAAAAAATACAGCTTTCACTCAAAACGAAGGATCACCACATGAGTGCTCTTTTTTCCCATCCCACCCCAGATGCCCCAAACACATAGCAATATATCTTTCTCTCTCTGGCTTTTCTTCGCAAATGAAGATTCAGGAAGGACTCATCCTACGCTTTCTGCAAGCACGCTGATGACTAAAAAGGCCAATCCAAGATAAACAAGTCTGGTTGCAGAAAGCACAGCAGAAGGTCTCCTTGGCTGATGTTTCTGGGTTGTGATTTTTTCTGCGTTGTTGTTTCTCTTCAAGACTTGTTCGGCGTGAGTTCTCAAATAAGGCTGCAGCATTGTGGATAGTGTGTCTCCATGCCTCCCGATGTGAGGCCAGGGCGGACCATTGTTGGTGATCAATTTGGCCGAGCCTGAGATGTTGTTTCAGCGAATCCTTGTATCGCTTTTTTGGAGCACCCCTCTTACGCTGACCATTGGCGAGTTCACCGTAGAGTACTATTTTTGGGAGGCAATGGTCCTCCATCCTAGAAACATGCCCTGCCCAGTGCAGCTGTGTTCTCAATATCATGGCCTCAATGCTGGTGATCCCTGCTTGCTCAAGGACAGCAACATTCATCACATAGTCAGTCCAGTGTATATATACACCAGGTGTAAATGCTAGCTTCCCCATAAGCTGTCTTGGACTTGATGGGAAATGTTGTTCCATTTACTGGTTGTAGAGTACAAGGTAAGGAGCTGTTGGGTGGGGGAGAGATTGGAATGCTGGGGTGAGTGCTGATTGGTGGAATGTTTGAGGGGATTCGCATAAAGCTGGTGAATGACACTTGGTGAAAGAAGAGAGTTTCATCCCTGTGAAAGAGGCTGGGAGATTCTGGATTAAGAGTCAATCAGATTTAGGAATACAGTGGGCTTTCCGTATTCCAGGAATCCCCCCCCCCCAGATACCAAACTCCATAGATGGTCAAGTCCCATTACAAACAATGGCATGGCAAAATGGTGTCCCGTACATAACATGGGGGAAAAAATCTTGGAATTTTTCAACCATGGATGGTGGAATCTGTGGATGCCAAATCCGTGGATACAGAGAGCAGGCTGTAAATGGGTGCTTTTGAAGGGTTTGAGTTAGAGAGAAGTGTGAGAAAGAGGGTGTGGTGTTTTAAATGTAATAAAGAATTATTCTGCTTTGTTATGTTTAACTTCTATAAATAAAGATATTTTTTGTTTTTATGCACTTTTGGCCTTTGGATCTAGACAAGGTGTCTGTGGTGGAAGCATTGAATATAGAGGGGTAGTGTCCAGTGGAGACATAAGTTGTTTAAATCCTCCTAGGAACCCTGAGGGCATTCAGACACTTTTGGTGGTTGCAGAGGGAGGCGGGACTGGAGGAAGTCCTGAGGTTGTGGCAGAGGTGGGGACCAGGGAAAGCCCTCCCTCACTCTTGGGGATTGCTGTGAGGACTGTGGAAGTCTTCGCCTGTGGTGGGTTAAAGGGGAGAAACCACACATTGGGCCACAAGGGTGGGATTTTTTGAGGATTGGGGGAAAGGCGGCATAAAAGTAAAGTGATTGATTGATTGATGGTCTGATTGAATTGTGGCAGTTTACTGAGGCCAAGAGGGTGGGTGGGGGGAGCTGAGGGGGAGGCAGGAAGCCCCTCCAAAGCCAAAGGCAAGCAAGGGTGGTGGATGATGGGTTATTTTACTTGGCTGCTCCATCCAGAGCTTGGAAAAGTTACTTTTTCGGACTGCACCTCCCAGAATCCCCCACCCACGCTGGATGTGGGGTGCTATGGTGCAAAGAAAGCAACCTTTACACACAAAAGCCCAGTTTTCTCTCCGCCCCCCGATGTTTCCTCTTACCTGGTTTTATACCAAAGGGGGGGACCCCAAATTCCACCCAGAAACCCCAAAGAAGAAAAAGTGGAGAGCAGCCAAGAAGCGACTTCTGCAGCCAGGCTCCTTCCCACGCCCTGGACTGGCGAGCCAGCCTCCCATTGGCTGTGTGAGTCTTGCTTCCCATTGGCTAAACCAGAAGTTCTCCGGCCTCCCATTGGCTGTTTCATCCATGCTTCTTATTCGTTGGCTGGTCTCCGTCAGAGTTCTTGGGAGGGAGAGAGAAAGACAAGCAACAGTGCTGGGATTCTAATGGGGAAGCCTGGAAAAAAAGGCGGGAAAAGCAAAGGAGGGAGGAGGGGGCGACCACTGAGTTCTTAGGCCAGCCTTGCTCACCCTTTTTATCCTGGAACCCTTGAAATAGTTTTGAGGCCTTAGGGAAACCTTGCATAGAAATTATACTGTACAGTCAAATTTAATGTCCTATTTGCATCTCTCCAAGAAGTCCAGAGTTAGCATTTGGGATTTTGCAATTGTAGACTGTAAGACAGCTAACATGGTGCAGCCAGCCTAGTCTGAGTGTTAGAGTACTACTCCAGAGACCAGGGTTCAAATCTCTGCTAAGTCACTGAGTGACTTGGGCAAGTCACACTCTCTCAGCCTCATCGTTTTTGAGAAATCCTGGAGAACGGGTGAAGTGCCAAAGGACTGGAGGCAAGCAAACATTGTTCCTATCCTCAACAAAGGAGCCCTGGTGGCATGCCAGTACTGCAAGCCACCACATTGCAAGTTCGATTGCAGCGGGCTCCAAGGTTCACTCAGCCTTCCATCCTTTCGTAGGTCGGTAAATTGAGTACCCAGCTTGTGGGGGGCAATTAGCTAACACACATTGGAAACTGCTTAATGCAGTGTAGATGTGTAAATAGCTATTGCTTAAAACAGTTTGTAAGCCGCTCTGATAGCCTTGTGGCTGAAGAGCGGGGTATAAATAAATAAATAAATAAATAAATATAAAAACAATGAAGTTCCAGAGAACTACAGGCCAGTCAGCCTCACCTCAATACAAGGAAATTTAGAACAGGTTTTACAGTTTATTTGCAAGTATACTGATGAAAATGCAGTGATTAGTAGGAGCCAGCAAATCCTGACAATCTAATCACAAATACAAACACACACACTGGGTCACTAGTTTAGTACGTAGTGGAAATGCTGTGGATGCCATTTATCTGGATTTCAGCAAAGCATTTGATAAGGTGTCCCCCATAATATTTTGATTAGCAAACTGACTAAATAGGGAATAGATGGGAACACCATCAGATGGATCCATAATTGGTTGGAAACTGTCTGCAGAGTTGTCATCAGGGGCTGTGCTTCAAACTGGAAGAATGTCTCAAGTGGACATCTTGATTTTTATCAGTTATTTAGATGATGGGGTGGAGGGAATCCTTTTCAAACGTGGATGATACAAAAGTGGCCTGGTTAGCCAACCCGTTGGAAGATAGGAAGATAACTCAAAAGGATCTTGATAAACTACCTCTCTCTCTCTCTCTCTCTCTCTCTCTCTCTCTCTGGCTTTTCTTCGCAAACAAAGATTCAGGAAGGACTCATCCCGCGTTTTCTGCAAGCGCGCTGATGACTAAAAAGGCCAATCCGAGAAAAACAAGTCCAGTTGCAGAAAGCACAGCAGAGGGTCTCCTTCGGTGCTGTTTCCGGGTTGTGATTCTTTCTGCGTTGTCGTTTCTCTTCAAGACTTGTTCGTTGTGAGTTCTCAAATAAGGCTGCAGCATTGCGGATAGTGCGTCTCCATGCCTCCTGATGTGAGGCCAGGGCGGACCATTGTTGGTGATCAATTTGGCCAAGCCTGAGATGTTGTTTCAGGGAGTCCTTGTATCGCTTTTTTGGAGCGCCACTCTTACGCTGACCCGTGGCGAGTTCACCATAGAGTACTATTTTTGGGAGGCGATGGTCCTCCATCCTAGAAACATGCCCTGCCCAGTGCAGCTGTGTTCTCAATATCATGGCCTCAATGCTGGTGATCCCTGCTTGCTCAAGGACAGCAACATTCGTCACATAGTCAGTCCAGTGTATATTTAGGATTGTGCGTAGACAGCGCTGATGAAAGCGCTCGAGTAGTCGTAGGTGGTGGCGATAGGTGACCCATGTTTCAGACCCATAAAGGAGAATAGACAGTACAATGGCTCTATACACACTGATTTTTGTGCTTCGCCTCAGGTGTTTATTACTCCAGACTCTTTTGTAAAGTCTTCCAAATGAGCTATGTGCCTTTGCTAATCTGTGATTGATCTGATAAACTACAAAATTGGACTGAAATACAGTTGTCCCTCTGTATCCATGGATTGGTATCCACGGATTTAAGTATTCACAGCTTGAAAATATTAAAAAAAATAACAATCCATAAAGCAAACCTTATATAAGGGACACCATTTTGCTATGTTATTGCATATAATGGGGCGTGAGTATTCATGGATTTTGGCACAGCTTTAGGCTATATTTCAGAGGAAGAAACAGGCAAAACCACCTCTTGAGTATTCCTTGCCTAAGAAAACTCTAGGGGCTGGTTTACACAGCAGATTTATTGAGACAACTTGCGGTTTAATTATTTTCCGCAGCTGTGCCAGTCAGGTTTTTTTTCTAATTATGTCGCTTTGAAGTTCAGACTTGAATAAGTGTGCGTGTGGGGGGGTGGCCTCCCAAGCAGACAAAGGCTGTATGGGGAAGGACATAGGGCAAGACTCACAGACTCTGCCCAAATAGCAGGGGGGAAAGATTAAAGTACAGTAGTGGCTTTGTGTCTCTCTGTAAATCTGCCTGTAAATGAACTCACTCCTAAAGCAGAGGGAGAGTAATCTCTCTGCTAAAAGACCTTGCTGCCATGCCGTGGATCGCAAGTTTTTCCAGCTGCGCTCTCTCTCTCTCTCTCCCCCCTCCCTCCCTCCCTCCCCCAAGCAGAGAGAGACAGAGGGAGGGAGGGAAAATAGCAGTTCAGCTTGCTACAGCCCTTTGTGAAATGGTTTCTCTCCCTCCCCCGTGCACAGGATAAAAGCTGACGAACGAGCTTTTACATACTTTCAAAACAGCAGAGAGGATGAGAAGGAATGCTCCCTGAATGAAAATTGTTGGGAATCCTTATTTTTTTTTTTTTTTTTTTTTTGCAAACTGGCTCGCAAAATAGCAGACAGGATTTTTGCAAGTTTCTTCTCTAATGGCTACTGTCTTTGCCTCCTCCCTGCCCCCCTTTTAAGCCCACCCCTACATCATCAACCAATCACAATGCAGCTTTGCTTTAACCCTTAGCGGAATGCTAGTTTACACTGCCAATAAAGCACTACATTGCAAATATTCCTGCAAAAATAGCGACATGCCCTGCCACGCTATATTTGGGTGTTTTACCTTCCCCCCTTCTGAATGAGGCGATGCTGTGCTGCGATCTGTGGGAACTATGAGCTATCTTAGCGGTTTATTTAGAGGAATATTTGCCCGTGTAAATGAACCCTAGGAAATTCATGGGGCTGCCATGAATTGACAAGCAACTTGGAAGGCATGCTGTATTGTAGAAAGAAGTCAGGATGGGTCAGGCTCTGTCTGCCCTCCCTTTCTAGGACTCTGGCTGCCTGGCTGGAGAGCCCCCGGAGCACAGAATTGTCCCCTGGCCCAACAAAACTGCCCAACTTGTCATAAAACTGTTTCAAGAGTTCCACCAGGGTAAAAAGGTTGAGAAAGGCTGGTCTATTCAGTCAAAACTAACAGGCTGTAGGCTTCTGTGTGAGAGCGATTGGCAAAAGTAATGATATCTCATGAGGTTAGCCATCTTCCTTACTGAAAAACACACACACAGAGCCCAGTCCAGAGCTTGGAAATTTCCTCTCTGCCTTTAATGGCTCTGCTCTGAGCAGGAAGGGGAAGCAGTAAGAGGAGAACCAATAACTCCTTCCATTCTTACCATGAAGAATTATTTTACATTTGCTGTTGCTTTCATGTTATGTGTTCCTTTGACTCACCAAAGCTGACATTTACAAGTGCTGCCAATCCCAGATCAATTTTATGAAACCCCCCCACCGCTTTGCCCTCCTTGTTGTGATGGTGGTGGGAATGAGAGAAGGGCCTCTGTGGGTGATCTGAGTCTTATCTGGCTCATAAAGGGAGATACAGTCTGCCTAGACTTGAGTCATACAGGGTTTTATAGGTTATTAGCCATGCGTGCTTTTGCACATTTAAAGCTTGTGTGCCAACTGTGCCTGTTCCTTGATCTGGCCACGGTAGTACATGCCTTAGTTACATCCCATTTGGACTACAGTAATGCACCCTATTTCTGAAATTGCAACTGGTCCAAAGAGCTGCAGCTGGACTGTTAACTGGGGCAGGTTCCAAAGACCATCCTCTGCCCCTGTTGAAACAGGAGCAAGGCTGGTTTAAGGGCCCTGCAGGACCTGCAGCCACAGGTGGCCCTATCATGTGGGGGGTCCCTGTTGTAACCCTCTTCCTGCAAAAAACATTATTAGTAATAATCTGAATATCCCATACTGTGAATAGGTTAGGTTAGGTTACATTGATCTGAGGTAAGCATATGGGGTCCCCAAAATAAAGTGTTGCAGGGGCCCCCAAAATTCCTTAAACCGGCCCTGGAGGAAGGCAAAATTTGGGTCCAGAAGCTTGTGGGGAGGCTGTAGAAAGAGCTGAATTAGAAGCGTTGCTCTCCTTATGGAGGAGCCAAGTGGGAGTGAAGGGGAAGAAAGTTGGAAACCATGAGGAGGAACTTTGGACTTTTTCAAATGGGGAAAAAACCCCAAGGAGATTGGGAGAAGAACGGCACTGTCCCACTTACAGCACTCTGTTTCAGACGGCACCGTCCTCCTCCCGACCTCCCCCCATGCTTCCTCCATGCTGCAGGCGCCACTTTTTATTAACGGGGTTTTTCCATCAATAAAAGCGGTGCGTTTCTCTTGCCCGCAGCATGGGGGAAGGTCAGGAGAAGGACGGCGTAGTCCGAAACAGAGCACTGTAGGCGAGACAATGCCGTTCTTCTCCCAACCTCCTCGGGGTTTTTTCCCTGTTTGAAAAAGTCCTCACTCTACAAACAAAAGGAAGGGAGTGGAGGAAGAGGGGTGGTCGGCTGACCCACAGACCAAGCAAGGGAATTATGCACCCAGAGGTTGCTTTGTGGCTGGATTTTTCCCAGGATGGGGAGGGAAAGCAGGTGGGGGGGGGAGCCTGGTACTGCCAAGGAGTAGCGAGGTAAGTACTGGGGCTGCAGCGAAGCCTTTCCTCCTCAGGAAGCCCAGGCAAGCCTCCAGCCCCCCCCCACCCCTGTGTGAGGAGGGAGTCACGACAGGGGCCCCATAGCATGGCTGCGGGGCCTGTGGGTGCCTTAAACTGGCCCTGCTTTAAGTAGTAGCAGCATCAATCTCCTGAAGAGATATAAGTCCTGAGAGGTTCAGAATCACCACAATCTTAAGTCTTACCAGGGTCAGGTCTGGGGATGAGCAAAGTCTTGGGGGTCCGTGGCAACAAAAGATATTTAAAGGGGATCTCTGGTAAAGAAAAGGTTAAGAGCCACTGCAATAAGCCATTGGCTTGGAAGGACAGGGCTCATCTGTCTCCTAAAAGCCCTATACTGTACAACTTGGGACCCTGATACTTGACTCTCTATCTCTCTATCTTCCATCTATATATGCCTGACCGAGAATTGAGATGTATTGGAGGCACCCTTTTCCATGTCCCATCAGTAGGGGAAATATTATGTATTATAGGAGGACATGGGAGAGGGGCCTTTTCTGTGGTGACCCCCTAGGTTCTAGAATTCCCTCCACCTGGAGGCCCAATTGGCATCAATGTTAGAAACATTTTGGCACCAGGTTAAAACTTGGCTTTTTATTAATGCCCTTGGGCCAAACTGATTGTATCTAGGCTGCACATGTTGTATGGTTAGAGTTTCAAGATTCTTTGAAATGGTTTTAAATTGTCCGTTTTAACTGAGAAACTTTCTCTCTCTCTCATACTGTCTCTCTATGGCTTGGTTATGTTTCCTTTCCCAGTGTGCTGATTGGCTGCTCAGGAAACACACCCAACCAATCACCACCCACATGCAAATTCCCTTTCAACCTCACAATCCACTCCTGCCACTGAATCTGCATCTACACCCCCCAGCCTCACAAGGGCCCCTCCCTCCTCTCCCTCTCTCAGCCATTCACCAGTCACCGGCTGTGATAGGACCCAGACAGTCAACTGATTGGTCAGTTCAAATAGACTCACAGCCAATCAGAGGCAGCTCACAGGACTCACAATCTGATTGGCTGGGAGGCGGGACTGTGCTGCTTTTGCAGGAAGTTTTCACTCTGGTCTGGCGGTCATGTATCAATTCCTGACTGCCTCATCAGATGAGGCACTGGCTGTTCAAGAGCTGACCCACCTACCCACCCTCTTTTTATGTATTTTACATGGGATATAATAGCATGTTTATGTATTTACTCACTGTCACAACTTTTGGGGTGGTTGGCATGGGTTCTGATCCAAGGTCATCGGTAGCGAGGTCTCCATCAAGTTCAGGGTCACGGTCACGGACACCCAGAGGGGCAATGTTCAAAGGAACATGCCAGCTTGGGGGATGTGATTGCAGAATCCCCCCCCCCCAATTTTCTCATCTGGCTCTTGGTGACGGGAGGGTGAGGGATTGACAGGTATTCAGGGGCCTGCCCAGAATCTTCCCCCTTTCCTGACTGGTGTTTATTGGTGGGTGGGCTGACAACGGTCTCATCAACCAACAGGCGGGTTGGTCAATGTCTGGATCTGAACCCATGTGACTGAGCCAACCAACTGCAGCTGTCATCAATAAAGTTGTGGCCTTTATTGCCAATATTCCTATGTTATTCAATATATTATTTCAAACATATATTGTCTTTTTCTTGGGGGAGTAGGGGAGGGGAGGCACATCCTGCCTGGACATACAACATCCCTCCATGGACTGTATTGATGGTTTATCAACCAAATGAAGAGTTGCCATAGTCAGGCTACCTAGTATAATGGAAAAACAAGAGAGAGCAAGGGAAAGCTGGAAAAAAGTAAAGAAATAGTCAGTGCATAGCACAGAGCCCTCAGTAAACAGATTTTCTCCCAAAAAGCAGTGGGAAGCCATAGTGTATTTGGAACTAGAACATTATGTCCAACCAAATGTGGGACTGCATGCATGAACAAGAGGCAGCGAGGCACTCTCTGAAATCCCAGTTTTAACATGCTTTGAACAGGTCACCACTAATCATTAGCTCCATCAGCCTGACTGACTGTAAGAGAGCTGATACCTGCCCCAAGTAGCTTACAATCAAACATTCAATAGGGGAAATAGAGAAGCCCCATCTGGCTGGTTCAGTTATATATTCTTAAGTTTATTGACTCAATTCTACACATTTACCCTCAGAGTAAGCCCCATGGAATGCAGTAAGACTTATCTTCTGGATATATCTGCATGAAATTGTGCAGTATGTTAGAGGAAGACACAGAAACAAAGGGGTTGACCAAAGGCTTGAAGAAGAAGGTAGGTTTTAATGAGGTACATGAAGGAAATAAAGGAGGTGGTTACAGATCCAAATACCTATTTCATGCTGGGAAATGTGAGAGACAATAGGGTATCTCACAAGCTGAGTAATTAATCTTGGCAAACAGAAGGTGAGCAACAACAGTTCCATACCACCACCCACATACCTGCAGATGAAGAAAAAGCCATTTACAGATTTTCCTTGGTTTTTTTCTGGGCTGCGAGACCGTGTTCTGGAAGAGTTTACTTCTGACATTTTGCCTGCATCTGTGGCTGGCATCCTCAGAGAATGGTTGGGTAGGAGTGTGTGTGGAGTTTATATACTGTGAACACCTGTTGGGGAGTATATGTAAATTTGTGTATTTGAATGATTAGTTTCTGGGTGGAGATATGCAAGGAGGATTAGTATCTGTTTGGCTAATTAGCCAAACAGACACGAATTAGCCAGACACTAATCCTCCTTGCATATCTAAACCCAGAAACTAACCATTCAAATACACAAATTTACATGTCCTCCCCAACAGGGGTTCACAGCATATAAACTCCACTCACACTCCTACCCAACCATTCTTGGAAGATGCCAGCCACAGGTGCAGGTGAAACGTGAGAAGTAAACTCTTCCGGAACACGGTCTCAGAGCCCGGAAAAAAATCCAAGGAAAATCTATGGATGCCGGCCGTGAAAGCCTTCGACTTCACAAAAAGCCATTTAGTCTTCTTGGTAAAATATCTGAAGTTAAGGTTACATGTCATCTCATCCTGAGTGGTTCTGCCAATGTGTGCTGTTTAATGGAGGAGAGAGAGGAAGAATTGTTATGACAACATGGAGGATGAACAAACTCAGACTACCTAATGCAGGGAGAGAGAGGTTGTAGCTAAGATCAACAAATAGGAAATGACATGACTAGATACTATGCCTAAACTCTTAGGACTATATGCAAACTAGCAAGTTGTGATCTTGCAATGGTTGCTCAGGCCTAAATACCCTAAAGGCACCAGATCCTGCCTGATCTTGGAAGCTAAGCAGGGTCAGCCCTAGTTAGTACCTGGATGGGAAACTGCCAATGTGTACCAGGTTTAATCTAATCTGATTTCTTTTTTTGATAAAGTTACCAGCTTGGTAGATGAAGGGAATGCTGTGGACATCGCATACCTTGATTTCAGTAAGGCCTTTGACAAGGTTCCCCATGACATTCTTGCAAACAAGCTTGTAAAATGTGGGCTAGACAAGTTAACTGTTCAATGGAGTTGTAATTGGTTGACCGGCCGAACCCAAAGGGTGCTCAGCAGTGGCTCCTCTTCGTCTTGGAAAAATGTGACCAGTGGGGTGCCACAGGGTTCTGTCCTGGGTCCAGTGCTATTCAACATCTTTATCAATGACTTGGATGAGGGAATCAGGGGCATACTTATCAAATTTGCAGATGACACCAAATTAGGAGGAGTAGCTAATACCCTAGAGGACAGGTTCAAAATTCAGAATGACCTGGATAGATTGGAGAGCTGGGCCAAAGCTAACAAAATGAAATTCAATACGGAGAAATGTAAAGTACTGCATTTCGGGCGGAAAAATGAAATGCATAAATATAGGATGGGAGAGACCTGGCTGAATGAGACTACGTGTGAAAGGGATCTAGGAGTCCTAGTAGACCACAAGTTGAACATGAGCCAACAGTGTGATGCGGCAGCTAAAAAGGCCAATGTGATTTTGGGCTGTATCAATAGAAGTATAGTGTCTAGATCAAGGGAAGTAATAGTGCCGCTGTATTCTGCCTTGGTCAGACCTCACTTAGAATACTGTGTCCAGTTCTGGGCACCACAATTCAAAAAGGATTTTGACAAATTGGAGCGTGTCCAGAGAAGGGCAACTAAAATGGTGAAAGGTCTGGAAACGATGCCTTATGAGGAGAGACTTAGGGAGCTGGGCATGTTTAGCCTGGAAAAAAGACGGTTAAGAGGCGATATGATAGCCCTGTTTAAGTATTTGAGGGGATGTCATGCTGAGGATGGAGCAGGCTTGTTTTCTGCTGCTCCAGAGACTGGAACACGGAGCAATGGATGCAAGCTCCAGGAACAGAGATTCCAGCTCAACATGAGGAGGAACTTTTTGACAGTAAGAGCTGTTCGGCAGTGGAACACACTCCCTCGGAGCGTGGTGGGGTCTCCTTCCTTGGAGGTCTTTAAACAGAGGCTGGATTGCCATCTGTCGGGGATGCTTTGATCAAGATTTCCTGCGTGGCAGGGGGTTGGACTGGATGGCCCTCGTGGTCTCTTCCAACTCTGCAATTCTATGATTCTATGATTCTATGAGGTGCTAGAGGCTATACTTTAGAAAAATTCCTTGCCAAAGAAAACCTTATGAAATTAATGGGGCTGTCATAAATTGACAGGCACAAACACATACAACCAAAAGTTGTTTATTCTAACCTTTTGGCTATCTCTTGCATGGGGCACTGTAGCTCACAATATCCTGTTCCAAAAGCTTTGGACCAGATGGAACCTATTAAATGGAGGATGGTTTCTTGGCTCTCTGGGTGGTATGGGATGACCCACAGTCAATCTGAGTTACATGGCACCGATTCCTTTTTCCACTTTTTTGTCATTATTGGCATGTTGTGCCATTCTTGACCATGAACACAGCTCATGTTTTCCTACAGCTCCATCCACTTGTCTTTATGGGGCTACTGGAAATACCCGGCGGTTGTTTTGTGGTCATGACGGGGGGCCCACTCATGCCCCTCGCATGTGGCTGCCGAGGTGCATCATGGTGATCGCCATGCTTGTCCATCTTCTTCCCAGCTAGCTTTGCTGGCTGGGGAGGGGATGGAGCGGTAGCCAATCAAGGAAAGGCTTGCTTTGCCCTGATTGGATGGGGAGGGCTCAATTCCCAGCCAATCAGATGTGGTATCCAATTTGAATCTGATTGGCTGGGAAGAGTGAGAAGCCTCTGTTGCCAGCAGGCTTCACTTTGGTCCAGTGGTTGGATATAAATCCCCGTCCGCCTCACCAAAAAAGACAGTGGCTCTTAGTGAGCTGAAGAGGAGTGGAGCTGAAATCACTAAAGACCAGAAGATAAGGGAGGCAAGCAGAGAGTGAAGGCCTGGAATGGTGCGGTGGTGGCATGGAGCTGGGGTGCTCCTCAATGGTGGCTGTGTTGTGGAAGATGGCAGCTGGCTGCTGAAGACAACACAGGGCCTTTGCTGGGTACATCCAGCCATACTTGACCATCCACAATATTTGAGAACTGTACATGTGTGGCCTCCTGTCAGTCAACACAGGACTGCTGATATGATTTAGCTGTGCACAGCATACTCATGGGGTGGGCCCATCTTCTCCTTGTTGTGGGCAGCTGTGGCAGGTTGGTGAAAGACGGGCTGGCATAGGCCCACCTTTATTGGCAGTTGGCATGGGTTCCAGATCCAAGGTCATCAGGACTGGGGGTCTCCATCAAGGTCAAGGTCATGGAGACCCCCCTTGTGTGTGGTGAAAGTGGGGGAAACCAGGTTGGTCAGCAGGCATCCAGGGGCCTGCAGGGACTCCTCCCCTTTTCCCAGGTTTTACTTGTCAGCAGGCGGGCCAACAATGGATGCATCGACCAGCAGACAGGTTGATTGATGTCTGGATCCAGACCCATGTGTTTGAGCCAACCAACTGCAGCTGTCATCAATACAGTTGTGGCCTTTACTGCCAATGTCTTTTCAAACTTAATTTTGTGTCTGACTCTTCATTGAGGATGGATGGAGGGGCATCCTGCCTGGACATGCAATGACACTAAAGGGAAGGGGAGCTTGAAAGAGCAGGACAATTTTTCAACCAGCATGGACAGAAAAAATGTGGATTTGAGCCAAGGCAGGAGTCACTCCAAGGAAAGTGGTTTTACTTATCACTTTTGCATTTCCATTGGCAGAACCACTTTGTATCCTGCAAAGCCAGTCTTTGGCATTCTCTCATAGCTCTTCCAAATTTGCAATGCAGGGAGAGATCCCACAATGCACTGCTACATGTGTATAAGATCAAGCAGTGGTCCTCTTATTGGTGCTTGATTGTTTGTATATTGCAAGGGAGGTATCAGAGTCAGCCTGAAAACTGCACACAAGATATGCCCATAGGGTTATTCTTATTTTTAAAGGAACCATGGCACCAAAAACTGGCATGTACCTCATTCATTTCAGCTGCTGCTTTAAAAGGAAACAGTGCTTGCAGTCAAAGGTGCCCCTTTAAATATTGGGGGTAGGTGCTTTTAAAACATAACTAAGCCTTACAGTGATTGGCTTGTCTCCCTTCCCAGCCCTGACTCTCAGTGGCGCCTGTCCCAAATAGGGTATATAAATCTCTACAAGTGGGTTAGCTATCCCTAAATGAGGTGTGCAGAGATAGTAAACTAAGTCTGCTCTTCAGGTGCATTGTTGTGGTGACCATACATTTCATTTATTCTTAATTTCCAGTGAAAGGATAAAAGGAGCTCTTGAGATTAAGTGGGCTGCTTTTGAGCTCAGGGGATTTTTTTTTTTTAAAAAAGCAACCACTTACAGTATTTTTAAAAACCCATCTTACCCCTTCTTTACCATTTGAGCCATGGCTTCCACAAGCCCACGGAAGAGGCTTCGAGTAGAAGCGACTTGCCCCAGCTGCCTAGAATATTTCATAGATCCCATGATTCTAGACTGCGGTCATAACCTCTGCTTCAGGTGCGTTGCCCACATCTGGAGGGATCCGAAAGTGACGGCCAGATGCCCTCAGTGCACAGCGGTGATGCATCCGGGAAATTTTAAACCCAACCTGCAACTGGCCAACATGGTAGAGATAGCCAGAGCGCTGAGCAGCCCAGCAAAGCCGGAGGGAGAAGGAGGGGAATATTGTGAGAAGCACCGAGAGCCCCTGAAACTCTTCTGTAAGGATGACAAAACACCCATCTGCCTGGTATGTGACAGATCCAAGCAGCACCGAGACCACCAAGTCATTCCTGTGGAGGAGGCTGGCCAGGAATACGAGGTAAGAGCAGTGGAATCACCACAGAATTCTGTTTGTTTGTGTATTTGTGTATTTGTTTATTTATTACTACAGCTCTCAGATTTCTCCAGCCAACATTAGTTCCTTTCATAATGTACAATTCCTGTACAGTGCTGTGTTCCATTGTAAATGTCATGGGCACATCCTATGGAATTCTGGGGTTTGTACTTTGGTCAGAGGCACTAGAGCTCTCTGGCAGGGAATTCTAAATACCCCCCCCCCAAAAAAATTGCAAACCTCAAGATTCTGTAAGGTCTTCACCATGGCAATTAAAGTGGAATCAGAGTGTTAGAATTGTGTTGTGTGTAAAAGGGGCAGTCTACTATATATTACTTCTTGGTCTTTTTTTCTTTTTTCTTTCTTTTTTGCTAGGATCAAGCTTGGTATGGAATGCATATTTTGGAAAATGTGTGGTTCAAGGGGTGTGTCCACACTGCACAATTACCACAGTTTGATACCACTTTAACTGCCATGACTCTATCCATTGGAATCCTGAGATCTGTAGTTTGGTGAGGTAGTTTGGAGTTCTCTAGTCTGCTCTTCTGCATTATAACCCTAGAGTTCTCTGGCTGAGATTTGTAAGTACTTCACCAAACTACAAGAATGCCAATATAAAATTTTAAAAGAGAATGTGGGTGACCTAGGAAATTTCAGGCTATTTAATCTTTCTGAATACATGGAGACTGCCCCCCCCCCGGACTCCTAAATGGCTTTTGACAAACTCCATGTATTTCTGGGGAAATACAGCACTGATAGGATAAAAGTAGTCCTTTTATAGTGATTGATTGATTGATTGGATTTATATCCTGCCTTTCTCCCATGAAGGGGTTCAAGGTTGGCTTATAACTTGTAACTAGGTAATAACTTGTAAGAGATCAGAAAGAGGAGAGGATGAATAAATGGTTAATTCTCACAAACAAAGGATGTAAATGGTGGTTTCTACCAAAGGTCTGTACTGGGACAAGGGCTTTTATTTTATTTTTTTTAATAAAATCATCTTGAGTTAGGCATGAATTAGGCCAGGCTTAGTCAAGACACCAAAATATTTAGGGGTAGTGAAACAAATAGAAATTGCAAAGAGCTTTCCAAATGTAGACCAAAATGTTTTTTAAAAAGCAGGTGTAAATTGATACGCATCAGATTTAAAAAATAAAATAAAAGCAAAACAAAGCACAATCCCAACTTCATTTGTATGCATAGATTCCTAGTTGGTGGTGACTGACAACTTGTGACAAGGGCTGCTGCCACAGTGTAGAAATAATCCAGTTTGACACTGCTTTAATTGCCATGGCTCAGTGCTAAGGAATTCTGGGATCTGTAGTTTTGTGAAATATTTAGCCTTCTCTGTCAGAGAGCTCTGGTGCCACGATAAACTACAAATCCCAGGATTCCTTAAGGTGGAGTCAGACTGGATTATTTCTGCAGTGTGGCAGCAGCCAAGGTGAGAGATCTTGGGGTGAAATATAGTGGGCTTGTCTACAGGAAGAGAAAAAAATGGACTGCTGGAGCAAGTAGCAAGTAGCAGCAGCTGTGACCTGTCTTAGAGGTTTTACAGCCCCCATAAACTTCGATGCCTGCAGCTGAGACTGCGGCCACAAATGGATTACTCACATTTTAAAATCTGAACTTTTAAAAAAAAAACCAAAATATTTCTATGGTGCACACAAGCAATATTCCACCTTTCCAAAGAGAGAGCACAAATCTGTTTTATCGCCTTAGCGATCACTCGCTAAGGTGAAAACATCCAGCCAATCAGGTTATGCTTTGCCTTATATGGGGAAGTGATTCATGTTGAATTGTTTGTCTTAACGAGCAAAAATGTGCATATCACTGGAGCTTTTTTAAAAAGTTGGGAAAAGCCACGAATGCTTTTCTCACATAGTTTTTCCTCTTTTTGCCTCTCCCCCTTCACCATATGACGAGACAATGCAGGATTCCATTAAGACAGTTCATTTTCTGAGTGAATTCTGTGAGGGGTATGTCAGGGAAAATAGTTTTTGTGATCAGGAGTTTGTCTCCCCCTCCCTGAATAATTTTTCACCAGACATGTAAGCCGCCAATTTGGTTATCAAAGGTTCATAAATCTGTCTGTTTTGTTATTCTGCTCTTTGGGGGTTGTATATGAGAAATGAAACTTGAGATTACTTTCGTTTCTCCCAAAAGACTGAGTGTTAAGGACTTTATAACTGGGAGGGGTTATATTGGTTTTGTTCCTGAGATGGAAGAGAGCTTCAAGTTTGTGTGTACCTCTCTTGCTTAGAGAGAACCTAGAAAACATGGTTAAATGTTTTCTGTTATTGTTTTTCCTTTTATTTAATTGTTATTAATAAAAGCCTAAAAGAATTTTGGCATGGACTTACTTTTGCACCAAAGGAGTATTTGTTTGCTCACAAAGCACACGTTTTCGTTGCATATCTCCTGTTCGGATGAACAGGGAGTGACTGCGCTCTGCACATATCTGTGACAGGGTATTTTCACCATATAGACAACCCCAGTGATTGGAGAGAACAGGAACATTTCCCCATGTGTTCGTGGTCCAGCTTACTTGAGGTGCAACCGTTCCATTCCAGGTGGATTCCAGAACCTTTGCCCGCAAACTGGATTAGGTCTGGAGCAGGGACAGAATTTCTCCTCCATTGCAGTAAACCATGGGCGTGAAAGGAACCTACACTTAGGAGATTATCAGACAGGAACGAAAAAAGCGTTCCTGTCCCACAATCTCCACTCCCACCCTGTCATGCCACAGTTACCCTCCCCACCACACTTACCTCATCTCCTGTCATTCCGGAAGACCAGGAGTGAATGGAACTCTAATGGAGCTCCCTTCACTTCCTGGATGAAAATACCACGGATTCTTGCAAGAAGATGTGATCATGAGAAATTAAAAAAATAAAAATAAAAACACACACACAAAAAACAACAGCAAGCACAAAAACACACTTTAAAAGGTAGAAGTAACCCGGGGAGGGTCATAAAAAGTGTGCCACTTACCTGGATGTCCCGATCTCCCACAGAAGTGTTCTAGCAGGGGCTGCCCATTGACGCTGGGATCTTCCCAGCATAAGGGGGCACCTTGTTGCATATAGGAACATCCTATATGATGATATCATCTGAAAGGGAGCCCTTTTGCGATCTCCTGGCATTCCTGTAACACCACTTTTAATGCATCTGATAATCTCCTTACATTTATATCTCTCTCTTTTTACAATCAGATCTGGAAATGCCTAGAGACCCTAAGGGAAGAGAAAGACAAACTTTTGGCATACAAAACACTTGCAGAAAAGGAAAGCCAAGACTTGCTAGTAAGTGTTGCTATTAGGGGGAAAGGGGAAATGCACTACAGTCCAAAAGGGTAATATTTAAATATAAACACAAAATGCAGAGGTCTTGCTTTAAAGCAAGGATGGGCAAGAGTGAGCCTCTAGAAGTTTTTGGTCTTCAAAAATAAACTTCTCTAAGAAGATTATCACATAAGGCTAGAAAAGTGGAATTTCCTACAATTCTATAATTCTATGTTTCTATAAACCAGGATATTATTGTCTATGGCTGAACTTTATCCCACGATGTCATGACTGTCCTGTAGCTGGCGTGTATTCAAACCATTACTGTAGCATTCCTTTTAATTGTTGCTCTAAATGTTGCTATTGTTCTGTTGCTGGCCCTGGTGCAATAGGCCCCTTCATTTCAATTATAGCATTACAGCAGTCAGGGCCATGAGAAGGGCGACTAAAATGGTGAAAGATCTGGAAACAATGCCTTATGAGGAAAGACTTAGGGAGCTGGGTATGTTTAGCCTGGAAAAAAGACGGTTAAGAGGCGATATGATAGCCCTGTTTAAGTATTTGAAGGGATGTCACGTTGAGGATGGAGCAGGCTTGTTTTCTGCTGCTCCAGAGACTGGAACACGGAGCAATGGGTGCAAGCTCCAGGAACAGAGATTCCACCTCAACATGAGGAGGAACTTTTTGACAGTAAGAGCTGTTCGGCAGTGGAACACACTCCCTCGGAGCGTGGTGGGGTCTCCTTCCTTGGAGGTCTTTAAACAGAGGCTGGATGGCCATCTGTCGGGGATGCTTTGATCGTGATTTCCTGCGTGGCAGGGGGTTGGACTGGATGGCCCTTGTGGTCTCTTCCAACTCTACAGTTCTATGATTCTATATTCCTCATCTCTCCCCCTTGCTATTCCAAAGCAGGCTAAATCTGTGCCTGTCAGGTTCTTTTTATTTTTCTCTTCTCTGTGTTTGCATACTTACAGAAAAACAATAAAAAATTAATTTGTGGAAGGCATTCACAGCTGGCATCCACTCTTCCAGAACATGGCCTCACAGCCCGGAAAAAAACCCAAGGAAAATCTAAAAAAATAATTGTTTTTGCTGTAATTATGCAAACACAACGAAGATTAAAAACTGTCAGGCACAGAGTTAGCTTGCTTTGGAATAGTGAGAGGGAAGGGGAACAAGGAGGAGAATCGGACCCCTTGATGGCATTGACTGCTGTAATGCTGTAATTGAAGGGAAGAGACTTATTACATGGTGGGGAGAGGGAAGGGTTTCAAAGCAGCACAATCACATGAAAGAAGAGAGGTGTGATAAGACATGTTTTCAAAGTGGTATGTTCCTGTTTCCTTTCATAACGTGATTGCCCTGAGACTTTAGCCTCATGTGATAATCTCCGACACTTCCCTAATAACCATAGCTATCGTCCTCAACTGACACGTCTCCAACTGATACGATTTGACAGGGGCAATCCTGCTTAATCCTCTGTCCCCCCACTTTTTCTGCTACAGTAGGACCCCCCTTATCCTCTGGGGACTGGTTCTGGGAGTTTGGGCGTGGATACCAAAAACAGTAGATAATAGTGAACATCATTGAAAATAATGGGGCTTTTGGCTTAAAATACCATAGAGTTGCCTTGAAGGACCTAGAAAATGGCTAAAGAGGACACATTTTCTAGGAAGACTCTATGGTAGGTGTACTGTTTTGTGTGTTGTGGATAACTGAATCAGTGGATATGGGGGCCCTACTGTACTCTTAACATATCCTAGTTCTTCCCATTTTCCCTCTTTGTCCTTGACTTACTTCCATTGCTGCAAACTTGAGTTCAAAGCACAATAGTGGTATGCATTTCATTAACTCAGTAGGGACGAGAGGAGAGGAGAGGAAGGGGTGGGATCTTGCCCTTCCCAGGAGGCTCAGGTAAAAACAAACTGCTGCAGCCTCTCCTAGCTTGTGTGTTCTTCCTCATTAATGGCTTTTGTCATCTTGACCACACTCTGGTGTTGCTTGGCCATACTTGTTCTGGTTTTGAGCTGTGAAATGTTTGGGGATATGTAGTCAGTGGTGAAGGATTAGGGTGGTTGCAGTCAGAAAAGATTTGGAGCACCACAGTCAAGCACCTCTAAAACAAAGAAGTATCTTGTTCTTATCTCCTTTAAACACCCTTTCTCAGGATGTCCTTTTTAAAGTCTTTTGGGAGTCCTTTATTCCCTGCTTAACTA
Organism: Gambelia wislizenii; assembly: GCA_030847615.1. Lineage (NCBI taxonomy): Eukaryota > Metazoa > Chordata > Lepidosauria > Squamata > Crotaphytidae > Gambelia > Gambelia wislizenii. The sequence continues at coordinate 36,123,520 of JAUMIR010000002.1, forward strand.
ACAGAAAAGATTAATAGAAAAATGTATATGTCTCTGAAATCCTCTTGATGCTCCAGATACCCCTGACTTGCATTCCTGATACTCGCAATCTTTTCTCCTCTTTCCATTCTTCTTGTTGAAGAAACAAACAAAAGCAGAGAGGACTAAGACAACCCTTGAGTTCCAAGATCTACACCAGTTTCTAGAGGACCAAGAGAAACATCTGTTGGCCCAGATGGAAGAGCTGGAGGAGGAGATTACAAAGAAAAGAGATGAGAATATGGTCAGGCTCTCGGAGGAACTCTCTTCTCTTGAAACTCTCATCCGGGAGCTGGAAGAGAAACAGCAGCAGCCAGCAGGTGAACTCTTGCAGGTAAGGCTTGGTCCTCTTCATCCTGATCAAAGGAGGCAAAGACAGCAATGGCTTTTGAGAAACAAACTTTATTGTAGGAACTCCATTCTAAGATAGGATAGCACCCTGAGTAACTTTTCTAAGCTACCTACATCTCTAAGGAGAGCTGAGAGAGTTCTGGGGAGGAGAAGAGGTGGAACATCAGTATCAGTTTAAGTCAGAGGGAGCAGAATAGGTGGGCAAGCAGGGAGGACAGTAGGGGTTACTCAAACTATCTAATCCTAATACTACTGCCCGCTCTGAGGCATGCTTGACTTTTCAGTACTAAGTGATGTTTCACTTCCAACAGAGTCTACCTCCACCACATGAACAATTGGTGGCAAGAAAACAGCTGGTACATCAGAGGATCAGGTTGCTGGATGAATGTCTTCCGGCTGTGGGATTTTGGGGCCAAAGCATTAGACCTAGGGATGACACATTGTAATGTCGCAGTGGTTGGCCTTGGTAATGTCATTTAAGTGTGTTGCCTTCAGGATCAAACCTAACTGCACAGAGTATGCCATTCAGACAAAAATATTAAGTCCAATAAATGAGGAATAGATACACACCCATACTTTGTAAGGTAATGGCTTCACCCTGAGATTCCACCTCTTGCCTTGAGGACCAGACAAGAGAGTCCAGGCCTTGACATCTTAGAAAACCCTATCTCAGGGGATGGATAGAAAGACTCTAACCTAGTCCCCTTCCTACCATCTTTGGTTTTTAAAATTTCAGGGACTCATTTTTTTTTAATGGGAGAGCATTTAAAATTTTTGATACCCCAATTGCAATCTGAATTGGTATGCTTGTATAACTAGGTCAAATTCACACTACACAAATAATACACTTTGAAACTGGATTATTTGCCATGGCTCCTTCCTATTGAATTGTGGGGTTTGTAGTTTTACAGGGTCTTTACCCTTCTCTGCCAAAGAGTGCTGGTGCTTCACCAGACTACAAATTCTAGAATTCCATAAGAAGGATCCATGGAAAATAATCCAGTTTCAAACTAAATTATTTGTGTAGTGTAGATCTAGCCCTTATCTCCTGGAAGGGCTGCAAAAGAAGACCCATTGCTGTATCATGGCCGCGGCTACAAAGCGCTGTGATGACAACAGTGGACAACTTCAGGATTGTAGGATATTGTTTTCTGGAATATGCCCTCCCTAGACTCATCAATCAGAACAGGGTACAAAAGACACTAAATCAAATAATTCTGGGGCTAGGAATTGGTTTTGAGTTCTGGAAGGAACAAGTTTGCAGTCCTAAAAAAATAATCCATTCTTGCCTAGTCCCCCACATACCTTTTTCAAGATGGGAAAAGATCCAGTGTTTCCCAAATTTTGGTCCTCCAGATGCTTTGGACTTCAACTCCCAAAGTTCCTAACTGTTGGCCAAACTGGCTGAGGCTTCAGGGAGCTGAAGTCCAAAACAGTTGGACTGCCAAAGTTTGGAAAACACTGGATTAGACAATGGGAAGTGGATGTCTGGCCAATTTGTTTGGTTTCTTTCCTTCCCTTTTTTGGTGTGTGTGTTTGCTTTCTATGGCTCTAGTGCAGACTAAATAACTTGACAGCTTAATGTCCTGCCTGATTTTGGTAGCTAAGCAGGGTCAGGCCTGGTTAGTACTTAGATGGGAGACCTCCAGGAAATACCTGGTGCTGTAGTCTATATTCAGAGAAAGGCACTGGCAAAACCACATCTTAAATATTCCTTGCCTAAGAAAACCCTGTGAAATTTATGGGTTTGCCATAAGTCAACAAGTGACTTGAAGGGATCTGCTGCTATTACAGCCCCTAGAAGTCCCGGGAAGCTTGCCCCTGATTTTATACTACAAAACACACTGCACAGAAACAAACTCCACTGACATCTTTCTCTCCTTTCCCCCAGGATATTGGAAGTGCCTTGGAGAGGTATGTGAACCCCTTGTTCATGATGGTAAGAAAGCAATCTTGTTTCATGTGTGAAACAAGAGCCCCCTTCCTCCAGTCTTATGGTAGGAAATTTAAGACATGATTTTGCAAAGTATCATACTCTCAGTTTCCCTCCACCGATGAGGCTCACTGTCAGAAAAAAGCAGTATCCATTAAATGTTTGTGTCCATTAAAAATTTCTGGAGTCCTTTCTCTGACAACTTGAACAGTAACTGCAATAGTTAGAAAACCAGAAAAAGTACTTGTAAAGATCTTAAATTATAGCAAAGATATTTACAAACACCTTTTTTCTCTCTTCTAACCATTTTTCTACTATTCTTCAATTATTCAACATGTTTCAAGCTCTTGTAGGTTCAATGTGAAGTCGAAGGCTTTCATGGCCAGCATCCATAGATTTTCCTTGGTTTTTTTCTGGGCTGTGAGGCCGTGTTCTGGAATAGTTTCTTTCTGACATTTCACCTGCATCTGTGGCTGGCATCTTCAGAGAAAGAAATATTCTCTGAAGATGCCAGCCACAGATGCAGGTAAACTATCAGAAAGAAACTATTCCAGAACACAGACTCACAGCCCGGAAAAAAAAACAAGGAAAATCTCTTGTAGGTTCCTCCTCAATCAGCTCCAAAATACCTAGATTTGTTTTGCAACAGAGAGAATCCAACCATTCAAATTGAAAATAATAAACCTATCAATCGTAGATACTTATCTGATTTTTAAAACATCATGATACTTTTTCAAAAGACATTATTCCATTTACATTGTGGCTCTCTCTCTGGCTTTTCTTCGCAAATGAAGATTCAGGAAGGACTTATCCCGCACTTTCTGCAAGCGCGCTGATGACTAAAAAGGCCAATCTGAGATAACAAGTCCGGTTGCAGAAAGGACAGCAGAACGTCTCCTTGGGTGATGTTTCTGGGTTGTGATTCTTTCTACATTGTCGTTTCTCTTCAAGACTTGTTTGACGTGAGTTCTCAAATAAGTCTGCAACACTGTGGATAGTGCGTCTCCATGCCTCCCGATGTGAGGCCAGGGCGGACCATTGTTGGTAATCAATTTGGCCGAGCCTGAGATGTTGTTTCAGGGAGTCCTTGTATCACTTTTTGGGAGCGCCCCTCTTACGCTGACCTGTGGCGAGTTCACCGTAGAGTACACTGTGGATAATACTTCACTTATTGTATTAATCAGACCCTCTGTTTTCAACAAAGGAAACAGCATAGATCTCATTTTTTAAACCTGCAAATAGATCTATGTACTGTATATAGCAGCAAAGTATGTACACTTCAATTTGTTCAGTACTGTATAGAGCAGGAGGTGGCGGTCACCTGCAGCCTTCCAGGTGCTGTTAGAAGATACAGTTGGCCCTCCATATTCACAGGGGTTAGGGGCACATGACCCCCACAAAAGTGGAAAAACCACAAATATCTCTAGCTCCTACCCCTAAAACCATATTTAACGCACACAGAAAGTAGAATCTGCATATCCAACCACCCCAGATGTCTTTGAGGCAGTGGGGTTCTTTCGCAAGGTAGAAGCAGGCAATTGGCGAGGCTTGCCGCTGTCTCTGCTGCTGCTCTACACCATTTTTATTCAAGACTTACAAGCCTCTCTTCACAGTCTCTCTCAGTCTTACAAGGCTTGGAGTCCCTATTAAAAATGGTGTAGGAAAGCAGCAGAGGCGGCTGCAAATAATCAAATCCAAAAATTTAAACCTGCAATTGTGTAGGGCTGACTGTAGTTCCTATTGGCCCTAGCTGAGAAGATGAAGACTACTGGAAGCTGCAGTCTGACACCATCTAAGAGGTGTACACTTTACTCTCTGCTTGTTTTAGGCTCTCAAGTCACCTGAATGTCTCACGTCACCATCCTCAAAATCCTCTCAGTTTCTGTTACAAATACATGATGTGGCAAATTAACATTAGGAAGAGACCCAGGAGATTATCAGACAGGAACAAAGAAGTGTTCCTGTCCCAAAGTCTCCTCTCCTGCCCCTGGCCCATCCCTGTCCTGGCACAATTGCAAAAAGTTTCAGACCTACCTTCATAGCATCCGACAGGGCTGCCCAGGAGTGAATGGAGCTCTAATGGAGCTCTGTTCACTTCCTGGAGTTAAATCCTACGGATTCTCGTGAGAAGACATGAGTGTGGGAAATTCAAAAATAAAAATACAAACAAAAAAGTGACACCAAGCACCTAAACACACTAAAAGCATTACAAGTAACCCGGGGAAGTTTTTTTAAAAGTGTGTTGCTTACCTTGGTGTCCCAATCTCACCCAGAAGTGTTCTGGCAGGGACCCCCCCCCTCATTGACGCAGGCATCTCACTAGCATAACCTCCCGCCAATCAAAAGCAGCGTCGGCAGAACGGCAGCAGAACGGGTACATTACAAGAAAGGGATGACATCATCCCTGTAGCAATCTCCTGGTGTCGTTATAATGCCACTTAATCTCCCCACTTTGAACTATTTGCATGGCAGGGAGGGCCTCTCTTTTTTTACTGGCTGTTTTGGAATGATCATGATGAGGGTTCATTTATATCCCACCCTTTCCCCAATACTGGGATTCAGAGCAGCTTACAAATCATTAAAACCAGTACAGATTAAAAGGATTATGTGTTTTGTGAAGTATGGTTACAAAGAAAAGAAAAAGAATGGGAAAAAGAAAAAGAGGGAGGGAGGGAAAATACTATCTGAAAGAGTATCTATCAATATGAGGCTGCCTGAATTTAAGAACCTTACAGGAGGGCTTTTTCTCAGTCCTACCAATCTCAAACGCACATTTGGTGAGGATATGGGAGAGAGCCTTCTTGGTGGCTGCTCGCACAGTATAGAATGCCTACCCATGGGAGCCTCCATTGGCCCTCTCTCTGCTTTCTTTCCACCAGCCGGCAAAGACATTTTTATTTACCTAGACCTTTGAATATTAACTGGTCATTGCAGAAGGTCTTTTAAGTGGGGTGAGCTGCATTTTTAGCATAATTATTAAGAAGCTTTATAACTATTTTAAATTAACATTTTTAATATGGTTGTTTAATTGTTAAATTTTTTTCATTATTCATTCTTTTAACTAAATTTTGTTTTAACTTGTGAGCTGCTTTGGGTCCTATTTTGGGAGAAAGATGGGACATAAGTTAAATAAAGAAAAACAAATAAATAAAAATACATAGGGTGCAAAGAAAGGCTAGACATATAGGTCACATCTAAATGGTCAAAATAATCCTCATGCAATTTGCTGGGAATATGATCTGTTTTAATGGGAACCCACATCGATTCATCGTATTCAGAGTGGAGGTAGCAGAAAACTCCAAAAACTACACCCAGAGAGCCTTCACAGTTTTTCCTGGAACTTTTAAAAAGCTCCATGAGGAATGTGCATTCCCACTCATTGGGACAAGTAATTTGATTTGAATTGCTTTCCTATACGAGAGGAAGTGCAAACTTGATTGGCTGGACAAGCACAGCGGGCAGGGCTTGCTAACAGGGCAAGCACCCACTACCGCCATGTTGGATTTTTGCATTACCGAGTGATCACTAAGATGATAAAACAGTGATTTGTGTTATCTTTTTCTCTTTTTTGTGTGTAAACATGAAATATTGCTTGTGCGCACCATGGAAAAGTTTTGTTTTGTTTTTTTTAATTTGGTGAAAGCAGTTCTAAAAACGTGAGTAATTCAGTCATGGTTGCCATCTTGGCTAGAGGGCATGCAAAGTTTATAGGGGCTGTAAAACCGTTAAGACAAATCACAGCTGCTGTGAATTGCTATTACGACAGAGCAATCTGTTTTTTTCAGGCTCGTATAGACAAGACCATAGATTTGATATATGCGGATCATATTTGCAACAATACTTTTACTTGAGGTTGAGATCTCTACCATACATGTTAATGTGTAAAAGACACAACATCCTGTCTGATCTTGGAAGCTAAGCAGGGTCAGCCCTGGTTAGTATCTGGATGGGAGCCCTCCAACAAATACCAGGTGCTATAGGCTATATTTCAGAGGAAGGAACTGGCAAAACCACCTCTGAGGATTTCTTACCTAAGTAAACCCTATGAAATTAATCAGGTCACCACAAATCAACAGATGACTTGAAGGCATAATAAACAAAGCAGTGAAATCTTTTGACCATTGAATGATAGAAGGTGAATATTTCTCTTTCCAACCAGCCTTTTTACAACAACAAAAATACACAGGATCCAACAAAGTCGAGCAATAGAGGGGTGTTGAGTTGACTCTGCTTTTTCACATCCAGGTGTCAGAAAGGGAAGTTGGAGAATCCTGTGGCTTTTCCCCCTGAGTTAAAATGGAGTATCTGGGACCTCTGTGATATTACACCCTATTTGAAGAATGTCATGGAACAATTCAAAGGTAATGAAGAATGGCTGCAAGAATTTTATTATTTTAGTGGTCAAAACATATGTGTGTGAGACTTCAGGTCATTTGCAAGGTGATTTATGCTGATTGGTGGTGGTCAGGGGAATGGTCAGTGGTCAGGGGATGGTCAGGGGATGTGTATTGGGTGGGGAAATATAGTGATCAGTGAAGAAGGAAGTGAAAGGGTGGACATTTCAATTTGATTTCCCTTCAATTGACAAAGTAACTGTGAGAAAGTTTTAAACATTTTTTCTCTATAGAAAACAAATCCATTGCCAAATGACCACTCCCCCTCCCAACTGGGGCTTTCAGAGAAGCCAAAACTTTGCTCACTGCCCCCACTCCCCCTTTTCCAGCCCCATTCTGCACTCTCTGTCACTACAATGCTATGGAGTGCCAATGTCCTCATTCTCTCCCTGTGCCACTTCTGGAAATAAAAGAGGAAAAGGCAAAAGAGTCTTGGGATTTTATCAGACCACCCCACATTAATTTTCTTTTGCCGGCATAAATTGTGGCAGGCTTATGCCGGCAAAAGAACTTCCCCCACCACACTTACCTTGAGCAGCATCAATGAGGCTTCCCCAGCAGTAACGGAGCACAAATGGAGCTCCGTTTACTTCTGGGGTTGAGATCGCATGGATTCTCACGAGAAGATGCTAGTGTGGGAAAGTTTTAAAATAAAGCAAACACACATACACAAAAGTACAGCAAAGCACAAAAACACACATTTAAAGTCCCAAGTACACGGGGGGGGGGGATTATAAAAAGAGTGTTCCCTACTTGACTGTTGCATTCTCACTCAGAAGTATTTGCCCATTGACACTGTGTTCAATGGCGCAAGGATTCAAATGGCGGCAATGTTTGGCAACAAAGCGGAACAGGAGATCTATTGACAGCCTGACCCGTCAATAAAATATGACAGCTTTTTAATTAGGTATGATCGCAAAAGGATGATGTTGTCTGGTATGCACGCCCTTTTTCGATCATTGGATGTCCTTATGACACCATATTTGCGCATCTGATAAAGTCTTTAGGGGTTTACCAGACTCCGAATAAAAGCAGCAAAGCAGCAGGAAGGTTCCATCTTTCCTCTTGCCTTACCACATGGCATTGGCATTCTTTTGGCGTTGTTTTGTTCCAGTCCTGTCAGGGACTGAGGTAGAACTGTCTTTTGCAAACTGATTTTTCTGGTTTGCAAAAAGATGCCATTTTACTTTAGTCCCCCATGGGACCAGAACAAAAGAATGCCAATGTCATGCAGTAAGGCAACAGGAAAGACAGAACGTTCCTGCTCCTTTGCCGCTTTTCCTCAGGAGTGCGGTGAGGCCCTTACAGTTTAAAAAAGCATTTATTTTGTTAACCCTCTGCCTCTTCCTTCAAACATACTGATTGCTGCCGTATGAAAGCTAGGATTTGTCATGCCCCCTGAACCTGATGAGGTGATAGAGTAAGAGGAGGAGCAGAACATGGCAGGGAACGACCCAAGGGACCCTGGCATAGGTTTATCTACACCTGTGCCAGCAGGGAACCCTGCCAACCTAGAGGCTCGAGCAGAGGAAGAGCCTGGTCCTAGTGGGTTGGCATCAGTCCTAGCAAAGAGTCCTGCCCATTCAGATATGGACAAAGAAGAAGAGAGGGACTTACCTCCACCATCATGTACCCAGCAGCGAACTCAAAAGGAAGCTCAAAGGAAGTCTCTGAGACTTTATGAGAAAAACCTGCTCTTTAAGAAACACCTGACAAAGCCTTAATTGCTTTATATATGCTGAGAGATGTGATGGAGGCTTTGTCAGAGATCAACTGATTTTCCTGGTGAAGCTTCCTGCTGACTTTGGTGCCTGGATTCCGGTTATCTTGACTTCTGTTACCCTGACTTGTACTTAGACCCTGGCCTGTCCCTGACTATTCTGCTGCCTGCTCCTGTTGGCCCACGGACTGCTTTGGACCACGCTGACTGATTGCCGTAAGCCTCTGACCCTTTTGGACTGTGTTACTGGACTAAATCTTTGACTGCGTTTGCATTCCTATGAGCTAATTAACAGTTGGCGCTCTTCCCAGATTAGTGCTGTTTATACTTTGCTAGTACCTAGTTGCTTTCTGGACAGGATTCCACCCCCATGCTTTTGTTACCAGATTTGGTATAAACATGAAGGTATGATGCTTTGTTCTTGTTCCTTTTCCCCCCTTCCAGACCATCTGCTATATGGCTTTCGCCTACGAAAAGGTAAATGCCAGGGCTTAGTGGCCCAAATTTACAGAAGGGATGGGATACTTCTTCTAACATACCAGGCCATTGGTGAGGTTGGTGTTCTCTTTTCTGTTATAGCTAGGACTTCTATGCCTTCCTTAGAGGTTTCTCTCAGTTTTAAGGAATTATTAATAGCATCTTGGATGTTACACTCATCCCATTTCTCTGCGTTGTGCAAAGATCCATGGTTTTTGTGATCCGCTTTGGGTCCCATTTTGGGAGAAAGGCGGCATATAAATTAAATAAATAAATACATTCCCAGGGTGATTTTTAAAAAAAGTTTATGGGGGTTTACAATGTTTTGGTCTACTTACACATCCTGTTTCCGAGTAGGGGTTCTTCACCAATAAAATACACCGTCCATCTGGACCACAGCATGAGGTGGCTGCTCCACAAAATTAAGGCACCCACATTCTCCCTGGAAATCCAAAGTGGTCATTTCATATGGAGAGTCTCAAGGCAACCTAAAATCTGTACACTGCCACCAGCTACTAATACTGCTTTATAACTAGCAAAACTAGGTGGAAGTATTTTTATGGATGTTTTTATTTTTGCTTTGTGCAAGCTACTCTGAATGGTGAAATAGAAAATATGCTAAATCTTGTTTTGCATTCCAAATACCATTGTCCCTTGACATTGGCATGAAGCAATTTGGGACATTCCAAATGTCTGGAATGTAGCTGAATAGTCTATTTTTAGTAACTCAAACATGGATTATAGTTATGATTGAAGAGTGTTTTTTTCCTAGCTTGCTGCCAGCAACTTCCTCAAGTTCAAAGACTTGATCCCACTGATATGTTGACCAAATCCACACTGCACAAATAATCAAGTTTCAAACAGGGATTATTTGCCATGACTCCTTCCTAATGAGTCCTGGGATTTGTAGCTTTACAAGATTTTTAGGTTTCTCTGCCAAAGAATTCTGGTGCATCACTGAACTACAAATTCCAGGATTCCATGCGAAGGAGCCATGGCAAATAATCCAGTTTCAAACTGGATTGTTTGTTTAGTGTGAATTTGGCCTAAGGAGTTGAACGATGAACCAAGAAAAAGAAACCCTTCTAATTTCTTATGTGCCATGGGTGGCTTTGACAAAAGCTCTTGCGCTCTCTGTCTCAGAGGCTTATCGCATTACGGAAGGGAAGCGGCAGCGCAGCCTGATAATAGCACCTTCCGTCCTGCCTTATGGTGTTCAACAGCTGTTCTTCTGCTCCGGTCCTATGGGAGCCCATGGTAAACCCCCAGTCTTTTTTCTAACAGAAGTGCTGTTATCTGGCTGCACTGATGCTTCCCTTCCCTTGTGCGACAAGCCTCTCAGCCTTTCCATCTGCAGTCTGCAGTATTGGGAGAATCCTCTCCATTGACGCCCCCTTGTCGTGGGAGAGAGGCTTGCGTACCCTAATGATGTTTTGAGCTATGCTGGCGGTGGCATAATAGCCACTGGTAGGGTCTCCCATGCCAGACAGGTCAAAACCGAAGGGTCTGACAAAGAGCGTGAAAGGGCAGGATGGGCTCTCTAGCCTCGTGGCAACCGTCCTAGGAGAAGGAAAACTCTAATCCCAAACCCAGGCAGATGGTGCTCGTCCAACCCTGTAAGGTCAACCATCTAAGAGAAGGAAACTCTAATCAAACCTACGACCCGAGGACCTCACTGCCACGTCCATGCTTGCAAGGCTACGGCAGATGAGTCTCTGGTTTAAAGGGTGAGGCCAGTTCTGTGCACGCTGCACTCCACCAGAAAAATCCATTGCACAGGCTCGAAGGACAAATCCATTAGGATTGGCCTTTTTAGTCATCAGCGCGCTTGCAGAAAGCGCGGGATGAGTCCTTCCTGAATCTTCGTTTGCGAAGAAAAGCCAGAGAGATTGGGAGAATTTATCTTTAGAGGTCAGAAGTACTGTAATGTGTTACAAGCAACTAATACATATAAACTTCTTTCCTTTTTTGTATTTAGAGTGTAACCAAACTATAATTCAAAAGTAACATTCTCACAGAATCTTTGCCACATTTCTGACTTTATGGTGACCCTAAAGCAAACCTATCATAGAGTTTTCTTGGCAAAATTTATTCAGAGCAGGTTTGCCATTCCCTACTCTGAGGCTGTGGGATTGTGATTTACCCAAATTATGTAACAAATTGTTGTTTTTTATGCCTTCAAGTTGTTTCTAACTTAGGTTCACCTCAGGGTCTCCATATCATAGGTTTGTTCAGAAGGGATTTACCTTTGCCTGGCTCTGAGGATGAGAGAGTGTGGGTTTCCGTGACTGAGTGGGAATTTGAACCCTGGTTTCCAGAGTCCTAGTCCAATGATTAAACCACTCCACCATGGTGGTTCTCTTTACATAACAAATTACAGTTGTCCCTTCACATTTGCTGGGGTTTGGTTCTAGGACCTCCCGTGAATACCCAAATCCGTGAATAATCAAGTCCCATTATACGCAATGGCATAGCAAAATGGTGCCCCTTATATAAGATGGCAAAATCAAGGTTTGCTATTAGGATTATTATTTTTTAAAGAATATTTTCAAGCCGTGAATACTCAAATCCGTGAATGTGGAGGGACAACTGTACTTTGTAAAAAAATCCCTTTTCAAGCACTGTTTGTGTTAAGGTGCCTTTGTAACCAGAATAACTCAGTCATGGTTAGATACTTGCCAAAGGCTGGTGGGTTATTTTTTGGTTCAGCCAGACCCATGTCAGGCCACTCTGGTGCAGTTGCCAGTGATATTTCAGGTAACCAAAAGTTGCTACAGGTCACTCTTAGACTTTCTGTATGGCTTCAGGATGGGATGGTCCAAAACAATATTTATGGCCCAAACTGGGTCCCTTAGAGGCTATCCCCCCATATTTTTATTAAAGTTTTTATTACATATGAATAAAATAAAAACACAATACATACAATTATGCTTATTAATCTTTATAACTACAATCTAAATCACCTTATAAACTCAACCAAAAGTTCTCCATCTTCCAAGACTTCTAATTAACTCCAATTTAGGTCAATCCTACCTCATTGCTTATTCCAACAACTCTGGCCTTAGCCGTAATCTGCTTTCAACTGCAAAAACTTCATTTCCTTAAAACACACAGCTCTTAGTTCCTTGTCTTTTACTTCCTGAGTCTGGATCTCTGTTTATATTTGTTTCCTCTCTGGTGTCTGTTAACTCTGAATCTGCCTTAAATTTTTACCGTCTTTCCACTTTTTATGATTATTTTTTTTATTATTTCCGAAAAGCAAATAAGGTTTTTTCCTACCCAATTAGTTATTTAGCTATATTTTTTATGGGTTGGGTTTTATGAATTAGTTTTACTAATCCCATTATCCATTCTAGCTATTTTTGTCTTACTTAATTCTCTCTCAAAAGCTTACTATTTCTCCTTTTCCCCATCTCTCTTCCCAAATAGGTAGCAAACATTCCCACTCATCTCTAAATGTATCTACAGATTTATCATTTAATAAGAGAGTCAATTTATCTAATACTGCCACCTCATGTAATTTGACTAACCATTTCTCCACCAATGGGGTCTCAGGCTTCTTCCAATACTTTGCATACACCACCCTGGCTGTTGTTACCATATACAATATTATTCACCAATATGTTTTTTCTATGTGTCTTTCCAATCCATCCAGCATATTTAAAAGATATAATTTGGCACGCATCGGTATAGCTATTGCTAGTATCTTTGTTATCATTAAGTGTATTTTAGCCTAATATTTTTTTTGCTTTGGGACATTGCCACCACATATGAAAAAATGTACCTAATTCCTTGTCACATTTCCAACATTTGTCCTTATTGGTTCTGTACATTTTTGCAATTCTATGAGGTGTCAGTTGCCATCTATATAGCATTTTATAATAATTTTCTCTCAAGTCATAACTTCTAGTAAATTTTATATTTATTTCCCAAGATTTTTCCCATTGTGCTAATGTTGGTGAATGTCCCAAATTTAATGCCCATTTTACCATACTGTCTTTTATGTTTCTTGTTTCAACTCTAGCTTTATTAATTATTTATATATTTTTGAGATTGTTTTTTTTCTTTTCCCTTTAATAATATTAAATCCAATTCTGTATATGTTCTTTCAATACCTTCAGTTTTGAGTCTTGGATAAATTTCTCTCTTAATTGTCTTTGTAAGAACCAATGGCATATAAGTCCCTCTTCTTCTAACTTTTCTCTTGTTTTAATATTCCACTGATCACCTTTTACTTTCAGTATCTCCTTATACATTAGCCATTTGTTCTTACATAAATTCTCATTTTTATGGAAGGCTTAATGTACTGAAGTCCAAAGCAGGATTTTCTTAGAAATTTTATGCGTAGATTTCAGTCAAACTGTTAGCAATGGTTTCCTTAGAGGCTATTTTTGATTGGGAAAGCTTTATTCAGCCAGCTTTTCTCCTAAAAATATTTTGGTGGATGGAAAGGCCTCACAAGATTCCCCCGCATGATTCCCATCCCAGAAGTAGATAACACACACATGGTGTATGGAGCATACAAAAGTGTGAAGCAGGTGGTGGTGGTTATAGTGAGAAGCCTTCTGGCCCCAAATGCAGTGCATAGAAATGATATTACCGTAATTTCAGCTGGAATACTTTTCCTGTAAATGTTTCTAGATTAGTGGTTCTCAATCTTTGGTTCTCCAGATGTTTTAGACGTCAGATACAAGCAGCCTCTGAAATAATAGCCTGTGGCCAGGGATTCTGGGAGCTGAAGTCCAAAACTGCTGGAGAACCACTGGTATACAAGCCCCCCCCCCTATCTGCAGAACCAATATCTGCTGTTTCAGTTATCCATGACTGAAAAAATAGGGACACATACCATCACACTGGAAGATGCCTAGAGAGGTGTTCTCTCTAGAAATCACTAGGTCCTCCAACACAACTCTATGGTATGTTTGGGCCAGAAGTCCTTTATTTTAATACGGTTTGCTATTATCTGCAGTTTCACTTATAAATGGTAAGTCCAGGAATGAATCCCTTGCAGATATGTGGGGTGACATGTGTATCCAAGCTGATATTGCTTTAATGTATATATATATATACAGTGTGTGTGTGTGTGTATATACATATATATATATATATATATATGTATATATCCTCTGCCTCCTCTTGTTTTACAGTAAACATAAATCTTGATCCACTCACAGCAAGCCCCTGGCTCATCCTGTCTGCGGATTGTAAAAGTCTGTCAGAGGGAGAACGGTATCAAAGTCTGCCGGACAATCCTGAGAGATTTGACACATGCAGTTTTGTGTTGGGACGTGAGGGCTTCACAACAGGCAGACACTTCTGGGAAGTCTGTGTGGGGAGTGAGGAGCAGTGGGCCATTGGGGTTGCCAAAGAGTCGGTGAAGAGAAAGGGCAACATTGTCTGTGGCCCTGCAGAAGGAATCTGGGAAATGGGAGCTTGGGGAGGTGAGTATAGGACTTTCAACCCTCCTGCCAACCCCATCCTCTCCTTGAGGGAGAAGCCCAGCAAGATCTATGTGACTCTAAACTACGAGGGGCAACGCGTGGCCTTTTACGACGCCGATAGAGCAAACCTTCTCTGCACATTCACGGAGGCTACATTCGATGGAGAGGTGCTTCGTCCATGGTTTTATGTCTCCAAGAAAGCGCACCTGACACTCTCTAGCTAAAGATGGAGAATGTGAGAGTAGGAGGAATGAGGAATTCCAGATATTGTTGGATTGTAACTTCTATCAAGAATGAAGGAAATTGTAGTCCTATAATATCTGGGAGCTCATGAGTCCCCCTTTCCCTGATGAAGGGAACTAACTGCAGTTTTGATGTATGTACAACCTTCCCACCTGAAGAAAACTCAGCAGGTAACTTGTTTTCTCTTGGAAAATCATATTTGCACAACAGTGCCTAGTTGGTTCTTTTGCTGAAACAGGAATCAGGTCTCTGACCCACATTTCAAATCATGGGTTTCTATAGCATTGATTAGCTGGCTTTTGCTGTGACAGGTCAGGAAGCAATAGTGCAACAGCAGCTTTCAAAATGCAATAGTGACAACAAAGAGAAGGATACATATGGAACAGATCCTTTTCTCTTTTACTGTCCAGCAAGCAAACAGCTCTCAGATTCAGGTTTGTGTGTGTGTTTTTTACACTGGCGTATGCAGGTGGAGGAGGCATAAACCTTCCCTCTCCACTCACATACTCGTAATCTAGTCCTAGTGAAAACGTGCACACCCACTTGGTGAGGAGATTTTTTAACAAAGAAACATAATTGACATAAAGGGGAAACCAAAGGTGAGAATGAACATTTAAGTTTTCCCCACCTGAATGACTTTGTTCCACTCTAAGGGCTTACTGCACTCCACAGCAAAACAGAAGTGCAGCAGGAAGGTTCCATCTTTCGTGCTGCTTTACCATATGACGCCATCGTTCTTCTGGTGTTCTGCTGTTCCGGTCCTGTGGGAGACTGAAGTAAACCTGCATCTTTTTACTAACAGGTTTTTCCAGTTAGCAAAAAGATGTGGCTTTACTTCAGTCTCCCACAAGACTGGAACGAAAGAATGATGACATCATGCAGTAAGGCAGCACAGAAGATGGAACCTTCCTGCTGCACTGCTGCTTTACTTCGGAGTGTGGTAAGCTCCTAAACCTGGATCACATGAATTTGCTGGAGTGAAATGAAAGAACATCTTTGACTACATGATACAATATTTAACATGGTGTATTCAGGGATGGGCACGAAACTCCCAGCATTCCTCGCCAATGGCTCTGTTGGCTAGGACTGTCAGGAGTTGTAATCCAGTACCTAGAGGACTGCATCTTGCTGTCTGCTGATGTAGTTTAATCCTAAATCAGTGTTCCTGTAGCACTCAGGAGTGTAAGTCTGACAGTGGTTCTTTTTCTTCAGTCACTCTAGAGATGCAGATGTGAAAGTTAATTCTTTGTTGATACTCAAGGAAGGTGATTTTATATTCTAAGCAAAACCTCCATGTATTCAAAGAGATGTGTTTAACAATCACCTCAGAAAATCTAGAATTTCTGGTACTGCAATGGGAGAGTTATAGGCCAATCTAGGGAATGCTCATTTGCAAGGAGATGAACATGTATTTTTCTTTTATTTAGCCTGTAGGATGATTAGCATTTAACTGCCAAGCAGATTCAGATACTGGTTTTTAGATAGTGCTTTTATTTGTCCATTTTATATATTATATTTGATGATCTTGGAAGGTTGTTTTTAATGTTTTGATATGTATACTTTTATTAAAGATTCATTTTTCAGTTGCTTTTGTGCCTTTCTTCAGACTGAAATACAAAAATCATATCTACATAACTCTTTTGTTTTTGTTTTTTACAAGGAACATAAGGCACATGTAGTTACATTTTGTCCTCACAACAGTCTTACAAGTTAGATTTATGAGATGGTAACATGGCCAGGGATACTCCTTCGTACCTTTGCAGAGATTTGCATACTGGCCTTGTTATCCCGAATCATAGAACTGCAAGAGACCACGAGGGCCATCCAACCCAACTCCCTGCCATGCAGGAACACACAGTCAAAACACACCTGACAGATGGCCATCCAGCCTCTATTTACTTTCCCCAAAAAGCTTTTTATTCAACATTTTACAATCTTGATAGCTATCTTTTCTCATTGTAAAGCATCAAACAGACAATTTATCCAGCCTCTGTTTAAATACTTCCAAAGATGGAGACTCAACCACACTCTGAGGCAGCGTGTTCTTCTGCCAGGGAGAAGAAAGAGAGCAGCTTCTGGACAGCCAGTTTCCTGCCAGTTCCCAGGCCAGTTTCCTGCCAGGGAGAAGAAGGAGAGCAGCTTCTGGACAGCCATTTTGACTGTTGGGAGAGGCTGCTTGTTGCTGAGGGGGTGGAGCTTCTGTGAGTCACACCTGTGAGTCACTAGGTGTGACTCACTCGAATTTCAGTGACCAAACAAAAATACAGCATACCTAAAAGTACAGCTTAGTGTTCTCAGCATTACCTAAGAGTTCTTAGATTACCTAAAAGCTCTCACCATGGACACTGAGGGGACTGTGGCAGTCACCTGCAACACTTGTGCAATGTTTGTCTTCTTGTCTTCAGACGTGGAGAACTTCACATGCACCAAGTGCAAGCTGGTAGCCTTCTTGGAGGAGAAAGTCCAGCAGCTGGAGACACGGGTAGCTACACTTCAACAGATTCGTGAGCAAGAGGTTTTCCTGGACAGAACAGAATGAACAGTCTTGAGCGGGGACCGCACAGAGGAAGTGGCTGCGGAGGAAAGGGTCACTTCACAGACACAGGAAGTAGACAGCTGGAGGAATGTCACACACAGAACAAGAAAATCCAGGGATTCTTTGAGCAGCTTGCAGCTACAGAATCAATTCGAAGCCCTTTCCCTTATCAAGGACAACGAGGAAGAACAGCATGGACAGACTTCAGGGGTAGAGCAGGGGACCTTGAGAGGACCACTGCAAGGAACAGCAGCTGCAAAGCCTCGGGGGAGGCGTGTGGTGGTAGTGGGAGACTCCTTGCTGCGGGGTACAGAAGCAGTGGTTTGTGGGCCTGGCAAGATGTCTCGGGAGGTGTGTTGTCTCCCTGGGGCAAAGATCCGTGATGCAACGGAGAGGCTGACAAGACTCGTCAAGCCTACGGATCATTACCCCTTCCTTTTGGTCCATGTGGGAACCAATGATACTGCAAGGCACAGCTTTCCCAAGATCAGAAGAGATTATGAGGCCCTGGGGAGGAAGCTGAAAGAAATGGATGCACAGGTTGTCATCTCATCTCTTCTGCCAGTTGAAGGGCAAGGTCCAGGAAGAGAGAGGAAAATAGCCAACATAAACAACTGGCTCCATAGATGGTGTTGCCGAGAACAATTTGGATTCTTGGATCATGGGCTGCACTTCCATGAGGGGGGACTTCTGGCAAGAGATGGGGTGCATCTCACAACAGTTGGCAGAAACATTTTTGCCAACAGTCTCAAGAATTTGATCAGGAGGGCTTTAAACTGAGTCAAATGGTGGAGGGAGACAGTATTCTGGAAGGCAAAAGGGCTGGAGAAAATAGTCAAACTGTCATAGAGGGAACAAAGCAAACAGCGCAAGGACCCAACAGTGGGAGGCAAAAAATCTTGCACAGGGAGCAAGTAAAGGGAACACATGGTCTTAGATGTCTCTACACTAATGCAAAGAGCATGGGAAATAAGCAAGATGAACTTGAACTCCTAGCACTACAAAATAAATATGATATAATAGGCATTACTGAAACCTGGTGGGATGAGTCACATTATTGGAATGTAGGAATAGAGGGGTATAACCTTTTTAAGAGAAACAGGCCAAACAGGAAAGGAGGAGGAATAGCATTTTATGTCAAGGATATTTACACCAATGAAGAGATCCATGACATCAATACTGGAAGCCAGGTGGAGAGCATCTGCATAAAAATTAAAGGGGAGGGAAACAACAGGGATGTTACTGTGGGACTCTACTACAGACCCCCAAGTCAGATGGAGAAATTGGATGATGCCTTTCTAGAACAGATTATCACACATGCAGAAAGGAGAGATGTAGTAGTGATGGGTGACTTCAACTATCCTGATATTTGCTGGCAATCTAACTCAACCAAAACTTCAAGGTCTAGCAAATTCCTTACATGCCTGGAAGACAATTTCATGGTCCAAAAGGTGGAAGAGGCAACAAGGGGGTCAGCTATTTTAGATCTGATCCTAACCAACAGAGATGACCTGGTTAATGGGGTGCAAGTGGTGGGATCCTTAGGTGAGAGTGATCATGTTCTCCTGGAGTTTGTTATACAATGGAAAGGAGAAGCCAGGCATAGTCAGACACGCATTCTTGACTTTAGGAGAGCTGATTTCAATAAACTCAGGGAAATACTGGGGGTGATCCCATGGTCAGGAATACTAAAAGAGAAGAGACCTCAAGATGGATGGGACTTTCTCAAAAGGGAGATACTGAAGGCACAATTTCAAACAGTACCATTGAGGAAGAAAAATGGGAGGTGTCTCAAGAAACCAGGATGGATGACTAAAGAATTTTCAACAGAGCTGAGTTTTAAATGGAACATGTATAGGAAATGGAAAAGTGGGGAAATCACCAAAGAAGAATTCAAACAGATAGCAAACACGTGTAGGAGTAAAGTCAGAAAAGCTAAAGCACAGAATGAGCTCAGGCTTGCTAGGGAGGTTAAGAACAATAAAAAGGGATTTTTGGGGGGTATGTCCGCAGCAAAAGGAGGAAGAAGGAAATGATACGGCCACTATGTGGAGAAGATGGCAAAATGCTGACAGGGGACAGAGAAAAGGCAGAATTACTCAACACCTTCTTTGCCTCAGTGTTTTCAGAAAAGGAAAAGGGGAACCAACCTGAGGAGAATGGAACAGAGGACACAATAGGGAAATCCAGCTCAGAATAAGCAAAGAGGTAGTACAGGAATACTTTCTTAATCTAAATGCATTTAAATCTCCAGGACCAGATGAACTACATCCAAGAATATTAAAAGAGCTGGCAAATGTGATCTCAGAGCCATTGGCAATAATCTTTGAGAACTCTTGGAGAACAGGAGAAGTCCCAGCAGACTGGAGGAGGGCAAACATTGTCCCCATCTTCAAAAAGGGGGAAAAAGAGGATCCCAACAATTATCGTCCAGTTAGTCTGACATCAATAACAGGAAAGATTCTAGAGCAGATCATTAAACAGAGAGTCTGTGAACATTTAGAAGGCAATGCCATAATCACAAAAAGTCAACATG
Source organism: Gambelia wislizenii (assembly GCA_030847615.1). Classification (NCBI taxonomy): domain Eukaryota; kingdom Metazoa; phylum Chordata; class Lepidosauria; order Squamata; family Crotaphytidae; genus Gambelia; species Gambelia wislizenii. Next base: position 36,143,169 of record JAUMIR010000002.1, read on the forward strand.
GGTTTCAGAGAAACAAGTAATGCCAGACTAAACTGATCTCTTTTTTTGATAAAGTTACCAGCTTGGTAGATGAAGGGAACGCTATGGATATCGCATACCTTGATTTCAGTAAGGCCTTTGACAAGGTTCCCCATGACATTCTTGCAAACAAGCTTGTAAAATGTGGGCTAGACAAGTTAACTGTTCAATGGATTTGTAATTGGTTGACCGGCCGAACCCAAAAGGTGCTCAGCAGTGGCTCCTCTTCGTCTTGGAAAGATGTGACCAGTGGGGTGCCACAAGGTTCAGGCCTGGGCCCAGTGCTATTCAACATCTTTATCAATGACTTGGATGAGGGAATTAGGGCCATACTTATCAAATTTGCAGATGACACCAAATTAGGAGGAGTAGCTAATACCCTAGAGGACAGGATCAAAATTCAGAATGACCTGGATAGACTGGAGAGCTGGGCCAAAGCTAACAAAATGAAATTCAATATGGAGAAATGTAAAGTACTGCACTTAGGGCGGAAAAATGAAATGCATAGATATAGGATGGGAGAGACCTGGCTGAATGAGACTACGTGCGAAAGGGATCTAGGAGTCCTAGTAGACCACAAGTTGAACATGAGTCAACAGTGTGATGCGGCAGCTAAAAAGGCCAATGCAATTTTGGGCTGTATCAATAGAAGTATAGTGTCTAGATCAAGGGAAGTAATAGTGCCGCTCTATTCTGCCTTGGTCAGACCTCACTTAGAATACTGTGTCCAGTTCTGGGCACCACAATTCAGAAAGGATATTGACAAATTGGAGCGTGTCCAGAGAAGGGCAACTAAAATGGTGAAAGGCCTGGAAACCATGCCATATGAGGAGAGACTTAGGGAACTGGGTATGTTTAGCCTGGAAAAAAGATGGTTAAGAGGCGATGTGATAGCCCTGCTTAAGTATTTGAAGGGGTGTCACATTGAGGATGGAGCAGGCTTGTTTTCTGCTGCTCCAGAGACTGGAACACGGAGCAATGGATGCAAGCTCCAGGAACAGAGACTCCACCTCAACATTAGGAGGAACTTTTTGACAGTAAGAGCTGTTCGGCAGTGGAACACACTCCCTTGGAGCGTGGTGGGGTCTCTTTCCTTGGAGGTCTTTAAACAGAGGCTGGATTGCCATCTGTCGGGGAGATTTCCTGTGTGGCAGGGGGTTGGACTGGATGGCCCTTGTGGTCTCTTCCAACTATACGATTCTATGATTCTATGTGTTCCACTGTCAAACAGCTCTTACCATTAGGAAGTTCTTCCTAAAATTTAGGTGGAATCTGCCACTCTATATCAGTCTACCAGGCAGTTGCCCTCAAAATTCTGGATTATAACCACCATCATCTGTGTTGAACATGGCCACTAGTTGAGAGAGCTCAGAGTCAACCGCTTAAACATACCTTGAGGGCATCAAATTGGAGAAGATCTTTGTATGCCGGGGGCTGAAGAGCTTAGTTTGGAGTGGTTAGGGTGCTCAGTTGGCACTGTAACCTGGGTTGTAGTCTGCACCCAATCCAAACTTGAGCCAGCCACCCTCTCTTTGAGCCTGACCTACCTCACAGGAGTGTTAGGAAGAGAAAATGGGGAGGAAGAGAGCCATGCTTTCAGTTCATTGGATGAAAGGTACGAATATAAAGAAATATTGTTAGACTGCATCTCCCAGCCTTCCTCATGACTGGTAGCAAGGGCTAATGGGAGCTGCAGTTCATAGTGGAGGAGGACACTTGTCCACCTCTGCATACCCTCCCCACATTTCACAGATGAAAACTGGACACTTCTGGTCAAGCAGCATTGGGATATGATCAAGAAGGTAAATGAGGAAGAACACTCCAATATTGCTGGGCCACACCTGTCCAAGGCGTTGTCTATACAAGGCAGTAAAATGTGTATTGATGCGCACTACTGCCAATTGACAGCAGCTTTCATTGGTCATCATGGTTTTTTTTTCAAGATTGCAGGCATGCGAAGATATCCACGTTCATTTTTCAAACGGACTTAGTTTGGAGCCTCTGTTTAAACACCTCTAAAGGAGACTCCACCACACTCCAAGGCAGCGTATTCCACTTCCAAACAGCTCTTACGTGGGCTAATAAATCAGAGTCAAGCTATGTGATATATTCAGTTGAACTTCACTGGAAATTTTGAAAGGGCAATTGGTGAGCCACCTCTCAGGGAATGGCTTTACCTGTGGAATATGGCACTGGGTTGGGCCAGGTGGCTCATGTGGTCTCTTCCAAATCTGTGAGTCTATGTACAGTCCCCCTCTGAATCTGGACACGAATGTACAGGCGAGAGGGATTTAAGCTTCCTCACCATCTAGCATTTATTTCTAAATTCACCCCATTTGATGTTGTTTTCTTTTTTATCTTGCATGTTGAGGGGGAGTTAAATTTATAGATAAAAGTCCAGATGGAGTGGCAGAATTAGGAGGGGCACATAATTGCCACCCTGTGCCACTTTAGTATACTTTACTCTACCTTTAACTTTATTGTTGCACTCATAACCCGGAAACATCACCCAAGGAAACCTTCTGCTGTGCTTTCTGCAACCGGACTTGTTTATCTTGGATTGGCCTTTTTAGTCATCAGCACGCTTGCAGAAAGCATGGGATGAGTCCTTCCTGAATTTCCGTTTGCGAAGAAAAGCCAGAGAGAGAGAGAGAGAGAGAGAGAGAGATTATTTTCTTATGGCCTCTTGTATTTCTGCTGCTACTTCTGACAACTTGCTCTTTCAATCCTTGCAAATTAAGGACGAGTTCCATTCATTCGACGAGGAATCCATTCTTTTGACAGGTCTTGCCCACAGAAGCTTGTTTAAGACTGACCACACACTGCTTGCAAAGCGAGCTATGAGGGGAGAAAAGTCACCAAGCCAATTGAGGGAATTTGCAAGCAGTGGGTAGGTGGGCACAGGCGCCTGAAAGCAGACCCAAGTGAGCCACTGTAAACCCCTCATGTTCCCTACTGGGTTCTGCTTTTCGACCAGTTCTGGTTTCTGACACTGCTAACCTGTTGGATAAGTGGGGGGCTTCCTGTATTTTGTTTTTACAGTAGATAGTTGAGAGCTGTGGTCCCCAAACTTGGGTCTCCAGTTGTTAATGAGAGTTCCCCCCCCAGAATCTCCAGTAGCACAGCCAATTACGAGAAATCCTGGGAGTTGTGGCCCAACAACGTTTGGGAACCCAAGTTCAGGAGCAACAGCTGTAATGCAGTTTTCAAAGGGCAACATGAAGAATAGAGCAAGGCCTGGAGTTTGAGGAATTGTGACATCACCAGCACTCTGCCAATCCCTGAAGCTCACTTTACCTCAGCAAGTCATGCTCCTGGCTTTTTGTGACATCATAAACCCAGATGAGTATATGACTAAACAGGGTGAGGCACTCAGACAGACTCACTGAAGCACGCGGACCAAGATGGATGTCAGGTGGTAGTGAAGGAGATCCAGCAGACTGAAACCAGCCAGTGAGATGAGAAAGTAAGTCCCCTCAATGGGTTGACTTGCTAAGTGGGAGGCGAGTTTGCAGCCAGAAGCTGGTGGATATCCAGAGCCTGAAGCTGGCCGATGTCGGCCGACGGACCTGGTGGAAACTGGTGGATGTTGGTGGACAGAAGCTGGTGGAGTTTGCATTCGGAAGCTGGCGGAAGTCGTAAGGCAGAAGCTGGCGGATGTTTGCAGATGTAAGCCGGTGGAAGTTCACCTTCGGAAGCCAGCTGGCGGACGCTGGTGGATATCTGTGGATTGAAGCTGGGGTGTGTCTGTGCGTGAAAGGAGAGTGACTGGTATCTGGATTGATGTTCCTTCCGGGATGTCACTGGGTGTATGTTTGTGTGTGTGAGTGAGGCGGAGAGTGTGGTCGAGGCGAGTGTGTGTGTGTCTGTGTGAGAGAATGTGAACTGGTGGATATTCGTGGGTGGAAGCTGGTGGAAGTTGGCAGGTGGAAGTCAGGGACGAAGTCGCCAGACAGAAGCCGGGGGATGCGCCTGGTTGAAGCTGGAGGAAGGCAGCGGATGAGCCCACCCCACTTACCCTTTGTCTTCTTGCCTTGCAGGAATGAGAAGCTTTGTCTCTACGCAGTTTCTGAGACTCCCTGAGACACACCATCTTATGGAAGCTACACTGGTCTGGGTCTGCTCAGTCCCTGGGTGGAAGACCAACAGAAAAACCCACACACCATTTCTTTGTGTTCTATGATTGAAAAATAAAATTTTGAGAAACCTACCATTAGTGTCTCTCTGGCCTACGTTTCTATATATCCTTTTGTGGTAATTATTTGTATAATGTAACAAATTACTTGTTGTCAATAGCAAAGATCTTTTACATGTCATTTTATCATCCTCACTCCCTCCTCCAGTACTCTGTGGTTGGCTATTAACAAAGCAGGAGGAATGCCAAGGAATATTCCAAAGAACAGCTGGCACACATAAAGGAATGGGATAAGGGGAGACGGTGGGGTGGAAACAAGGAAATACTCTGAGGTTCTTTCAGTTGAACATTTTGAGCTTTGGTTAGAGGCTGGATTATTGTAATGTACAGGGATATTTCTCTAGCTAGAATCTTCCTTTATGGTTATGAAACTTACTAAATTTAGCAGTTTGTTATTGGTGGTTTACGAGACAAGGAATGCTAGTAAAAGCTGTGTGTTTCCTTTACAGACTGGCCCAAGCAGTCCTTCATGATCCTGGCTTGTTGGTTCCCCAAATGGAAGCCCCACCTGATAGCTCTAGTGCAGTGGTTCTCAACCTGTGGGTCCCCAGATATTGTTGGACTACAATTCCCAGGAGCCCTCTGAGGTCTCACCTTGACAGCCAGGTGGTCTTCCCAGTCATTAGTGAGGCTGTAGGTTTGAACTCACAGCCTCACTAACGACTGGGAGGAACACCTGGCTGTCAAGGTGAGACCTCAGAGGGCTGCTGGGAATGGTAGTCCAAAAATATCTGGGGACCCACAGGTTGAGAACGACTGCTGTAGTGTGTACCTTAATTGTCTGTGGTGCCAGAGAGGTCTTTGGGTACAACCTGGTTGCAGAGGGACATTAGTTTAAAAGCCTCCAAAGAGGGTGACCACCACACTCTGAAGGAGTGTATTCCATTGTTGAACAGCTCTTACCATCAGGAAGTTCTTCCTAATGTTTAGTGGAATCTCTTTTGTGGTAGAGCTCTGTGTCCTAGTCTTTGGAGCAGCAGAAAGCAAGCTTGCTCCATCCACAATGTGACATATGTTCAAATATTTAAATGTGGCTATCATGTCCCCTCTTAACCTTCTCTTCTCCAGGCTAAACATAACAAGCTTTTTTTTAAAAAAGTCATTTAGTTTAAACCAAGGTGATTTGTTTTAAACCAACCAACCCTGTTTCGAAGTAGGCCAAATGTTCATGTTTCTATCCACGTTGTACTCTGCCACCTACTTCCTTTTCATGCTCTAACTCTGAAAGCATGAGAACTCCCAGAGCTAAAGCCCATCTGGTCCTGGGAAAGAGTTATAATCTCCTACACGTCCCTAGTTACAACACATGGTCTTCTCTTGCTTCCAGTATACCAGTTAGTCGGGGACTTCTGGTGGAGACGGCGTCGGGACAGACAGGCTCTCCAGAAGCTCCGGAGAACCTGCCACAAAACTCGGGTATTACCACCCCATAACAAAGCAGAGGGTGGTGAATCTTGTCCTTGGTATTGGACAAACGGAGGGGGCGACGAAAGGTTGCGTGGCCCAGGCTAAAGAGGTGGATAACACCTCCAAAACCTGTTTAGACCCGCGAAGACCGAAACGCCATTTCCCCGCCCGAGCGAAGCTACCGCTTGACGGCTTAAGAGACGCCACCACTTTTAATGAAATAGCGTGAGTTTTTACTATGCAGAGAGCAAGTTTCTTTTCATTAATCCATTTAAAACCCCTTAATGATTAAGTCTACATTTCAGACAAAATAAATAAGACAGAAATCAAGTGAATGTAACTTGATTCGGAAACAGGGGGGAAAAGGGACGACCTTAAGAACTAAGAAGACTACAATCTTGATACAGGAGAGAGGAAAGCGGGAAGCACAGTCAGAGAACTGTAAAGGAGGAATTGCTAATATAGTAGAGAATGGAAAAGTAACTGAGACAAATTAATCCAAAACAGAGGAATACAGTGAAGCAAAGTAAAAGACTCTGTACGGAAAATACATTCTAAGGGATTTAAAACAAGGACAGTGAAAGTGAAGGAGCAAAAGGAAATAAAATATCTAGCCCCCGCAAGAAAGGGAGAAAGGGGGGGGGAAAGACAGTGTTGGGAGGAAGTTTAAAAGAACAAAATACCAGAAAAGCAAAACAAGTTAATAAACGCGAAAAAGCCCAGACTATTAAGGATTATATAACTAAGAGATATAAGAGCTTTAGCGGAAAACACAACTCAAACAGAACGCGAATCACCGACTGTAACTTTAAGGACCACGAGAAGAACACAGCTGGATTAGGTACCGGATTGGAGAAAGGGAAGAAGAGCAGAAGACCCGGAACACAAATAGGGTGTAAAAGAAACGGAAAGTCCAGAAAGGAGCGAAGAGAGTAAAGAAAACATAGTGTTAAACAAACGGACTTAAGGGTTATGTGTATGTTGATTCAATGTATTATGTAAATAGACGTAAATTCTTTGGAGCCAAATCAGCTCCCTGGTGAAATATTTGCAGGTTATTAACCTATCTGGTGGAAAGTATAAAAGGTTGTTAAATAATGTTGAATACTGTTTAACATAGGTTTAGCTATAAACTAGAATATAGAGATATCCTGCTGGATTAGATATAGTGGGGTATCTACTTGAAATAACATTCTTACGAAGGGTATTTTTTGTGAACTAAAGATATAGTAGTTTCCTTCTCTCCATTCCTCTTCAATTATTGCTAACTAAGCAGGGTATTGTAATAATTAGGATAACAATTTGAATGTAATTGCTAACTAAGTAGGGTATTGTAATTGTAACAATCTGATTGTAATTGTAAGACACTTATTAATTAACTGCTTCTTATGAGAGAAGTGTGTACAAACTGGACTATATAATTTAAAGAGATAAAAATCATAAGGGTTAAAATGATTATACGACAAGAGGACAAACTTTAAGAAAGGGGCAAAAGAAAATATGTCAACATCTGGAAAAACTGTGGTACACACCAGATCCCAGGCCCAAGAAGCGAGAAAAGCTTCACTAGACCTATCTGTCAAAACAGAGGAAATGAATAAAATGTTAATACAGGAATTTAAAAATCTAAGCAAAGAACTGAAATCTGAATTGATAAATTTGAAGGGAGAAATAAGAACAGATGTACAGAAGCAATTAGAAAAATTTGGATCCCAATTGGATTTGGCTATTAGGGATATAAACAAAATTAGTACTGAGCTTAAAGAGTTACAAACAAAAACAGAAAGTCTAGATAAAAGAACACAAGCTTTAGAATGTAAAATAGAAACAGATAACAATCTAAGAACGGTACAAGAAGTAAACAGAAGATCGAAATGTGTTAAAATCAGAGGCTTACCAGAAATGCAAAATGAAAACATAGCAACAAGAGTAATACCAGCACTCGCTGAATTTATAAATTGGGATCACGAACATCTTGACGTTGAGATTGATAAACTATTCAGAATTGACTCGTGGATAGTGAGGAAGAACAAGCTACCACGTGATATAGTAGTTTACTTTATTAGAGAAAGGGTTAAAGATATAGTGATCCAGCAGAGCTTAAAGGAAAATCTGATTGTAGAAGGAGTGGAGGTAAAAATTTACAAGGACATTCCGACAAGTGTTTTGAGAAAAAGGAAAGAATACGGGTTCTTAACACGAATATTGAGAGAAAGAAAAATAGGATACAAATGGAATAAGATAGAAGGAATATCAGTAACGTACAATTCAAAAACATATTTGATAAATACGCTTGCCAAGGCAAAAAACTTCTTAACAAAACTCCAAGAAGATTACCCAAGGAACAGAGAGTTAGAGATAAAGGACAACGAGAAGAAAGCAGGTAAAATAAACACTAGAGTGGGAAAAGCCCCAGAAGTACAGCAAAAGGGTAAAAAAAAACATAGAAGGCAGAGAGAGAAACAGGGAGGAACAAGAAGAAAGTCCGAGCGTAAAGACAACAGAAAAGAGGGGGGGGGAAAAGAAACCGATACAAAATCGGAAAAAGGCAAAGAATCAGAAGAGTTAGAGCAGGAGATATTAAGAGGGATAGAAGGAAAGGAAGAGGAGATTCTAGAAACAGAGGGAGAAGTAGAAGAGTTTGTAGGTACAAGTAAGGGGAAATCAAAAATTACTGGAATTAAATAACAAAAAACATAAGAAATATATAGATTGGACTACAGATGAACAAAATCCTGAACTGGAACGTGAGAGGATTAAATAACCCACGAAAAAGAAAATTAATATTTCATTACCTAACAAAACAAAAGTTTGACATCATATGTTTACAAGAAACCCACGTTAGAGAGCAAGATAAGAAACTGCTTATAAATAATAGATTAGGGAAGTCCTTTGCTACAAACTATGAAAAAAAGAAGAGGGGTGTAGTGATTTATGTCAACAATAAATATGAAGCCAAAGAGGTATTTAACGATCGAGAGGGGTATTACATAGGAGTAGAAATTCAACTAATAGATAAAAAAAATTTAATGGTTGGCATTTATGGACCCCAAGGAAATAAAGGGAAATTCTATCACAAATTATCTCAAGAATTGTTAAAATATGATTACGAAAATGTAATTCTAGCTGGTGATTGGAACGGAGTCTTGGATACCCATTTAGACAGATCACCCACAAATAACCGGAAGAAATGGCAGGGGAAACTACCAAAAGAGATAAATGAAATGATGGACCAATTATCCCTAACAGATATCTGGAGATTAAAGCACGGGCAGGAAAAAGACTATACCTATTATTCCGATCGTAATAAGTCATGGTCAAGGATAGATATGTACCTAATATCGAAAAATTTGGTAAAAGATATAAGAAAAACAGAAATTAGTCAAAAGACAATATCAGATCATAGCCCTGTAACTTCTGAATTGGGTATTAGAAAAAAAACCTATATATGGAGACTCAAGGATATATTATTAAAGAAAGATAAAACAATAGAGAAGATCAAAATGGTAATAAAACAATTCTTTAAAGAAAACCTAGACAAAGGAACTAATATCGACATAGTTTGGGATACCGCAAAAGCGGTAATAAGAGGACACCTTATTCAATTTGAGATTGAACTTAATAAACAAACAAACAAACAAAAAACGAAGAAAAGGAATTGGAGCAAAAGATAAGAGAAAAAGAAAAAATTTTGAAGGACAAATTAGACGATGAGCAAACCAAGAAAGAATTGATAACGCTGAAGAGAAAATTTGAATCAAAAATAACAACTGAATTAGCAAATAAATTGAAATTTGTAAAACACAGGCATTTTGAAAATGCGAATAAACCCGACAAGTGGTTAGCTTACAGATTAAGAAAAGAAAAGGAGAAAAAAATAATAACAGTAATAAAAATAGACCAAACAAGATATATAAAACAAAATGAAATCAGCAAAGTGTTTTACGATTATTATACTAAATTGTATAAGAATCAGGAAATATCCAAAGAAATGGATATTCAAATGAGAAAATATTTAGATAAAGAAGAAATACAGCAAATAACAGAGGAACAGAAAATGGAATTAGATAAAGAAATAACGAAATTAGAAATCAGAGAAGCGATAAGGAGAATGAAAACAGGTAAAGCGCCAGGCCCGGACGGATTTTCCGTCCTATTTTATAAAATGTTTGAAGAAGAAATAATTGAACCCTTATACATACTATTTAATGAAATAAATAGAGGAAAATGCCCTGACTCGTGGAAGAAAGCTGATATAATTTTGATACCCAAAGAAGGAAAAGATTTAACGTCGCTATCAAATTATAGACCAATCTCTCTATTAAATATTGATTATAAGATTTTTTCAAACATACTTGCAGAGAGATTGAGAAAAATATTAAGAAATTGGATAGATGAAGACCAAAGCGGCTTTCTACCTAATAGACAAACAAAAGATAACTTGAGGGTAATAATGGACCTTTTAGAGTTCTATGAAAAACACAATGAGAGGAAATTATTATTGATATTTGCGGATGCCGAAAAGGCTTTTGACAGCATAAGATGGGATTTCATGATAGAAGTGCTGAAAAGAATAAATATCAGAGATAAATATTTGGACTGGATAAGTAAGATATATACTAATCAGGAAGCCCAAGTTATAATTAACGGTGAAAAAACTAAGCCATGTAGAATTGAAAGAGGGACCCGTCAAGGCTGTCCACTATCCCCATTACTTTTTATTACAGTAATGGAGATTCTACTTAGGAAGGTAAAAAAAGACCAACAAATAAGGGGCTGGAAGTGGAGAGGGTATGAATTCAAATACAGGGCCTATGCAGATGACATGGTCTTTATATTAGAAAACCCAAAAGAGAGCATAGAAAGGTTAATAGGGAAAATTGAAGAATTTGGTAAGTGGGCAGGTTTAAAAATAAAGAAAAAACAATGATGTTAACAAAGAATGTACCAAAACAGGAAGGACAAACACTAGAGGAAATTACAGGTTACAAAATAGTTAAAAAAACAAAATACCTAGGTATTACTATATCAAATAAACATTCTGAACTGTTCGAAAACAACTACGTAAAGGCGTGGAACAGAATAAAAGAAGACTTAAAGAGATGGGGGAGACTAAATTTATCATTGTTGGGCAGAATAGCCTCATTTAAGATGAACATATTACCAAGGATTCTATACCTTTTTCAAAACATACCAATCATAATCAATGAAAAAATCTTCAAATTATGGAAAAAAGATTTAACGGATTTCATATGGCAAGGTAAAAAACCCAGGATCAAATATAACATATTAATAGATGTGAAAGAGAGAGGAGGTTTTACACTCCCAAATTTGCTTGTCTATTATCAAGCCTGTGCAATTTCCTGGATATCGGAATGGGTAACATTAAAAAACTTAAGATTACTATCACTAGAGGGCTTTAACGCGAGATTTGGCTGGCACGCCTATCTCTGGCACAATAAAGCATCAGTCCATAAAGAATTTACCCATCATTTTTTAAGAAGGGCCTTGTTAAAAGTATGGTTGGGATGGAGGAAAAAAATTTACATTAAGATACCACTGTGGTTATCTAACCATGAGGCGTATTATAAGAAAGAAGACATACATAAAGGAAAGTGGCTGACGTATAAAGATCTATTAGAGAAAGAAGGGGATAGATATAGAATGAAGACGCAGGAAGAATTAAGGCTAGAGAATAAAGATTGTCACTGGCTTTTATATAGACAATTAATGGAAAAATTTAAAATCGATCAAAAACTTGAAGGCATAGCGACAGAAAATACGGAGTTGGATAAGCTGATGCAAGGGGGCAAAGAAAAAATAATAGCAAAAATATATAAATTACTTTTAGGACTAAGTCTGGAACAAGAAATTATTAAACCATATATGGTTACATGGGCACAAAACTTTGGGTATGAGATACGTTTAGAGCAGTGGGAAAAATTATGGGGGGGGGAAATATGTCCTTCACCAGAAGTTATATAATAAGGGAAAATGTATACAAAATGATAACCAGATGGCACTTGACACTGGTAAGATTGTCGAAAATCTATGGAAAAATGTCAGATCAGTGTTGGAAATGCCAGAAATCATCTGGTAGTTATTTTCATATATGGTGGAAGTGTGAGAAAGCAGAAAAATTCTGGAGGAGGATTCATAAAATAGTTCAGAACTTGTTTGATACAAATTTCCCATGTGCCCCTGAGATTTACCTACTGAACATATTCGACAAGATAGATGCACAAATTCAAAGAAAATACTGGAAAGTTTTGTCCTATATGGTAACAACAGCAAGAATTATTTATGCCAAATATTGGAAAAAATCGGAAATACCAACACTGGAAGAATGGACTTTAAAACTCTTGGAAATGTATGAAATGGAAAGACTGACAGTCATAATAGAGGAAAACAAAACATTAAAAGAACTGGAAATATGGGAGATTTTGAACCCATTATGGGAGAACAAATGGGGAAAAGAAGCCAAAATAAAGACAAACTGAAGCTTAAATATATGTAAGAAACAAGTTAAAGTAAAAAATAAATTGTTAGGTATAGAATGTAGGTAAAGGAAAGTAGAGATGAGGGATAAACGGGAAGGAAGTAGGGGGAAGAACAGGCACAGAAAGCAAAATGGAGAAAGAAAAGAAATAAGGAAGTAACGGAGAATGAGAATGTGGTTAAGTATGAAAGGGGATAAGAATGGATGGAATAACATAAAGAGATATAATATAAGCAAATATTGTAAGTATACTAACAACAAAGAAGATAGAAATTATAAAGACGAGAGGTATGAACGTGTTTTATTTTTATTTTTATTTTATTGTCATCTGTAATGATAGCAGAAATGTATGTACAATATGTATTTGGAAAATGGAAATAAAAATGAATCCAGTATACCAGTTAGTCCAAAGATATTTTGCTACTTAAGGCAAAGAACAAAGTGACACTTCTCTACCCATTCCAATGAGAAAAACTAACAGGACTGCCATTTGTATTTTTTCTCTAGCACTGGCTATGGGGCAACCTCCTGTGTGGCATGTGAAGGCAGCACATTAGCTGGGGCTGGACACAAGATGGCTGTGTGGCCCACAGCTCTCTCTGCCAACCCTTGGCTGCAATCTAACATAATCTGATGCCTGAGGCAGGGCTCAGTATTCAAGTGGCCCTCACGGAAGGGCTTTGTCAAGCTAACCGTGGAATGGTGGTGTGCAACTTTGATGGGTCCAGGTTTTTAGCCCCTTCCCTGAAGCCTCCAGGGGATGCATCCCAGCTAAAATCTGTCAATACAGTTATCCGCCCGCCATATCCATGGAACCAATATCCATGGTTTGAGTTATCCACAGGACCCAAAACAAAGACACATAGCATACAGTCATCCTAGAATACGCCTAGAGAGTCATCCTCTCTAGACATCTTCTGGGTCCTCCAAGGCAACTCTTATGGAATTTCTTCACCGGAAGTCTGTTACATTTAATAGGGTTCACTGTTATCTGAGATTTCCGGTATCCACGGTAAGTCTGGAAACCGAACTCCTGCAGTTACGGGGGTCTGACTATATACAAAATAGAACTTCAGAAGGAATGGGTGGGTGGGGAATCTGAAGCAACCATTTTAAAATGAATTTTCCCCCCTGCTCTGGTCCTGCAAGTCAGTGGTGCAGTTTCAGGGGGACTGTAAAACACAAGGCATGTTGGTTTTATGTTGCACATCTCTGTCCTAGAGAAACAAACTTGTCTTAGTGAAAAAAGTTTGATTTTTAAATACCCATAATCCTATGTAATTCAAAGAGAATGGGTGACAGAGGATGGGCCATTTCACCATTCACCATCTATCCAAACTATCTAAAGGCAGGTTGAATAATTAACCAAGGACATCTCAATGCTTAAAAAAAAATATTCCCACTTGAGTGGGTACCTGTCTGTCTCGTCTCTTCCTCATAGCCCCAAACAAATGGATCTGCTCTTTCTTTTAGACAAGAAAGAAGTCTGGTTTGGAGACTACTTTGAAAGAAAGGCATGCAATTGTGATTAGAAAACATTCAGAACAACAAAATGCTGTTACTTGTTTTCTTTACCTGTCATCTGCATTTATTAGTCACATGGAAACACGGAGGTCATGCACTCCACGAAAAATTCCACGAATTCCTTATGAATTGCTGGGAAAAAGGGGAACTGCCATCAGACCTACGAGGTGCAGTCATCATCACCCTGTACAAGAAAAAAGGAGCAAAATCCGACTGCTCAAACTATCGAGGCATAACACTGCTCTCTATTGCTGGAAAAATCCTTGCAAGGATACTCCTGAACAGGTTAGTTCCTGCTATTGCAGAAGAACTTCTCCCTGAAAGCCAATGTGGCTTCAGAGCCAATAGGAGTACTACAGACATGGTATTTGCCCTTAGGCAACTGCAAGAAAAATGTAGGGAGCAGAACAAGGGTCTCTATGTAACATTTGTCGACCTCACCAAAGCCTTCAACACTGTAAGTAGAAAAGGTCTGTGGCAGATCCTGGAAAGACTAGGATGTCCCCCCAAATTCCTTAAAATGATTATCTTGCTACATGAGGGCCAGCGTGGTCAAGTCCGATATGGCGATGCTCTTTCAGAGCCCTTTCTAATAACTAATGGAGTGAAGCTAGGTTGTGTTCTTGCACCAACTTTATTTACAATCTTCTTTAGCATGATGCTCCAAAGGTCTATGGCAGAGCTTGAAGAAGACGACGGCATCTATATACGTTACCGTACTGATGGTAGCTTGTTTAACTTAAGCCGTCTGAGGGCTCACACTAAGACTCTAAACTATCTAGTCCGTGAGCTGCTCTTCGCCGATGACGCTGCTCTTGTTGCCCACACAGAAGCAGCTCTGCAGCGCCTAATGTCCTGCTTTGCAACAGCTGCAGAGCTGTTTGGGCTGGAAGTCAACCTGAAGAAAACAGAAGTTCTTTACCAGCCTGCACCACAGGACGAACACCACCATCCCCACATTGCCGTCGGCAACTCTGTGCTCAAGTCTGTTCAGCAGTTCACCTACCTGGGAAGCATCATCTCCTCAGATTCCAAGATTGACAAAGAGATCGATCACAGATTAGCAAAGGCATATAGTGCATTTGGAAGACTTCACAAAAGAGTTTGGAGCAATAAACACCTGAGGCAAAGCACAAAAATCAGTGTGTATAGAGCCATTGTACTGTCTATCCTCCTTTATGGATCTGAAACATGGGTCACCTATCGCCACCACCTACGACTCCTCGAGCGCTTTCATCAGCGCTGTCTACGCACAATCCTAAATATACACTGGACTGACTATGTGACGAATGTTGCTGTCCTTGAGCAAGCAGGGACCACCAGCATTGAGGCCATGATATGCTGCGCTGGGCAGGGCACATTTCTAGGATGGAGGAGTATCGCCTCCCAAAAATACTACTCTACGGTGAACTCGCCACGGGTCAGCGTAAGACGGGTGCTCCAAAAAAGCGATACAAAGACTCCCTGAAACAACATCTCAGGCTTGGCCAAATTGATCACCAACAGTGGTCCGCCCTGGCCTCACATCGGGAGGCATGGAGACGCATTATCCACAATGCTGCAGCCTTATTTGAGAACTCACGACGAACAAGTCTTGAAGAGAAACGACAACGCAGAAAGAATCACAACCCAAAAACATCACCCAAGGAGACCTTCTGCTGTGCTTTTTGCAACCGGACTTGTTTATCTCGGATTGGCCTTTTTAGTCAACAGTGCACTTTGCAAGATACAGCACTTCATCTGAGAAACACAGAAATGTTCACAGCCCTCTTACCTGGTCGTGCTGCAAAGAAAAAGAAAGAAAAGATTACACACAGCCCAGGAATACAGAGGAAGAGGGCCAGGTGGTTTCCCTCACTTACCTGACGCAGCTGCGGGGTGGCTCTTTCCATCCCATCACCAAACCAAGATGATCCAAAGCCTGCCTTTATTGCCACCGTACTGTCTGTGGGGGAGACAAAGGAGGCATAAACTAGGCCATCTCCCAGATTTCTGTAGCTCCTGCAGTAACTTCTTTATTAAAATCTTTGTACCTTGCCCTCTATATCTCAGGGCGGTGTAGAAGTAAAATCACTAAGCTTTTTAAAACAAGTTCAAACAATAAAAATAGTTCAAACAAGTTAAAACAATAAAAATAGTTCAAAATAAAACATGTAATGAGTTTTAAAACCAAATATAGTTTAGAACCATGTGCCTGAGTATTTTAATAAATCAACAAGGCCCTGAAAGCTTTAATAAACAGCCCAGTTTTTATTGGGCACCAAAATAAAGCCAGTATCAGCTCCAATCAGGCCTCCCAGGGGAAGGCATTCCACAGCTGGGGTGCCACCACTGAGAAGGCCCTCTCTTATATCCTCACACATCATAATGACCCCACTGAGTTGGGGCACTGAAAGCCTCTCCAGCAGACCTCAATCCTTTATAGTCATGCACTGTAAAGGAAGGGAAAGCTGAGTTTCAGGATAGCAATAGCAATAGCAATAGCACTTCTATTTCTGTACCATTTATCAATGCAAAGCACTCCCTAAGCGGTTTACAATGTGTTAGCTAATTGTCCCCAACAAGCCAGGTACTAATTTTACCAACCTACAGAAGGATGGAAGGCTGAGTCAACCTTGGGGCTCTCTAGGATAGAATTTGCAATGTTGTGGCTGCAGTACCGTCATTTAACCACTGCGCCACCAGGGCTTCCTACAGCTGACAGAATAGATAGGAAGACATATTATATATACATAGTAAATCTTTTTTCATGCCTTTTGTAATTATAAACTGTGTCAAGCTTTTGGGAAGCAATATGTTGACCATATCGCTATTAAATGCAATTTCAGTCTTTAATGTTATTTTCCTTCATGCTCTTTCTTCCTTCAAGATTCTTAACAGACCTAATGGTTACGCACTAGATATCCAAGAGATTGATCTATCAGACTATGAATTCTGCCAGTAGATTTGCCTGGAGGCTGATTAATTTAACCCAATGAACAGAAGCTTGTAAGTTTACCGTACAACCCCATCAACTCCCAAATAATAAATACCCCAGGCACATACCTAAGCAGATAGCCCCTGTTCTCTCCTCTTCCTCAGAGCACTGGAGAAATGGCTCTTCTCCTTCTTCCAGACAGGCAATGAGGACTGGTTTAGGAAATTCTTGCAAAGAAAGAGACAAGCTAGTGACTAGAAATATTCAGGCACTCAAAATCCAACCTTTTTACTTACTTTGATCAAGATTTCCTGCATGGCAGGGGGCTGGACTGGATGGCCCTTGTGGTGTCTTCCAACTCTACGATTCTATGATTCTATGTGTTCCACTGTCAAACAGCTCTTACCATTAGGAAGTTCTTCCTAAAATTTAGGTGGAATCTGCCACTCTATATCAGTCTACCAGGCAGTTGCCCTCAAAATTCTGGATTATAACCACCATCATCTGTGTTGAACATGGCCACTAGTTGAGAGAGCTCAGAGTCAACCGCTTAAACATACCTTGAGGGCATCAAATTGGAGAAGATCTTTGTATGCTGGTGGCTGAAGAGCTTAGTTTGGAGTGGTTAGGGTGCTCAGTTGGCACTGTAACCTGGGTTGTAGTCTGCACCCAATCCAAACTTGAGCCAGCCACCCTCTCTTTGAGCCTGACCTACCTCACAGGAGTGTTAGGAAGAGAAAATGGGGAGGAAGAGAGCCATGCTTTCAGTTCATTGGATGAAAGGTACGAATATAAAGAAATATTGTTAGACTGCATCTCCCAGCCTTCCTCATGACTGGTAGCAAGGGCTAATGGGAGCTGCAGTTCATAGTGGAGGAGGACACTTGTCCACCTCTGCATACCCTCCCCACATTTCACAGATGAAAACTGGACACTTCTGGTCAAGCAGCATTGGGATAGGATCAAGAAGGTAAATGAGGAAGAACACTCCAATATTCCTGGGCCACACATAGAATCATAGAATCATAGAATTCCAGAGTTGGAAGAGACCACGAGGGCCATCCAGTCCAACCCCCTGCCATGCAGGAAATCACGATCAAAGCATCCCCGACAGATGGTCATCCAGCCTCTGTTTAAAGACCTCCAAGGAAGGAGACCCCACCACACTCTGTGGGAGTGTGTTCCACTGCCGAACAGCTCTTACTGTCAAAATGTTCCTCCTAATGTTGAGGTGGAATCTCTGTTCCTGGAGCTTGCATCCATTGCTCCATGTTCCAGTCTCTGGAGCAGCAGAAAACAAGCCTGCTCCATCCTCAACGTGACACCCCTTCAAATACTTAAACAGGGCTATCATATCGCCTCTTAACCGTCTTTTTCCAGGCTAAACATACCCAGCTCTCTAAGTCTCTCTTCATAAAGCATGGTTTCCAGACCTTTCACCATTTTAGTCGCCCTTCTCTGGACACGCTCCAATTTGTCAATATCCTTTTTGAATTGTGATGCCCAGAACTGGATACAGTATTCAAGGTGAGGTCTGACCAAGGCAGAATAGAGCAGCACTATTACTTCCCTTAATCTGGACATTATACTTCTATTGATGCAGCCCAAAATCGCATTGGCCTTTTTAGCTGCCGCATCACACTGTTGACTCATGTTCAACTTCTGGTCTACTAGGACTCCTAGATCCCTTTCGCACGTAGTCTCATTCAGCCAGGTCTCCCCCATCCTATATCTATGCATTTCATTTTTTCGCCCTAAGTGCAGTACCTTACATTTCTCCGTATTGAATTTCATTTTGTTAGCTTTGGTCCCGCTATCCAGTTTATCCAGGTCATTTTGAATTTTGATCCTATCCTCTAGGGTATTAGCTACTCCTCCTAATTTGGTGTCATCTGAAAATTTGATAAGTATGCCCCTAATTCCCTCATCCAAGTCATTGATAAAGATGTTGAATAGCACTGGGCCCAGGACAAAACCCTGTGGCACCCTACTGGTCACATCTTTCCAAGATGAAGAGGAGCCATTGCTGAGCACCCTTTGGGTTCGGCCGGTCAACCAATTACAAATCCATTGAACAGTTAACTTGTCTAGCCCACATTTTACAAGCTTGTTTGCAAGAATGTCATGGGGAACCTTGTCAAAGGCCTTACTGAAATCAAGGTATGCGATATCCACAGCGTTCCCTTCATCTACCAAGCTGGTAATTTTATCAAAAAAAGAGATCAGTTTAGTCTGGCATTACTTGTTTCTCTGAAACCCATGTTGACTTTTTGTGATTATGGCATTGCCTTCTAAATGTTCACAGACTCTCTGTTTAATGATCTGCTCTAGAATCTTTCCTGTTATTGATGTCAGACTAACCGGATGATAATTGTTGGGATATTCTTTTTTCCCCTTTTTGAAGATGGGGACAACGTTTGCCCTCTTCCAGTCTGCTGGGACTTCTCCTGTTCTCCAGGAGTTCTCAAAGATTATTGCCAATGGCTCTGAGATTATATTTGCCAGCTCTTTTAATACTCTTGGATGTAGTTCATCTGGTGCTGGAGATTTAAATGCATTTAGATTAAAAAGGTATTCCTCTACTACCTCTTTGCTTATTCTGTGCTGGATTTCCCCTGTTGTGTCTTCTGTACCTTTATCCTCAGGTTGCTCACCCTTTTCCTTTTCTGAAAACACTGAGGCAAAGAAGGTGTTGAGTAATTCTGCCTTTTCTCTGTCCCCTGTTAGCATTTTGCCATCTTCTCCGTGTAGTGGCCCTACCATTTCCTTCTTCCTCCTTTTGCTGCGGACATACCAAAAAAACCCCTTTTTATTGTTCTTAACCTCTCTAGCAAGCCTGAGCTCATTCTGCGCTTTAGCTTTTCTGACTTTACTCGTACACGTGTTCGCTATCTGTTTGAATTCTTCTTTGGTGATTTCCCCCTTTTCCCATTTCCTATACATGTTCCGTTTAAAACTTAGCTCTGTTGAAATTTCTTTAGTCATCCATCCTGGTTTCTTGAGAGACCTCCCATTTTTCTTCCTCAATGATACTGTTTGAAATTGTGCCTTCAGTATCTCCCTTTTGAGAAAGTCCCATCCATCTTGAGGTCTCTTCTCTTTTAGTATTCCTGACCATGGGATCACCCCCAGTATTTCCCTGAGTTTATTGAAATCAGCTCTCCTAAAGTCAAGAATGCGTGTCTGACTATGCCTGGCTTCTCCTTTCCATTGTATAACAAACTCCAGGAGAACATGATCACTCTCACCTAAGGATCCCACCACTTGCATCCCATTAACCAGGTCATCTCTGTTGGTTAGGATCAGATCTAAAATAGCTGACCCCCTTGTTGCCTCTTTCACCTTTTGGACCATGGAATTATCTTCCAGGCATGTAAGGAATTTGCTAGACCTTGAAGTTTTGGCTAAGTTAGATTGCCAGCAAATATCAGGATAGTTGAAGTCACGGATCACTACTACATCTCTTCTTTCTGCATGTGTGTTCATCAGTTCTAGAAAGGCATCATCCAATTCTTCCGTCTGATTTGGGGGTCTGTAGTAGAGTCCCACAATAACATCCCTGTTGTTTCCCTCCCCTTTAATTTTTATCCAGATGCTCTCTACCTGGCTTCCAGTATTGATGTCGTGGATCACTTCACTGGTGTAAATATCCCTGACATATAATGCTATTCCTGCTCCTTTCCTGTTTGGCCTGTTTCTCCTATAAAGGTTATACCCCTCTATTCCTACATTCCAATCATGAGACTCGTCCCACCAGGTTTCAGTAATGCCTATTATATCATATTTGTTTTGTAGTGCTAGGAGTTCAAGTTCATCTTGCTTATTTCCCATGCTCTGTGCATTAGTGTAGAGACATCTAAGACCATGTGTTCCCTTTACTTGCTCCCTGTGCAAGATTTTTTGCCTCCCACTGTTGGGTCCTTGCGCTGTTTGCCTTGTTCCCTCTATGACAGTTTGACTATTTTCTCCAGCCCTTTTGCCTTCCAGAATACTGTCTCCCTCTCCCATATGACTCAGTTTAAAGCCCTCCTGATCAAATTCTTGAGACTGTTGGCAAAAATGTTTCTTCCAACTGTTGTAAGATGCACCTCATCTCTTGCCAGAAGTCCCCCCTCATGGAAGCGCAGCCCATGATCCAAGAATCCAAATTGTTCTCGGCGACACCACATGTCCAAGGTGTTGTATATACAAGGCAGTAAAATGTGGATTGATTCGCACTACTGCCAATTCACAGCAGCTTTCATTGGTCTTCATGGTTTTTTTTTCAAGATTGCAGGCATGCAAAGATATCCACGTTCATTATTCAAACGGGCTTAGTTTAGAGCCTCTGTTTAAACACCTCTAAAGGAGACTCCACCACACTCCAAGGCAGCGTATTCCACTTCCAAACAGCTCTTACGTGGGCTAATAAATCAGAGTCAAGCTATGTGATATATTCAGTTGAACTTCACTGGAAATTTTGAAAGGGCAATTGGTGAGCCACCTCTCAGGGAATGGCTTTACCTGTGGAATATGGCAGTGGGTTGGGCCAGGTGGCTCATGTGGTCTCTTCCAAATCTGTGAGTCTATGTACAGTCCCCCTCTGAATCTGGACACGAATGCACGGGCGAGAGGGATTTAAGCTTCCTCACCATCTAGCATTTATTTCTAAATTCACCCCATTTTATGTTGTTTTCTTTTTTATCTTGCATGTTGAGGGGGAGTTAAATTTATAGATAAAAGTCCAGATGGAGTGGCAGATTTAGGAGGGGCACATAATTGCCACCCTGTGCCACTTTAGTATACTTTACTATACCTTTAACTTTATTGTTGCACTCACAACCCGGAAACATCACCCAAGGAGACCTTCTGCTGTGCTTTCTGCAACTGGACTTGTTTATCTCAGATTGGCCTTTTTAGTCATCAGCGCGCTTGCAGAAAGCGCGGGATGAGTCCTTCCTGAATCTTCGTTTGCGAAGAAAAGCCAGAGAGAGAGAGAGAGAGAGAGAGAGAGAGAGATTATTTTCTTATGGCCTCTTGTATTTCTGCTGCTACTTCTGACAACTTGCTCTTTCAATGTTTGCAAATTAAGGACGAGTTCCATTCATTCGATGAGGAATCCATTCTTTTGACAGGTCTTGCCTACAGAAGCTTGTTTAAGACTGACCACACACACTGCTTGCAAAGCGAGCTAAGAGGGGAGAAAAGTCACCAAGCCAATTGAGGGAATTTGCAAGCAGTGGGTAGGTGGGCACAGGCGCCTGAAAGGAGTCCCAAGTGAGCCCCTGTAAACCCCTCATGTTCCCTACTGGGTTCTGCTTTTCGACCAGTTCTGGTTTCTGACACTGCTAACCTGTTGGATAAGTGGGGGGCTTCCTGTATTTTGTTTTTACAGTAGATGGTTGAGAGCTGTGGTCCCCAAACTTGGGTCTCCAGATGTTAATGAGAGTTCCCCTCCCAGAATCTCCAGTAGCACAGCCAATTACGAGAAATCCTGGGAGTTGTGGCC
Source organism: Gambelia wislizenii (assembly GCA_030847615.1). NCBI lineage: Eukaryota > Metazoa > Chordata > Lepidosauria > Squamata > Crotaphytidae > Gambelia > Gambelia wislizenii. The sequence continues at coordinate 36,165,217 of JAUMIR010000002.1, forward strand.
CAACAACGTTTGGGAACCCAAGATCAGGAGCAACAACTGTAATGCAGTTTTCAAAGGGCAACATGAAGAATAGAGCAAGGCCTGGAGTTTGAGGAATTGTGACATCACCAGCACTCTGCCAATCCCTGAAGCTCACTTTACCTCAGCAAGTCATGCTCCTGGCTTTTTGTGACATCATAAACCCAGATGAGTATATGACTAAACAGGGTGAGGCACTCAGACAGACTCACTGAAGCACGCGGACCAAGATGGATGTCAGGTGGTAGTGAAGGAGATCCAGCAGACTGAAACCAGCCAGTGAGATGAGAAAGTAAGTCCCCTCATTGGGTTGACTTGCTAAGTGGGAGGCGAGTTTGCAGCCAGAAGCTGGTGGATATCCAGAGCCTGAAGCTGGCCGATGTCGGCCGACGGACCTGGTGGAAACTGGTGGATGTTGGTGGACAGAAGCTGGTGGAGTTTGCATTCGGAAGCTGGCGGAAGTCGTAAGGCAGAAGCTGGCGGATGTTTGCAGATGTAAGCCGGTGGAAGTTCACCTTCGGAAGCCAGCTGGCAGAAGCTGGTGGATATCTGTGGATTGAAGCTGGGGTGTGTCTGTGCGTGAAAGGAGAGTGACTGGTATCTGGATTGATGTTCCTTCCGGGATGTCACTGGGTGTATGTTTGTGTGTGTGAGTGAGGCGGAGAGTGTGGTCGAGGCGAGTGTGTGTGTGTCTGTGTGAGAGAATGTGAACTGGTGGATATTCGTGGGTGGAAGCTGGTGGAAGTTGGCAGGTGGAAGTCAGGGATGAAGTCGCCAGACAGAAGCCGGGGGATGCGCCTGGTTGAAGCTGGAGGAAGGCAGCGGATGAGCCCACCCCACTTACCCTTTGTCTTCTTGCCTTGCAGGAATGAGAAGCTTTGTCTCTACGCATTTTCTGAGACTCCCTGAGACACACCATCTTATGGAAGCTACACTGGTCTGGGTCTGCTCAGTCCCTGGGTGGAAGACCAACAGAAAAACCCACACACCATTTCTTTGTGTTCTATGATTGAAAAATAAAATTTTGAGAACCCTACCATTAGTGTCTCTCTGGCCTATGTTTCTATATATCCTTTTGTGGTAATTATTTGTATAATGTAACAAATTACTTGTTGTCAATAGCAAAGATCTTTTACATGTCATTTTATCATCCTCACTCCCTCCTCCAGTACTCTGTGGTTGCCTATTAACAAAGCAGGAGGAATGCCAAGGAATATTCCAAAGAACAGCTGGCACACATAAAAGAATGGGATAAGGGGAGACAGTTGGGTGGAAACAAGGAAATACTCTGAGGTTCTTTCAGTTGAACATTTTGAGCTTTGGTTAGAGGCTGGATTATTGTAATGTACAGGGATATTTCTCTAGCTAGAATCTTCCTTTATGGTTATGAAACTTACTAAATTTAGCAGTTTGTTATTGGTGGTTTACGAGACAAGGAATGCTAGTAAAAGCTGTGTGTTTCCTTTACAGGCTGACCCAAGCAGTCCTTCATGATCCTGGCTTGTTGGTTCCCCAAATGGAAGCCCCACCTGATAGCTCTAGTGCAGTGGTTCTCAACCTGTGGGACCCCAGATGTTGTTGGACTACAGTTCCCAGGACCCCTCTGAGGTCTCACCTTGACAGCCAGGTGGTCTTCCCAGTCATTAGTGAGGCTGTAGGTTTGAACTCACAGCCTCACTAACGACTGGGAGGAACACCTGGCTGTCAAGGTGAGACCTCAGAGGGCTGCTGGGAATGGTAGTCCAAAAATACCTGGGGACCCACAGGTTGAGAACGACTGCTGTAGTGTGTACCTTAATTGTCTGTGGTGCCAGAGAGGTCTTTGGGTACAACCTGGTTGCAGAGGGCCATCTAGTTTAAAAGCCTCCAAAGAGGGTGACCACCACACTCTGAAGGAGTGTATTCCATTGTTGAACAGCTCTTACCATCAGGAAGTTTTCCTAATGTTTACTGGAATCTCTTTTCTGGTACAGCTCTGTGTCCTAGTCTTTGGGGCAGCAGAAAGCAAGCTTGCTCCATCCACAATGTGACATATGTTCAAATATTTAAATGTGGCTATCATGTCCCCTCTTAACCTTCTCTTCTCCAGGCTAAACATAACAAGCTTTTTTTTTAAAAAAGTCATTTAGTTTAAACCAAGGTGATTTGTTTTAAACCAACCAACCCTGTTTCGAAGTAGGCCAAATGTTCATGTTTCTATCCACGTTGTACTCTGCCACCTACTTCCTTTTCATGCTCTAACTCTGAAAGCATGAGAACTCCCAGAGCTAAAGCCCATCTGGTCCTGGGAAAGAGTTATAATCTCCTACACGTCCCTAGTTACAACACATGGTCTTCTCTTGCTTCCAGTATACCAGTTAGTCGGGGACTTCTGGTGGAGATGGCGTCGGGACAGACAGGCTCTCCAGAAGCTCCGGAGAACCTGCCACAAAACTCGGGTATTACCACCCCATAACAAAGCAGAGGGTGGTGAATCTTGTCCTTGGTATTGGACAAACGGAGGGGGCGACGAAAGGTTGCGTGGCCCAGGCTAAAGAGGTGGATAACACCTCCAAAACCTGTTTAGACCCGCGAAGACCGAAACGCCATTTCCCCGCCCGAGCGAAGCTACCGCTTGACGGCTTAAGAGACGCCACCACTTTTAATGAAATAGCGTGAGTTTTTACTATGCAGAGAGCAAGTTTCTTTTCATTAATCCATTTAAAACCCCTTAATGATTAAGTCTACATTTCAGACAAAATAAATAAGACAGAAATCAAGTGAATGTAACTTGATTCGGAAACAGGGGGGGAAAGGGACGACCTTAAGAACTAAGAAGACTACAATCTTGATACAGGAGAGAGGAAAGCGGGAAGCACAGTCAGAGAACTGTAAAGGAGGAATTGCTAATATAGTAGAGAATGGAAAAGTAACTGAGACAAATTAATCCAAAACAGAGGAATACAGTGAAGCAAAGTAAAAGACTCTGTACGGAAAATACATTCTAAGGGATTTAAAACAAGGACAGTGAAAGTGAAGGAGCAAAAGGAAATAAAATATCTAGCCCCCGCAAGAAAGGGAGAAGGGGGGGGGGAAAGACAGTGTTGGGAGGAAGTTTAAAAGAACAAAATACCAGAAAAGCAAAACAAGTTAATAAACGCGAAAAAGCCCAGACTATTAAGGATTATATAACTAAGAGATATAAGAGCTTTAGCGGAAAACACAACTCAAACAGAACGCGAATCACCGACTGTAACTTTAAGGACCACGAGAAGAACACAGCTGGATTAGGTACCGGATTGGAGAAAGGGAAGAAGAGCAGAAGACCCGGAACACAAATAGGGTGTAAAAGAAACGGAAAGTCCAGAAAGGAGCGAAGAGAGTAAAGAAAACATAGTGTTAAACAAACGGACTTAAGGGTTATGTGTATGTTGATTCAATGTATTATGTAAATAGACGTAAATTCTTTGGAGCCAAATCAGCTCCCTGGTGAAATATTTGCAGGTTATTAACCTATCTGGTGGAAAGTATAAAAGGTTGTTAAATAATGTTGAATACTGTTTAACATAGGTTTAGCTATAAACTAGAATATAGAGATATCCTGCTGGATTAGATATAGTGGGGAATCTACTTGAAATAACATTCTTACGAAGGGTATTTTTTGTGAACTAAAGATATAGTAGTTTCCTTCTCTCCATTCCTCTTCAATTATTGCTAACTAAGCAGGGTATTGTAATAGTTAGGATAACAATTTGATTGTAATTGCTAACTAAGTAGGGTATTGTAATTGTAACAATCTGATTGTAATTGTAAGACACTTATTAATTAACTGCTTCGTATGAGAGAAGTGTGTACAAACTGGACTATATAATTTAAAGAGATAAAAATCATAAGGGTTAAAATAATTATACAACAAGAGGACAAACTTTAAGAAAGGGGCAAAAGAAAATATGTCAACATCTGGAAAAACTGTGGTACACACCAGATCCCAGGCCCAAGAAGCCAGAAAAGCTTCACTAGACCTATCTGTCAAAACAGAAGAAATGAATAAAATGTTAATACAGGAATTTAAAAATCTAAGCAAAGAACTGAAATCTGAATTGATAAATTTGAAGGGAGAAATAAGAACAGATGTACAGAAGCAATTAGAAAAATTTGGATCCCAATTGGATTTGGCTATTAGGGATATAAACAAAATTAGTACTGAGCTTAAAGAGTTACAAACAAAAACAGAAAGTCTAGATAAAAGAACACAAGCTTTAGAATGTAAAATAGAAACAGATAACAATCTAAGAACGGTACAAGAAGTAAACAGAAGATCGAAATGTGTTAAAATCAGAGGCTTACCAGAAATGCAAAATGAAAACATAGCAACAAGAGTAATACCAGCACTCGCTGAATTTATAAATTGGGATCACGAACATCTTGACGTTGAGATTGATAAACTATTCAGAATTGACTCGTGGATAGCGAGGAAGAACAAGCTACCACGTGATATAGTAGTTTACTTTATTAGAGAAAGGGTTAAAGATATAGTGATCCAGCAGAGCTTAAAGGAAAATCTGATTGTAGAAGGAGTGGAGGTAAAAATTTACAAGGACATTCCGACAAGTGTTTTGAGAAAAAGGAAAGAATACGGGTTCTTAACACGAATATTGAGAGAAAGAAAAATAGGCTACAAATGGAATAAGATAGAAGGAATATCAGTAACGTACAATTCAAAAACATATTTGATAAATACGCTTGCCAAGGCAAAAAACTTCTTAACAAAACTCCAAGAAGATTACCCAAGGAACAGAGAGTTAGAGATAAAGGACAACGAGAAGAAAGCAGGTAAAATAAACACTAGAGTGGGAAAAGCCCCAGAAGTACAGCAAAAGGGTAAAAAAAAACATAGAAGGCAGAGAGAGAAACAGGGAGGAACAAGAAGAAAGTCCGAGCGTAAAGACAACAGAAAAGAGGGGGGGGGAAAGAAACCGATACAAAATCGGAAAAAGGCAAAGAATCAGAAGAGTTAGAGCAGGAGATATTAAGAGGGATAGAAGGAAAGGAAGAGGAGATTCTAGAAACAGAGGGAGAAGTAGAAGAGTTTGTAGGTACAAGTAAGGGGAAATCAAAAATTACTGGAATTAAATAACAAAAAACATAAGAAATATATAGATTGGACTACAGATGAACAAAATCCTGAACTGGAACGTGAGAGGATTAAATAACCCACAAAAAAGAAAATTAATATTTCATTACCTAACAAAACAAAAGTTTGACATCATATGTTTACAAGAAACCCACATTAGAGAGCAAGATAAGAAACTGCTTATAAATAATAGATTAGGGAAGTCCTTTGCTACAAACTATGAAAAAAAGAAGAGGGGTGTAGTGATTTATGTCAACAATAAATATGAAGCCAAAGAGGTATTTAACGATCGAGAGGGGTATTACATAGGAGTAGCAATTCAACTAATAGATAAAAAAAATTTAATGGTTGGCATTTATGGACCCCAAGGAAATAAAGGGAAATTCTATCACAAATTATCTCAAGAATTGTTAAAATATGATTACGAAAATGTAATTCTAGCTGGTGATTGGAACGGAGTCTTGGATACCCATTTAGACAGATCACCCACAAATAACCGGAAGAAATGGCAGGGGAAACTACCAAAAGAGATAAATGAAATGATGGACCAATTATCCCTAACAGATATCTGGAGATTAAAGCACGGGCAGGAAAAAGACTATACCTATTATTCCGATCGTAATAAGTCATGGTCAAGGATAGATATGTACCTAATATCGAAAAATTTGGTAAAAGATATAAGAAAAACAGAAATTAGTCAAAAGACAATATCAGATCATAGCCCTGTAACTTCTGAATTGGGTATTAGAAAAAAAACCTATATATGGAGACTCAAGGATATATTATTAAAGAAAGATAAAACAATAGAGAAGATCAAAATGGTAATAAAACAATTCTTTAAAGAAAACCTAGACAAAGGAACTAATATCGACATAGTTTGGGATACCGCAAAAGCGGTAATAAGAGGACACCTTATTCAATTTGAGATTGAACTTAATAAACAAACAAACAAAAAAAAAACGAAGAAAAGGAATTGGAGCAAAAGATAAGAGAAAAAGAAAAAATTTTGAAGGACAAATTAGACGATGAGCAAACCAAGAAAGAATTGATAACGCTGAAGAGAAAATTTGAATCAAAAATAACAACTGAATTAGCAAATAAATTGAAATTTGTAAAACACAGGCATTTTGAAAATGCGAATAAACCCGACAAGTGGTTAGCTTACAGATTAAGAAAAGAAAAGGAGAAAAAAAATAATAACAGTAATAAAAATAGACCAAACAAGATATATAAAACAAAATGAAATCAGCAAAGTGTTTTACGATTATTATACTAAATTGTATAAGAATCAGGAAATATCCAAAGAAATGGATATTCAAATGAGAAAACATTTAGATAAAGAAGAAATACAGCAAATAACAGAGGAACAGAAAATGGAATTAGATAAAGAAATAACGAAATTAGAAATCAGAGAAGCGATAAGGAGAATGAAAACAGGTAAAGCGCCAGGCCCGGACGGATTTTCCGTCCTATTTTATAAAATGTTTGAAGAAGAAATAATTGAACCCTTATACATACTATTTAATGAAATAAATAGAGGAAAATGCCCTGACTCGTGGAAGAAAGCTGATATAATTTTGATACCCAAAGAAGGAAAAGATTTAACGTCACCATCAAATTATAGACCAATCTCTCTATTAAATATTGATTATAAGATTTTTTCAAACATACTTGCAGAGAGATTGAGAAAAATATTAAGAAATTGGATAGATGAAGACCAAAGCGGCTTTCTACCTAATAGACAAACAAAAGATAACTTGAGGGTAATAATGGACCTTTTAGAGTTCTATGAAAAACACAATGAGAGGAAATTATTATTGATATTTGCGGATGCCGAAAAGGCTTTTGACAGCATAAGATGGGATTTCATGATAGAAATGCTGAAAAGAATAAATATCGGAGATAAATATTTGGACTGGATAAGTAAGATATATACTAATCAGGAAGCCCAAGTTATAATTAATGGTGAAAAAACTAAGCCATGTAGAATTGAAAGAGGGACCCGTCAAGGCTGTCCACTATCCCAATTACTTTTTATTACAGTAATGGAAATTCTACTTAGGAAGGTAAAAAAAGACCAACAAATAAGGGGCTGGAAGTGGAGAGGATATGAATTCAAATACAGGGCCTATGCAGATGACATGGTCTTTATATTAGAAAACCCAAAAGAGAGCATAGAAAGGTTAATAGGGAAAATTGAAGAATTTGGTAAGTGGGCAGGTTTAAAAATAAATAAAGAAAAAACAATGATGTTAACAAAGAATGTACCAAAACAGGAAGGACAAACACTAGAGGAAATTACAGGTTACAAAATAGTTAAAAAAACAAAATACCTAGGTATTACTATATCAAATAAACATTCTGAACTGTTCGAAAACAACTACGTAAAGGCGTGGAACAGAATAAAAGAAGACTTAAAGAGATGGGGGAGACTAAATTTATCATTGTTGGGCAGAATAGCCTCATTTAAGATGAACATATTACCAAGGATTCTATACCTTTTTCAAAACATACCAATCATAATCAATGAAAAAATCTTCAAATTATGGAAAAAAGATTTAACGGATTTCATATGGCAAGGTAAAAAACCCAGGATCAAATATAACATATTAATAGATGTGAAAGAGAGAGGAGGTTTTACACTCCCAAATTTGCTTGTCTATTATCAAGCCTGTGCAATTTCCTGGATATCGGAATGGGTAACATTAAAAAACTTAAGATTACTATCACTAGAGGGCTTTAACGCGAGATTTGGCTGGCACGCCTATCTCTGGCACAATAAAGCATCAGTCCATAAAGAATTTACCCATCATTTTTTAAGAAGGGCCTTGTTAAAAGTATGGTTGGGATGGAGGAAAAAAATTTACATTAAGATACCACTATGGTTATCTAACCATGAGGCGTATTATAAGAAAGAAGACATACATAAAGGAAAGTGGCTGACGTATAAAGATCTATTAGAGAAAGAAGGGGATAGATATAGAATGAAGACGCAGGAAGAATTAAGGCTAGAGAATAAAGATTGTCACTGGCTTTTATATAGACAATTAATGGAAAAATTTAAAATCGATCAAAAACTTGAAGGCATAGCGACAGAAAATACGGAGTTGGATAAGCTGATGCAAGGGGGCAAAGAAAAAATAATAGCAAAAATATATAAATTACTTTTAGGACTAAGTCTGGAACAAGAAATTATTAAACCATATATGGTTACATGGGCACAAAACTTTGGGTATGAGATACGTTTAGAGCAGTGGGAAAAATTATGGGGGGGGGGGAAATATGTCCTTCACCAGAAGTTATATAATAAGGGAAAATGTATACAAAATGATAACCAGATGGCACTTGACACCGGTAAGATTGGCGAAAATCTATGGAAAAATGTCAGATCAGTGTTGGAAATGCCAGAAATCATCTGGTAGTTATTTTCATATATGGTGGAAGTGTCAGAAAGCAGAAAAATTCTGGATGAGGATTCATAAAATAGTTCAGAACTTGTTTGATACAAATTTCCCATGTGCCCCTGAGATTTACCTACTGAACATATTCGACAAGATAGATGCACAAATTCAAAGAAAATACTGGAAAGTTTTGTCTTATATGGTAACAACAGCAAGAATTATTTATGCCAAATATTGGAAAAAATCGGAAATACCAACACTGGAAGAATGGACTTTAAAACTCTTGGAAATGTATGAAATGGAAAGACTGACAGTCATAATAGAGGAAAACAAAACATTAAAAGAACTGGAAATATGGGAGATTTTGAACCCATTATGGGAGAACAAATGGGGAAAAGAAGCCAAAATAAAGACAAACTGAAGCTTAAATATATGTAAGAAACAAGTTAAAGTAAAAAATAAATTGTTAGGTATAGAATGTAGGTAAAAGAAAGTAGAGATGAGGGATAAACGGGAAGGAAGTAGGGGGAAGAACAGGCACAGAAAGCAAAATGGAGAAAGAAAAGAAATAAGGAAGTAACGGAGAATGAGAATGTGGTTAAGTATGAAAGGGGATAAGAATGGATGGAATAACATAAAGAGATATAATATAAGCAAATATTGTAAGTATACTAACAACAAAGAAGATAGAAATTATAAAGACGAGAGGTATGAACGTGTTTTATTTTTATTTTTATTTTATTGTCATCTGTAATGATAGCAGAAATGTATGTACAATATGTATTTGGAAAATGGAAATAAAAATGAATCCAGTATACCAGTTAGTCCAAAGATATTTTGCTACTTAAGGCAAAGAACAAAGTGACACTTCTCTACCCATTCCAATGAGAAAAACTAACAGGACTGCCATTTGTATTTTTTCTCTAGCACTGGCTATGGGGCAACCTCCTGTGTGGCATGTGAAGGCAGCACATTAGCTGGGGCTGGACACAAGATGGCTGTGTGGCCCACAGCTCTCTCTGCCAACCCTTGGCTGCAATCTAACATAATCTGATGCCTGAGGCAGGGCTCAGTATTCAAGTGGCCCTCATGGAAGGGCTTTGTCAAGCTAACCGTGGAATGGTGGTGTGCAACTTTGATGGGTCCGGGGTTTTAGCCCCTTCCCTGAAGCCTCCAGGAGATGCATCCCAGCTAAAATCTGTCAATACAGTTGCCCGCCCGCCATATCCATGGAACCAATATCCATGGTTTGAGTTATCCACAGGACCCAAAACAAAGACACATAGCATAAAGTCATCCTAGAATACGCCTAGAGAGTCATCCTCTCTAGACATCTTCTAGGTCCTCCAAGGCAACTCTTATGGAATTTCTTCACCAGAAGTCTGTTACTTTTAATAGGGTTCACTGTTATCTGAGATTTCCGGTATCCACGGTAAGTCTGGAAACCGAACTCCTGCAGTTACGGGGGTCTTACTATATACAAAGTAGAACTTCAGAAGGAATGGGTGGGTGGGGAATCTGAAGCAACCATTTTAAAATGAATTTCCCCCCCTGGTCTGGTCCTGCAGTTCAGTGGTGCAGTTTCAGGGGGACTGTAAAACACAAGGCATGTTGGTTTTATGTTGCACATCTCTGTCCTAGAGAAACAAACTTGTCTTAGTGAAAAAAGTTTAATTTTTAAATACCCACAATCCTATCTAATTCAAAGAGAATGGGTGACAGAGGATGGGCCATTTCACCATTCACCATCTATCCAAACTATCTAAAGGCAGGTTGAATAATTAACCAAGGACATCTCAATGCTTAGAAAAAAATATTCCCACTTGAGTGGGTACCAGCCTGTCTCGTCTCTTCCTCGTAGCCCCAAACAAACGGATCTGCTCTTTCTTTTAGACAGGAAAGAAGTATGGTTTGGAAACTACTTTGAAAGAAAGGCATGCAATTGTGATTACAAAACATTCAGAACAACAAAATGCTGTTACTTGTTTTCTTTACCTGTCATCTGCATTTATTAGTCACATGGAAACACGGAGGTCATGCACTCCACGAAAAATTCCACGAATTCCTTGTGAATTGCTGGGAAAAAGGGGAACTGCCATCAGACCTCCGAGATGCAGTCATCATCACCCTGTACAAGAAAAAAGGAGCAAAATCCAACTGCTCAAACTATCGAGGCATAACACTGCTCTCTATTGCTGGAAAAATCCTTGCAAGGATACTCCTGAACAGATTAGTTCCTGCTATTGCAGAAGAACTTCTCCCTGAAAGCCAATGTGGCTTCAGAGCCAATAGGAGTACTACAGACATGGTATTTGCCCTTAGGCAACTGCAAGAAAAATGTAGAGAGCAGAACAAGGGTCTCTATGTAACATTTGTCGACCTCACCAAAGCCTTCAACACTGTAAGTAGAAAAGGTCTGTGGCAGATCCTGGAAAGACTAGGATGCCCCCCAAATTCCTTAAAATGATTATCTTGCTACACGAGGGACAGCGTGGTCAAGTCAGATATGGCGATGCTCTTTCAGAGCCCTTTCTAATAACTAATGGAGTGAAGCAAGGTTGTGTTCTTGCACCAACTTTATTTACAATCTTCTTTAGCACGATGCTCCAAAGGGCTATGGCAGAGCTTGAAGAAGACAACGGCATCTATATACGTTACCGTACTGATGGTAGCTTGTTTAACTTAAGCCGTCTGAGGGCTCACACTAAGACTCTAAGCTATCTAGTCTGTGAGCTGCTCTTCGCTGATGATGCTGCCCTTGTTGCCCACACAGAAGCAGCTCTGCAGCGCTTAACATCCTGCTTTGCAACAGCTGCAGAGCTGTTTGGGCTGGAAGTCAACCTGAAGAAAACAAAAGTTCATTACCAGCCTGCACCACAGGACGAACACCACCATCTCCATATTGCTGTCGGCAACTCTGTGCTCAAGTCCGTTCAGCAGTTCACCTACCTGGGAAGCATCATCTCCTCAGATGCCAAGATTGACAAAGAGATTGATCACAGATTAGCAAAGGCATATAGTGCATTTGGAAGACTTCACAAAAGAGTCTGGAGCAATAAACACCTGAGGCAAAGCACAAAAATCAGTGTGTATAGAGCCATCGTACTGTCTATCCTCCTTTATGGATCTGAAACATGGGTCACCTATCGCCACCACCTACGACTCCTCGAGCGCTTTCATCAGCGCTGTCTACGCACAATCCTACATATACACTGGACTGACTATGTGACAAATGTTGCTGTCCTTGAGCAAACAGGGACCACCAGCATTGAGGCCATGATATTGAGAACACAGCTGCGCTGGGCAGGGCACGTTTCTAGGATGGAGGAGTATCGCCTCCCCAAAATACTACTCTACGGTGAACTCGCCACGGGTCAGCGTAAGAGGGGCGCTCCAAAAAAGCGATACAAAGACTCCCTGAAACAACATCTCAGGCTTGGCCAAATTGATCACCAACAGTGGTCCGCCCTGGCCTCACATCGGGAGGCATGGAGACGCACTATCCATAATGCTGCAGCCTTATTTGAGAACTCACGATGAACAAGTCTTGAAGAGAAACGACAACGCAGAAAGAATCACAACCCAAAAACATCACCCAAGGAGACCTTCTGCTGTGCTTTTTGCAACCGGACTTGTTTATCTTGGATTGGCCTTTTTAGTCATCAGTGCGCTTTGCAAGATACAGCACTTCATCTGAGAAACACAGAAATGTTCACAGCCCTCTTACCTGGTCATGCTGCAAAGAAAAAGAAAGAAAAGATTACACAGAGCCCTGGAATACAGAGGAAGAGGGCCAGGTGGTTTCCCTCCCTTACCTGAGGCAGCTGCGGGGTGGCTCTTTCCATCCCATCACCAAACCAAGATGATCCAAAGCCTGCCTTTATTGCCACCGTACTGTCTGTAGGGGAGACAAAGGAGGCATAAACTAGGTCATCTCCCAGATTTCTGTAGCTCCTGCAGTCATTTCTTTATTAAAATCTTTGTACCTTGCCCTCTGTATCTCAGGGCGGTGTAGAAGTAAAATCACTAAGCTTTTTAAAACAAGTGAAAACAATAAAAATAGTTCAAAATAATACATGTAATGAGTTTTAAAACCAAATATAGTTTAGAACCATGTGCCTGAGTATTTTAATAAATCAATAAGACCCTGAAAGCTTTAATAAACAGCCCAGTTTTTATTGGGCACCAAAATAAAGCCAGTATCAGCTCCAATCAGGCCTCCAAGGAGAAGGCATTCCAAGCTGGGGTGCCACCACTGAGAAGACCCTCTTTTATATCCTCACACATCATAATGACCCCACTGAGGTGGGGCACTGAAGGCCTCTCCAGCAGACCTCAATCCTTTATAGTCATGCACTGTAAAGGAAGGGAAAGCTGAGTTTCAGGACAGCAATAGCAATAGCACTTCTATTTCTATACCGTTTATCAATGCAAAGCACTCCCTAAGCAGTTTACAATATGTTAGCTAACTGCCCCCAACAAGCCAGGTACTCATTTTACCAACCTACAGAAGGATGGAAGGCTGAGTCAACCTTGGAGCCCTTTAGGACAGAACTTGCAACGTTGTGGCTGCAGTACCGGCATTTAACCACTGCGCCACCAGGGCTTCCTACAGCTGACAGAATAGATAGGAAGACATATTATATATACATAGTAAATACTTTTTCATGCCTTTTGTAATTATGAACTGTGTCAAGCTTTTGGGAAGCAATATGTTGACCATATCGCTATTAAATGCAATTTCAGTCTTTAACGTTATTTTCCTTCATGCTCTTCCTTCCTTCAAGATTCTTAACAGACCTAATGTTTACGCACTAGATATCTAAGAGATTGATCTATCAGACTATGAATTCTGCCAGTAGATTTGCCTGGAGGCTGATTAATTTAACCCAATGAACAGAAGCTTGTAAGTTTACCGTACAACCCCATCAACTCCCAAATAATAAATACCCCAGGCACATCCCTAAGCAGATAGCTCCTGTTCTCTTCTCTTCCTCAGAGCACTGGAGAAATGGCTCTTCTTCTTCCAGACAGGCAATGAGGACTGGTTTAGGAAATTCTTGCAAAGAAAGAGACAAGCCGGTGACTAGAAATATTCAGGCACTCAAAATCCAACCTTTTTACTTACTTTGATCAAGATTTCGTGCGTGGCAGGGGGTTGGACTGGATGGCCCTCGTGGTCTCTTCCAACTCTACGATTCTATGATTCTATGATTTTATGTGTTCCACTGTCAAACAGCTCTTACCATTAGGAAGTTCTTCCTAAAATTTAGGTGGAATCTGCCACTCTATATCAGTCTACCAGGCAGTTGCCCTCAAAATTCTGGATTATAACCACCATCATCTGTGTTGAACAAGGCCACTAGTTAAGAGAGCTCAGAGTCAACCGCTTAAACATACCTTGAGGGCATCAAATTGGAGAAGATCTTTGTATGCCGGGGGCTGAAGAGCTTAGTTTGGAGTGGTTAGGGTGCTCAGTTGGCACTGTAACCTGGGTTGTAGTCTGCACCCAATCCAAACTTGAGCCAGCCACCCTCTCTTTGAGCCTGACCTACCTCACAGGAGTGTTAGGAAGAGAAAATGGGAGGAAGAGAGCCATGCTTTCAGTTCATTGGATGAAAGGTACGAATATAAAGAAATATTGTTAGACTGCATCTCCCAGCCTTCCTCATGACTGGTAGCAAGGGCTAATGGGAGCTGCAGTTCATAGGAGGAGGACACTAATTCACAGCAGCTTTCATTTGTCTTCATGTGTTTTTTTTCAAGATTGCAGGCATGCGAAGATATCCACGTTCATTTTACAAACGGGCATGTCTGCGAATCAAGATGGTGGGTGCGAGTGAATTACTCACATTTTTATTATCACCACTTGCTGCCACCAAACAGTTTTTTTTTTAAAGCATATCCAAGGTGCGGAAGTGCGATAGTCCTCTTAAATAGAAAAAAATGGGAGAGGAGGCCGTTTCATCACCTGAGCACACAATCGTTACAGTGAAAATCCAACATGGAGATTATGGGCACTTGCATTGTTACCAGGCTCCGCCCCCTGTGCACATCTGATCAATCAGCTTTCCGTTTCCTCAATTATTGGGACTGCACACCAATATGAATTGGTTGTCCCAATGAACAAGAATGCAATTCCCCATAGAGCTTTTTTAAAATTTCAGAGAAATCCATGAAGGCTTTTCCTGAGATGTTTTTGACATTTTCTTCCCCCCTCCTTCCAAATACAGCAGATTGATGCAGCATCTAATTAAGATAAATCATATTCTCCTCACATTCTATGAGGAGTATTTTCACCATATAGACAACGCCCCAGTTTTCATCTATGAAATGATGGAGAGTATGAACCTGTAGGAAAGCCAAAAGCCAGGCGTGGAGGCAACAGCATCCCCCCATTCTTTGTCCTCGGGGCCTGATTGTCAGTGCCAGGTTTGTAGAAACTATATCTCTACAAACCGGTCACCTTGAGTATCTAAGAATTTCCTCCTGGTGATCAGACGAAGGTGAATGTTGATTCTGTTTGTTCTTGTAGTCAGCAAACTGCTAGCATTGAATTCTGAGGATGAGTTGACTCATTTCTTTTAAAATCATAGAATCACAGAGTTGGAAAAGACCACAAGGGCCATCCCATCCAACCCCCTGCCATGCAGGAATACACAATCAAATAATTCCCAACAGATGCCCATCCAGCCTCTGTTTAAACACCTCTAAAGAAGGAGACTCCACCACACTACGAGGCAGTGTATTCCACTTCCGAACAGCTCTTACGTGGGCTAATAAATCAGAGTCAAGCTATGTGATATATTCAGTTCAACTTCACTGGAAATTTTGAAAGGGCAATTGGTGAGCCACCTCTCAAGGAATGGCTTTACCTGTGGAATATGGCACTGGGTTGGGCCAAGTGGCCCATGTGGTCTCTTCCAAATCTGTGAGTCTATGTACAGTCCCCCTCTGAATCTGGACACGAATGCACAGGTGAGAGGGATTTAAGCTTCCTCACCATCTAGCATTTATTTCCAAATTCACCCCATTTGATGTTGTTTTCTTTTTTATCTTGCATGTTGAGTGGGAGTTAAATTTATAGATAAAAGTCCAGATGGAGTGGCAGATTTAGGAGGGGCACATAATTGCCACCCTGTGCCACTTTAGTATACTTTACTCTACCTTTAACTTTATTGTTGCACTCATAACCCGGAAACATCACCCAAGGAAACCTTCTGCTGTGCTTTCTGCAACCGGACTTGTTTATCTCGGATTGGCCTTTTTAGTCATCAGCACGCTTGCAGAAAGCGTGGGATGAGTCCTTCCTGAATCTTCGTTTGCAAAGAAAAGCCAGAGAGAGAGAGAGGGAGGGAGAGGGAGAGGGAGGGAGAGAGAGAGAGAGAGAGAGAGAGAGATTTTCTTATGGCCTCTTGTATTTCTGCTGCTACTTCTGACAACTTGCTCTTTCAATGCTTGCATATTAAGGAAGAGTTCCATTCATTCAATGAGGAATCCATTCTTTTGACAGGTCTTGCCTACAGAAGCTTGTTTAAGACTGACCACACACACTGCTTGCAAAGCAAGCTATGAGGGGAGAAAAGTCACCAAGCCAATTGAGAGAATTTGCAAGCAGTGGGTAGGTGGGCACAGGCGCCTGAAAGCAGTCCCTAGTGAGCCCCTGTAAACCCCTCATGTTCCCTACTGGGTTCTGCTTTTCGACCAGTTCTGGTTTCTGACACTGCCTAACCTGTTGGATAAGTGGGGGGCTTCCTGTATTTTGTTTTTACAGTAGATGGTTGAGAGCTGTGGTCCCCAAACTTGGGTCTCCAGATGTTAATGAGAGTTCCCCTCCCAGAATCTCCAGTAGCACAGCCAATTACGAGAAATCCTGGGAGTTGTGGCCCAACAACGTTTGGGAACCCAAGTTCAGGAGCAACAGCTGTAATGCAGTTTTCAAAGGGCAACATGAAGAATAGAGCAAGGCCTGGAGTTTGAGGAATTGTGACATCACCAGCACTCTGCCAATCCCTGAAGCTCACTTTACCTCAGCAAGTCATGCTCCTGGCTTTTTGTGACATCATAAACCCAGATGAGTATATGACTAAACAGGGTGAGGCACTCAGACAGACTCACTGAAGCACGCGGACCAAGATGGATGTCAGGTGGTAGTGAAGGAGATCCAGCAGACTGAAACCAGCCAGTGAGATGAGAAAGTAAGTCCCCTCATTGGGTTGACTTGCTAAGTGGGAGGCGAGTTTGCAGCCAGAAGCTGGTGGATATCCAGAGCCTGAAGCTGGCCGATGTCGGCCGACGGACCTGGTGGAAACTGGTGGATGTTGGTGGACAGAAGCTGGTGGAGTTTGCATTCGGAAGCTGGCGGAAGTCGTAAGGCAGAAGCTGGCGGATGTTTGCAGATGTAAGCTGGTGGAAGTTCACCTTCGGAAGCCAGCTGGCGGACGCTGGTGGATATCTGTGGATTGAAGCTGGGGTGTGTCTGTGCGTGAAAGGAGAGTGACTGGTATCTGGATTGATGTTCCTTCCGGGATGTCACTGGGTGTATGTTTGTGTGTGTGAGTGAGGCGGAGAGTGTGGTCGAGGCGAGTGTGTGTGTGTCTGTGTGAGAGAATGTGAACTGGTGGATATTCGTGGGTGGAAGCTGGTGGAAGTTGGCAGGTGGAAGTCAGGGATGAAGTCGCCAGACAGAAGCCGGGGGATGCGCCTGGTTGAAGCTGGAGGAAGGCAGCGGATGAGCCCACCCCACTTACCCTTTGTCTTCTTGCCTTGC
Organism: Gambelia wislizenii; assembly: GCA_030847615.1. NCBI lineage: Eukaryota > Metazoa > Chordata > Lepidosauria > Squamata > Crotaphytidae > Gambelia > Gambelia wislizenii. The sequence continues at coordinate 36,182,519 of JAUMIR010000002.1, forward strand.
AGGAATGAGAAACTTTGTCTCTACGCATTTTCTGAGACTCCCTGAGACACACCATCTTATGGAAGCTACACTGGTCTGGGTCTGCTCAGTCCCTGGGTGGAAGACCAACAGAAAAACCCACACACCATTTCTTTGTGTTCTATGATTGAAAAATAAAATTTTGAGAACCCTACCATTAGTGTCTCTCTGGCCTATGTTTCTATATATCCTTTTGTGGTAATTATTTGTATAATGTAGCAAATTACTTGTTGTAAATAGCAAAGATGTTTTACGTGTCATTTTATCATCCTCACTCCCTCCTCCAGTACTCTGTGGTACTCTGTGGTTGGCTATTAACAAAGCAGGAGGAATGCCAAGGAATATTCCAAAGAACAGCTGGCACACATAAAGGAATGGGATAAGGGGAGACGGTGGGGTGGAAACAAGGAAATACTCTGAGGTTCTTTCAGTTGAACATTTTGAGCTTTGGTTAGAGGCTGGATTATTGTAATGTACAGGGATATTTCTCTAGCTAGAATCTTCCTTTATGGTTATGAAACTTACTAAATTTAGCAGTTTGTTATTGGTGGTTTACGAGACAAGGAATGCTAGTAAAAGCTGTGTGTTTCCTTTACAGACTGGCCCAAACAGTCCTTCATGATCCTGGCTTGTTGGTTCCCCAAATGGAAGCCCCACCTGATAGCTCTAGTGCAGTGGTTCTCAACCTGTGGGTCCCCAGATATTGTTGGACTACAATTTCCTGGAGCCCTCTGAGGTCTCACCTTGACAGCCAGGCGGTCTTCCCAGTCATTAGTGAGGCTGTAGGTTTGAACTCACAGCCTCACTAATGACTGGGAGGAACACCTGGCTGTCAAGGTGAGACCTCAGAGGGCTGCTGGGAATGGTAGTCCAAAAATATCTGGGGACCCACAGGTTGAGAACGACTGCTGTAGTGTGTACCTTAATTGTCTGTGGTGCCAGAGAGGTCTTTGGGTACAACCTGGTTGCAGAGGGACATTAGTTTAAAAGCCTCCAAAGAGGGTGACCACCACACTCTGAAGGAGTGTATTCCATTGTTGAACAGCTCTTACCATCAGGAAGTTCTTCCTAATGTTTAGTGGAATCTCTTTTGTGGTAGAGCTCTGTGTCCTAGTCTTTGGAGCAGCAGAAAGCAAGCTTGCTCCATCCACAATGTGACATATGTTCAAATATTTAAATGTGGCTATCATGTCCCCTCTTAACCTTCTCTTCTCCAGGCTAAACATAACAAGCTTTTTTTTAAAAAAGTCATTTAGTTTAAACCAAGGTGATTTGTTTTAAACCAACCAACCCTGTTTCGAAGTAGGCCAAATGTTCATGTTTCTATCCACGTTGTACTCTGCCACCTACTTCCTTTTCATGCTCTAACTCTGAAAGCATGAGAACTCCCAGAGCTAAAGCCCATCTGGTCCTGGGAAAGAGTTATAATCTCCTACACGTCCCTAGTTACAACACATGGTCTTCTCTTGCTTCCAGTATACCAGTTAGTCAGGGACTTCCGGTGGAGACGGCGTCGGGAGACACAGGCTCTCCAGAAGCTCCCGAGAACCTGCCGCAAAACTCGGGTATTACCACCCCATAACAAAGCAGAGGGTGGTGAATCTTGTCCTTGGTATTGGACAAACGGACAGGGCGATGAAAGGTTGCGTGGTCCAGGCTAAAGAGGTGGATAACACCTCCGAAACCTGTTTAGACCCGCGAAGACCGAAACGCCATTTCCCCGCCCGAGCGAAGCTACCGCTTGACGGCTTAAGAGACGCCACCACTTTTAACGAAATAGCGTGAGTTTTTACTATGCAGAGAGCAAGTTTCTTTTCATTAATCCATTTAAAACCCCTTAATGATTAAGTCTACATTTCAGACAAAATAAATAAGACAGAAATCAAGTGAATGTAACTTGATTCGGAAACAGGGGGGGAAAGGGACGACCTTAAGAACTAAGAAGACTACAGTCTTGATACAGGAGAGAGGAAAGCGGGAAGCACAGTCAGAGAACTGTAAAGGAGGAATTGCTAATATAGTAGAGAATGGAAAAGTAACTGAGACAAATTAATCCAAAACAGAGGAATACAGTGAAGCAAAGTAAAAGACTCTGTACGGAAAATACATTCTAAGGGATTTAAAACAAGGACAATGAAAGTGAAGGAGCTAAACTATTCAGAATTGACTCGTGGATAGTGAGGAAGAACAAGCTACCACGTGATATAGTAGTTTACTTTATTAGAGAAAGGGTTAAAGATATAGTGATCCAGCAGAGCTTAAAGGAAAATCTGATTGTAGAAGGAGTGGAGGTAAAAATTTACAAGGACATTCCGACAAGTGTTTTGAGAAAAAGGAAAGAATACGGGTTCTTAACACGAATATTGAGAGAAAGAAAAATAGGATACAAATGGAATAAGATAGAAGAAATATCAGTAACGTACAATTCAAAAACATATTTGATAAATACGCTTGCCAAGGCAAAAAACTTCTTAACAAAACTCCAAGAAGATTATCCAAGGAACAGAGAGTTAGAGATAAAGGACAACGAGAAGAAAGCAGGTAAAATAAACACTAGAGTGGGAAAAGCCCCAGAAGTACAGCAAAAGGGTAAAAAAAAACATCGAAGGCAGAGAGAAACAGGGAGGAACAAGAAGAAAGTCCGAGCGTAAAGACAACAGAAAAGAGGGGGGGGAAAGAAACCGATACAAAATCGGAAAAAGGCACAGAATCAGAAGAGTTAGAGCAGGAGATATTAAGAGGGATAGAAGGAAAGGAAGAGGAGATTCTAGAAACAGAGGGAGAAGTAAAAGAGTTTGTAGGTACAAGTAAGGGGAAATCAAAAATTACTGGAATTAAATAACAAAAAACATAAGAAATATATAGATCGGACTACAGATGAACAAAATCCTGAATTGGAACGTGAGAGGATTAAATAACCCACAAAAAAGAAAATTAATATTTCATTACCTAACAAAACAAAAATTTGACATCATATGTTTACAAGAAACCCACGTTAGAGAGCAAGATAAGAAACTGCTTATAAATAATAGATTAGGGAAGTCCTTTGCTACAAACTATGAAAAAAAGAAGAGGGGTGTAGTGATTTATGTCAACAATAAATATGAAGCCAAAGAGGTATTTAACGATCGAGAGGGGTATTACATAGGAGTAGAAATTCAACTAATAGATAAAAAAATTTTAATGGTTGGCATTTATGGACCCCAAGGAAATAAAGGGAAATTCTATCACAAATTATCTCAAGAATTGTAAAAATATGATTACGAAAATTTAATTCTAGCTGGTGATTGGAACGGAGTCTTGGATACCCATTTAGACAGATCACCCACAAATAACCGGAAGAAATGGCAGGGGAAACTACCAAAAGAGATAAATGAAATGATGGACCAATTATCCCTAACAGATATCTGGAGATTAAAGCACGGGCAGGAAAAAGACTATACCTATTATTCCGATCGTTATAAGTCATGGTCAAGGATAGATATGTACCTAATATTGGAAAATTTGGTAAAAGATATAAGAAAAACAGAAATTAGTCAAAAGACAATATCAGATCATAGCCCTGTAACTTTAGAATTGGGTATTAGAAAAAAAAACCTATATATGGAGACTCAAGGATATATTATTAAAGAAAGATAAAACAATAGAGAAGGTCAAAATGGTAATAAAACAATTCTTTAAAGAAAACCTAGACAAAGGAACTAATTTCGACATAGTTTGGGATACCGCAAAAGCGGTAATAAGAGGACATCTTATTCAATTTGAGATTGAACTTAATAAACAAAAAAAACGAAGAAAAGGAATTGGAGCAAAAGATAAGAGAAAAAGAAAAAATTTTGAAGGACAAATTAGACGATGAGCAAACCAAGAAAGAATTGATAATGCTGAAGAGAAAATTTGAATCAAAAATAACAACTGAATTAGCAAATAAATTGAAATTTGTAAAACACAGGCATTTTGAAAATGCGAATAAACCCGGCAAGTGGTTAGCTTACAGATTAAGAAAAGAAAAGGAGAAAAAAATAATAACAGTAATAAAAATAGACCAAACAAGATATATATAACAAAATGAAATCAGCAGAGTGTTTTACGATTATTATACTAAATTGTATAAGAATCAGGAAATATCCAAAGAAATGGATATTCAAATGAGAAAATATTTAGATAAAGAAGAAATACAGCAAATAACAGAGGAACAGAAAATGGAATTAGATAAAGAAATAACGAAATTAGAAATCAGAGAAGCGATAAGGAGAATGAAAACAGGTAAAGTGCCAGGCCTGGACGGATTTTCCGTCCTATTTTATAAAATGTTTGAAGAAGAAATAATTGAACCCTTATACATACTATTTAATGAAATAAATAGAGGAAAATGCCCTGACTCGTGGAAGAAAGCTGATATAATTTTGATACCCAAAGAAGGAAAAGATTTAACGTCACCATCAAATTATAGACCAATCTCTCTATTAAATATTGATTATAAGATTTTTTTCAAACATACTTGCAGAGAGATTGAGAAAAATATTAAGAAATTGGATAGATGAAGACCAAAGCGGCTTTCTACCTAATAGACAAACAAAAGATAACTTGAGGGTAATAATGGACCTTTTAGAGTTCTATGAAAAACACAATGAGAGGAAATTATTATTGATATTTGCGGATGCCGAAAAGGCTTTTGACAGCATAAGATGGGATTTCATGATAGAAGTGCTGAAAAGAATAAATATCGGAGATAAATATTTGGACTGGATAAGTAAGATATATACTAATCAGGAAGCCCAAGTTATAATTAACGGTGAAAAAACTAAGCCATGTAGAATTGAAAGAGGGACCCGTCAAGGCTGTCCACTATCCCAATTACTTTTTATTACAGTAATGGAGATTCTACTTAGGAAGGTAAAAAAAGACCAACAAATAAGCGGCTGGAAGTGGAGAGGATATGAATTCAAATACAGGGCCTATGCAGATGACATGGTCTTTATATTAGAAAACCCAAAAGAGAGCATAGAAAGGTTAATAGGGAAAATTGAAGAATTTGGTAAGTGGGCAGGTTTAAAAATAAATAAAGAAAAAACAATGATGTTAACAAAGAATGTACCAAAACAGGAAGGACAAACACTAGAGGAAATTACAGGTTACAAAATAGTTAAAAAAAAAACAAAATACCTAGGTATTACTATATCAAATAAACATTCTGAACTGTTCGAAAACAACTACGTAAAGGCGTGGAACAGAATAAAAGAAGACTTAAAGAGATGGGGGAGACTAAATTTATCATTGTTGGGCAGAATAGCCTCATTTAAGATGAACATATTACCAAGGATTCTATACCTTTTTCAAAACATACCAATCATAATCAATGAAAAAATCTTCAAATTATGGAAAAAAGATTTAACGGATTTCATATGGCAAGGTAAAAAACCCAGGATCAAATATAACATATTAATAGATGTGAAAGAGAGAGGAGGTTTGACATTCCCAAATTTGCTTGTCTATTATCAAGCCTGTGCAATTTCCTGGATATCGGAATGGGTAACATTAAAAAACTTAAGATTACTATCACTAGAGGGCTTTAACGCGAGATTTGGCTGGCACGCCTATCTCTGGCACAATAAAGCATCAGTCCATAAAGAATTTACCCATCATTTTTTAAGAAGGGCCTTGTTAAAAGTATGGTTGGGATGGAGGAAAAAAATTTACATTAAGATACCACTGTGGTTATCTAACCATGAGGCGTATTATAAGAAAGAAGACATACATAAAGGAAAGTGGCTGACGTATAAAGATCTATTAGAGAAAGAAGGGGATAGATATAGAATGAAGACGCAGGAAGAATTAAGGCTAGAGAATAAAGATTGTCACTGGCTTTTATATAGACAATTAATGGAAAAATTTAAAATCGATCAAAAACTTGAAGGCATAGCGACAGAAAATACGGAGTTGGATAAGCTGATGCAAGGGGGCAAAGAAAAAATAATAGCAAAAATATATAAAGTACTTTTAGGACTAAGTCTGGAACAAGAAATTATTAAACCATATATGGTTACATGGGCACAAAACTTTGGGTATGAGATACGTTTAGAGCAGTGGGAAAAATTATGGGGGGGGGGAAATATGTCCTTCACCAGAAGTTATATAATAAGGGAAAATGTATACAAAATGATAACCAGATGGCACTTGACACCGGTAAGATTGGCGAAAATCTATGGAAAAATGTCAGATCAGTGTTGGAAATGCCAGAAATCATCTGGTAGTTATTTTCATATATGGTGGAAGTGTGAGAAAGCAGAAAAATTCTGGAGGAGGATTCATAAAATAGTTCAGAACTTGTTTGATACAAATTTCCCATGTGCCCCTGAGATTTACCTACTGAACATATTCGACAAGATAGATGCACAAATTCAAAGAAAATACTGGAAAGTTTTGTCTTATATGGTAACAACAGCAAGAATTATTTATGCCAAATATTGGAAAAAATCGGAAATACCAACACTGGAAGAATGGACTTTAAAACTCTTGGAAATGTATGAAATGGAAAGACTGACAGTCATAATAGAGGAAAACAAAACATTAAAAGAACTGGAAATATGGGAGATTTTGAACCCATTATGGGAGAACAAATGGGGAAAAGAAGCCAAAATAAAGACAAACTGAAGCTTAAATATATGTAAGAAACAAGTTAAAGTAAAAAATAAATTGTTAGGTATAGAATGTAGGTAAAAGAAAGTAGAGATGAGGGATAAATGGTAAGGAAGTAGGGGGAAGAACAGGCACAGAAAGCAAAATGGAGAAAGAAAAGAAATAAGGAAGTAACGGAGAATGAGAATGTGGTTAAGTATGAAAGGGGATAAGAATGGATGGAATAACATAAAGAGATATAATATAAGCAAATATTGTAAGTATACTAACAACAAAGAAGATAGAAATTATAAAGACGAGAGGTATGAACGTGTTTTATTTTTATTTTTATTTTATTGTCATCTGTAATGATAGCAGAAATGTATGTACAATATGTATTTGGAAAATGGAAATAAAAATGAATCCAGTATACCAGTTAGTCCAAAGATATTTTGCTACTTAAGGCAAAGAACAAAGTGACACTTCTCTAACCATTCCAATGAGAAAAACTAACAGGACTGCCATTTGTATTTTTTCTCTAGCACTGGCTATGGGGCAACCTCCTGTGTGGCATGTGAAGGCGGCACATTAGCTGGGGCTGGACACAAGATGGCTGTGTGGCCCACAGCTCTCTCTGCCAACCCTTGGCTGCAATCTAACATAATCTGATGCCTGAGGCAGGGCTCAGTATTCAAGTGGCCCTCATGGAAGGGCTTTGTCAAGCTAACCGTGGAATAGTGGTGTGCAACTTTGATGGGTCCAGGTTTTTAGCCCCTTCCCTGAAGCCTCCAGGAGATGCATCCCAGCTAAAATCTGTCAATACAGTTGCCCGCCCGCCATATCCATGGAACCAATATCCATGGTTTGAGTTATCCACAGGACCCAAAACAAAGACACATAGCATAAAGTCATCCTAGAATACGCCTAGAGAGTCATCCTCTCTAGACATCTTCTAGGTCCTCCAAGGCAACTCTTATGGAATTTCTTCACCAGAAGTCTGTTACTTTTAATAGGGTTCACTGTTATCTGAGATTTCCGGTATCCACGGTAAGTCTGGAAACCGAACTCCTGCAGTTACGGGGGTCTGACTATATACAAAGTAGAACTTCAGAAGGAATGGGTCGGTGGGGAATCTGAAGCAACCATTTTAAAATGAGGTTTTCCCCCTGGTCTGGTCCTGCAATTCAGTGGTGCAGTTTCAGGGGGACTGTAAAACACAAGGCATGTTGGTTTTATGTTGCACGTCTCTGTCCTAGAGAAACAAACTTGTCTTAGTGAAAAAAGTTTAATTTTTAAATACCCACAATCCTATCTAATTCAAAGAGAATGGGTGACAGAGGATGGGCAATTTCACCATTCACCATCTATCCAAACTATCTAAAGGCAGGTTGAATAATTAACCAAGGACATCTCAATGCTTAGAAAAAAATATTCCCACTTGAGTGGGTACCAGCCTGTCTCGTCTCTTCCTCATAGCCCCAAACAAACGGATCTGCTCTTTCTTTTAGACAGGAAAGAAGTATGGTTTGGAAACTACTTTGAAAGAAAGGCATGCAATTGTGATTACAAAACATTCAGAACAACAAAATGCTGTTACTTGTTTTCTTTACCTGTCATCTGCATTTATTAGTCACATGGAAACACGGAGGTCATGCACTCCACGAAAAATTCCACGAATTCCTTGTGAATTGCTGGGACAAAGGGGAACTGCCATCAGACCTACGAGGTGCAGTCATCATCACCCTGTACAAGAAAAAAGGAGCAAAATCCGATTGCTCAAACTATTGAGGCATAACACTGCTCTCTATTGCTGGAAAAATCCTTGCAAGGATACTCCTGAACAGATTAGTTCCTGCTATTGCAGAAGAACTTCTCCCTGAAAGCCAATGTGGCTTCAGAGCCAATAGGAGTACTACAGACATGGTATTTGCCCTTAGGCAACTGCAAGAAAAATGTAGAGAGCAGAACAAGGGTCTCTATGTAACATTTGTCGACCTCACCAAAGCCTTCAACACTGTAAGTAGAAAAGGTCTGTGGCAGATCCTGGAAAGACTAGGATGTCCCCCCAAATTCCTTAAAATGATTATCTTGCTACACGAGGGACAGCGTGGTCAAGTCAGATATGGCGATGCTCTTTCAGAGCCCTTTCTAATAACTAATGGAGTGAAGCAAGGTTGTGTTCTTGCACCAACTTTATTTACAATCTTCTTTAGCACGATGCTCCAAAGGGCTATGGCAGAGCTTGAAGAAGACAACGGCATCTATATACGTTACCGTACTGATGGTAGCTTGTTTAACTTAAGCCGTCTGAGGGCTCACACTAAGACTCTAAGCTATCTAGTCTGTGAGCTGCTCTTCGCTGATGCTGCTGCCCTTGTTGCCCACACAGAAGCAGCTCTGCAGCGCTTAACATCCTGCTTTGCAACAGCTGCAGAGCTGTTTGGGCTGGAAGTCAACCTGAAGAAAACAAAAGTTCATTACCAGCCTGCACCACAGGACGAACACCACCATCTCCATATTGCTGTCGGCAACTCTGTGCTCAAGTCCGTTCAGCAGTTCACCTACCTGGGAAGCATCATCTCCTCAGATGCCAAGATTGACAAAGAGATTGATCACAGATTAGCAAAGGCATATAGTGCATTTGGAAGACTTCACAAAAGAGTCTGGAGCAATAAACACCTGAGGCAAAGCACAAAAATCAGTGTGTATAGAGCCATCGTACTGTCTATCCTCCTTTATGGATCTGAAACATGGGTCACCTATCGCCACCACCTACGACTCCTCGAGCGCTTTCATCAGCGCTGTCTACGCACAATCCTACATATACACTGGACTGACTATGTGACAAATGTTGCTGTCCTTGAGCAAGCAGGGACCACCAGCATTGAGGCCATGATATTGAGAACACAGCTGCGCTGGGCAGGGCACGTTTCTAGGATGGAGGAGTATCGCCTCCCAAAAATACTACTCTACGGTGAACTCGCCACGGGTCAGCGTAAGAGGGGCGCTCCAAAAAAGCGATACAAAGACTCCCTGAAACAACATCTCAGGCTCGGCCAAATTGATCACCAACAGTGGTCCGCCCTGGCCTCACATCGGGAGGCATGGAGACGCACTATCCATAATGCTGCAGCCTTATTTGAGAACTCACGATGAACAAGTCTTGAAGAGAAACGACAACGCAGAAAGAATCACAACCCAAAAACATCACCCAAGGAGACCTTCTGCTGTGCTTTTTGCAACCGGACTTGTTTATCTTGGATTGGCCTTTTTAGTCATCAGCGCGCTTTGCAAGATACAGCACTTCATCTGAGAAACACAGAAATGTTCACAGCCCTCTTACCTGGTCGTGCTGCAAAGAAAAAGAAAGAAAAGATTACACAGAGCCCTGGAATACAGAGGAAGAGGGCCAGGTGGTTTCCCTCCCTTACCTGAGGCAGCTGCGGGGTGGCTCTTTCCATCCCATCACCAAACCAAGATGATCCAAAGCCTGCCTTTATTGCCACCGTACTGTCTGTAGGGGAGACAAAGGAGGCATAAACTAGGTCATCTCCCAGATTTCTGTAGCTCCTGCAGTCATTTCTTTATTAAAATCTTTATACCTTGCCCTCTATATCTCAGGGCGGTGTAGAAGTAAAATCACTAAGCTTTTTAAAACAAGTCCAAACAATAAAAATAGTTCAAACAAGTGAAAACAATAAAAATAGTTCAAAATAATACATGTAATGAGTTTTCAAACCAAATATAGTTTAGAACCATGTGCCTGAGTATTTTAATAAATCAATAAGACCCTGAAAGCTTTAATAAACAGCCCAGTTTTTATTGGGCACCAAAATAAAGCCAGTATCAGCTCCAATCAGGCTTCCAAGGAGAAGGCATTCCACAGGGGGTGCCACCACTGAGAAGACCCTCTTTTATATCCTCACACATCATAATGACCCCACTGAGGTGGGGCACTGAAGGCCTCTCCAGCAGACCTCAATCCTTTATAGTCATGCACTGTAAAGGAAGGGAAAGCTGAGTTTCAGGACAGCAATAGCAATAGCACTTCTATTTCTATACCGTTTATCAATGCAAAGCACTCCCTAAGCGGTTTACAATATGTTAGCTAACTGCCCCCAACAAGCCAGGTACTCATTTTACCAACCTACAGAAGGATGGAAGGCTGAGTCAACCTTGGAGCTCTCTAGGACAGAACTTGCAACGTTGTGGCTGCAGTACCGGCATTTAACCACTGCGCCACCAGGGCTTCCTACAGCTGACAGAATAGATAGGAAGACATATTATATATACATAGTAAATACTTTTTCATGCCTTTTGTAATTATGAACTGTGTCAAGCTTTTGGGAAGCAATATGTTGACCATATCGCTATTAAATGCAATTTCAGTCTTTAACGTTATTTTCCTTCATGCTCTTCCTTCCTTCAAGATTCTTAACAGACCTAATGTTTACGCACTAGATATCTAAGAGATTGAGCTATCAGGCTATGAATTCTGCCAGTAGATTTGCCTGGAGGCTGATTAATTTAACCCAATGAACAGAAGCTTGTAAGTTTACCGTACAACCCCATCAACTCCCAAATAATAAATACCCCAGGCACATACCTAAGCAGATAGCTCCTGTTCTCTTCTCTTCCTCAGAGCACTGGAGAAATGGCTCTTCTTCTTCCAGACAGGCAATGAGGACTGGTTTAGGAAATTCTTGCAAAGAAAGAGACAAGCCGGTGACTAGAAATATTCAGGCACTCAAAATCCAACCTTTTTACTTACTTTGATCAAGATTTCCTGCATGGCAGGGGGCTGGACTGGATGGCCCTTGTGGTGTCTTCCAACTCTATGATTCTATGATTCTATGTGTTCCACTGTCAAACAGCTCTTACCATTAGGAAGTTCTTCCTAAAATTTAGGTGGAATCTGCCACTCTATATCAGTCTACCAGGCAGTTGCCCTCAAAATTCTGGATTATAACCACCAACATCTGTGTTGAACATGGCCACTAGTTGAGAGAGCTCAGAGTCAACCGCTTAAACATACCTTGAGGGCATCAAATTGGAGAAGATCTTTGTATGCTGGTGGCTGAAGAGCTTAGTTTGGAGTGGTTAGGGTGCTCAGTTGGCACTGTAACCTGGGTTGTAGTCTGCACCCAATCCAAACTTGAGCCAGCCACCCTCTCTTTGAGCCTGACCTACCTCACAAGAGTCTTACAAAGAGAAAATGGGGAGGAGGAGAGCCATGCTTTCAGTTCATTGGATGAAAGGTACGAATATAAAGAAATATTGTTAGACTGCATCTCCCAGCCTTCCTCATGACTGGTAGCAAGGGCTAATGGGAGCTGCAGTTCATAGGAGGAGGACACTAATTCACAGCAGCTTTCATTTGTCTTCATGTGTTTTTTTTCAAGATTGCAGGCATGCGAAGATATCCACGTTCATTTTACAAACGGGCATGTCTGCGAATCAAGATGGTGGGTGCGAGTGAATTACTCACATTTTTATTATCACCACTTGCTGCCACCAAACAGTTTTTTTTTTAAAGCATATCCAAGGTGCGGAAGTGCGATAGTCCTCTTAAATAGAAAAAAATGGGAGAGGAGGCCGTTTCATCACCTGAGCACACAATCGTTACAGTGAAAATCCAACATGGAGATTATGGGCACTTGCATTGTTACCAGGCTCCGCCCCCTGTGCACATCTGATCAATCAGCTTTCCGTTTCCTCAATTATTGGGACTGCACACCAATATGAATTGGTTGTCCCAATGAACAAGAATGCAATTCCCCATAGAGCTTTTTTAAAATTTCAGAGAAATCCATGAAGGCTTTTCCTGAGATGTTTTTGACATTTTCTTCCCCCCTCCTTCCAAATACAGCAGATTGATGCAGCATCTAATTAAGATAAATCGTATTCTCCTCACATTCTATGAGGAGTATTTTCACCATATAGACAACGCCCCAGTTTTCATCTATGAAATGATGGAGAGTATGAACCTGTAGGAAAGCCAAAAGCCAGGCGTGGAGGCAACAGCATCCCCCCATTCTTTGTCCTCGGGGCCTGATTGTCAGTGCCAGGTTTGTAGAAACTATATCTCTACAAACCGGTCACCTTGAGTATCTAAGAATTTCCTCCTGGTGATCAGACGAAGGTGAATGTTGATTCTGTTTGTTCTTGTAGTCAGCAAACTGCTAGCATTGAATTCTGAGGATGAGTTGACTCATTTCTTTTAAAATCATAGAATCACAGAGTTGGAAAAGACCACAAGGGCCATCCCATCCAACCCCCTGCCATGCAGGAATACACAATCAAATAATTCCCAACAGATGCCCATCCAGCCTCTGTTTAAACACCTCTAAAGAAGGAGACTCCACCACACTCCAAGGCAGTGTATTCCACTTCCGAACAGCTCTTACGTGGGCTAATAAATCAGAGTCAAGCTATGTGATATATTCAGTTCAACTTCACTGGAAATTTTGAAAGGGCAATTGGTGAGCCACCTCTCAGGGAATGGCTTTACCTGTGGAATATGGCACTGGGTTGGGCCAGGTGGCCCATGTGGTCTCTTCCAAATCTGTGAGTCTATGTACAGTCCCCCTCTGAATCTGGACACGAATGCACAGGTGAGAGGGATTTAAGCTTCCTCACCATCTAGCATTTATTTCCAAATTCACCCCATTTGATGTTGTTTTCTTTTTTATCTTGCTTGTTGAGTGGGAGTTAAATTTATAGATAAAAGTCCAGATGGAGTGGCAGATTTAGGAGGGGCACATAATTGCCACCCTGTGCCACTTTAGTATACTTTACTATCCCTTTAACTTTATTGTTGCACTCATAACCCGGAAACATCACCCAAGGAGACCTTCTGCTGTGCTTTCTGCAACCGGACTTGTTTATCTCGGATTAGCCTTTTTAGTCATCAGTGCGCATGCAGAAAGTGCGGGATGAGTCCTTCCTGAATTTCCGTTTGTGAAGAAAAGCCAGAGAGAGAGAGAGAGAGATTATTTTCTTATGGCCTCTTGTATTTCTGCTGCTACTTCTGACAACTTGCTCTTTCAATGCTTGCAAATTAAGGACGAGTTCCATTCATTCGATGAGGAATCCATTCTTTTGACAGGTCTTGCCTACAGAAGCTTGTTTAAGACTGACCACACACACTGCTTGCAAAGCGAGCTATGAGGGGAGAAAAGTCACCAAGCCAATTGAGGGAATTTGCAAGCAGTGGGTAGGTGGGCACAGGCGCCTGAAAGCAGTCCCTAGTGAGCCCCTGTAAACCCCTCATGTTCCCTACTGGGTTCTGCTTTTCGACCAGTTCTGGTTTCGGACACTGCTAACCTGTTGGATAAGTGGGGGGCTTCCTGTATTTTGTTTTTACAGTAGATGGTTGAAAGCTGTGGTTCCCAAACTTGGGTCTCCAGATGTTAATGAGAGTTCCCCTCCCAGGATCTCCACTAGCACAGCCAATTACGAGAAATCCTGGGAGTTGTGGCCCAACAACGTTTGGGAACCCAAGTTCAGGAGCAACAGCTGTAATGCAGTTTTCAAAGGGCAACATGAAGAATAGAGCAAGGCCTGGAGTTTGAGGAATTGTGACATCACCAGCACTCTGCCAATCCCTGAAGCTCACTTTACCTCAGCAAGTCATGCTCCTGGCTTTTTGTGACATCATAAACCCAGATGAGTATATGACTAAACAGGGTGAGGCACTCAGACAGACTCACTGAAGCACACGGACCAAGATGGATGTCAGGTGGTAGTGAAGGGGATCCAGCAGACTGAAACCAGCCAGTGAGATGAGAAAGTAAGTCCCCTCATTGGGTTGACTTGCTAAGTGGGAGGCGAGTTTGCAGCCAGAAGCTGGTGGATATCCAGAGCCTGAAGCTGGCCGATGTCGGCCGACGGACCTGGTGGAAACTGGTGGATGTTGGTGGACAGAAGCTGGTGGAGTTTGCATTCGGAAGCTGGCGGAAGTCGTAAGGCAGAAGCTGGCGGATGTTTGCAGATGTAAGCCGGTGGAAGTTCACCTTCGGAAGCCAGCTGGCGGACGCTGGTGGATATCTGTGGATTGAAGCTGGGGTGTGTCTGTGCGTGAAAGGAGAGTGACTGGTATCTGGATTGATGTTCCTTCCGGGATGTCACTGGGTGTATGTTTGTGTGTGTGAGTGAGGCGGAAAGTGTGGTCGAGGCGAGTGTGTGTGTGTCTGTGTGAGAGAATGTGAACTGGTGGATATTCGTGGGTGGAAGCTGGTGGAAGTTGGCAGGTGGAAGTCAGGGATGAAGTCGCCAGACAGAAGCCGGGGGATGCGCCTGGTTGAAGCTGGAGGAAGGCAGCGGATGAGCCCACCCCACTTACCCTTTGTCTTCTTGCCTTGCAGGAATGAGAAGCTTTGTCTCTACGCAGTTTCTGAGACTCCCTGAGACACACCATCTTATGGAAGCTACACTGGTCTGGGTCTGCTCAGTCCCTGGGTGGAAGACCAACAGAAAAACCCACACACCATTTCTTTGTGTTCTATGATTGAAAAATAAAATTTTGAAAAACCTACCATTAGTGTTTCTCTGGCCTACGTTTCTATATATCCTTTTGTGGTAATTATTTGTATAATGTAACAAATTACTTGTAAATAGCAAAGATCTTTTACGTGTCATTTTATCATCCTCACTCCCTCCTCCAGTACTCTGTGGTTGGCTATTAACAAAGCAGGAGGAATGCCAAGGAATATTCCAAAGAACAGCTGGCACACATAAAGGAATGGGATAAGGGGAGACGGTGGGGTGGAAACAAGGAAATACTCTGAGGTTCTTTCAGTTGAACATTTTGAGCTTTGGTTAGAGGCTGGATTATTGTAATGTAAACTTAACAGGACTGCCATTTGTATTTTTTCTCTAGCACTGGCTATGGGGCAACCTCCTGTGTGGCACGTGAAGGCAGCACATTAGCTGGGGCTGGACACAAGATGGCTGTGTGGCCCACAGCTCTCTCTGCCAACCCTTGGCTGCAATCTAACATAATCTGATGCCTGAGGCAGGGCTCAGTATTCAAGTGGCCCTCACGGAAGGGCTTTGTCAAGCTAACCGTGGAATGGTGGTGTGCAACTTTGATGGGTCCGGGTTTTTAGCCCCTTCCCTGAAGCCTCCAGGGGATGCATCCCAGCTAAAATCTGTCAATACAGTTGCCCGCCCGCCATATCCATGGAACCAATATCCATGGTTTGAGTTATCCACAGGACCCAAAACAAAGACACATAGCATACAGTCATCCTAGAATACGCCTAGAGAGTCATCCTCTCTAGACATCTTCTGGGTCCTCCAAGGCAACTCTTATGGAATTTCTTCACCAGAAGTCTGTTACTTTTAATAGGGTTCACTGTTATCTGAGATTTCCGGTATCCACGGTAAGTCTGGAAACCGAACTCCTGCAGTTACGGGGGTCTGACTATATATAAAGTAGAACTTCAGAAGGAATGGGTGGGTGGGGAATCTGAAGCAACCATTTTAAAATGAATTTCCCCCCCTGGTCTGGTCCTGCAATTCAGTGGTGCAGTTTCAGGGGGACTGTAAAACACAAGGCATGTTGGTTTTATGTTGCACATCTCTGTCCTAGAGAAACAAACTTGTCTTAGTGAAAAAAGTTTAATTTTTAAATACCCACAATCCTATGTAATTCAAAGAGAATGGGTGACAGAGGATGGGCCATTTCACCATTCACCATCTATCCAAACTATCTAAAGGCAGGTTGAATAATTAACCAAGGACATCTCAATGCTTAAAAAAAAATATTCCCACTTGAGTGGGTACCTGCCTGTCTCGTCTCTTCCTCATAGCCCCAAACAAATGGATCTGCTCTTTCTTTTAGACAGGAAAGAAGTCTGGTTTGGAGACTACAGTACTTTGAAAGAAAGGCATGCAATTGTGATTAGAAAACATTCAGAACAACAAAATGCTGTTACTTGTTTTCTTTACCTGTCATCTGCATTTATTAGTCACATAGTAATATAGTTCTCTTTGCAACATACAGAAGTCTAATCAACAGAAACAGGGATACATAAGAATACAAGAAAATCTCAAATAAAATCACATACTACATACATCAGCACAAGAATTACAAGTACATATGATTATACAGCAATCAAATATTATCAGAGATTATATAATCAATATTGAAAACATGAAAAGAGGGGAAAGGTCTTCTCCCGGCACCCAAAAAATGTTCCTACCACTACCCAGACCATCTCTCTAGGAAGAGCATCCCACACCAGAGAACGACCACTGAAAAGGCCTCTTCTCTTTTGGCCATACTCAAGGGGCATTTTGAGTTGAGGGGGTGTTCCTGGAAGGGCTTCTTCTGATGATCTTAAGGCATGGAGAGGTACATAATGGAAGAATAGTCCTTTCAGGTACTGAATACACAAGCTGTACAAGGATTTACAAATGAAAATCCAAACCATCCTGAGGTAGCTCATTCTAAAACACATTGTTGTAATCCAAACAGGGGAGGTTCCTAGAGAAAGGATCACTAAAGCCAAGTTCTCCATCCATATCCAGATGGGGTTGTAGCTCAGATGCCAGCCAACTTAGTAAGAAACATTCAACTTGTGTTCATTCCTGGATTTGTCTTACTCTGGATTTGACTCAGTTTGTGTGAGTGCAGCACTGGTCACGAAGCCAGCTGAGGCGAGACGAAAACAAGCAAATGGTCTAAAAAGGCAAGGTCAGTACTGGGAAGTTAGGAACGTCAAGCCTGGGACACACTAGAATTATTTCCCCAAGAGTACTAGGTTTGTGTCTCACGAGTTCAGGCAATGAGCAAGGTCATAAGCAGAATGCAGAAGGAAGCCATGAGGAAACTACACCCATACACAAGGTCCACAGTTAGAGATGAAGTTTTGTTTTTAGCAAAGATTTGATTCTATCAGAAGCCTTTTAAGCCAAAAACTGTGGGCCCCGACCAGCCCAACGACAGTGATAATATCACATGTCTGCTCAGACAGCAGTTGCCTATACAGTCGGACCCCTGTATCCGCAGGACACAAAATAGGGGACGTATTCCATAGAGTCATGCTGGAAAATGCACAGAGGTATGCTTTCTAGGCATCTTCTAGGTCCTCCAACACAACTCTATGGTACGGTTTTACCATACGTCCTTACCAGTTGACCCCAGTATCCGCACGGGATACATTCCAAGACCACCCCCATGGATACCTGACACTGTGGATAATAGGGAACCCTACTATTTTCAATGAGTTAAACACTGGAAGTTGGCCATAGAATCACCTTGGAGGACCTAGAAATGCCTAGAGAGAACATATTTTTTCAGATGCAGGTAAGCGAAGCCGTGGATGTCGAATCCGTGGATATGGGGGTCAACCTGTATTTTAATAGGGCTCGCTGTTATTTGCAGTTTCTGGTATCCATAGTAAGTCTGGGAAACGACCCCCATGGGTACAGGGGCCCGAATGTGGAAATTAAATAACATGGGGTAACAGTATGGATGCCCGTGGGATACCTGATTGAAAATCCCTCATCTCCACCTCTTGGAAATGGCTGTCTCTGTGTGAGCAGAACCACTGCATGGCCTTCCAACCACATCCAATTCAGATAACCTCTCCAAAAAGATGCCATAGTCAGTGAAACAGAAAGTCACCAACCGATAAGAAAGAATCACCCAAATGGTACTCTTTTTGTGGCTCTCCCAGCAAAGGTCATCCCCCACACACCAAATTAAGGTGCTGGGAACCTGAAGCAGTTCCAAAATGAAATGAAAATAGGAGCCCTTTTGTAGATGTGAGCAACCTGTTGTAGAATTGGCAGCATTAGAATTAAATAAATAAGTAATAAATAGAATACAATACAAATTACATGTATGTGTGTATGTGCCTTCAAGTGCCTGTTGACTTACGACAACCTCTTGAATTTTCCATAGGGTTTTTTAGGCAATGAATATTCAGAGGTGGTTTTGTCAGTTCCTGCCTCTAAAATATAGCCTACAGCACCTGGTATTCATAGGTGGTCCCTATCTAAGTACTAACCAGGGCTGATCCTGCTTAGCTTCAAAGCTCATATGGGATCTGGTACCTTTAGGGTATTTAGGCTTTGCCCAAAAATTACATAGCAGCACAAAAAAACATGTCCTTACCCCACCCCATGGCGAATAGGAATACATTATGATATAGATATATCTTCCACTCAGAAAACTGCAAACTAAAAAAAAAACCCAACATCTCCTTTAAGAGGATCATCTGAAGATATACAACAATGTGGCTTTTATCATCCGTAAAATCCACTCCACTACAAGCCATGCTATCAAAGCAAATCATTCTCAACAGTTTCTTTCAACCTCACTCGCTTCCAGTATTAATTGTCCTATTTTGTCCTATAACATTATCTTACGAGTCACATTTATAATCTGCCTTTCCCTACCAAGACTAGAACCCAGGTCTCCCAAATCCCAAGCCAACATTCTATAATCAGTGTACTACACTGATTTTGCCTAGAGAATTGTGTTGCATTTAATAAAATAAATAAGGCTTTAATGAGCCAAAGTGAGCAGACAGGTGGAGCCACCCATTAAAGCAAGGGATGTTAAGATCATGCATGTCAACTCATGGGCATGGAGGAGACCACACAACATAACAATACAAGCATTACACGACACCTCGCAAAGCCCACTCAGAAGAAGACAATATGTTAGGTCCACTTCTCTGAAAACTGAAGGAGAACAGAAATTCAGTCTCTACGGAGCTTTCTTCTGATTAAGCAGGTATAGAATCGCACTGGCAAGCTCTGTTGAACTAGGTGCAAGAACTTACAGTCATACAAGACACAACATTTGGCACTAGCAAAAAAAATGGTCAGAAGTGCATTACAGCGGGCCCTTGGTATCTGCTGGGGTTTGGTTCCAGGATACCAAAATCCATGGATGCTCAAGTCCCATTATATACAATGGCATAGTAAAATGGCATCCCTTATATAAAATAGCAAAATCAAGGTTTGCTTATTGGAATTAAAAAAAAATTTTTTTTCAAGACATGGATAGTGGAATCCGTGAATACTAAATCCGTGGATACAGAGGTCCGAGTGTACTAGCTTTGAATAACAGGTTTTTAAATATATGCTCTTTAAAAGGTGAACGGCTGCTCCTGGAGGTGTTCCATGGAGTTTGGAAGGGCTGGGGGCCATAAAGACCGCCTTAGGGGTTCACATGAGCTCCATTTTACCCACCACTCACTCTCCTGAGGCATCACACTCCAGGAACTCTAGATGCGCCTTATGTGCATGTTTCACACTCTACGACTGTGGAGTAGCAACTGAAAATGTCTTGGGAACAAATAACTGAGGCTACCACTACATCACTCCTTGAGTCAGTAGTCTGCTTGAAAGAAGACCCTCCCGTAGTATTCTGCCCCATCCAGCTTGCTTTGCAATAGGGAATGTGAGCGTGGCAGCAAAGAATCCTTCTGTTATCCCAATCAGGGATGTGAGACAAAAGTAAGGGCCTGCCTAAATGGTGAAAACAATACGAATGGCATGAGAACAGAAAGCAATCTGTTCATACGGACATTCGCACAAATACGTGTCATTAGGAAGGGGAAGCAGCCAAATCCACCGCAAAGTCCGTGTGGGTATCATCAGGGCTTCGTCTGGATTTTCTTAAAAGCTCCATACGACATGTGAAATGTGCGATCATTTGACAGTCGCATTCACACAGATACGAACAGGCAGCGTAAACTGATTGGCTGGATGAGCATGCAGGTGGGGCTGACAAACAGGGAAAGCAGCTGGTGCTGCTATGTTGAATTTTTGGCTAAGCAAGGGTCCGGTAAGTCAATCAAATGGCAATCTTACACTCTTTTTTTCTTTTTAAATATGAAATATTGCATGTGCGCACAATGGGAAACTTTTTTTTTTAAATTGGCAGCAGCAATTTAAAATTGAGAGTAAATCACTCATGGCTGCCATCTTGGCTAGGGGGTCATGCAGACTTTAGGGGGGCTTTTTTGACCATGAAGACAGGTTGCATGGTTGTGAATGCCTGCTTTTTCAAACGTGTTAATATTTTATCCCCTCGTATAGACGGGACCTAAGAATTCCTTGGTACCCCACCTGCCTTCCTAACAGAGAGGGTAAGTGAGCGGAGGGAGCAAGAAACCCATTTTTCCTTTCCTTTTCCAAAATCCTCACAGTGAATTATCCCAATTTATCAGCGAAGCTTTAGCCACAGAGTAAGCATTTGCAGGGCTTGTCTTCTTCCAAATCCTCTGACAACTATGAAAACAGGCACACTGACTAAAAGTCTCACCACAGTCATCGCGCTGAACCCCTGCTTATAGTTGTTTCCTGGAGCCAAGAGTGGGCTTAACTTCCTGGGGCAGAACAAGAGGGCGTGCTTTTCAGAGGCCATTTTGACTCTGCCACAGGTGGAGAAGGTGGAGGCTGAGAGCCGCACGGAGTCCTCAAATGCCTTTCAGCATCTTCCCAACCCTCCTGATTCCCTGAAAGGACCTGGACTCTCCCCCAACCCTGCCACCTAAAAAGCTATTCCCAAATTCCCACAAACTGACAAACCATAGTGCTTTACTTTTGTTCATACCTCTTGATCTCCCAACAGTTCTAAATCAGCTAAGCATACAGGTAGTTTCAGCCACAAATGAGTTGGGGTCTCTTCTGAGTTGCACACTGTTGACCTATTTTCAACACAGAATATAATGGTGCTCTCTACTGGGGTGGGCAAAAATCCCCTCCCTGGTTGCCCATTTCTTACTGTATGTGTTCAAGGAAAAGGAAAGATCTTCTACAACATAGTGACTCAGAGTCTTCCTTGAGAGCTTAGCATCAACAAAATACTTTTTTTTTCCTTGTCATTTTGGTCTGCATTTGGTTCATTCTCTAGAGCTTGTTTCTATTAATACTGTTAGGTTGTTGGACTGATGGCTCTAATTTGTATCATGTAGACAACTGTATTTTTGCTAGTCATAAGTCCTTAGTGTCTCTAAAATTTAGGATTCTTTTTTTTTCTTGTTCTGCGGTCATAGTGACAGCATCATCAACACAGCAGCAGTCTCTAAATTATTTTTTTGTTGTGTGCCTTCAAGTTGTTTCAGATTTATGGCAACCCTAAGACGACCCTATCACAGGGTTTCCTTGGCAAGATTTGTTCAGAGGGTGGGTGCTCCTTTGTCTTCCTCTGAGGCTGAGAGAGTGTAACTTGCCCAAGGTCACCCAGTGAGTTTCCATGGCCAAGTAGCGATCTGAACCCTGGTCACCAAAGTCATAGTCCTGCGCTCAAACCACTACAGCACGCTGACTCTCCTTTAAGTTGGTAGCAGCAGAAAAGTGAAGGGATTGCAGAAAAAGGTTGAATGGAACAGGGGCTTTCTGTTAAGAAGAAACCCAAATATAAGGGTCTGTTTCTCTTCCTTTTTTGGTCTTACAGATTTTCTTTTGTTTTTAGTTCAAATGTATGGAACTTTTCAGAGAAAGAAAACAGAGTCCTTCTTTGGAAGCTCTCATTCTTTCCAAATCTGTGCTTTCGCATAATCTATACATAAAATAAAAATTAAAAATTGCCCAAGTTCTGTTTTGCCTGGAGAGCTCTTTTAGAACCTCCACATTCTTTTAGATTCATCAAACTTTGGCCTAATTTAAGAACACAGATTATACGGTTTCTCCTCAGTGCACGTTTTTTTATGTTCATAGTAAGGCTGATATTCACGCTGAAGATCTTTCCACATTTGATGCATTTGCATGGATCCTTCATTGCATGAGTTTTTTTGGAAAGTACCAGTAGTAAAATCTGAGCTGAACCAGAAGCTATTTTCACACTCCATGCATTCATACGGTTTTACCTCTGGATCAGTTCCTTGAAGTGTAATATGGCTTGAGTTTCTACTGAAGAGCCTTCCACACTTCATGCATATATATGGTAGTTCCAATGAGTGTACTTTTTGATGTCTAGTAAGGTGTACTTTCCGGGTGAAGGTCTTTCCACAGTCCGTGCATTTATATGGTTTCTCCCCCGTATGAGTTCTTTGATGTTTAATAAGTGTTCCGCCATCACTGAAGGTCCTCCCGCACACTTTGCAATTATATGGCTTTTCCCCTGTGTGAGTTCTTTGATGGACAGTAAGGCTTGACTTTGTGTTGAAGTTCTTTCCACAATCCACGCAATTATATGGTTTCTCCCCCAAGTGAGTTCTTTGATGACTAGTAAGGCTTGAGCACTGACTGAAGCCCTTTCCACACTCGGTGCATTTATAGGGTTTCTCCCCCGTGTGAGTTCTTTGATGGCTAGTAAGGTGTGAACGTTGACTGAAGCTCTTTCCACACTCTGTACATTTATGCGGTTTCTCCCCTGTGTGGGTTCTTCGGTGGCTAGTAAGGTGTGAGCTCCGACAGAAGCACTTTCCACAGGTCAGGCATTTATATGGTTTCTCCCCTGTGTGAATTCTTACATGAGCAGTAAGACTTGAGTTTTGGTTGAAGCCCTTTCCACACTCTGTACATTTATATGGCTTCTCCCCTGTCTGAGTTCTTTGGTGTTTATTATCTTTTCCACCATCATTCAAACTTTTACCAGACTCTGTTTGCTCCTGTGGCTTCTCTCCTGTGTTCAGTTTGCTTTCTTTATTTAATTTAGTATCATCTTTAAGTAGCTTCCCAAAGATTGAAAACTTCTTCCGTTCCTTTCCTTTCCGATCTTCTTGTGGGAAAAGCTTAGAAATGTCAGCTTCGGAGGATTTTGTCTTCCCTTTCTTAAACTGTTTTTGCTCATGATCATTATTTCCCCAAGGATTCCCAAATAGCTCTCTCTCTTCTTCATAGCTGGTAAGTTGCATTGACACCAGAGAAGGCTTCTTAGAGTTCTCAGTGTCCCAACCTGATTTGCAAGAGAAAAAGACAAATTAATACTGTGGTACAGAGTTTCAGGCAGGAGTTTGATTTGTTCAGTCTCCTATTTGAGTTATCTACAAGATTCTCAGCTCTTGCTTCTGAGTCCCCTACTGACTTCAAGTTCTGCATTCTACTCTCTCTCTCTCTCTGGCTTTTACCCACAATAACAGGTGAAGTCAATAGACTGCAGTGAGGATGTGGGAGAAGGCCTTCTCAGCTGCAGCAACTCAGTTGTGGAATACTGTCTCCTTGGAGGACTAAATGGCACCGATGCTGGCTTCATTTAGGCACCAAGTAATGACATGTTTGTTTATCAAAGCTTTCGGTGTCTAAGTGAATTGCTCTAAAATGTTTATACGCAGGGTTTTAAATGGTTTTAACTGTTTAAATCTGCTTTAACTTGTTAACAGGTTTAATATGTTTTTACTCTATTTAAATTATTTTTATTGCTTTAAATTATTTTAATCTGTTTACATTGAGTTTACTTGTACACTGCTCTCTCATGATACAGGGTGGGATATAAGTATTATATACATGTGCATGGGATGTAAGTATTATAAATCAAGTATCATAAATCAATCAATCCTCTTCTGGTTGCTCTCCTATTTCATCTCACTATTTCATCCTTTTCTGGTTGTTCTGCTGTTTCATCTCACGGGGCTCAGAGAAGTTTATTTTCATGGCTCTGCCACAAAAGCTCTACCCCTCTCCACAAGATTATGGGATAAGAAGAGATTGTAACAGGAGGTGTTTTTGTTTTCTGTTTTTAAATATGTATGTGCTTTTAGAAATGCTTTCAATTCCATTGTCTTTTAATATTACGATTTGCTTCATTGTGTTTTAACATTGTGATTTCCTGTACCTGTTTTTTTTCCTCCCTTGTGCATTGCTTTGAACGGCTAATATTTTGGAGAAAAGTAAGATATAAATCCAACCAATCAGCAATAAATAAATAAATAAATAAATAAATAAAATTAAGGGAAGTCAAAATAGAATTGATATAAGGTTTCAAGGGGAAAGAACAGAGACCAAACTAGGAAAAGCTCACTGCTCTCTGGTTCCTATAACAGGGCCACATTCAAAAGGGGAGATGGTCAAATACAAAGTCAATTTGGGCAACAAGACTATCACTACTTAGTTGTGTCAGACAGACACTCCACTACACACAAGTGCAGTGTTCTACACTCTGTTGGGCCTTCTTAACTACAGCCTCCAGATGGATTCTAGTAAGAGCAAGTATTGTGTCAAAGTTTAGCAACAGAAACCTTTGTCCCAATTACACCCTTTCCTTCAATTAACCAATTCTTCTTTTGGACTTCAGAAAGGGTCAGGCCAGAGCCACTCAGGATTTTGGACATGGAAAGCTGGCTCTCTGTCCTAGATGGCCAAAGGGAAGTGTGTCCTCCCAAATTGACCAAGGGTATGTTCCAGACCAGCAAACAGAGATTAAATCAAGAGTGGGAATCTGAGGAAGGCTAAGGTGGTCACGTTGGTTCCCCAGTAATACCTTGGAGAGCCACACCTCCACTGCAATCCTCCACCCCCACACCCCTCTGCAAAAAAGAAAGTGTTTTTGCCCTCAAATATACCCAAATAACCTCTTTTCACCATGTTTTGGTGCCTTCCTGAGCCATTTTAGGCCCAGGAGAGACCTTTTTTAAAAAAAACAAGGAGTGGAAGTCACTTCCTGTTTCAGAAAAGGCTCCTCTGGGGTCTAAACTGGTCCAGGCCTCTAAAACATCTTGGAAATGCCCCCATGTTCCCTAGATGACATTTAGGGCCAAAATGTTTTTTTGAAAAAAATCACAAAACTTTTTTTTTAACCCCTGGGGGGGCCTAGGAGGCCTCCAAACATGGTGGAAATACCTTCCAAAGAGCCTTTGGGGGCATTTGGGGGAGGGCTACATGCAGTTTGTGGGTCACACTTTGCCCATCCCTGGATTAGAGCATCTTGAAGCCAGTGTCTTCATCCAAGGGTACAGTCAGAGAAAGGTAGAAGAATATAGGAGGCTGATTCCCACAGTGCAATATGAGTTACTTCTACTGAAGAGCAAATTTTGAGGACAAGACTTAACAGGGACTACGAAAAAGCACCGACTGCTGCTGAACGTGTGGACTTATGAACTGATGCCTTAGAAACATAGAACTCAGCCTGCTAGGCTTTTCATGAGACACATAATGCTACAGTGTAGAAGGAAAGCAGCCCAAGAGAATTCTGACTTAGGTTGAGAATCTTGTTGGTTGACCCGACACACCTTGTGCAGCTGATTAATCTGACTGATTTAACACAAGCTCAAAAAGTCAATGAATCCCTTCAATGGTCCCACCACCCTCCCAAACAGGTACCTGCCCATCTCTTCTGTTCCTCGGAGTCCTGGACAAATGGATCTTTTCCTTCTTCCAGGCAGGAGATAAGGTCTGATTGGGGAATTTCTTTCGAAGCAAGAGAGAGACTAGTGACTACAACATGTTTCAACATTCCAGGTTCATCCAGTGCTGCTTATCTATTTACAATTATTACTTGCCTGTTAACCAAGGCTTTCAGCCAACATGCATAGGAAAAAAGAGTACCCTTAGACCAGTGGTAACAACAACAACAACAACAACACAATTACACCATCCACTGAGGAGGTGGGCCTAGCAACTTTCAAGTCTTCACAAACCCTCTGTGAAGGCATCGCGTACCCCTGGGGGTCCACAGACCACAGGCTAAGAACCACTGCCTTAGATTACAGAAACAATCCTTTAGGATTTGGGTGGCAATTGTGTCATCTGCAGGAGGTGTGTGGCACCCAAGCTATTTCTGCAGCCTGCAATTCCTTCCTGGACTCTATCCACAAGGAGGAAAAAAGTAGGAGAATTGCCGTTCTTACAAGGCAATTCTGACCAAGGCAGAATAGAGCGGCACTATTACAAGCCTACACCAGCTGCGATTCAGCTATTAACCAAGGTGCATCTTCTGGTTTGGGGTTCCCCCTCCCCAGGGTTTTTACGAATTTTTACACATGGGGAATGTAGCTATCTCCAGAAAATGGTGAGCATTTTTCATCCAGACTTAGGAACCCCCTATTGATCTCTCCTCTCTTGTGCCTGGATTCCTTGTCAATTTCTAGGCTATCATCCAATCCATTATCACAGCCAGGCACTGATCCAGCACTTCCAATTCATGTTATTCCTCTGCTGGAGGAATCCTCTTCCTTCTAACCCCACCTCAAATCTGCTACTTCAAAGGTCAAATAACAACAGGACACTCCAGCTTGCCCTGGACCCTCAGGGCATGGGCAGAGAAAGTCACATCCCAAGAAAGAGGAAGCTCTGCTCCAAGTCAGAGGAGGAGGCAACCCAAGAAAACATCACTGGTTGAAAACATGGGTTAGACTGGTGGCTATTGGGAAGACTACATCACTACTACCACCACCATCCTCTACACTCTTGATAAAGTTCTTGCAAATCTGCATGGGGTTTATGGGATTCAGCATTATAAGCTTACATTTTTAAAAGCCCAAATCAGAAAGTTGCTGGAAAAAACTTCTTACCCCTGATCCTAGCTCCTTCAAATTCTTCTCATTTTTAATTTTGGATTGCTTTGTGACTCAGACTTCATTTTGCTCTTATCTAGACTACCTGCTCCCTGGTTGAATTGTGCCAGCTTATACCTCGGACCACCTTTGGATTCTGGTTTAGATTGCCCTTACATGGGGTTCCTACTTGCTAGTGTTGATCCTGGACTACCAAGACCTACCTCTTGGGACCTGCCCAGTCAGTGGTTCATTTGAGCTAAATGACAAAGGAGAAACAGAGCTGCATGCCATTAACCTACTGTTGACTTCACCCTCAAATCCTTCCGAGGTGTTCTGGGGTAGAACAGAAATCCCTCCGCCCCACCTTTTGGAAATGGGCATCAAGGTATAAGAAGCATGCTGCCATGCCACACACATCCAGTTCAGACAACTGCTCCAAGAGGAACTAAAAATCATTTGGGCCCATCTGGCTGTCCTCTCCTTACTAAATTTTACAAGCTATGAAGGGAACTGAGCTTGTGAACTTGTGGCTGAATAATCTCTTCTGGCCTCACAAGCAGAAAATTATCCAATGAAATGTGTACAGAAAGGACTGTGGCATTGCCACTGATTGGCTCCACTCCGTTTGTAAATGCATTTTGTTGTTGTTGTTGCCTTCAAGTCATTTCTGACTTATGGCAGTCCTAAGGTGAGGCTATCACAGCATTCTCTTGGCAATACAGTCGTCCCTCCACGTTCACAGGGGTTAGGGGTGCAGGATCCCCAAGAAGGTGGGAAAACCACAAATAACTCTAGACCCCCACAAACCATATTGAACACACACAGAAAAAGCATGATTCATCTCCCCACAGATTCAAATGTGCAGTACATAATAGATTTGAATCCATGGTGGGAAGCATGCCAGCTGTCCAGTAATACCTTTGGGGAGGTGGGGTTACTTCACAAGGCAGAAGTGGGTGGCTGGTAAGACTTGCCACCACTTCCACTGCTGCCCTACACCATTTCTAATAGGGACTTATACGAAGAACACCAAGACAGTGTAAGAGCTGTTTGGCCGTGGGATGCGCTGCCTCGGAGTGTGGTGGAGTCTCCTTCTTTGGAAGTCTCTAAATAGAGGCTGGATGGCCATCTGTCGGGAATGCTTTGATTGTGTATTCCTGCATGGCAGGGGGTTGGACTAGATGGCCCTTGTGGTCTCTTCCAACTCTATGATTCTATTTTATGACTCGCCTCGCATTCACCATCTCTCACAGTCTCGCAAGATTTAGAGAGAGACTGAGAATGCAAGGCAAGACTTATAAGTCCCTATAAACAATCGCACAGGGCAGCAGCGGATGAGTCGGCAAATAATCTGTGAATAATCAAATCCATGAAAGTTAAACTCACAAATGTGGTGGGATGACTATATTTGTTCAGAGGGAGTTTGTCATTGGCCTCCTATGAGGTTGACAGAGTGGGACTTGCCCAAAGTTACCCAGTGGATTTTGATGGCTGATCTCCTGCAGTTGTAATCCAACACTCAAACTACAGCACCACACATTAGGATCAGCCATTTCAGCTGGCCAAGAGAAGGAATTAAGCCCTCCAACATCTATCTACCAAAGAAAACAGTGTCCTTACCCAGAGAGGTCACAAGACCATAGTTCTCCAGCATGACTTCCTTGTAGAGGGCTCTTTGGTCTGGGTCCAGTAGATCCCATTCTCTTTTGGTAAAATACACAGCCACCTCCTCAAAGGATGCCAGCCACTGCAACACAGGAAAAATAGTTTTCCAGTCTGAAATAGTCTCCCAAATTAAAATGGTTGAGGACCTTGAGCCATTCTCAATTTTTGGACATGTGTGGGCGATTCTAGGCATGGTGGAGTATATATTAAATTAGATAAGTAAACAAACAAACAAAGGACAAATTGCAAATAAATAGACAGCTGTATAAAAACCTTCAAGTATTGTTAGCTCTGTGACTTCAGTGAGACCTAACACCCTGAGCCCAACACATTTTTGTACTCATTTACTCAAGTTAACACACAAAATATGGCTGTTTCCCACACCAGATCTCATATTTAATGATAAATAAAAACGTCTCCTCAAATCGCTGGCATGGATGCGGGCAAAAAGGGACAACATATATTCATATGTGGTGGGAGAGTCCCTTTGTACAGAAATTTTGGTTAGAAATTATTCAAGAGATAAATAAAATGATGGGGAGAAGCCTCCAATTTAATAAAGAGAATTGCCTAACTTTGAATCTAAAGAAATTGGGATTAAGATAGAAGATTACGTAATAAAAAAAAAATCTTTTAATAGCATCGGAGTGGGAAAATAAACAAAATTGGGATAAAAACAATTGGACACATTATATAGCAGATTATCTCTTATTTTATTTTTTTAAGGAGAGAAAATGATAATATAATGGACAGATAAAGGAAAGAGCCTGGTGGGATAGGTTTTGAACTGGGGAAATCAAAGGTGAAAAGGGGTAGAAAAAAGTGAGAGAAACTATTAATAAGGCATTCCCACATTATAGACAAAGGATATTAAAATATATTTTCTAGCCATTGGTGGGGGGGGAATGCTTTTGTCATAATATAAAAATATATTTGCAATATTTTATTATATATGTTCTATGCTATTATTAAGCAAAAAATAATACAGTTGTCCCTCTACATTCGCAGGGGTTAGGTTCTTGAGACCCCCGCGAATGTGGAAAAACCATGAATAACAGATGCTGCTCCAGTGCCCCCCCCCAGAGGGAGGGAGGCAGCAGGAGGGTGTCTGGCCAGCCTGGCTGGCCTCTCCGTGGCCTTTCTGAGGGGACTCCAGACCTTAGAAGCCCCGGAGCCCGCCGGGGAAGGCAGCGTGTGGGTGGGGAGGAGGCTGCTCTGCCTCTCTCCGGCCTTCCGAAACGGGCGCTGGGGCTTTGGAGCCCCAGCACCCGCTTCGGAAGGCAGGGGAAAGCAGCAGGAAGGGAGGAGGCTGCGCTGACTCTCCCCGGCCTTTCTCAGCGGGCTCCAGGGTGCCAAAGCCCCGGACCCCGCTGAGAAAGGCCAGGGAACGCAGCGTGTGAGTGGGGAGGAGGCTGCGCTGCCTCTCCCCGGCCTTTCTCAGCGGGCTCGGGGGCTCCAAAGCCCCGGACCCCGCTGAGAAAGGCCGCGGAAGGCAGCGTGTGGGCTCCTTCACCCCCCCCACCCTTCCCAGAGTGGTTACGGGGGCTTCAGAAGCCCCCGCCGCCACTCTCCCTCACCCCCCCGCCCTTCCCAAAATGGCTGCGGGGGCTTCAGAAGCCCCTGCTGCCACTCTCCCTCACCCCCCCCACCCTT
Source organism: Gambelia wislizenii (assembly GCA_030847615.1). Taxonomy (NCBI): domain Eukaryota; kingdom Metazoa; phylum Chordata; class Lepidosauria; order Squamata; family Crotaphytidae; genus Gambelia; species Gambelia wislizenii. Next base: position 36,212,875 of record JAUMIR010000002.1, read on the forward strand.
CCCAAAGTGGCTGCGGGGGCTTCAGAAGCCCTTCCCAAAGTGGCGTAGGGGGTCCCTCGCTGCCTTTGGAAGGGACTGGGGTGGAATGAGGGAAGCTTTCCACCCCACTTTCCCAAGGCAGTGAAGGGATTCCTGAGAACACCTTTGCTGCCTTGGGAAGGGATGGAGTGGAGGGGGGGGCAGGCGGCTTTCCGCGAATAATCAAAACCGCGAATGTGAAAGTCACGAATGTGGAGGGACAACTGTAAATATAGGGAAAAAAAGTGGCCGATAACAGAAAACAGTGGAAGATTCAGAAAGTGACAAGGGAAGAAGCTGCCCCCCTTTTTCTTTCATCTGGGCCTGAACTAGTGAGAAGACTGGATCAACTGTACCAGCTGAACCACTGATAAACTGACCCTATCAATACTCCCACTTTGAAAAGAGAAGAAATTAAGTGGGTAGCACTGTCTGAGCTTTTCCTTTTTTGCAAGATGCAGCACTTCATCTGAGAAACACAGAAATGTTCACAACCCTCTTACCTGGTCGTGTTGCTAAGAAAAAGAAAGAAAAGACTACACAGAGCCCTGGAATACAGAGGAAGAGGGCCAGATTGTTTACCTCCCTTACCTGAGGCAGCTGCGGGGTGGCTCTTTCCATCCCATCACCAAACCAAGATGATCCAAAGCCTGCCTTTATTGCCACCGTACTGTCTGTAGGGGAGACAAAGGAGGCATAAACTAGGCCATCTCCCAGATTTTCTGTAGCTCCTGCAGTCACTTCTTTATTAAAATCTTTGTACCTTGCCCTCTATATCTCAGGGCGGTGTAGAAGTAAAATCACTAAGCTTTTTAAAACAAGTTCAAACAATAAAAATAGTTCAAACAAGTTAAAACAATAAAAATAGTTCAAAATAAAACATGTAATGAGTTTTAAAACCAAATATAGTTTAGAACCATGTGCCTGAGTATTTTAATAAATCAATAAGACCCTGAAAGCTTTAATAAACAGCCCAGTTTTTATTGGGCACCAAAATAAAGCCAGTATCAGCTCCAATCAGGCCTCCAAGGAGAAGGCATTCCACAGCTGGGGTGCCACCAGTGAGAAGACCCTCTCTTATATCCTCATACATCATAATGACCCCACTGAGGTGGGGCAAAGAAGGCCTCTCCAGCAGACCTCAATCCTTTATAGTCATGCACTGTAAAGGAAGGGAAAGCTGAGTTTCAGGCACTTCTATTTCTAGAAGTGCAATAGCACTTCTATTTCTATACTGTTTATCAATGCAAAGCACTCCCTAAGCGGTTTACAAAATGTTAGCTAACTGCCCCCAACAAGCCAGGTACTCATTTTACCAACCTATGGAAGGATGGAAGGCTGAGTCAACCTTGGAGCCCTTTAGGACAGAACTTGCAACGTTGTGGCTGCAGTACCGGCATTTAACCACTGTGCCACCAGGGCTTCCTACAGCTGACAGAATAGATAGGAAGACATATTATATATACATAGTAAATCTTTTTTCATGCCTTTTGTAATTATAAACTGTGTCAAGCTTTTGGGAAGCAATATGTTGACCATATTGCTATTAAATGCAATTTCAGTCTTTAACATTATTTTCCTTCATGCTCTTCCTTCTTTCAAGATTCTTAACCTAGAAAAGACCTAATGTTTATGCACTAGATATCCAAGAGATTGAACTATCAGGCTATGAATTCTGCTACTAGATTTGCCTGGAGGCTGATTAATTTAACCCAATGAACAGAAGCTTGTAAGTTTACCGTACAACCCCATCAACTTCCAAATAATAAATACCCCGGGCACATACCTAAGCAGATAGCTCCTGTTCTCTCCTCTTCCTCAGAGCACTGGAGAAAGGGCTCTTCTCCTTCTTCCAGACAGGCAATGAGGACTGGTTTAGGAAATTCTTGCAAAGAAAGAGACAAGCTAGTGACTAGAAATATTCAGGCACTCAAAATCCAACCTTTTTACTCCTCTAGACCAGGAATTCTCAATGTTTGGTGCTACAAACATGTTCAACTTCAACTTCTAGAATCTCTGGCCATTGGCCATGGTGGCTTCTGAGAGCTGAAGTCCAAAACCGCTTGAGGAACAAAGATGGAGAACAACTGCTTTGGGTGTATGTGTGCCTTAAATTTGCCTGTTGACTTAAGGCAACCCCATGAATTTCCTAGGGTTTTCTTAGGTCAGGAATACTCAGAGGTGGTTTGGCTAGTTCCTTCCTCTGAAATAGAGCCTCCAGCACCTAGTGTTCATTGGCAGTCTCCCATCCAAGTACTAAACAGGGCCAACCTTGCTTAGCTTCCAAGATCAGACAGGGTCTGGTGCCTTTAGAGTATTCAGGCCTTAAAACTACTCTACAGGACCTAAAACCATTTACTCAGCAAAACAAAAATAAAAATATGTTTGGTGATTCTTATAAAAAATTTGTTACAATATTTGTTGATGAAATAGTTTTATGTCTCCTAGAGCTGGGATACTCAAAATCATGGTTACTGGACCAGAGCTGATTCCCTGGCAAGTTGATCAAAGCATCTGTCGGGGATGCTTTGATCAAGATTTCCTGCGTGGCAGGGGGGTTGGACTGGATGGCCCTCGTGGTCTCTTCCAATTCTGCAATTCTATGATTCTAAATTTCCAGGGGGGGAAAAGAACCAGTTGTATCCAATGGGCACAAGTTCAGTGTCAGCCTCTGGTGCATTGGAAAACAGTATTTATTTATTTGTTTGATTGATTGATTGATTTATATGCCGCCTTTCTCCCAGAACGGGACCCAAAGTGGCTCACAATACTGTACATAGAACAGAATTTAAAATACGACGGTTAAAAGTTAAAAGCAATTAAAATCATGACAATTTAAAATAATATGTAAAACACATAAAAGTTAAAAAAAAATAAAATAAAAAACACCCTTAAAAAAGCCTCTGTGCTCACAGCTACATATTAAAAGCCTGCTTGCATAAAAATGTCTTTGCCTGCTGGCAAAAGGAAAACAAAGAGGGGCCCAACCAAGCCTCCCGTGGAAGGGGATCCCAGAGGGTGGGAGCAGCCATAGAGAAGGCTCTCTCTTATATCCCCACCAAGCGAGCCTGTGATAGTGGCGAGACCAAGAGAAAGTCTTCTGATGATCTTAAAATTCTGGCAGGTTTGTATCAGGAAATACAGTCTTTCAAATAGTTTCAAAGTAATTGTCAGTCCCACACATCAGATAGCATGAGAAGCACTGCTTGTAGAGTAGTGGTCTTCCACCTTTTTTTGCAATATCAAAACAAAAACTACAACAGTCCTATAGACACTACTATGTTGTCAGGGGCAATAAAGGCTTCTTCTACAGACTGCAGCAGTTTTATTGTTTATTTATTTTATTTATTAGAGTATTTATACCCTGCTCTTCAGCCACAAAGGCTCTCAGAGCAGCTTACAAATTGTTTAGCATAGCATCTATCTATCTATCTATCTATCTATTTGGGTATTTATACCCTGCTCTTCAGCCACAAAGGCTCTCAGAGCAGCTTACAAATTCTTAAGCAATAGTACTTATCTATCTATCTATCTATCTATCTATCTATCTATCTATCTATCTATTTGGGTATTTATACCCTGCTCTTTAGCCACAAAGGCTCTCAGAGCAGCTTACAAATTGTTAAGCAATAGTACTTTACACATCTACACCACTTTATAGCACACTAGGCACTAAGCGGTTTCCAATGTGTATCAGCTAGCACCGCTTTACAGTGCTAGGCACTCTCTAAGCCAGGCCTGCACAATGTACGGCCTGTGGGCCGCATGCGGACCTCCAAAGGAGTTCCTGCGGCCTGCAAGAGGATGTGTGAGAGGAAGGGGGCGAGGGCCATTTCCTACCCCCTCCACCACGCGACCTGGCAAATGGCCACTGAGCTCCCTCCCGAGCACCAGGTGCTCAGAAGGCCACTCAATTGCCTGGCTAGCCAGTTTGAAGGGGAGGGCGGCGGGCTTTGGCAGGTAGAAAGGATTCCCTCAACTCAGGCCTCCTTACCCGCCAAAGCCTGCTGCCAAGTCAGAGACCATTCGAAGGCCAGGCCTCCTCGGATGGCCTCTTGACGCAGTGGGCAGCAGTGGCAAGCTTTGGTGGGTAGAAAGGCCTCTCTTGACTCAGGCCTCCTTACCTGCCAAAGCCTGCTGCTGCCGCCACTAAGTCAGAGGCCATTCAAAGGCCAGAGTTCCTCAGATTTATATTTATTTATACCCTGCTCTTCAGCCACAAGGCTATCAGAGCGGCTTACAAATTGTTTTAAGCAATAGCAATTTACACACCTACACTGCATTAAGCAGTTTCCAATGTGTGTTAGCTAATTGCCCCCACAAGCCAGGTACTCATTTGTGCCCTCTGACGCTGGGGGCTGAAGCAGCCTCTGCCTTCCCATGCTCCACAGCCAGACCCCGGACAGCTGTAAAAAGATGGTGCTGCAGTGGTGGCGAGGGAAGGCAGAGGCCGCTTTAGTCCCTGGCCACCAGGGGAGGTGAGGAGATGATTCGGTGGCGGCAGGGACGGAGGCACAGCCACCTCAGCAAGCATCCCCAGACTGAGGGAGAGGAGAGCTGTGGAGCAAGCAAGGCACTTTGGGAGAGAAAGAAGAAGAGGAGGTAATTATACCTTTACTAATTACTTATTAATTAATTATTAGTAGTAAATTTTATTATTAATTAATTAAATTATACCTTTACTTGGAAAGTGAGCTGCTAAAAATCTTTCTGCAGCCTTCAGAAGTTCAGCCTGTTTTGATTTCGGCCCCTACCTACTGCCAAGTTGTGTGGGCCTGCTCCAAGCTGTTTTACAATGTGTGTTAGCTAATTGCCCCCAACAAGCTGGGTACTCATTTTACCGACCTACAGAAGGATGGAAGGCTGAGTCAACCTGAAGCCCTGCAAGATCAAACTCACAACATTGTGCCTGCAGTAACAGCATTTAACCACTGCGCCACCCGGGCTGGCTCCCTGAGTTTTCCCACTTGCATGCCCCAACTTGCCTCCCCTGTCCAAGCTGGCTTGTATATTAGGCACAGGGCTGATCACCCATGACTGACACTGCACCAGTGATGTAGCAATGGAGGGAGTGGCAAAATTAGGGTTTTGTACCCCCAAATAAGAATTCTGCCCATGAAATTTTCCTTCAGTCTCCACCTTTCAACCATTGCAGTAATTTTAGATGAGAATTTAGAAATACTGTACAATCAAGGTATCCAAAGGAAAGAGGCAGGCAAAGTTACCAGGGAATTGCTAACACAGGAAACAAGAGAGTTCTAGGGTTGAAGGACTTTCAATGCCTCACGGTCTGCAATTCTAGAAATTTGGGGACTGAAAGAGAATTTCATTTGAGGGCAGAATTCTTACTGGAGGAAAAGCCCTCACACACATACCCTGCATAGTCACATCCCTGGGCTTCATGAGCTAGTTTTTTCAGCATTACCACCCATACTTCATGTACTTAGTACAGTTATCAGGCATTTCTCCCAATATGGGACCCATAGGAATTAATGGGGTATAACAACCAATAATTTTTGCACTGCTATTTAGAAATTCACCAAACCAGCAAAGGATTTCCTTTCAAAGCAATCCAGAAAAAAGTACATCAGTAGTTTCCATCAAAACTTGATTGAAAATTGATATTCCTTTCCCAAAATTGGAGAAAAAGTGTCAACGTATCAGTTTTCAAGAGCATTTTCAACTCGCTGTTAACTCTATGAATAGTTATAAGATTGCTTTGTAATTTGGAACATTTGTAGACCTCATCAGGTAGGTAACGGATGTTAAGTTTCATAGTACTGTATTAGCTCAAGTGGTATAATTATTAATTAATGGTGGAAACATATTGTTCTTTGCAACTCACATAGATCAGTACTCCTGTGCCCCTATAATGTCAGTTTGTAAAATAAAACTTAGATGTAGAATATTAAAACGTTGAACAATGTTTAACAGCCTAGCTAAGGAAAAAAGGATATATTCCAGAGCTGCCACATAAGCCTGTCTTGGTAGGCTATTCCATATACAGTGGGACTCCCGTATCTGCGGGGGTTCAGTTCCCGGATACCAGAAACCACGGATAACAGCGAATGTCATTGAAATAATGGCACTTCCAGTTACAAATACCACAGAGTTGCCTTGGAGGACCTAGAAAATGTCTAGAGAGAATGCCTCTCTGGGCATTTTCTAGGCAGACTATGGTAGGTGTGCTGTTTTGTGTCCCGTGGATAAGTGAAACCACAGATATTGGTTCTGTGGATACAAGGGTCTGACTGTATGAAGGCGTCAGCACTGAACTGTCGTCCTCTCTAATTGCCACTTTGTACTCTTCCACTTTTACTAGTAAAAGAGCCTGAGAAAAGTCTTCTTGGACCCAGAAGATCTTGCAATTATGGGGAGGTGTCCTGTCCAGCTTTAGTGTAATAAATAAACAATCCTTTGCTAAGCAAGACGTTTGAATGGGTAATGGCTGGGAGAATTTAGTAACTCTGATCATGTCTCATGATCCCTAGACCTTGCTATGGTACTGAATTCACCTATGCACCTCTGTGAGATGACCTCTTCATGGCCAGAGACAGAACCCAAGAGGCGGCCCTCTGAGTACTAAGTCATCCGTGCCTCTAGTGGTTCACTCAGTACTTCCAGTCCAGAAATCTGATCTCTTGAGGCCTGGGATGGGCAACATACAGCCCATGGGGAAAATGTATTCACCCTCCTGACTCTTGCAGGAGAGTCAGCTCCTCTGCTCCTAATCCCTGCAGATACATCTTCATGGCATAGCGGGAGAAGGTTTTTTTTGTAAACAAGTTTGTTTTCCAAGTGTGTCACTTTTCCTGGAGGCTTTTGGAAGTATGGTCCAACTTAAAAAGTGCACACTCCCCATGGGTCTGGTTGACACTGGAAGAAGCACAAATCTGCTGCTAGTAAAGTGTAGCCCCTGAAGAATCCTGGGGGCTCACAGAAAGTCCTCTCGTTCCTGGAGGTTTCCCACTTTTGTTCTAGAGGGGCCACATCCCACACCCCATTTCACAACAATTGAAATCCAATCAGCAGGGCAAAGAAACTCCCCAAAAATAGCACCACTGTTTTTTTCTGGATTTTTGGACATAATCCTACATCCCCACTGCCTCACTAGAACTGAACAAAGAGAAGAAACAGAGTTGAATGGTGCCAGCATAATGGCACTGCATTTCAAATCCCCAGAGGAGTTCACTCAGCAGTAGTATATCCATATTAAACAGCACAGGGGACAGAATGGAACTGTACAGGGCCCAGAACTGCAAAAGGATCTTGTAGCACCTTTTGAGACTAACTGAGAGAAAGAGGCCGGTAGTGTAACCTTTGTAGATTTAAGTCTACTTCATCAGATGCATGGAGCGAAGTGCCTAAGAACAGACCTTTATGAACAGGGTATATGTGTGAACAGCCATAGAACTGCAAAACCTGTGGTACGCCAGCTACACCCTTTCCTGGAAATCAGGGACCTCGAAACTGTGGTACATGCGCTGGTAACCTCCCGTCTCAATTTCTGTAATATGCTCTACATGGGGCTACCCTTGTGCTTGACTTGGAAACTTCAGTCAGTTCAGAACATGGCAGCCAGGTTGGCTTCTGGTATTTCCAGAAGAGAGCATATAACATCTGTGCTAAAAGCTCTCCACTGGCTACCTATTAGTTTCCGGGCACAGTACAAGGTGTTGGTTATGACCTCTAAAGCCCTACATGGCTTGGGTCCAAGTTACCTCAGAGACCGCCTCTTCCTGTACGACCCTCCCTGTGCATTTCAGTCCTCTGGTAGGAATCTGTTACAACCTATGAAAACAAGGCTGTTGGTGACCTCCCAGAGGGCCTTCTCTGCTGCTGCTCCCAGATTATGGAATGGCCTGCCGGACGAGATCCATCTTATTACCACCTTAGACAGCTTTAAAAAAGCTGTCAAGACGGATCTTTTCCGGCAGGCCTTTCCTGAATAGCTATCCCGGCCCGAAGATTCGATTGTTTCCCCCCACCCCTTTGAGCTGCCATTGAATTATTCTATGCTGCTGTGATTAGTTGCTGTATTTTTTTAAATTATTGCATGTTTTTAATCTTTTCTAGTTTAATTTTATTTTAAGGGGTGGGTGGGTTAGGGTATTGAGGTAATTATGGAGTTTTTATACTGTAAGCCGCCCCCCGATTGCATTGCAGAGGGGCGGGATAGAAATAATTTTATTATTATTATTATTATTATCATTATTATCATTATTGTGAGGAAGTGACAAGTTCAGCTTTGACAATGGTCATTGAGGTACAAAGGCAGGAGGAAAGATGTTGCCACAGCCAAAGTGAGTAGATAACCCTATGAATGGTGGAGGGAGTTATTGGAATGTAGTGTGATGATAGCTGGGAACCAGAAAGGAGATGCAATAAACTGGCCAAGGGCGCCCTCATGAGGCTGGGGTGTTACTTGGTGTTATAATATGTGTAGTGTGCCAGGAAACCATTGGCCCTGTTCAACTCACTGTCAATGGACTGGAGTTTTATTCCAGTTCCACCGTTTCTCTTTCCAATCTCCCTTGGTAGTTTTTCTGTTGAAGGACAGCTGTTCTGAGGTCAGAGATGGAATGTCAAGGAAGTCAGAAATGTTCTCCAACTGGTTTTTGTCTAATGTCTGATTTATGTCCCTGGCCCAGAACTATAAATGTGATGAGTTAATTCTACCAGTCTCACTTTCTAGAAATGGCCAATATGAGAAGAACTGCAGAAGACTGTTTTGCCCACACTCAGTAGGAACATCTGCAGCAAAGAGAAACCACAGCTGATGCTACTGAAAGCCACAGAGAAAACAGGAATTAAAAAATGGTGTCCCCTTGTTGTTCTCCCAGAAAAGCTCAGTCCACAGGGCAACACAGATTATTTCAGTGCCATATTCAAGCCTGAGAATGTGCATCATGAATACCTGGTTGCTCATCAAATTACAAGTCCCAGGAGCCTGTAGGATGCAGTTAAAACAGAACCAAAATGCTCTAACTGTGCAGTGTGAAAAGTGCCTTGGGTCATTTTCACGGTAGCCTTTTATAACATAATGGAAATGGGTTACAATTGGCAAACAAGGAGCCTTTTCACATGACACTGCTACTCTTCCATTTTCTTACTGGTGTAATCCCAGGATTATTTTTACCAGCAGATAATCCATTTGTAGTCTAGCGGGTCTCAATGCTAACCTAGGGTTTTGCTACTGGTATAAAAGATCCATTTCACAAGTATCCTGATTTAAAGATGGGGTGGGTGTGTTAGAGGCTTATAGTAGGCATGGGTTACCCAAAGTTTGCCACCCCCCATTCTCACTGTATTTCTGGTAGGGAAGATGGCAGGAAGGACCAAGTACATTACGAATGAAACCTTCCCTTGGGGTTGCCACCATCTCCCTTTTAAAAAAATAATCTCAGTACAGTAATGCAGCAGGGGAACCCATTGCAGCATGTTGAAAGAATGTTGCACTAGTACAATTATGACAGCGGGGGTGGGGGGAATTAAAAAGCAGGAATGTGTGACATGAAAAAGGAACAATGGCCTCCTGGGAAAGAGCTAAATAAGAATGAGGGGTGGAGAAATGTGTGGGAGAGGTACTGGGCAGCCATCCAAAGCTTCCCCCTATGCAGGAAAGCTATAGTGTGAATAATCACTGTGATCACAGAAGCAACACTAAAGTGCAAAAAGCAGTGTTACAATCCCTGTAGTATAGTGATGGTATAACCCCAGTTCTTTAGCAGAACAAGAGGCTAGTATCAAAAGGCCCTTAGAAGGTCTAGGTTACCTTTATGTTCCACGTAAAATGGACCCATTACAAGCACCGGTTTTCAAAGGATGGCCATTTTTATTTGCCCCATTCCCTTCCAAAGGTATTGTCTGCAATAGAAAATTCACCCCTTTGGCATCTCTCGATCAAGGAAAAAGCATCCCTACCTAGCCAGGTCACATTCCCATAGTTTTCCAGCATAACCTCAGTGTACAGAGCTTTTTCAGCTGGATCCAGGAGGTCCCATTCTTCCTTGCTGAAATACACAGCCACCTTCTCAAAGGACACCAGAAACTGAAAGAAAGAAAGAAAGAAAGAAAGAAAGATTGATTCAATGTGAAGTCGAAGGTTTTCACTGCCGGCATCCATAGGTTTTCCGTGGTTTTTTTCCAGCCTGATTTATGTCAGAAGAGGATTTATGTTAGGCAGAATAAACTCTTCCAGAACACAGCCTCACAGCCTGGAAGAAACCCATGGAAAACCTAAAGAAAAAATCTCTCATCCCAAAGAGTATCCCACTCAGTGCTCTTTAACTGATCTTACTGTTGAATCGCTCAAAAGACTTTGGAGATTTTCACACTACACTGTTATAGTGTTACTATTTCACTTTATTTGCTATGGCTGCTTCCTGTAGAATCCTGGGATTTGCAGTTTAGGGAGGGGCATTTACAACTCTCAGCCAGAGAGCTCTTAGGCCTCACTAAGCTACAAATCCCAGAGGTCCACAGGAGGAAGCCAGAGCAGTTAAAGTGGAACAGTAACACTATAATAGTGTAGTGTGAAAATCTCCTAAGTGTGAGAATTAAAGCCCCAAAAGTAAAAGGAAACACATTTCCAGTTATCCATTTAAAAATATTACCATTATAGCAACCGATTACAGTGGGCCCTTGCTTATCTACTGGGGTTTGGTTCCAGGAGCCCCTGTGGATACCAAAATCTGTGGATGTTCAAGTCCCATTATATACAATGATGCAGTAAAATGGTGTCCCTTATATAAAATGGCAAAATCAAGGTTTGCTTTTTGCATTTTTTTTTTTAAATTTCAAGCCTTAAATACTTCAATCTATGGATACAGAATCTGTGGATACGGAGGGCCAACTGTATTTATAATGGTTTGTTGTTTCTGGTTGACATGAGATGGGTTGCTTTGTTTTTGTTGTTGTTTTTAACTCTGTCCGGTATTTAGAATTCTCTGGCAGAGTTCTGGTATCTCACCAAACTACAAATCCCAGGTTTCCAGTGTACACAGCCACTTAAAGTGGTATCAAAGTGCTATTAGAGTGCAGTGTGAAAGGAGCCTTCAACTATTATAAGAGTCCTTTTGGCTTTCCTTCCTCCTCTGAAAAGGGCCTAATCATTATTATTCCTTCCACTCCTATCACTTCCCTTGAGACCTCACATCCTCAACACAGTGAAAAGCAGCCAGACTGCCCCCTTCCACACTCTCTCTCTCTCTGATGATTCCACCCTTACCTGTGGTATCTGCACAGTGATGCTTTTCACTCCACCATTGAGAGAATATGAGCCAGGTTGTATTTCCAATGCCATTGCACTACCTGTGGGGGTTATAAAAAAGATGTAAACAAAGCAGGCTCTGGTACTGTTACCACAGTTGCCATCAGGCACTGCAGAGGAGACATGGGGGTGTCTTCCTCAAAGGGCTGGATGAGGCCTGTAGGGGTTCCTTATCTCTCTTGACAGGCCTCATACCCTCAACGACAAACAGTTGAATGCTAGTCCACAGCAGGCTGAGAACAGATTTTTTTTTCTTCCCAGTGGTGGGCAAAGGAATTGGCTGATCTATACAGTCTTTTGCTGCAGACAGAAAATGAGTTTTCTCCCCCTGCTCAGCACTGCTTGGTTTCTGAGTTGACCAGTGAGGCGGGCAGGCATTCCCCAGTGTGTGGCACAGAAGACAAGTCTTTGTTGGGGGGGGGGTAATGAAAGTGGGGCCCAACATCTTAAATCAGTATACCACATATGCTCCCATACTCAGCTACTTTACAGAGCAGTTGTGTGGATTGTTCATAGAATGTATTAACTCTCAAAAGGACTATGAGAATTTCCATGCCATGCAAGTTCTAAGGCAATTTTTGAGGATGGGCATAATCTAGGCTGGCACCAGAAGTGAAGTACAAGTAAATCCCCATATCTGTGGGGGATACATTCCAAGACCCACCCACCATGGATACCTGAAACCGTGGATAATAGGGAACCCTATTATTTTCAATGAGACAAACACCAGAAGTTGACCATAGAATCATACTGGAGGAGCCAGAAATGCCTAGAGAGAACATATTTTTTTCAGACGTGGATAAGTGAAACTGGATACCAAATCTGTGAGTACGGGGGTCAACCTGTGCATGCCAGTTCAAAAGAAGCAAGATCCATCTGGTGGCTTTTATCTTCATCTTGACAGCAGACAGAAATTCTCAGGAGTACAAGTGCTGAAACCAAATATGTGTGCATGTGTGTGTGTGCATGTGTGTGTGTGAGAGAGGGGACCTTAATCACTACACTGCATATGGTCCTATACTGAGCCACTTTACCTAACTGTATAGGTCTATAAGAATCTCTGGCTGCTGGGTTCAAAGAAAAGTTCTAAGCATTCATGCAATCAAGTCTGGAACCAGGAAAGAAAATTCCACAACCTCATCAACCCTAAGCTACCAGTCCTCCAAAAGAACCAAAGATCCATCTGGTGGCTTTTAGCTTTAAAACCACAGTAGAGAGTATCTAGGGAAATTTTCAGGACCACAAGTGCTGAATTGCCACCCACAAAATCACAGAAGCATAGAGTTGGAAGAGACCACAAGGGTCATCCAGTCCAACCCCCTACCAAGCAGGAATAAGTATATCAAAGCACTTTGGATAGATGGCTATCCAGCCTCTGTTTGAAAACCTCCAAAGAAGGAGACTCCACCACACTCCAAGACAGTGTATTTTACTGTTGAACAGCTCTTACTGTCAGGAAGATCTTCCTAATGTTTAGGTGGAATCTCTTTTCTTGTAGTTTGAATCCATTGCTCTGTGTCCTAGTCTCTGGATCAGCAGAAAACAAGATTGCTCCATCCTCAGTATGACATCCCTTCAAATATTTAAATTTTGATAGCATGTCGTCTCTTAACCTTCTCTTCCCAATGCTAAACATACCCCGCTCCCTAAGCTGCTCCTCCTAAGAGCATGATTTCCAGACCTCCCATCATTTTCGTTGCCCTCCTCTGGACACGCTCCAGCTTGTCAATATCCTTCTTGAATTGTGGTGCCCAGAACTGGACACAGTATTCCAGGTGAAGTCTAACCAAAGCAGAATAGAGTAGTACTATACTTCCCTCTATCTAGACACTATACTCCTACTGATGCAGCCTAGAATCACATTGACTTTTCTGGCTGCCGCAACACACTGCTGACTCATGTTCAGCTTGTGGTCCACTAAGACTCCTAGATCTCTTTCACATGCTATCAAGCCAGATGTCCCCCATCCTATATCTGTGCATTTCAATTTTTCTAAGTGTAGTACTCTATACTTCTCCCTGTTGAAATTCATTTTGTTAGTTTTAGCACAGTTTTCTAATATGTTTAAGATTATTTTTCAATTCTCTCTCTGTCCTCTTGGTATTAACTACCCCTCCTAATTTGGTGTCATCTGCAAATCTGAAAAGTATGCTCATTATACCCTTGCTAAGTCATTGATAAATATGTTGAATAGTACAGGGCCCAGGACAGAACACAATGGACCCCGCTAGTCACTTCTCTCCAGGATGAAGAAGTGCTATTGGTGAGCACCCTTTGGGGTAGCACCAAGTCCTGTAGTGTGAAGGAGTCCTGTCTCAAAAGCTCTCACTTAAGACTTCAACTTTAAGAAGGCAAAGAAGCCCCAAGTCAGTTTCAACCCACAACTCTCTTCCTAGGAGAGGTGACCCTGTCAAGGATCCCTCCTGCTGAAGGAAACCAGAAGTATATTCCACCTCTGGAATCGAAATATCAGATGCTGCTGTTTCCTCAGCACTGAGATAACCTCAAGGAGACTGGAGAGAACTTAAAGAAAGGAACATTGTGCAATACTGTACTAACTATGCTCTTGGGGCCCACTTATATTTTGAGGGTTTCTATTGCAAGATTCACTTTGACATCTTTCCTCATGAGCCAATGGGGAGAAATACAGGGTGTGGCAAGAGTTTATATATATTTTTTAGCATAAAGTAGGATGTCCAAATTTTTGGCTTAAAAAAGACTGATGAATTTTATTTTCCACTAAGACCTTGAGGTTCCCAACTTGAAGAATAAAATAGTAGCTGAGGAAGGGTGGTGTGTGTGAGAGGGGGTGTGTGCACGCACACGCCAGCATGCCTTCCAAGTCGCTTGTCAATTTATGGTAACCCCATGAATTTCCTAAGGGTTTTCTTAGGCAAGGAATACTCAAAAGGTGGTTGTGCCTGTTTCTTCCTCCAAAATATAGCCTGCAGCACGTAGTATTAATTGGCAGTCTCCCATCCAAGTACTAACCAGGACTGTCCCTGCTTAGCATCCAAAATCAGACAGGATCTGGTGCTGATACAGACCTGCAAATCAGGGTGCCTCTGAGAATATTCTGAGTTTAAGGAAGTGGCTCTGAATGACAGAAGGGGAGCTCACACACAAATCTTTTGACACATTGACAAGGTCCCATTTTTCTCTCTCTTTCTCTCTCAAGCTTTCAAAACTGGGACCCTTTGTTAACCCACTGAAAATCACCTGCAGATGTATGAGCAGATACCTAGTTTCTCATCTCCCCATTATTAGAGTATAGGAAACAGCCTTGCTGGTTTCTGGAGGTGTGTGTGTGGGGGGGGGAAGCCAACTTCAGTTCTACAACATCTGACAATGCTGCTCTGCCGTATGTACAGAAAGCATATACCCCTGTGGTTCTTAACCTGGGATCCGGGACCTCCAGGGTCTGCAATGTCCTCACAGGGGGTCTGTGAAGGCTTGAAGGCTGCTTGGCCCACCTCCTCCCTGCAGTGGAGTGGCCATGTGACAGGAGCCAAGGAAAAGACTGGCTGGCTTGGCCTGCACATTGCCATCCAATCTGCTCCAGCCACAAACTTGCAGTAAGAAGCAGGAGAAAAGACTTCCCTCCCTCTCCAGTGCCTCTGAGGGAAGGCTTAACAGATGGTGTAATTTTATTATTATTAGCAAAGGCACATAGAGCATTTGGAAGACTTTACAAAAGAGTCTGGAGAAATAAACACCTGAGGCGAAGGACAGAAATCAGTGTGTATAGAGCCATTGTACTGTCTATTCTCCTTTATGGGTCTGAAACATGGGTCACCTATTGCCACCACTTACGACTCCTCGAACGCTTCCATCAGCGCTGTTTAAGCACAATCCTAAATATACACTAGACTGACTATGTGATGAATGTTGCTGTCCTTGAGCAAGCAGGGATCACCAGCATTGAGGCCAGGATATTGAGAACACAGCTGCGCTGGGCAGGGCACGTTTCTAGGATGGAGGACATCGCCTCCCCAAAATAGTTCTCTACAGTGAACTCGCCACGGGTCAGCATAAGAGGGGCGCTCCAAAAAAGCGATACAAGGACTCCCTGAAACAACATCTCAGGCTTGGCCAAATTGATCACCAACAGTGGTCCGCCCTGGCCTCACATCGGGAGGCATGGAGACACACTATCCACAATGCTGCAGCCTTATTTAAGAACTCATGCTGAACAAGTCTTGAAGAGAAACGACAACGCAGAAAGAATCACAATCCGTAAACATCACCCAAGGAGACCTTCTGCTGTGCTTTCTGCAACCGGACTTGTCTATCTCAGATTGGCCTTTTTAGTCATCAGCGTGCTTGCTGAAAATGCGGGATGAGTCCTTCCTGAATCTTCGTTTGCGAAGAAAAGCCAGAGAGAGAGAGAGAGAGAGAGAGAGAGAGAGAGAGAGGGAGAGAGAGATTATTATTAACAGGAGTTGTTGTTGTTGTTAGGGCTTTAAATATTGAGTTAAGTCTTTGGGGGGTGGCTGGCAACAAAATAAATTTAAAGGGGGCCCCTGTTAATGAAAAGGTTAAGAACCACTGATCTACCCAATATATCTTATAGAGATGGGGGGGGGGTCAAATCCACACTAGACAAATCATCCAGTTTGCAACTGGATGGTTTGCCATGGCTCCTTCCTAGGGAATCCTGGGATCTGTAGTTTTACAAGGTCTTTAGCCTTCTCCACCAAAGAGTGCTGGTGCCTCGCCAAACTACAAATCCCAGGATATGCCAAACCATCCAGTTTCCAACTGGATTATTTGTCTAGTGTGGATACACCCTGGGTTGATCTCCATGAAAATGGAACGTGTGTGTGTGTGTTTCCAAGAAGACTGCGCAACAGAAAACATGCAACCGGGCCCCACTTTGACAGCTGGGTTGCATCACCCCCCCTCCAGCAACAATACCATGGAGAGACTGGGGAAGAAGGGTCTCTTTCCTCATCCCCTAAACTTGCCCAAATTTTGGCCCCCTTTTCTTTCTCCACCCATTTTGGAGAGGTGGGTGGGGAGTAGGGAGCTGTAATCCAGGGAAGCATAAACTGAAATCAATTGGGCCAGTCTTTAAGATGTCACAAGCCTCCTCTTTCCTTCCTCCACCCCCAATTTCATTGCAACCCCCACCCCCTTACCTCTCTCTCCTGCTCCCTCCAGGAATCCCTTCGGCCTCCCAAGTCCTGGGTCAGAAAAAAAAGCCTCTTTGCCTTCCTGGAAAATTAAAAGAGGTGTGGCTGGTGCTACTTTGCCTTCCGCAAATCTCCGGCCTCTCTAGCAAACCCCGAGCTCGAGTCGTTTAACCCCTGGGAGCAAGGAGTGGTGCAAAGGCAACGTTGCTCTCTCCTGCTGCAAACCTTGCAATTGCATCCCTTCCACCTTAACACAGGCAATGATTTTCTGTGCTTTCCCGGCTGCTGAGGAAATGGGGTGAAATGGTTCCAACTGCAAGGAAAAAAAGGAAAACCCAGAAGATGATTTTTTTATTTTTTTATTTTTTATTTTTTATTTTTTTGGTTTTGTAATTGTTGGTGGTGTGTCCCTTCAAGTCATTTCTGGATTTTCTTTATCCCTGGGTTTTCTTGGCAGGGTTTGTTCAGAGAGGGGTTGCCATTGCTTCATTCATCTGAAGCTGAGAGAGTGTGACTTTTGCCCAAGGTCACCCAGTGGGTTTCCATGACTGATCATGTGATTTTAACTTCCTACTGTTTTTAGCTTGTATGGCTTTTGTAATGATGTTGTTAGCTGCCTTGACTCTCATTGGTGGGAGAAAGGCGGGATAGAAATGAATATAATAATAATAATAATATACAGTTGTCCCTCCGTATCCACGGATGTGGTATCCACAGCTTGAAAATTTATTCCTTAAAAAATAATAATCCAAAAAGCAATCCTTGCTTTTGCCATCTTATATAAGGGACACCACAGCCTTATTTGAGAACTCACGCCGAACAAGTCTTGAAGAGAAACGACAACGCAGAAAAAATCACAACCCGGAAACATCACCCAAGGAAACCTTCTGCTGTGCTTTCTGCAACCGGACTTGTCTATCTCGGATTGGCCTTTTTAGTCATCAGCGCGCTTCCAGAAAGCGCGGGATGAGTCCTTCCTGAATCTTCGTTTGCGAAGAGAAGCCGGGGGGGGGCATATAATGGGACTTGAGTATTCACAGATTTAAGTATTCACAGCTTGAAAATATTCTTTAAAAAATAATAATCCAAAAAGCAAACCTTGATTTTGCCATCTTATATAAGGGACACCATTTTGCTATGCCATTGCATATAATAGGACTTGAGTATTCACAGATTTTGGTATCCACGGGCTGTGGGGAGTGTCCTGCAACCAAACCCCAGCGAATATGAAGGGACAACTGTATTTGTATATGTATGTGTGTGTATGTATTTGTATGTGAGAACTCACGCCGAACAAGTCTTGAAGAGAAACGACAACGCAGAAAGAATCACAACCCAGAAACATCACCCAATGAGACCTTCTGCTGTGCTTTCTGCAACCGGACTTGTCTATCTCGGATTGGCCTCTTCAGTCATCACCGCGCTTGCAGAAAGCGCGGGATGAGTCCTTCCTGAATCTTTGTTTGCAAAGAAAAGCCAGAGATGTTCTCTATATATTTCCTTCTTCATCCTGCCCCAGAGTGGCAAACCAATGAAAAGAGAATAATTGTAAAATTACATACATATATACACAAATATACAGAGCATATACACATATACAAATACACACACACACATATATATGTACAATGTGTATATGCTCTGTATA
This sequence comes from Gambelia wislizenii, assembly GCA_030847615.1. Classification (NCBI taxonomy): domain Eukaryota; kingdom Metazoa; phylum Chordata; class Lepidosauria; order Squamata; family Crotaphytidae; genus Gambelia; species Gambelia wislizenii. The sequence goes on from JAUMIR010000002.1 coordinate 36,230,948, forward strand.
CTGTCTGTATATATACAGTTGTCCCGCCATATTCACAGATTTGGCATTCATGGATTTGAATATTCACAGTTTGAAAATATTCTTTAAAAATAATAATCCAAAAAGCAAACCTTGATTTTGCCATCTTATATAAGGGACACCATTTTGCTATGCCATTTCATATAATGGGACTTGAGTATTCATGGATTTGGGTATTTACGGGGGGTCCTGGAACCAATCCCCAGCAAATATGAAGGGACAACTGTACATATATATATATACTGTATATATATATATATATATATATATACTGTATATACTGTATATATATATATATATATATATATATACATACAATGTGTCTATTAGTATATGTATGTGTGGTGTGTATTTGCATGTGTGTATTTTTCTGTATACAGTATTCCCTTCCTCACCCTGCCCCAGAGTGGCAAACCAATGAAAAGAGAATAATTCTAAAATTGCATACATACATGTACAAATATTCAGCGAATATACACAAATATTATTATTATATATTATATTATATTATATTATATTAGTTATTTATACCCTGCTCTTCAGCCACAAGGCTATCAGAGCGGCTTACAAATTGTTTTTAAGTAATAGCAATTTACACATCTACACTGCATTAAGCAGCTTCCAATGTGTGTTAACTAATTAACACACAAATACAAATATACACACATATACATATACAATGTGTATATTCTCTATACGTATCTCTGTGTGTGTGTGTGTGTAATTTTAGAACTATTCCCTTTCATTGGTTTGCCATTCTATAGCAGGATGAGGAAGGGATGGGTATAAAAAATATGACTAAATAATAAAATGACCTTTTCTTCTTTGCTCTGAAGTAAGGAAGGAGAATGACGTGGCTTGCCAGACACTACTTGGACACATCATGAGATAAAGTGACTCATTGGAAAAGACAGCATTACTCAGTCAAGCAGACTGCAGTAGGAAAAGAGGAAGATCGCATTAAAGGTGGATTGAGGGCGAACCCAAACGGATGGAAAAGTCCCAGATTTTGTTCCCATTGTGCATCCAGACTGATTAAAAAGTGCAGAAAAGTACCAAGATTTTGTTCCTGTCCTTTCCAATCTTATTTTGGAAATCTATACACATTTTATCCCAGAATATTTTCTGTCAGCTCCCAGTATGATCAGATACTTTTAATACCAGCTCCCCAGGTTGGTTTATTTTAACCAAATATAAAATCAGGAAGAACAGGAACAAAATTAGGGAGTCTTCAGTCATTCTGGATGCGTCTGTTCTTTCCGGTTTTTATAATGAGCTAAAACAAACCGACCTGGGCAGCTGGTATTAAAAGTCTTTGATTTTTACCAAAAGCTGACAGAGAATATTCTGGGATAAACAAAATGTGTATGGCTCTCCAAAATAAAATTGGAAAGAACAGGAACAAAGTTTTTAGCAGTCTGGATGCGCTGTCAATCAAAAAAGCCATGACATGGAATTTATAAGATCTCATACCCTCCAGCATTTCACAGATGAAAACCAGACACTTGTGGCCAAGGGCAGGGCATGATGAAGATAGCAAAGATCATAAATGAGAAAGAAAACCAGGGAGAAGGGGCTGCAGCAGTTTGCTCTTGCCTAAGCCTAGTGGAAAAGAACCAGGGATTGTCTAAAGGGCAAAAATACTCCTCATGGAATGTAAGAAGCTGACCTGTCTTAATGGCCATCTGTATTGTTTCACCGTATTGTGAAGGGGGGGGCAAAAATGGCAAAAACGCCTCAGGAAAAGACTTTGCAGCTTTTCCCAGAGTTTTAAAAAAAAAAACTCCAAGGGAAATGTGAAGTCGAAGGCCAACATCTGTGTTTTTCCGTGTTTTTTTCTGGGCTATGAGGCCGTGTTCTGGAAGAGTTTATTTCTGACGTTTCATCTGCATCTGTAGCTAGCATCTTTAGAGAATGGTTGGGTAGGTCTTTTGTAAAGCTAATGGCGCCTAATTACCCTAAAATGCTTTGCTCTACAACAGGGGAGAGACTGTGATACGACCTTTTTTTGCACTGACCTCTATTGGAACATAACAGTTACAGGCCCAAAACCAGGTCTGGGAATACAAACTCCAATCCTGGATGGAACTACACTCTCCTCCAAGGATTGTGTTCGCAGTCTGGGGGTGCTCCTGGACCCGTCGCTCCAGATGACTAATCAGGTTAATGCGACGGTCAGGAGTGCCTGTTATCAACTTCGGCTGGTACGCCAGCTGCGCCCTTTCCTGGAAACTAGGGACCTCGAAACTGTGGTACATGCGCCGGAGGAGCCAGGGCGTCCAGAGCGAAAGGGCTGAGCAGACGCACCGGGTCGAGGACAGTTGGACTTGGGATGCGACCCATAGCAGTTCTCGCAGTAATGCTCGAACTTGCAACGGGATCGCTGGCATTTTCCCGCATTAAACTCCCAGCAAACCAATCGGCGGGCATCCCTCTTACGAGGCTTGCCTGCTTCGGGCTTCCCTTTTATATGGGAACCTACAATGACAAGCCAAAGCTTGTCATTGATGAGATCCCACCTGGCCCTGGGGTTCCGGGAAGCCCTCTTGCGGAAGGCGGAGTCATACTGGATGGCTGCCGCCTCCCCCGCCAGTGACTTGGCCTTGAGCACATTGCTCAAGTGGTTGGCCAAGTGCCACCCTCTGTCAGGGTAGGCCATGCCCACCACTCCCATGTAAACTGTGAATCCTGCCAACCAGTTGGGGAAAGATCGATCCACTGGTTCTGGTTTCTCCTTGTCGGAGGATTTCTCAGATTTTGGGGTGCAGCCCACCTCTCCCTCTGGTTTTAGAAGTGAAAAAACATCCACATAATATCCCCTCAGAATGTTGTTGCGGGTTTTTCTGTCCAGGTGGATCCCAGGGGGATCCTCGTGATCCAGAAAAAGGCTGGGCGTGGGGGGCCTAGCAGAGGCTGTCCCACCCCGCCATGCCCTGGATGGTCTGGCAGAGCCCGTCCCCATGTTAGCCCTGGCCTTAATGGCCCAAGAAGGCAACCCCGGGACCAGCGCTGCCGTAGACCAATACCCCGCCCGGTCCCAATCTTCATCAGAGGACTCACCTGATGATCCCTCGCTGTCTGAGTCCTTCCTCTTACGTTTTGCCCGCTTTTTTCCGCCTTCCTTCTCCTTCCCTCGGTCCTTCCCTCCTGAGGCTCTACTCTCCCGTGCTGGGGAAGGGTCGGCCGAGGATACCACACTGATCTCATCAGGCGAAGGTGTCCTGTGTTTACCCCGCCGTCCCGCCGTTCTTGCTGACTGTTGTGTGGTCTGATCCGTGGCGGAAGAAGAAGCTGCAGTGTCGAGGTCTCCAGCAGGCTCCGGGGTTGGCGCCACTGCACCCACCTCCGATCCCTTGCCGGACCTCAACTCCCCCACCTGCTCAGCGAGGAGCGTGACTGCACGAGTCAGCTCCCGGAGGCTGGGACTTGCAGTGCCTCTGAGTAGGTGCTCCACGGCCTCAGGGCCAGCAGTCGACCCCTTAGGGGGGTTGGCCTTCCGGGCACGAGGTGCCAGGGATGCCCAGGATTTGGGCGTACGGCCGGACTGCGCCCGAGTCGTGGGCCTACTGGGTGCAGGCTTCTTTTTTGGAGGCATTCTCAAAGAATGTGTGTTGAGTGATTTCAGCTCTGAGTGTTTTGGTATAGGAATCTCTCTCGGCTTGTCCGCCCTGCTGTATGCTACTGCCCTGCCCAGGCTTGTAGCCTTCTTCCTGGCTTGTCCGCCCTGTTTTAGGGGTGTTCCCCCTTAATGCCCTCGGTGGACCGGTTTGTTCCTGGCTTGTCCGCCCCTTATATGACCTGCTGATCTCTCTGGCTTGTCCGCTCAGTTCTATCAGAGTGGGGGGGGGTAGCCTAATTCCTGGCTTGTCCGCCCCCCGCAGGCCACCCGTTGGCCTGCCCTGGGTAGGGTCCCGCAGCCCTCACCCGAAAAAAGGCTTGGGCCTGAGAGCCCACGAGCCTCCCCCTGGGTTTGCTATAGGGGCTGCCCCCTGCCGGCCCCTATAGCCCCCCTGCCGAGGACTCCGAGTCCCTCCCCCAGTGGCAACCGCGCCCTGGGTCCCGCCGGGCAAACGCCCGAAGCCCGACCTCCCGCCTGATAGGTCCGCCCCCGCGGGCACCCACGGCGTCGGGGTCCTTCCCCTGGGTCGCCGGGGCTCCGCCTCCGCGGGCACCCCGGTCGCTCCCGCTGGCCAGCCCCCCGCTGGGCTGCCGAGAGGCCCCTGTACCACCCACTGGGCGCCCTGAAATGGCCCCGGTGCCGCCCACTGGGGGTGCCGCCCCCCCTCGGGCCTGCTGCCCCAAGCCGGTGGCAGCCCGTCCGACCTCCCGCCTGATGGGTCCGCCCCCGCGGGCACCCACGGCGTCGGGGTCCTTTCCCTGGGTCGCCGGGGCTCCGCCTCCGCGGGCACCCCGGTCGCTCCCGCCGGCCAGCCCCCCGCTGGGCTGCCGAGAGGCCCTAGTGCCACCCACTAGGCGCCCCGAAATGGCCCCGGTGCCGCCCACTGCCTCTGGCCCGGCCGCTCCAGCCGCTGGTGGCCGCCGCCGCCTCCCCGGCTCGGCCGCCGCTCTTCTGCTCCGTCGTCAGCCGCCGCCGCCGCCGACGCTTCTTCAGCCCCCGCGCTGTCCCTCTTCTCGCCGAGGCCAGCCGGTCAGCTCTACCCGGTGGCCTCGGCTCCTGGCTCCTCTTCGCGGCGGTTCTTCTTTCTTCGGGAGCTCCCCGGAGAGCTCCTTCCTCTTCGGCTCGCAAGAGCCAACGGAGGGAGCCGGGAGCCGGCCGGGAATAAATACCCGGCCGGCGGACCCAAGAGGGGACTAGCCCCGCCTCCCGGCCAATCAGCAGCCGCGCTGAGCGCGGTCTCTGATTGGCCCAGGAGAGGCAAATACGGCCAATCAGGTGGGGGCGCCCCCCACCTGATTGGTTGGTCTACTATCCTCTTCCCTGCCTGCAGAAGCAGGCTGGGAAGAGGAGGGCCAACATGGCGGCGCCCATGCCGCCATGTGCCTGCTCAAGAGCGGGGGGAGACGCCGGCCGCAAACGCGGCCAGCCAGGTAAGTCTGGCGGCCGGCTTCCTGGAAACTAGGGACCTCGAAACTGTGGTACATGCACTGGTAACCTCCCGTCTGGATTTCTGTAATGCGCTCTACATGGGGCTACCCTTGTGCTTGACTCGGAAACTTCAACTAGTCCAGAACATGGCAGCCAGGTTGATTTCTGGCGTTTCCAGAAGAGAGCATATAACACCGGTGCTAAAAGCTCTCCACTGGCTGCCTATTAGTTTCCGGGTACAGTACAAGGTGTTGGTTATGACCTTTAAAGCCCTACATGGCTTGGGTCCAACTTACCTCCGGGACCGCCTCCTTCCGTACGACCCTCCCCGCACACTTCGGTCCTCTGGGAGGAATCTGTTACAGCCTATGAAAACAAGGCTGTCGGTGACCTCCCAGAGGGCCTTCTCTGCTGCTGCTCCCAGATTATGGAATGGCCTGCCGGACGAGATCCGTCTTATTACCACCTTAGACAGCTTTAAAAAAGCTGTCAAGACGGATCTTTTCCGGCAGGCCTTTCCTGAATAATTATCCCGGCCCAAGACTCAGCTGCCCTTTCTAGGCTATGATTGTATGTTTTATTTTTTTTTCTCCTAATTTATATATATTTTAATTAATCCATGTTTTTAATCCTTTGTAATTTAATATTATTTTAAGGGGTGGGTGGGCTAGGGTATTGTGACTATGGGGTTTTTATATTGTAAGCCGCCCCGATTGCGTTGCAGAGGGGCGGGATATAAATAAAATTTTATTATTATTATTATTATTATTATTATAACCAAAACAATCTCTGGCTGTTTTCTTTTTAGCACTGAAGCAGGTCTTTTGTCAAGCTGGCAGCTCTTAATTACCAGTCCAGACAAGGCTAGACCCCTAACATTATTTACCCATCAATAGGGGACAGCTCATCCCAAGACCTTTGTTGCGTTGAATTCACTTTAAATAAAAGAAAACCAATTTGTATCACTTTTGGATCGCCAGCAGGGGAGCGGGTCTTTTGTAAGGCTAATAGGTCACAAATTCCCAATAAAGACCCATTGACCACTGTTTCCCCCCCGCTTTTCACTAGGAACTCACCATGGATCAGCACTCGTCCGGAGACCACCACTCTGAGTAGCACAGATTTGGGCCAAGCTTGTTTTCTGCTCCTGCAGAGACTAACCAGTGGATTCAAATAGAAAGAAAAGAGATTCCTCTAAAAGGTAAGGAAGGACTTTCAGATTACAAGAGCTGTACGGGTGGGTAATACAGTGCATCAGAAAGTACTGGAGTCTCATTTTGTAGAGGTCTTTGGTTGGAGGTCTGTCTCTTAGAGGTGCTTTTACTGTGGATGTCAGCATGGCAAGGCATTGGACTACATGGCCTTTGCGGCACTTTCTAACTTTAGTCCATGATCATTAGAGGTATGGGAAGCACTCATAGCCTTTCTTTCTTTTTTCTTCTTCTTGGAATTCTTCCTTTGAGTCTCTCCTGCTTTGTGTATGATATTTTCAGCATACAGGTTGAACAGATAGAGTGACAAAATGCAGCCTTGCCAATTGGAAACCATTCAGTTTCTCCATAGTCTATCCTAATAGTAGCCTCTTGTCCTGAGTACAATTTACATAGAATCATAGAATTGTAGAGTTGGAAGAGACCACGAGGGCCATCCAGTCCAACCCCCTGCCATGCAGGAAATCACGATCAAAGCATCCCTGACAGATGGCCATTCAGCCTCTGTTTAAAGACCTCCAAGGAAGGAGACCCCACCATGCTCCGAGGGAGTGTGTTCCACTGCCGAACAGCTCTTACTGTCAGAAAGTTCCTCCTCATGTTGAGGTGGAATCTCTGTTTGTGGAGCTTGCATCCATTGCTCCATGTTCCAGTCTCTGGAGCAGCAGAAAACAAGCCTGCTCCATCCTCAACGTGACACCCCTTCAAATACTTAAACAGGGCTATCATATTGCCTCTTAACCATCTTTTTTCCAGGCTAAACATACCCAGCTCCCTAAGTCTCTCCTCATAAGGCATGGTTTCCAGACCTTTCACCATTTTAGTTACACATCAGGACAATCAAATACTGTGGCATACCCATTTATTTAAGAGCAATCCATTGTTTTCATGATCTATACAATCAAAGGCTTTGCTATAATCTATAAAGCACAGACTGATTTTCTTTGAAACTCTTTGGTGCGCTCCATTATCCAACATATTTGCAATATGATCCCTAGTGCCTCTTCCTTTTCTGAACCCAGCTTGGACATCTGGTATTTCTCACTCCATATGTTGTAAAAGTCTTTGTTTCTGAATTCTGAGCATCTCTTTGCTTGCACTGGAGAGTGGTCCTGTGGTTACTGCAATCCCTGGTGTCCCCTTTCTTGGTGATTGGAAAGTATATTGAGTGTTTCCAATCTGTGGGCCATTGTTTTGTTCTCCATATTTGTTGACAGATTTTAGTTAGAACTAGAGTAAATTTTGTCTCTATAGCAGCTCTATTGGTATGCCCTCTGTTCCTGGTGATTTCATAGAATCATAGAATTGCAGAGTTGGAAGAGACCACGAGGGCCATCCAGTCCAACCCCCTGCCATGCAGGAAATCACAATCAAAGCATCCCCAACACATGGCCATCCAGCCTCTGTTTAAACACCTCCAAGGAAGGAGACCCCACCACGCTCCGAGGGAGTGCGTTCCACTGCCGAACAGCTCTTACTGTCAAAAAGTTCCTCCTCATGTTGAGGTGGAATCTCTGTTCCTGGAGCTTCCATCCATTGCTCCGTGTTCCAGTCTCTGGAGCAGCAGAAAACAAGCCTGCTCCATCCTCATTTATTTCTCCCAAGTGCTCTGAATGCAGCTTCCACATCACTTTCTAAAACTGGAGCTTATTTTTCATATGGTTCTTCCTTGAATGAATCTGTCACCCTTTCATCTCTTTTATATAATTCTCTTGTGTATTGTTTCCTTTTTCCTTTTTTTTTTTTTTAGCTTGGTCATGTAATGTATTCCCCCGCTGGTTGTAGAGCATCCCCACTCTTGGTTTAAATTTCCCTTTGATTTCTTGGATCTTGTTGAAGAAGTCTTTTGCATTCAGAGTTCTCTCAGAATCATAGAATCATAGAGCTGGAAGAGACCACAAGGGCCATCCAGTCCATCTATGGGGGTGGACAACCCATGGGCCAAATATGGCCCCTGATAGCCGTTTTAGCATCTGCACACAGACACACACCAGAGTTCCCACTAGAAGTGATTCTGCTGTGGCAACATGGGCTTCCTTTTTGTTGTTGTTGTTGAAAACAAGATGCATAGGGTTTAAGTCTGAATTATGGTTTTAAACTAATAGTGACACATTAAAACTTACATTTCATATAACTAACATATCCAATAGTTTTACTAGAAAATGGCTAGAGAGGACAGATTTTCTAGGAAGATTCTATGGTAGGTGTGGCGTTTTGTGTCCAGTGGATAATTGAATCAATGGATATGGGGTCCTACTATATACTGATTTATAGCACTAGCCACTCTCTAAGCAGTTTACAGTGTATTAGCTAATCGCCCCCTACAAGCCGGGTAATCATTTTACCGACCTATGGAAGGATGGAAGGCTGAGTGAACCTTGGAGCCCTGCAGGATCAAACTTGCAATGTTGTGGCTGCAGTACCGGCATTTCACCACTGCGCCACCATATCACTTTCTGCCACTGAAAACAATGTGAAGCACATTTAAAGTTAAAAGTACAGCATACCCCATTGAAACACCCTTCTGGAAGATGACACAAGGACCAAAGTCCTTTTCAGGATGAAGCCCACATTATCTGTGGACTGATCACAGGATGGAGTCTACTGGCCATTGGTGAAAGTGGATGGCAATGGATAGGTGCCTAAAAAAGGAAACAGGATTGCGGGGGGGGGGTCCTAAATCTTTCCCTTTGAGGGGCAAGAAGAGTTTCTCCCCTCTAGTCCTTCCAAGGCTAGAGAGCTCTGGTTCCTAGAGAGGCCCGGGAGTAGAAGAATGGGGAACAGCATTGCCCAGGCAAATCTATGAGTCCCCCAACAAGAGAAAGAGGTGTTGCAGGAGGCTCAGTGCCTGGAGGGGACAGGACCAACAGACAGACCTCTGACACAGGGTCAAATCCACACTGCACAAATAATCCAGTTTGAAACTGGATTATTTGCCGTGGCTCCTTCCTGTGGAATCCTGAGATTTGTAGTTTGGTGAGGCACCAGCACTCTTTCACAGAGAAGGCTAAAGACCTTGTAAAATTGGAGTATTTGTGTAGTATAGATTTGGTCTCTTGTGTGTAATGGTAGAAAAAGGGGCCAAAAATTTCCAGGTGGGGTGTTAGAGAGAGACCCCACACCGCTGCTCTACGAGGCTTTTGATCTGTATTTTCTTTTGCAGGATCCCTTTAATTATTATTATTATTATTATTATTATTATTTTCATCATCATTTCTTACCCGCCTCTCCTCATGGATCCCTTTTTGGAAGCCTCCCCACAGCAATATCCTGCCTTTTCTCTAGTGAAAGGCATATGCAGCTCTACTCCTCCCTGTTTATAAAAATGTCACCTTGCGAGATAGGCCAGGCTGAACCCTTCCTGAAGCCACTTAGTGAGTTTCACAGAGCTTTTTGGACTACAGCTCCCATATTGTACCATCCAGGATGGTGTATTCTGGATTTGTGGTGCAAAAAAGTAACTTGTCCAGATCTGTGGCTTTCTGTGAGGACTAATGATTGTTTCCCAATCTGCTCATTTTAATTCCCACAATACAGTACATGGAAAACATATACAGCAGTTAATTAGTAACCATGGAAATCTGAGGGCCAGCATGGTGTAGTGGCTTGAAAGTTGGACTAGGACTGCAGGAAACCTGAGTTCAAATTCTGCTCAGCCATAGAGTGCCACTGAGTGTCACATTTTCACAGCCTTCAAGGAAGGGAAAAGCAATCGTTCCCTGAAGAAATCTTGTGAAAAATACTATAGGTTGCCATCAGTCAGAATTGACTGGAAGGCACATAGCAACAAAACTCTCTTATCAGAAGTCATAGAAGCATAGAAGCATAGAAGCATAGAATTGCAGAGTTGGAAGAGACCACGAGGGCCATCCAGTCCAACCCCCTGCCATGCAGGAAATCTTGATCAGAGCATCCCCGACAGATGGCCATCCAGCCTCTGTTTAAAGACCTCCAAGGAAGGAGACCCCACCACGCTCCAAGGGAGTGTGTTCCACTGCCGAACAGCTCTGACTGTCAAAAATTTCCTCCTAATGTTGAGGTGGAATCTCTGTTCCTGGAGCTTGCATCCATTGCTCCGTGTTCCAGTCTCTGGAGCAGCAGAAAACAAGCCTGCTCCATCCTCAATGTGACAGCCCTTCAAATACTTAAGCAGGGCTATCATATCGCCTCTTAACCGTCTTTTTTCCAGGCTAAACATACCCAGCTCCCTAAGTCTCTCCTCATAAGGCATCGTTTCCAGACCTTTCACCATTTTAGTCACCCTTCTTTGCACACGCTCCAATTTGTCAATATCCTTTTTGAACTGTGGTGCCCAGAACTGGACACAGTATTCTAGGTGAGGTCTGACCAAGGCAGAATAGAGTGGCACTGTTACTTCCCTTGATCTGGCCACAATACTTCTATTGATGCAGCCCAAAATTGCATTGGCCTTTTTAGCTGCCGCATCACACTGTTGACTCATGTTCAACTTGTGGTCTACTAGGACTCCTAGATCCCTTTCACATGTAGTCTCATTCAGCCAGGTCTCTCCCATCCTATATCAATGCATTTCATTTTTTCGCCCTAAGTGCAGTACCTTACACTTCTCCGTATTGAATTTCATTTTGTTAGCTTTGGCCCAGCTCTCCAGCCTATCCAGGTCATTTTGAATTTTGATCCTGTCCTCTAGGGTATTAGCTACCCCTCCCAATTTGGTGCCATCTGCAAATTTGATAAGTATGGCCCTAATTCCCTCATCCAAGTCATTGATAAAGATGTTGCATAGCACTGGGCCCAAGACCGAACCTTGTGGCACCCCACTGGTCACATCTTTCCAAGACAAAGAGGAGCCACTGCTGAGCACCCTTTGGGTTCGGCCGGTCAACCAATTACAAATCCATTGAACAGTTAACTTGTCTAGCCCACATTTTACAAGCTTGTTTGCAAGAATGTCATGGGGAACCTTGTCAAAGGCCTTACTGAAATTAAGGTATATGATATCCACAGCGTTCCCTTCATCTACAAAGCTGGTCATTTTATCAAAAAAAGAGATCAGATTAGTCTGACATGACTTGTTTCTCTGAAACCCATGTTGACTTTTTGTGATTATGGCATTGCCTTCTAAATGTTCACAGACTCTCTGTTTAATGATCTGCTCTAGAATCTTCTCTGGTATTGATGTCAGACTAACTGGACGATAATTGTTGGGATCCTCTTTTTTCCCCTTTTTGAAGATTGGGGCAATGTTTGCTGAAGTGTTATGTTTCAGGATTAGAGCCCTATGAATGATGAGGGAGACAGAGAAGTAAAAATAAAGACCCATTGTAAAAAAAGGTCTGCCCACTTTATTTGACCAGAGCTTAATCTGAGTGCCAGAATTTAATTTTAATTCCCCAACCCCACTGCAATGTATGAAGGGGCTACCGGAGTGGACAAATTGTGTGAGAAGAAGGGGCCACATTCTGGTTTCTGGAAGTGCTGGAGGGCCACCATTTTTTTTTAATTAAAAATAATAATTAAAACTAATTATTTCAGTTTTTGATCTCTAATGATTTAGAATGATTAAAACGGAAGCATCATCTCCTCAGATGCCAAGATTGACAAAGAGATCGATCACAGATTAGCAACGGCATATAGTGCATTTGGAAGACTTCACAAAAGAGTCTGGAGCAATAAACACCTGAGGCAAAGCACAAAAATCAGTGTGTATAGAGCCATCGTACTGTCTATCCTCCTTTATGGATCTGAAACATGGGTCACCTATCGCCACCACCTACGACTCCTCGAGCGCTTTCATCAGCGCTGTCTACGCACAATCCTAAATATACACTGGACTGACTTTGTGACGAATGTTGCTGTCCTTGAGCAAGCAGGGATCACCAGCATTGAGGCCATGATATTGAGAACACAGCTGCGCTGGGCAGGGCACGTTTCTAGGATGGAGGACCATCGCCTCCCAAAAATACTACTCTACGGTGAACTCGCCACGGGTCAGCGTAAGAGGGGCGCTCCAAAAAAGCGATACAAAGACTCCCTGAAACAACATCTCAGGCTTGGCCAAATTGATCACCAACAGTGGTCCGCCCTGGCCTCACATCGGGAGGCATGGAGACGCACTATCCACAATGCTGCAGCCTTATTTGAGAACTCACGACGAACAAGTCTTGAAGAGAAACGACAACGCAGAAAGAATCACAACCCAAAAACATCACCCAAGGAGACCTTCTGCTGTGCTTTTTGCAACCGGACCTGTTTATCTCGGATTGGCCTTTTTAGTCATCAGCGCGCTTGCAGAAAGCGCAGGATGAGTCCTTCCTGAATCTTCGTTTGCGAAGAAAAGCCAGAGAGAGAGAGAGAGAGAGAGGGAGAAAATGAAATCTAATGATTTATGTAACAAGTATTTTATTCATATTATTTCATTATTCCCAACAAATCCCTTTTTTTACTGAAAATAGCCATTAATTAATTTTACTTTCAACTGAACTGAGCACTTCTGATTTCAATGTTGGATTTAATTTAATTTCAAAACAGCAAGCACTCTATGGTTCTTTGTTCCTTGGAGGACTGATAGTCCACCAACCAAAGAGTACAGGAGAGCTGGCTCTCCAAGAATGATTGATTTGAGGTAGCCAGGTGGACCCAACTATCTGTATGCTTGTATTGGCATGGTTATAATGAACTTTTATAATCACTATTCAGGGTCAGACTGGATAGCCTCATGGGTCTTTGCAAATTCTCTTTCTCTCTCTCTCCAGCCAGGCCACTTTCTGTTTCAGGAATGTTGCATCTTGTTCTATAAACATTTTCTGTTCTGTAAACAGTTCCAGTACAGTACTGTACTGTGTAACCAGTGAAGCGATAAGGGGAGGATGCTGCCTTGTGTGTACGGGCATAATACTCTACAAAAGAAACTCATCAGCAGTAACTGGGATCTGACACTTTGGAAAGGATTCTGGTCATCAGTGGATCTCCTGTTCCATGATTTCTGCTACAGACTAACTACTGTAATTAGGAACCTGGCTGGCTTCCTGGTGGAAGTGGAGCAAAAAGTCTTTCTCTCTCTTCCTCCACACTTCAGCATTATCACAGCTCAGCCGTAAAAGGTAAGTATGGGAGGTATCTTCAGTCTGGTGACCCTATAAGATTGCACTTTTATTTATGCATGAATGGCAAGAGAGAATTCCTGAGGCTGCTGTTTTTATGAAGGAAAGCTTGGAAAAGTTTTTGGGAGGCTTGTTTTTTTCTTTACAAAGCCTTCATGGTTACTGGGGTTCTGCTAAACATCTGCACCACATGTTGTGTTTGGAGCAGAAAAGTCAGAGGCTCCATTTTGGAAATGCAAGCATTCTCGGGAAGACTGCCTGAACAACAAGGCCTTTGGAGGCCCCGTGAAGGCCTTGGGAGGGAGGGCGGAGGGCCGGGGAGGCATCCACGGGGCCTTTGGAGGCCCCGTGAAGGCCTTGGAGGGAGGGGAAGGGCCGGGGAGGCCTCCACAGGGCCTTCGGAGACCCTCCGGAGGCCCCGTGAAGGTCTTGGGAGGGACAGGGAGGGACGGGGTGGCCTCCATGGGGCCTTCGGAGGCCCCGTGAAGGCCTTGGGAGGGAGGGAGAGGGATGGGGAGGCCTTGGGAGGGAGTGGGGAGGGCCGGGGAGGCGACCACGGGGCCTCGGGAGTGTCTCCGGAGGCCCCGTGAAGGCCTTGGAAGGGAGTGGGGAGGCAGGGAAAAGCGACTATGGGGCCTCTGGAGGGCCCGTGGTCGCTTTGGCGGGGGAGGGCAGTCGTTATTTGCGGAATTTTCACATTCACGGGGGTCTGTGGAACGTAACCCCCATGAATGTGAAGGGACGACTGTAATAATAATACCTAATAGAATGATAGAATCATAGAATTGTAGAGTAATAATAATACAATTACACCATCCAGTAACCCTTCCCTCAGAGGCACTGGAGTAGAGGAAAGACTTTTCTCCTGCTTTTTCTTGCAAATTTGTGGCTGGAGCAGATTGAACATCAATGCTCAGGCCAAACCAGCCAGCCATTGCCTTGGCTCCTGTCATATGGGCTGAACAGCCTTCAAGCCTTTGCAAGCTCCCTGTGAGGACATTGTGGCCCCCTGGGGGGTCCGCGGACCACAGGTTACGAAGCACTGGTCTTGGTGATCCATACAGCATATACAGCCTTTTAGACCTTTTTTTTTTTAACCACAGCATTCAGTAGAGAGAGTGAGGAAACCAGGTGCTTCCTGTCACTTATATACTAGTGCATTTTATATTTAGACTTAAGCTTGTCTAGCATGGTTTCAGCCTGAGGGTTCTGACCAATGGATTTTTCTGCTGTCAGTAGCTCCCCTTGTCTCTACACATCCCCTTCGCCAGCCAAGGAGATCATCTACTTTCAGCAAAGGTGCAGGCCTTCAGGCAGCTTTAAATAAATTGCTAGCCTTACCTATGCGATTATAGTTACCCCACACACAGAATTGTGAAGTTGGAAAGAATATCAAAGGTCATCTACTCCAACCCCCTGCCAGTATAGGAATCCACCCTACACATGCCTCCTTGGAAGTGTATAATAATGTTCCGGGACCAGGCAGATGCCCCTAATCATCCTTTTCAGGGTAGGTACTGCGCTCACTATATTGGGTTTGGGGGAGGAGGAGGACTTTTGGGGCCGTAAAGAGCCTTTGGCTTGTGAGGGTGGGAGAAAAGTTTTGGCAGATCAGATGAGGAAACTTTGCAGGCCAAATAATCTGCACATGCCAGAGACAACCTTGTTTATACCTCCTTTGTGTCCTTCACAGGTGGGCCAATGGCATCAGAGACACAACTTGAATCCCCTGTTTCCAGTGGCAGAATAGACATTATAACCATGCAGATGACCGAGGTATGGGAAATATCCTCGGGGAGAGATGGAGGGTACTTCCTGGCTGCCTCCCGCTGAAAAAGGAGGAGAACAGAATTTTTAATCTATTAAAAAAAAGGTTCAAGAAATCTTAACGTATAGGTTAAAAATAAAGTGATATATCTATAATGTAAAATTATATCATTCTTCAGAAATCACAAATTATAGGTATAATAGTTGGAATAATGGACATTTATAAAAACTATCCACTGAAAATATACTTCTTTCTTTTCCTTTTGATGCTGTCATGTAAGCTAGGAACTCTACTACACTACTCACATGAAGTCTTGCATACCACAATAGTAAGATGGAATGAAAAGCACAACTTGGGAAACTATTTCTGAGTAGGTAATATGTTTTTCTTTGTTTCAAGAGCTGGTGTCCTTTGAGGAGGTGGCTGTGTATTTCACGAAGGAAGAGTGGCATCTTCTGAATGTGGAGCAAAGAGCTCTGTACAAGGAGACCATGCTAGAGAATTATAGGAATGTGATCTACCTGGGTAAGGATGTTTTTTCCTTGGTGGGTGGATGCTGAAGGGATGAATCTACTTCTCCAAAAGAATAAGGCTCTGTTGAAGTTCTGGTTTTCTTCTAGAATGAAGAGCTGACCTGGGTGGTTGATTCAAACAACCCTAAGGAACCATTGCTGTTCAGCTGAGCCTGCCCAGCTCTTTGATGTATAACCTCTGCTGGTGATGGAATTAGACAGGGCTTCTCAACCAGGATTCCCTATAACCTTAGCATTCCACAAGAGGGGTTCTGCAAGATACTGAGATTGAAAAAAGTGAACTTTTTTTTTTTGAGCTGTAGATATAATAATTTTTAGGCAGGGATTCCCTGAGGCGTGAACATTGTTTCATAAACAGGTTGAGAAAGGCTGAAATAGGCAGGGACTACACTGTGGGAAACATTGTGATTATTCCCAACAAAGCCCTCCTAAGCATATTATTGAATCGTGTTTCTTGCAGTCCTGTTAACACACACACACACACAACCATTGAATCCTTTTAGTGTCACCTGTCACCTTTGCCAAGATGTAATGGACCTTTTTGAACTCCCATACAAAGGAGGAGGCAGTGTAACCTTAATGTGGTGATATATTTGCTAGGGTGAAACCAGCCATGTCTGACATGATTTAAATGCCAAAGTTATGGCAGATGAGCCTCTGGAGATGTTCAGAACACTATTGATCCCTCTTGTGTTTGATAATGTTACTTTTTGTGAAACCAGGGCTTTTTCTGATATTAAACCAAACCTGCAGGAATTGTGTGCCTTGCTTTTAGGGTAGGCTGTGTTGCCAGAAGCCTCAAGGAAGTGTGATTCACCTGGGAGGGGAGAAGGTCATGCAGCCCCTGTGGATATCGAGGTGGCAACATTTGGAAAGAAAGAATTGTGGGGATGTGTGGAAAGCCAGCATGATGTAGTGATAGGAGTGTTGGACTAGAATTGTGGGAGACCAGACGTTAAATGAAACTTAGCCATAGAATCATAGAGCTGGAAGAGACCACAAGGGCCATCTAGTCCAACCCCTGCCATGCAGCAATACACAATCAAATCATTCCTGGCAGATGGCCATCTAGCCTCCGTTTAAAAACCTCCAAAGAAGGAGACTCCACCACACTATGAGGCAGTGCATTCCACTTCTGAACAGCTCTTACTGTCAGGAAGTTCTTCCTAATGTTTAGGTGGAATCTCTTTTCCTGTAGTTTGAACCCATTGCTCTGTGTCCTAGTCTCTGGAGCAGCAGAAAACAAGCTTGCTCCATCTGCAATATGACATCCCTTCAAATATTTAATATGGCTATCATGTCCCCTCTCGACCTTCTCTTCTCTAGACTAAACATGCCCAGCTCCCTAAGCCGCTCTTCATAGGGCATGGCTTCCAGACCTCCCAGCATCCTGGTTGCCCTCCTTTGGGCACGTTCCAGCTTCAATATCCTTCTTGAAGCCATGAAACTCAGTGGAATGCACCGGACAAGTCATGCTCTCTCAGCCTTAGAGATAACACAGTGTCAATCCTCCTCTGAAGAAATTGTGCCAAGAAAACCGTAGGAGAGGGTAGCCATAAGTTGGAGCTGACTTAAAGGCATGTGACAAAAATGATAACAAATATCAGTGTGGGAGGGGGACAGCAGCTCATCTGTGGCTAGTGATGTGAAATAGGAAAATAGCTAGAAAGAAATGACCGTCATTGTTGGAAACACTAGGTGTGACGCTGCCACCAAATTTGTGATAACTCACAACAACCAGGTGGTCAAAGGGAACTTTCAAAGTGCCAGCCCCACTTTACCTCAAGGTTCAGCCTGGCCACCTTCTTACCCTCTGTTCCTCCCACCTCAACACCTATGGTTCCCTTAGTTCCACCTTCTAACCAGGGCTATTACTTTTAATTAAATGTGTGAAGTGTATTTTTTGGTAGCTTGTCTTTACTTTTATATACAGTAGTAGTGAGGTAGCAGGCTTCTATCAAGATATTAGTATGCTTATATTATCATGCTTCAATATAACATGTATGTTGGTAGCTATAGAGTACCTTCTTTTGTATTACTATGGGGGTCAGACTACATAGCCTTCTGGTGGTATGCTAAGGCTCTTGCGAGCCGTATTTAGTCAGTGTTGTCTCTCTTATTCCCTTTAGCTGGGCCCCCTTCCTGGACCAATGTGCTGATAAGAGTTTCTGTACTGTGAATCTCTATTGTTTCAGGGATTGGAATGTATCTCTTATCTTGTCTTACTAAAGCCTTTTGTTAATGCTACTGTTAGAGGCAGCTAGAGAAGAGAATGCTGAATCTCCTAAGATAGGGAAAGCAGCAAAGGGAGGGGGAACCTCAAGGGAGAGTGTGTATGTATGTGTAGGTATAAAACGAAATACAGTTGTCCCTTCATATTCGCTGGGGTTTGGTTCCAGGACACACACACACACACACCCGTGGATACCAAAATCCATGAATACTTATGTCCCATTATATGCAATGGCATAGAAAAATTGTGTCCCTTATATAAAGTTGCAGAATCAAGGCTTGCTTTTTGGATTATTATTTCTTAAAGAATATTTTCAAGCCATAAATACTTAAATCCATGGATATCAAATCCATGGATACGGAGGGACAACTGTAATTGTCTTCGTTCAGGGCTTTTTGGCTTTGTTTTTGGAAGTGATTCCAGCCTTTAAGCCCTCCCTAGCATGACTTCAATAAAGACAATTCATTTTCTAACTCTGTGGTCACTTTAGCTCTGAATCCTGTTTCAATAGATATGAATGGTATAAGTATTCCCGGTAACATACAATAAAGGACATTGTTTATGTGTTTAAATGGTATGAAATCATTTTACCTGGCTGCAGTGCTGCTGGGGCTGAACCGGGCTCATTCCCTCCAGCCTCATCAGATGAGGACTCGGAGACCGGCTGCCCTGCAGCCCACCTCTGGATCTGGACCGCTATTGGAAAACAAACAAAAGATACATAAATCAGAAATCAGAAATGCATACCCCCCCCCCATCCAACATAAAGCAGTAGTGTTACCCAAAATGCTCCTTGGAAAATTCCAAGAAAATATCGAGTTTCTAATATGTTGGGGAAATTAGCAGCAACTCGACTTAGCTATGCAAAGAGGGGATAACAACGGAATCTGAAAACCAATTATACCAGTACTAGTCTGGATGGAATATTTAGTGCACATTTAAAATTAAGTACAGTTTTCCCTCCACATTCGCGGGGGTTAGGTTCTTGAGACCCCCGCGAATGTGGAAAAACCGCGAATAACAGATGCTGCTCCCGCAGGGCCCCCCCCAGGGAGGGAGGCAGCGGGAGGGTGTCTGGCCAGCCTGGCTGGCCTCTCTGCACCCTTTCTGAGGGGACTCCAGGCCTTAGAAGCCCCGGAGCCCGCTGAGGAAGGCCGGGGAAGGCAGCGTGTGGATGGGAAGGAGGCTACCCTGCCTCTCCCTGGCTTTTCTCACCCCCCGCCCTTCCCAGAGTGGCCACGGGGGCTCCTGAAGCCCCCGCAGTCACTCTCCTCCACCCCCCTCCCTTCCCAGAGTGGCCACGGGGGCTCCTGAAGCCCCCGCAGTCACTCTCCTCCACCCCCCTCCCTTCCCAGAGTGGCCGTGGGGGCTCCTGAAGCCCCCGCAGTCACTCTCCTCCACCCCCTCCCTTCCCAGAGTGGCCACGGGGGCTCCTGAAGCCCCCGCAGTCACTCTCCTCCACCCCCTCCCTTCCCAGAGTGGCCACGGGGGCTCCTGAAGCCCCCGCAGTCACTCTCCTCCACCCCCTCCCTTCCCAGAGTGGCCGCGGGGGCTCCTGAAGCCCCCGCAGTCACTCTCCTCCACCCCCTCCCTTCCCAGAGTGGCCGCGGGGGCTCCTGAAGCCCCCGCAGTCACTCTCCTCCACCCCCTCCCTTCCCAGAGTGGCCGCGGGGGCTCCTGAAGCCCCCGTAGTCACTCTCCTCCACCCCCTCCCTTCCCAGAGTGGCCACGGGGGCTCCTGAAGCCCCCGCAGTCACTCTCCTCCACCCCCTCCCTTCCCAGAGTGGCCGCGGGGGCTCCTGAAGCCCCCGCAGTCACTCTCCTCCACCCCCTCCCTTCCCAGAGTGGCCGCGGGGGCTCCTGAAGCCCCCGTAGTCACTCTCCTCCACCCCCTCCCTTCCCAGACTGGCCACGGGGGCTCCTGAAGCCCCCGCAGTCACTCTCCTCCACCCCCTCCCTTCCCAGACTGGCCACGGGGGCTCCTGAAGCCCCCGCAGTCACTCTCCTCCACCCCCTCCCTTCCCAGACTGGCCACGGGGGCTCCTGAAGCCCCCGCAGTCACTCTCCTCCACCCCCCTCCCTTCCCAGAGTGGCCACGGGGGCTCCTGAAGCCCCCGCAGTCACTCTCCTCCACCCCCCCGCCCTTCCCAGAGTGGCCACGGGGGCTCCTGAAGCCCCCGCAGTCACTCTCCTCCACCCCCCCGCCCTTCCCAGAGTGGCCACGGGGGCTCCTGAAGCCCCCGCAGTCACTCTCCTCCACCCCCCCCGCCCTTCCCAGAGTGGCCACGGGGGCTCCTGAAGCCCCCGCAGTCACTCTCCTCCACCCCCCCGCCCTTCCCAGAGTGGCCACGGGGGCTCCTGAAGCCCCCGCAGTCACTCTCCTCCACCCCCCCGCCCTTCCCAGAGTGGCCACGGGGGCTCCTGAAGCCCCCGCAGTCACTCTCCTCCACCCCCCTCCCTTCCCAGAGTGGCCACGGGGGCTCCTGAAGCCCCCGCAGTCACTCTCCTCCACCCCCTCCCTTCCCAGAGTGGCCACGGGGGCTCCTGAAGCCCCCGCAGTCACTCTCCTCCACCCCCTCCCTTCCCAGAGTGGCCACGGGGGCTCCTGAAGCCCCCGCAGTCACTCTCCTCCACCCCCTCCCTTCCCAGAGTGGCCACGGGGGCTCCTGAAGCCCCCGCAGTCACTCTCCTCCACCTCCCGCCCTTCCCAGAGTGGCCACGGGGGCTCCTGAAGCCCCCGCAGTCACTCTCCTCCACCCCCCGCCCTTCCCAGAGTGGCCACGGGGGCTCCTGAAGCCCCCGCAGTCACTCTCCTCCACCCCCTCCCTTCCCAGAGTGGCCACGGGGGCTCCTGAAGCCCCCGCAGTCACTCTCCTCCACCCCCTCCCTTCCCAGAGTGGCCGCGGGGGCTCCTGAAGCCCCCGCAGTCACTCTCCTCCACCCCCTCCCTTCCCAGAGTGGCCGCGGGGGCTCCTGAAGCCCCCGCAGTCACTCTCCTCCACCCCCTCCCTTCCCAGAGTGGCCGCGGGGGCTCCTGAAGCCCCCGCAGTCACTCTCCTCCACCCCCTCCCTTCCCAGAGTGGCCGCGGGGGCTCCTGAAGCCCCCGTAGTCACTCTCCTCCACCCCCTCCCTTCCCAGAGTGGCCACGGGGGCTCCTGAAGCCCCCGCAGTCACTCTCCTCCACCCCCTCCCTTCCCAGACTGGCCACGGGGGCTCCTGAAGCCCCCGCAGTCACTCTCCTCCACCCCCTCCCTTCCCAGACTGGCCACGGGGGCTCCTGAAGCCCCCGCAGTCACTCTCCTCCACCCCCTCCCTTCCCAGAGTGGCCGCGGGGGCTCCTGAAGCCCCCGCAGTCACTCTCCTCCACCCCCTCCCTTCCCAGAGTGGCCGCGGGGGCTCCTGAAGCCCCCGCAGTCACTCTCCTCCACCCCCTCCCTTCCCAGAGTGGCCGCGGGGGCTCCTGAAGCCCCCGTAGTCACTCTCCTCCACCCCCTCCCTTCCCAGAGTGGCCACGGGGGCTCCTGAAGCCCCCGCAGTCACTCTCCTCCACCCCCTCCCTTCCCAGACTGGCCACGGGGGCTCCTGAAGCCCCCGCAGTCACTCTCCTCCACCCCCCTCCCTTCCCAGAGTGGCCACGGGGGCTCCTGAAGCCCCCGCAGTCACTCTCCTCCACCCCCCCGCCCTTCCCAGAGTGGCCACGGGGGCTCCTGAAGCCCCCGCAGTCACTCTCCTCCACCCCCCCGCCCTTCCCAGAGTGGCCACGGGGGCTCCTGAAGCCCCCGCAGTCACTCTCCTCCACCCCCCCGCCCTTCCCAGAGTGGCCACGGGGGCTCCTGAAGCCCCCGCAGTCACTCTCCTCCACCCCCTCCCTTCCCAGAGTGGCCACGGGGGCTCCTGAAGCCCCCGCAGTCACTCTCCTCCACCCCCCTCCCTTCCCAGAGTGGCCACGGGGGCTCCTGAAGCCCCCGCAGTCACTCTCCTCCACCCCCCTCCCTTCCCAGAGTGGCCACGGGGGCTCCTGAAGCCCCCGCAGTCACTCTCCTCCACCCCCCTCCCTTCCCAGAGTGGCCACGGGGGCTCCTGAAGCCCCCGCAGTCACTCTCCTCCACCCCCTCCCTTCCCAGAGTGGCCACGGGGGCTCCTGAAGCCCCCGCAGTCACTCTCCTCCACCCCCTCCCTTCCCAGAGTGGCCACGGGGGCTCCTGAAGCCCCCGCAGTCACTCTCCTCCACCCCCCGCCCTTCCCAGAGTGGCCACGGGGGCTCCTGAAGCCCCCGCAGTCACTCTCCTCCACCCCCCGCCCTTCCCAGAGTGGCCACGGGGGCTCCTGAAGCCCCCGCAGTCACTCTCCTCCACCCCCCGCCCTTCCCAGAGTGGCCACGGGGGCTCCTGAAGCCCCCGCAGTCACTCTCCTCCACCCCCTCCCTTCCCAGAGTGGCCACGGGGGCTCCTGAAGCCCCCGCAGTCACTCTCCTCCACCCCCTCCCTTCCCAGAGTGGCCACGGGGGCTCCTGAAGCCCCCGCAGTCACTCTCCTCCACCCCCTCCCTTCCCAGAGTGGCCGCGGGGGCTCCTGAAGCCCCCGCAGTCACTCTCCTCCACCCCCCTCCCTTCCCAGAGTGGCCACGGGGGCTCCTGAAGCCCCCGCAGTCACTCTCCTCCACCCCCTCCCTTCCCAGAGTGGCCACGGGGGCTCCTGAAGCCCCCGCAGTCACTCTCCTCCACCCCCTCCCTTCCCAGAGTGGCCGCGGGGGCTCCTGAAGCCCCCGCAGTCACTCTCCTCCACCCCCTCCCTTCCCAGAGTGGCCGCGGGGGCTCCTGAAGCCCCCGCAGTCACTCTCCTCCACCCCCCGCCCTTCCCAGAGTGGCCGCGGGGGCTCCTGAAGCCCCCGCAGTCACTCTCCTCCACCCCCCCGCCCTTCCCAGAGTGGCCACGGGGGCTCCTGAAGCCCCCGCAGTCACTCTCCTCCACCCCCTCCCTTCCCAGAGTGGCCACGGGGGCTCCTGAAGCCCCCGCAGTCACTCTCCTCCACCCCCCTCCCTTCCCAGAGTGGCCACGGGGGCTCCTGAAGCCCCCGCAGTCACTCTCCTCCACCCCCCCGCCCTTCCCAGAGTGGCCACGGGGGCTCCTGAAGCCCCCGCAGTCACTCTCCTCCACCCCCTCCCTTCCCAGAGTGGCCACGGGGGCTCCTGAAGCCCCCGCAGTCACTCTCCTCCACCCCCCTCCCTTCCCAGAGTGGCCACGGGGGCTCCTGAAGCCCCCGCAGTCACTCTCCTCCACCCCCCTCCCTTCCCAGAGTGGCCACGGGGGCTCCTGAAGCCCCCGCAGTCACTCTCCTCCACCCCCTCCCTTCCCAGAGTGGCCACGGGGGCTCCTGAAGCCCCCGCAGTCACTCTCCTCCACCCCCTCCCTTCCCAGAGTGGCCACGGGGGCTCCTGAAGCCCCCGCAGTCACTCTCCTCCACCCCCTCCCTTCCCAGAGTGGCCACGGGGGCTCCTGAAGCCCCCGCAGTCACTCTCCTCCACCCCCCGCCCTTCCCAGAGTGGCCACGGGGGCTCCTGAAGCCCCCGCAGTCACTCTCCTCCACCCCCCGCCCTTCCCAGAGTGGCCACGGGGGCTCCTGAAGCCCCCGCAGTCACTCTCCTCCACCCCCCCGCCCTTCCCAGAGTGGCCACGGGGGCTCCTGAAGCCCCCGCAGTCACTCTCCTCCACCCCCTCCCTTCCCAGAGTGGCCACGGGGGCTCCTGAAGCCCCCGCAGTCACTCTCCTCCACCCCCTCCCTTCCCAGAGTGGCCACGGGGGCTCCTGAAGCCCCCGCAGTCACTCTCCTCCACCCCCTCCCTTCCCAGAGTGGCCGCGGGGGCTCCTGAAGCCCCCGCAGTCACTCTCCTCCACCCCCCTCCCTTCCCAGAGTGGCCACGGGGGCTCCTGAAGCCCCCGCAGTCACTCTCCTCCACCCCCTCCCTTCCCAGAGTGGCCGCGGGGGCTCCTGAAGCCCCCGCAGTCACTCTCCTCCACCCCCCGCCCTTCCCAGAGTGGCCGCGGGGGCTCCTGAAGCCCCCGCAGTCACTCTCCTCCACCCCCCCGCCCTTCCCAGAGTGGCCACGGGGGCTCCTGAAGCCCCCGCAGTCACTCTCCTCCACCCCCCCCGCCCTTCCCAGAGTGGCCGCGGGGGCTCCTGAAGCCCCCGCAGTCACTCTCCTCCACCCCCCCGCCCTTCCCAGAGTGGCCACGGGGGCTCCTGAAGCCCCCTCAGTCACTCTCCTCCACCCCCCCGCCCTTCCTGGAGTGGCGTAGGGGGTCCCTCACTGCCTTGGGAAGGGACAGAGTGGAGAGGGTGGGGCAGGCAGCTGCCCGCGAATAATTAAAACCGCGAATGTGAAAGCCGCGAATGTGGAGGGGCAACTGTATGGTTTTTTATTAAAGAGTTCAAAAATAACACCAAACACACACATATTCACCCAGAAGAAGCATTCACTCAAGGCTATAGAAAGAAACAGTAGGAAAACTTGGATAGGGGGTAGCAAGAGGATCTTGAGGTGATACAGATCTGTCCTGTAGTCAGTCTGGCAGAGTGGATGGAGGAAACCGGATGTGGCAACACAGAGCAACAGAGTGTCCCCCTGTTACTGACTGTGCGCAAAGAGGCATATTTTGGGGTGTCTTTTATTCCTCCAAATACACCTGAGGGGATTGGTGCTTCATGGGTTGAAACAATGGATTCCATGAGCCTTCATGGATTGCACCATGAGTTTCCTGGTCTTGACAAAAGGTAAAGAAGATGCTAAATGTGTTTCTTAATGTCCAATGATTGAATTTTAACAGCTTTGAGCAACTTCTTTTAGGTTGGGAGCTGAGAAGAGGAAATTTCACAATCAGCAAGTACAAAAGGGTTTATTCCATCCATTAACCTCCCATTTATGTGGAATGTGTTTTCTTTTGGCTTCTTAGCCCCAAGCCTTACTTTCCAGGGAAAAACCAGAAATGACCTTTTCTGAGACCATCCTGTCTTTTCCCTTGTACCAGGGCACAGTAATGAACCAAGCTGGCCAGTTTCTGAGGCCTATAGCCAATGCTAACATTCCAGAAGTGGGGTGCCTTGGAAGTGGGGTGCAAGCTTGGTTACAGTAGCCGAGTCTTCTCTTACCTCTGGGCAGCCAGTCTTGCCAACTTGGCCCTCCTGCACAGACCCACAGGTCATGCAGGACGGCATAAAAAGGTGGCCGCCTTCGGAGGGGGGGGCTCCCATTACTGCCCTCCAGTGCTGCAAAAAACCTTCCTTTGAGGTTTTTAAATTTCGAGCGGCACTGGAGACCTGTGCGTTGGAAGCCCCTTGTCCGGAGGAACTGCGCCACCTCTATAAAGAAATTGTGGTTCCTCCGGTTAGAGGAACGCATCAGGTGGTCCAGCCCACCGGCAAGCTGGGACAGGGATTCCAACAGCAGGTGGTCTCCCTGGTGCCCCAGTAGGTGATGCGCCGACCCGCCCGGACACGTCCTCTCCCCCCTCTCGGCCATCATAATGCCATGTGGCGGGATGCGGAAACTCAAGTTTATATGTTTTCGTGTGGACTGTTAGATTTTAAAACAAGCCTATAAAGTTATGAGAAGGTTTAATTTTGAAACTTTTTAACTGGTTTTGTTAGTCAATTGGCTAACTAGCGGAGGTACCTCGTATTGGGTATGTGGCTGTGCCTGGAACCTTTTCTAAAAAGGATAATCCCTACAAAAAGACCACCAATTCCTTTAAACACCAAAAAATGAAACATAGTGTCGGTTGTGGGCTATTGCTAACAGTATGAATTGCAGTTCTTAGAAGTTATTGAGGAGTGCAATGCAAGGGGCATACATGCAGGTTTGATATTTTGTTTCAATTACTGCTCATGGCATTTTGAAGAACGTTCCCTGTTTCTGTGTGACGGGGAATAACTGGACACAGACACAGCAGTATCAAAGTCAGGAATAAATGGTCTTTATTGTACACATATCCTTTTTTTTCAAGTGGCACAATCTATGTCTACACAGTCTTACGTTCACATTTAGTACCCTCCTTGGTGATACAGCCACCAAAAATACTCTTTTAAAGTGTCCCGTACAGCCTTCCCCTGAGCTTTCTTTATAGCGTCATCATTAACTAAAGGAGCTCCCAGCGTGTCAAGCACAAACCTCTGAACCCGTGTGTTAGGGTCATCAAGGACTTTACCTTTGGTTTCACATATATTATGGAGAATCACACATGAACATATCACACAACACACATTTTCTTCTGCCACTACTATACAGTACCGTAATGCTCTCCAGCACGCCTTGAGATGGTCGAAACACCTCTCCACCGTCAGACTAACCCTGTTATGGTACTTGTTGTACAATCTCTGTTTATTATTTGTGGACCCCCTATATAGTGTAAGTAGCCAATTCCTGATTGGGTATGCTCCATCAGCCAGGGTGAGAGGAACTATTTGCTGCCCCATTATAGTTATTGTGGGGTTTCTTGGCACAAATATGCCTACCTCCATAGGTTCGAAAAAACCAGAGTTCCTTAGCATCCTAGCATCATGATTCTTGCCACTCCAACCGATCTCCACGTCAATAAAAACCCCTCTGTGATCACAGGTACCTTTATTAACCTTCCTGTTAATAAATTCATTTCCTTGGCGTACAGGAGGGATAAAATTAACATGGCATCCAGCTAGGCATGCGATTACTTGTGGGTACCCAAGGGCAGCAAAGCCATCCATTACCTGTTAAAGAACACGGGAAAATAAATACCTGTACACGCACGTTTCCTTTGGGCACAGCCAAAAACGAGTAATCAATTACACACATCATTAATTATAGCGCATCACAAATGAAAGGATAGTATACATTACACTGTGCACTTGCTGTCCCACCTATTATCCCAAAGATAGGAGTTAAAGATTATTTCAAAGTTATCTCTAAACATCATCCATAGCTTAACATATGCGATTACTCGGATTTTCACAATATAAGTACCGGTTAAAATAAAACACAAACCTGTTTATTGTCTCCCAGGAAAACTGTCCACTTCAGAAGTAACTTCTCCATCATGAGTACGACCTCCACAAAGAACTTACACACCATGGCTCTCCCAACAGCAAACAGCTGGCAAGCAGATGCATAACAGCATTGATGGGCGAGAAGAAAAATGGCTATTGCAAGGTGCTTCTCCACTGGAATGGCTTTCCTCATGTTGGTGTCTGATTTGGCTATCTCTGGATGGAGAATATCCACAAGTCTGATGAAAAGGAAGTGCAGCATCCTGGAGTATTGTATCCAACGTTTGTCGGACCAGATACACATAACAAATTTCTCCCACCACTCCTCCATTGTCGGGTACACCCACCACCTCCATAAATGGGGATATAGGCGAAGAAACGTACGTAACTCAGGGGAATCGATGGCTGCGAAATGCATAGACTCAGGACCAAGGTCATTTAATGAAAGGAAATCTAAATGAAGAAAGAGCTGCTAAATATGGATCATCCTACTTTGGTGTTTGAGATGAAACCACCTCTGCAATGTTGCAAGAAAACCCCTCAAGAGTACAGAGGTAGCCAAAATGGTGGCAATGTTCCTCTCCATTCTCCCAGTAATGGTGTTCTGGGGAATCAAACAATAACAAAAAACTGATGATGCTGTCCTGTATTGTCCAAGAACTAGCCAATCACTGCGTCCATGGTGGGAAGCTGCACCGGAAACACAGTGTATGATTTGTGAAAAAATGAGTAATCACATCCTTGATTGACAGCTAAAAAAAAAAAAATCCCGGGACCATAAACGCATGTAAACAACAACAACAAAACGGGATAGTATATAGTGGGAGAAGAGACATAACATGGGACGTGATGCCGTGTAAACAATGATCCCGGGATATCCAGTATGGATGTAAAAATCGTTTAAACAGTGAGGGATGAATCTGGGACCAAGACATCCTGGGACGCCCTGGGACAATAAATAGCATCTAACTGGCACCCTAGATTCTTTTCGCATGTACTGCCCTCAAGCCATAACAATCAATGCAGCCCTTGGGTACAAAGGGAACCCCTCTCTGGCTTTTTTTCACAAACAAAGATTCAGGAAAGACTCATCCCGCGCTTTCTGCAAGCATGCTGATGACTAAAAAGACCAATCCGAGATAAACAAGTCCAGTTGTAGAAAGCCCAGCAGAAGGTCTCCTTGGGTGGTGATGTTTCCAGGTTGTGATTTTTTCTACGTTGTCGTTTCTCTTCAAGACTTGTTCGCAAATAAGGCTGCAGCATTGTGGATAGTGCGTCTCCATGCCTCCCGATGTGAGGCCAGGGCGGACCATTGTTGGTGATCAATTTGGCCGAGCCTGAGATGTTGTTTCAGGGAGTCCTTGTATCGCTTTTTTTAGAGTGCCCCTCTTACGCTGACCTGTGGCGAGTTCACTGTAGAGTACTATTTTGGGGAGGCAATGGTCCTCCATCCTAGAAACGTGCCCTGCCCAGCACAGCTGTGTTCTCAATATGGCCTCAATGCTGGTGATCCCTGCTTGCTCAAGGACAGCAACATTCATCACATAGTCAGTCCAGTGTATATTTAGGATTGTGCCTAGACAGCACTGATGAAAGCACTCGAGGAGTCGTAAGTGGTGGCGATAGGTGACCCATGTTTCAGACCCATAAAGGAGAATAGACAGTACAATGGCTCTATACACACTGATTTTTGTGCTTCGACTCAGGTGTTTATTACTCCTAGACTCTTTTCTAAAGTCTTCCAAATGCGCTATATGCCTTTGCTAATCTGTGATCGATCTCTTTGTCAATCTTGGCATCTGAGGAGATGATGCTTCCCAGGTAGGTGAACTGCTGAACGGACTTAAGTACAGATTTGCCTACGGCAATGTGGAGATGGTGGTGTTCATCCTGTGGTGTAGGCTGGTAAAGAAATTCCATTTTTTTCAGGTTGACTTCCAGCCCAAACAGCTCTGCACAGAGCCATTAAAAACACAGGTAGCTCTGTAGCCAGATGTCAGGGACTCAGAATGTGATTGTCTTTCAGGACCTGTTTTTCCTCAGTCCGAGATACAAAGCTCAGTACAGTAGAACGCCCTATCTGTGGGGGATTGGTTCCAGGGGGGCCCGTAGATACCAAAAACAGCGGATAATAGCAAACAGAATTGAAAATAATGGGACTCTTGGTTTAAAATACCATAGAGTTGCCTTGGAGGACCTTTCAGAAAATGGCTAGAGAGGACACATTTTCTAGGAAGACTCAATGGTAGCTGTGCTGAAACTGAAACAGCGGATAACTGAATCAGTGGATAATGAATCAGCAGATACGGGGACCCTATTGTAGTTCGAAAAGTTGAAGTCTTCATATTCCTCAAATAAAAATTAAGGCAAGCACATTAAAAGAAATGAAAGAAATGTCCCTATTCCCCTCCACATACATAATTTGAAGTTCCATTACATAAAATAAAGATAAGGCCTTTCATTTCTGCTACCCAGACAGCAGCAACTCCATTCCTTTCCATTTATCTTTTGAAGTCAACATTTTCCAAAGGCAACCCCTTTGTCAAGGACTGCCCTCCCAGTGGGTTAAACAGTCCATAGGATCCTCCCCCTCAAAATAGGTGATCATAGTTGAACCCATGAAGTGTACATGTGTAGAAAGGGTGAAAGTCATCCGATCAATTCCAGGGTCTCTTCTTCACAGGAAC
The DNA here is from genome assembly GCA_030847615.1 of Gambelia wislizenii. Lineage (NCBI taxonomy): Eukaryota > Metazoa > Chordata > Lepidosauria > Squamata > Crotaphytidae > Gambelia > Gambelia wislizenii. Next base: position 36,260,543 of record JAUMIR010000002.1, read on the forward strand.
CAGAGTTCCCCACAGAGCCAGCCTCTGTTCACTTGCACTGTGGGACCTGCAGGGATTTCTGAGACTGCAGAGTCTCCTTCTTCGGAGGTTTTTAAACAGTGGCTGGATGGCCATCTGTTGAGTGTGCTTTGATTGTGTGTTCCTGCAGGGACTGGATAGCCCTTGTGATCTCTTCCAACTCTATGATTCTGTGGTTCTACGATTCTATGATAATGACCATTTCGTCTCCCTCACAGGCAGTGTGATACCTGTATTGCAGGCAGACTCTGGATCATCTCTTCGTGGTGGTCAAACAGGAAGAGCTGCTTTGAAGCCACCTCAGGTAAGGAAGGGATTGTTCAGGAGAGATGGAGGGGACGTCTAGAGTGCCTCCCTCTGTCTTTGAGTGGGTTGGGAAGACTATTCTGTCTTGTCTTTATTTTGTGACCAGTAAATGCCCCTGTGTTTCTCACATGAAGTCTTGAATCCTACCAAAATGAAAGAGAGGGAAAGACCCATTGAAAATATACCGGTTTCTTACTTCATCTTTCACACAGAGCACCATGGAGTGTGTGCGTGGAAGACCATTTCTGTGTAAAGAGCTGCTTCTCTTTTCTTTCAGTGGCTGCTGTCCTTTGAGGAGGTGGCTGTATATTTCACCGAAGAGGAATGGGATCTCCTGGATCCAGGCCAAAAGGGTCTCTACAAGGAAGTCATGGTGGAGAACTGTGATGTTGTAGCCTCTCTGGGTAAAGACTTTCCTCCCTTGTGCTGAGAGATGTGAAAGGCTGAATTCTTTTTCTGGGCTATTTCCCTCTGCATGTATTAGAGCTTTAAATAATCCATCTCAGAGGCTAATGGTTTCTGTTAGCTTCCTGAGGGCTCTGTGGCTGCTAGGGTGGATAGTCCTGGCAGGTGAAATCCAGAAATGACATGTTTCCTCCCAAATGACCTTTCTTGTTGAGCAACATTTGGGCAGATCTCTGGCACTTAAGGATGAGTCTGATCAAACACTAGTCCTGAATGATTATTGAACCTACTCTGTGGTGACAACGAGGCAGTTCTTCATACCCATCGTTATGTTCTCTCCATGAACTTTAGCAGAGTTTTCCTAAGGGGTTCACAGCCTGTGAGTGGTTCAGCGGTGGGATGTAATACCACACTTGGTTGTTCCCGGAGATAGCTTTCCAAGGGTGAGATCAACTGCGTCTATCAAGATTTTGACTGAACAATTACAGCAGGCCATTTAGTGGAGATATCTAGAGAAGGTTACCTTCTTGCTTTATTGGATAGGAAGCTAGGGGGACATTTTAGCTGCCCAAGAGATCTTGGAAACCCAGCTTTCAGGGTGTATTACCTAAGGCTGTGAGCATGGTATTTGCTTAAATGTGTTCAACCATGGTTGAAGTGGAGTTTCCCTCTCCTTAATTTAGACTATCTAGCAGGCTGAGTGACAGTCTAAGCAAGCTGTAGATGGCAGAGCTTTGTGTTGGCTCTGCTCATGTCTGGACAGCCATTTCCAGGAAATGGTGCTGGAGGATTTCTGCTCAGCTCCATGGCATTCATAGTTTGTGGCCCTTCACAGTTGTATTTTATTTTATTTTATTTTATTTTTATTTATTATTTGTACAAAATGATGTGAGTCATCCAGAGTTTTGGAATGTAATTAGCGCTATAATCACATGCAGCTCTATTTCTCCAATTCCTCCAGTCCCTCTGCTTCAGGGGTGTCAATTGTCAGAGGATAGGGTCATATTAGTATTGTTGTTATTGTTATTGTTGTTTTATTTTATATTCACCTTTCTCCCATGATTGGGACCCAAGGTGCCTAACAGTGTCTTTAAAACAATACAAGTTAAAAACAATACATAAGTAAAAATTACATTAAAAATATAACATTTTTTTAAAAATTAAACAGTTTATAGGTTAAAAACATTAAACACGAAAAGTATTAAATTGCCTTAAAAATTGTATAAAAGACTAATTCAGAATCTTAAAAACCCATTTTTTGCACCCCAGGCCATTTTAGGTCAGGAGTGGCTTTTTTTTTAACTACTCCAGGAAGTGAACTCCAGACCTGCCATCTATCCCACTTTGGAAAGGACAGCCCCAGTTAATTCTCTACCATCCCACTTTCTCAGCTGATTTTAAAATGTCCTGGTTTCTCTCTGCTCCTCCCTCTTTTGCCCTCCAGTTTAGGATTACTTCAGCACTGCAAACTGGGTTCAAACTGCAGAAATAGTTTCTACTCAGTCAACTCGGTAGGAAGGAGAAGAGAGGAGTCGGGTGGAGTCCTGCTCTTCCTAAACTCCTCAGTATAGTCCCAGGTTTCGTCACTTAAAGTAATCATCATTACTTTCTTTTAAAAAATGTTGATCCCCTGGGAACCACAAAGCCTCTCCTCTAGTTCATCAAGGCAGGAGCTGGCTAGACAAGCCCAAAACCATGGGCCTAAGCAGTCCAAAGTCAATGCTAGAGAGTAGTTATTGTGGATAAGAAAAAGGATAGTTGCAGTCACAAGGTGGTCCAGTATCAAAAAAGTAAGGTACTTATATCTTTGATCTATACCCAGAGCTGACCTACAGGCAGGCAGTCAAAAGTGCAGGGGAGGGATGTTCTCCCATCATGTAGCCCCCAGTCTAGCAGTCATATTTTGGGCTGGAAGATGATCCTGTCTCATTAAAGACGGGGGAGAGAAGCCTCCATCTTGGGGTTTGCCCCTCTGTGTACTTACCCTGAGCCCTTATAGCATTACCTGGCGTGGCCTGTTCTTTAAAGCTGTCTTGTTCATGAGCTTCAGGTTGTTCTTTTGGGGATTCCTCCATGAGACCTGGGGAGGTGCTGGGCCATTCTCCCCCTTTGGTCATGGGCTGAAGGAGAACTCCATACAAGACTATAAGGATTGGTTCTTTGGTCTTAAGGAGTGGTGTCCAATCTATTCAGGAGGGGGTTTGTTTTGGTTTGTGTTCTTGCTTTCAGTGTATGGAGGGCTAGAGAGTAGATAGGCAAATACCAAATGTAAATAACAAGCAATTATTTGGATAACTAGCAATAGATGGACCTGGAACATTGTGATGGGATCTTTTCATAATCACAAGCCTGTCTCTCCTTCGAAAGGAATGGCCAAACCAGACCTCATCTGCTGGCTGGAAGAAGCAGAAGACTTTTTGGTCCGGGACTTGCAAGAAGAGAAGGGATGGACAGCTACCTGCCTAGGTGTGTAGTGGAACCACTCTGATTTTTTTCAGTTTGAGTGAGACTAATCAGCCACAAGGTACGTTGATTCTGTAGGTAAATTGACAGCTTGAAAAGTCAGTCTTTCCTTAAGAGGAAAGAGCCTTCTGGGAGGTAGCCTTAATATCTACTGCCTTTCCCTGACCACTGTTTTGGATGGCGATATGTGCCTCCTGGCTGTCTGATCCCTCCTTGCGTCCAGAGTGTTTTGGATGAACCTCTTGCTGAGAGCACACTTGTGTTGAAAAACAGATCCTCCCCCTCCTGATCCTCTACCCAGCCCTTTGAAAATTTAGGACAAGGGTCACAATTCGCATCTTTCTGGATGCTATTGCATTTCACTCCACTCCACTCCCAGAACTATGTAAATATGCTTCATGCCTGAAACTTTATCATCACTCTATACTGCGTCTGAAGAGGTGGGTTTATATCCTCAACAACTCAGGCTAAGATTATAACCAGTCTATCTTAAAAGTGCTGCTGCATTCTGTTTTCTGTTTGAATCCCTTCCCAGCAGCCATGGAAACCCACTGGGTGCTCTTGGTCAAGTCATGCTCTCTGAACCTTAGAGGAGAGATGCTCTAAGTCAGGGTTACCAAGAAAACCCTAATAGAGGTTCGCTTTAATTTGAGGTTAACTTGAGAGTCCATAACAACAAAGAACATTGGGGTGGACACTCCATCTGATCTGTGGCTAGTGAAGCAAAATAGGAAATAAGCCAGGAAGAAAAGATTACATAGTTGGAGATAGTAGGCTTGAGGATTCTGAAGGGATTCAAGTTGGTTTATTCTTAACAATATGTTGTTTTTCTTTTTTATCTCACAAATCAGGTGATAGTTGGAACAGTGAGAACCATCAGATCCCATTTGTTGTGTCTGAAGATATTACAAAGCATAATGGTGGGAAACTGTTTGGAGCAAGTTTCAGTGACACTGGAATTCTCAATAAGCCTCATGGAACTAAGAAAAGAGAGAAACCATGTTTGATGGATGGAAAGAGCCTCAGCAATTGCAGGTCACTTGCTCTATGTCAGAGAACAAACACAGGACATGTTCCATGCCAGGGCATGGAATGTGGGAAGAATTTCACTTGGGAAGAGCAGTTTAGGCAACCTCAAAGAGCACAAGCGTCAGAGAAAGCGTGTGGAGACATGGAATGTGAACAGAGCTTTGATGATAGTGGATCACTTACTGTACATCAAAGAACTCGCACAGGGGAGAAACCTTATAAATGCATGGAGTGTGGAAAGAGCTTCAGTTGGAAAGGGAACCTTACACAGCATCAGAGAACTCACACAGGTGAAAAACCATATGAATGCATGGAGTGTGGAAAAAGCTTCAGTCAGAAAGAATACCTTACACAGCATCAGAGAATTCACACAGGCGAGAAGATGTATGAATGCATAGAGTGTGAAAAGAGCTTCAGTCAGAGAAAGGGTCTTAGGAAGCATCAGATAACTCACACAGGGGAGAGACCATATACATGCATGGATTGTGGAAAAAGCTTCACTTGGAAAGGGAACCTTACACAGCATCAGAGAACTCACACAGGGGAGAAACCGTATAAATGCATAGAGTGTGGAAAGAGCTTCAGTCAGAGAAAGGACTTTAGGGTGCATCAGAGAACTCACACAGGCGAAAAGCCATATGAATGCATAGAGTGTGGAAAGAGCTTCAGTCAGAGAAACAGTCTTAGGCAGCACCAGACAATTCACGCAGGGGAGAAACCTTATAAATGCATGGAATGTGGAAAGAGCTTTAGTCATAATAAGTACCTTAGGCAGCATCAAAGAACTCACACAGGTGAGAAACCTTATAAATGCATAGAGTGTGGAAAGAGCTTCAGTGGGAAACAGTACCTTACATGGCATCAAAGAACTCACATGGGGGAGAAACCTTATAAATGCATGGAGTGTGGAAAAAGCTTCAGTTGGAAAGGAAACCTTACACAGCATCAGAGAACTCACACAGGGGAGAAACCGTATAAATGCATAGAGTGTGGAAAGAGCTTCAGTCAGAGAAAGGACTTTAGGGTGCATCAGAGAACTCACACAGGCGAGAAGCCGTATGAATGCATAGAGTGTGGAAAGAGCTTCAGTCAGAGAAACAGTCTTAGGAAACATCAGATAACTCACACAGGGGATGGACCATATAAATGCATAGAGTGTGGAAAGAGCTTCAGTCAGAGAAACGGTCTTAGGCAGCACCAGACAATTCACACAGGGGAGAAACCTTACAAATGCATGGAATGTGGAAAGAGCTTTAGTCAAAATAGGTACCTTAGGCAGCATCAAAGAACTCACACAGGGGAGAAACCTTATAAATGCATAGAGTGTGGAAAGCGCTTCAGTGAGAAACAGTACCTTACATGGCATCAAAGAACTCACATGGGGGAGAAACCTTATAAATGCATAGAGTGTGGAAAGAGCTTCAGTAAGAGAATCGGACTTAAGCAGCATCAGATAACTCACACAGGGGAGAAACCATATAAATGCATAGAATGTGGAAGGAGTTTCAGTGTTAGGACATCACTTGCAAGACATCAGAGTATTCACAAAGAGGAGAAACCCTATAAATGCTGGGATTGTGGGAAAAGCTTCAGGTGGAAAGACCAGCTTACACAACATGAAAGAACTCACACAGGAGAGGAACCTTATAAATGCATGGAATGTGGAAAGCGCTTCAATCAGAGTGGTCACCTTCAGAGGCACCAAAGAACTCACACAGGAGAGAAACCATATAAATGCATGATGTGTGGAAAGAGCTTCATTCGGGGAGAACACCTTCAGCGGCATCAAAAAACCCACACAGGGGAGAAACCACATAAATGCATGGGATGTGGGAAGAACTTCATCTGGAGAGAGCATCTTCTGCAGCACCAAAAAACATATAAATGCAGCACAAAACACACACATGGGAAAAGCCATATAAGTGCACGGAATGTGAAATGAGCTTCCATCAGAAAGGTGATCTTAGGAGGCATCAAAGAATTCACCCAGGGGAGAAACCATACAAATGCATGGAGTGTGGAAAGGGCTTCCCTCGTACAGCAAAACTTCCTTTACATCAAAAACACACACAGGAGAAATTTTATAACTCATTGAGTATGAACAGAAAGGGGATCTTAGAAAGCATGAAATAATTCACGTGGGACAAACCATATAAATGCATATACAGTCGTCCCTTCACATTCGCGGGGGTTCCGTTCCGCGGACCCCCGCGAATGTGAAAAATCCGCGAATAACTACACCCCTCCCCCTCCCTCCCCAGGCCTTCGCGGGGCCTTCCTAGGCCCCGCGGAGGCCTCACCGGCCCTCCCTCCCACCCTCCCCGGGCCTTCGCGGGGCCTTCCTGGGCCCCGCGGAGGCCTCACCGGCCCTCCCTCCCACCCTCCCCGGGCCTTCACGGGGCCTTCCTGGGCCCCGCGGAGGCCTCACCGGCCCTCCCTCCCACCCTCCCCAGGCCTTCGCGGGGCCTTCCTAGGCCCCGCGGAGGCCTCACCGGCTCTCCCTCCCACCCTCCCCAGGCCTTCGCGGGGCCTTCCTAGGCCCCGCGGAGGCCTCACCGGCCCTCCCTCCCACCCTCCCCAGGCCTTCGCAGGGCCTTCCTAGGCCCCGCGGAGGCCTCACCAGCCCTCCCTCCCACCCTCCCCAGGCCTTCGCGGGGCCTCCGGAGGGCCTCCGGGCGTCCCGCGAAGGCCTCCCCACCCCTCCCCAGGTCTTTCACGGGGCCTCTGGAGGCCCCATGTCGTGGTTTTGGGGGGGCCCGGGGGGCCCCTCCCAAAACCGCGAATAACCGAAACCGCGAATGTCAAGTTCGCGAATGTGGAGGGACAACTGTAGTATGAAAAGTAAGTCTCAGAATGTGAGCCTTGGATTGCATTGAAGAACTAGTGTGGGGAGACAAACCATAAAATGCACAGCCTCCATGATGTAGGGTGCTATACAACTGAGAATGTCCCATTCTTGTCAACTTTAGTTCATTGGTAATACAGTTGCCCATCCACATTCACGACTTTCACATTGGCGGTTTCGACTATTTGCGGAAAGCCTCCCACCTGCCCGCTGCCTTGGGAAGGGGTGGTGGTGGAAAGCCTCCCACCCGCCCGCTCATGTCTTATTTGCAGTTTTTTCACATTCACGGGGGTTGTCTGCCCCTAACCCCTGCGAATGTGAAGGGATGACTGTACTACCAGAGCGGTTAAATTTTTATTTGGACCGTCTTTTTTTTTTAATTCAAGCTTTAACAAAGTTAAATCCAATTTAAATACAGTTTTAGAGAGAAGAAAACAGAAGATCAAGAACATAAAACAAAAACAATACAGGATTAAATTCAGCCACAGGATCTATATGTCAGCATACTCAGTGGGTCTAAGTATATTGTTGGTCTTTTCTCAAGAGTTAACTAAAATGGATTAATCTGAAAGTTCATGTCTTGTTTTAGAGGTTCAAATAACGTAGTTTTAGATCTCATATACAATAAACAGATTCCAAGTCAAAGCAAATTTGTCTCTGTTTCCCCTTTTGATGCTCTTATCTGTTATGTTCGTTTTTCCATAACAGCAATGGACCATTGTAGGGGTCGTTTGCTGTAACAGACTATACTCTTTTTTTTTTTTATCCAGGAAGAAAAAGAAATTCCAGTTGTGAGTTTCGAATGCTTAGCAATTTCTAATCATGCTTCTATCAGGAGAACTGAAGTAAGTCTTCATATTTAAGGGATGAATTAGGTCCTTTGAAGATAGAAAGAAGAAAAGTCTATTTCTGTAAGACAGAAAGAAGAAAAGTCTATTTCTGTAAGATTTTTGTAGATTGCTGGACAATAATCAACACTCTCCAGTGTCAGAGCTGGCATGTTTTACCTTTAAATGTAAAGTTAGGGTGGCAAAGAAATGGGCAAGTAGGGGAGGGTTGTGGAGCTAGATGTTTCTTCTATTCTCACCAAATGAGTAAAGAACTTTTTAAAATAAAGGATTGACACATTTGTGTAGCTTGGTAGAATTTAAATTTGAATAAGACATGATCTCACTATACTCCTTGTAACTGTCTCTCTCAAATTCTACCCACTTGATTGAAGTGTCCTGTCTGTTAATTGCCATAATTGGAACGTATCATAATATATTTTAAAATTGGGTATTGTCAGCCCTCCTGAATTTCTTTGAGAATTCCTTTTTCCACCTGTAATTGACTTACCAATCAGCTTCTGTATTTTGGAGAATTTAATAGAACTTAAAAGATATGGATAGGAACAGTAATTTTGGGAGTACTTGCATTTTTATTGCTGTGGTTCTCTCTTTTAACTATGATTCTGTGATTGGCAATTTTAAGACTGTTCAATTTTTGCTTCATTTGGCAATGTCATGGATATTGGGACATGCAGTTGAAGGATATTCTGTAAAGAGCTGTGATGTAACAGTCTGCAGAATGTGGCAGTATGAGCTAGTAGCAGTTTGCAGAAGCTAGGTGGTGTATCACTTTTGATGAGCTAACAAGTTTTGGTGCCAAGCTGTCTTGAGAAGGCTGCTGTGACCTCTCTGAGCTGGGTATGTAGCTATCCCATGCAACTCTGTTTCAGATCCTGAGTCTCAGCAGTTCTGTTTTGGATCTGGCAGTGTGAAGATGTTTTTCTACTGGATGTTGTATATTACTATAAATATTTTTATTATGCTACAGTAAAGAGACGTTGATTTTAGACACAAGCCTGTGTCTCTGTGATCTTTCTTAAGCCTGGAGGAACAATACTCTGCTACAACTTTTTGCTGCCTAGACCTCATGACTTGTTCAGAGGTACCCAGTGCCAGCTAATCTGACAAGGGAAAGATTTGCAAGTAATTTCTCCTAATGAGCTGTTTCCAATCTTTTATTAGCATAATGCCCAGATACTTAAAACTAGAATAACTAATTTCTACTCCTGCTGTTCAATTAAATTTGATTGGAAACTTTAACATAGAATAAATTAGACTTTTTAACATTTGCTGTAAAACCTAAGTATTTCTGAAGCTGAGGTAAAATTGATTATAGCGCAGCTATAGAGCATTCTGGATTTGTTAAAAATAAGGATATCATCTGCAAATAGACTCAATCAAGGAGGTCACAACCTTGAGCCTGCAGGACCTGAGCAGAGTGGTTGAGAACAAGGGGGTCTTGGAGGTGTCTCATTTATAGAATCATAGAATTGTAGAGTTGGAAGAGACCACAAGGGCCATCCAGTCCAACCTCCTGCCATGCAGGAAATAACGATCAAAGCATCCCTGACAGATGGCCATCCAGCCTGTTTAAAGACCTCCAAGGAAGGAGACCCTACCACGCCCCGAGGGAGAGTGTTCCACTGCCAAACAGCTCTTACTGTCAGGAAGTTCTTCCTAATGTTGAGGTAGAATCTCTTTTCCTGTAGTTTGAGTCCATTGCTCTGTGCCCTAGTCTCTAGAGCAGCAGAAAACAAGCTTGCTCCATCCTCAATGTGACACCCCTTCAAATACTTAAACAGGGCTATCATGAGGTCACTATGAGTCAAAGTTGACTCAAAGGCAGTTAACAACAGATCTAACCAAGTCCACTAATGGTTCAATAGACAATACAAACAATGTGGGCCATAAAGGATAGCCTTATTTTGTCCCTCTATTTAAGCTAGTGGACTTTGAGGCTAAATTATTTGTGTAAACTGCTACATGGGACCGAGAATAAAGTCTGTTCATTAATGAAATAAATTTGGTCCCAAATCTTTGCTTCTTTTTTTTAAAGAACTGTCATTAAATAGGGCCACTCCATATAATAATAATAATAATAATAATAATAAATTATTTCTATCCCGCCACTCTGCAACGCAATCAAAAAGTCTTAGAGAGCATCGAGTGAGAGCAACAGAGGGGAGAGAAAACACGGTGGTGGGTAGCTGTGTTGGCCATGCAGCAAAACAAAACCCACAAAAAAGTGATACCTTTATTAGCCAACCAAATGCAAAACACAAGATGCAAGCTTTTGAAGCTCTACTGGCTTCCTCATCAGGCAAAAGATGCTAAAGAAAGAAAAGTGCCTACATGCTGTTTCAGATGTTACTTCTGTTGTTGTTCAGGTGAGGGATTTCATGCAGGGAGAGGTCATTCCTACTTCCTGGCCATGTGAAACATCCATGTAGGCCTGTGATTCCAACACCATTACTTTTCTTTATTTCCCGATGAAGAAGTCAGTAGAACTTTGAAAGCTTGCACCATGTGGACTGAGGATTAACTGGGACTGTGTCTGTCAAACCAGGACAGCTTGTGGGGAAGATTGATGGGATACAGCAATACAGGCATAGCAGCATCACTCTTCCTTCCGCTCAGTCTTTCTTGAGTTAAAGGAGCAGAGTTGTGATTGCTAGAGAGGAAGGATATTTCAATAGCTGGGAGGATAGTAAGTTCAGATTGCTAGAGAGGAAAGACAAATCAATAGCAGGGAAGACTAAATTCAATGGCAAGGAAGATGAGTTTTGGTTGCTAGAGAGGCAGGACAAATCAATGGCAGGGAAGATGAGTTTTGGTTGCTAGAGAGGCAGGACTAAATTCAATGGCAAGGAAGATGAGTTTTGGTTGCTAGAGAGGCAGGACAAAAATCAATGGCAGGGAAGATGAGTTTTGGTTGCTAGAGAGGCAGGACTAAATTCAATTGCAAGGAAGATGAGTTTTGGTTGCTAGAGAGGCAGGACTAAATTCAATGGCAAGGAAGATGAGTTTTGGTTGCTAGAGAGGCAGGACTAAATTCAATGGCAGGGAAGATGAGTTTTGGTTGCTAGAGAGGCAGGACTAAATTCAATGGCAGGGAAGATGAGTTTTGGTTGCTAGAGAGGCAGGACTAAATTCAATGGCAAGGAAGATGAGTTTTGGTTGCTAGAGAGGCAGGACTAAATTCAATGGCAGGGAAGATGAGTTTTGGTTGCTAGAGAGGCAGGACTAAATTCAATGGCAGGGAAGATGAGTTTTGGTTGCTAGAGAGGCAGGACTAAATTCAATGGCAGGGAAGATGAGTTTTGGTTGCTAGAGAGGCAGGACTAAATTCAATGGCAAGGATGATGAGTTTTGGTTGCTAGAGAGGCAGGACTAAATTCAATGGCAAGGATGATGAGTTTTGGTTGCTAGAGAGGCAAGAGAAAATCAAGGGCAGGAAAATAATAAGTGAGGCGCCTGCCCTCCTTTTCCTGAAAGGGAGGGCTCTACTCTCTTTTTTCGGTGGCCGAGGAAGAAGGGCTTTTGCAACACTTCTGAGCAGAAAGGAATATTCAGGTCTGTTGGCTTTTTCCATCTCCTTTCCCCTTCCCTCCCTAGAGCTGCCTCCTAATGCTGCGCTGAGCACTCCGCCGCCGAAATGGTGGCTGTGGTGCAATGCAGCAGAAGGTTTTGTGCAAGGCGGGCTTGGGCTTGAAGGCCAGGCTGCTGCTTCTTCTTCTTCTCCCTTCAGTCCTCCAGGGTTAAAATCCAATTCTTGGGGAGGCAGAAAAGCTGCAGAGTGGAGGAGAGACCATGACCTTCCCCAGGTTTCCCTGCAGGGTTTCTTTTCTTAGCGAGGAGAAAGAGGTAAAAGAAAGGGAACTAAAATGTTGCTCCCCCCTTTTTTCCTTCAAGAACTGCATTCCCCCCTTCCTCTCTCTTGGAAATATTGGACCTAATCCAGGCTCTCAAGCTGTGAAAGTGGGGACCAGCTATTTGATGCATGAAAGAATTTTTGAGCTGAGGATGGTGGAGGTTTTCCTCTCCTTCATATGGCTGCTTTAAATAGCAACCTACCAAAATTCTAAATTTATTCAGTTGCAAAATGGAACCCAAACTACATAACAATTATTTTGTGGCCCTTGAATCATAGAATTGGAAGAGACCACAAGGGCCATCCAGTCCAACCGCATCCAAATACTCTTGAAGAGCCCTTTGAACATCCCAACTTAAAAAAAAAATCTCATGTGGCTTTTTTGGGGGGGGGGATACCTGAACATTGCACCTCAAGCCTTTAACATGTGTGTAAAAATGCAAAAACACGGTCTCCAAACCCCCTGAGAAATGCCACCCCCTGCTAGTTGCCTCCTAAATAGCAGAATTCAATCATCACTTCTAGCTACTATTTTGAAGGAGAAACAGAGGGGAAAATATTATATTTTGGCACAGGTTAAGGTTATGACCTGAGGGGTCAGGTGTGGGAAACAAATCTCTCCCCCCACCACCTTGTATTGCATCTTTTTTTGTCACTACTTGAAGCTCTTTCCAGTTTCCTTTTTAATTCTCAAGGCTGGATTAAAGTGGTAGAAGAGCTAGAGCAGTTACCTCCTTGAACATATGTATGAGCTGTTGAAGAAGTACTGTAGTGACATAAAGAATAAATAAGTAAACAAGTGATTGGATAATAGGATAAAATATAAGGTACAAAGATCTTACCCTCCCTTCCCCTATGTGCACACACATATTTTAATGTGCCTGCAGGTGAAAAGGGTGGGTATGCTTTAACACTTGAATTACCATTGTTTTTGCTTAAAGAAAATCTGTAATAGAATTCCTTACTTTAGAGATGAGCCATCTTTGATTTTGCTTCTATAAAGTCATTGATTAAATCACTGAAGTCTGTATTTTCCACAAGAATAGTTTCTGCAGTATGCAGCACCAAAGAGTGTCTGTCAATGAATTGAGCATTTATGTTCTCAGTTCACATTTCTCCCCACAACTTCCACTATGAAAAGCCACCTTTTATTACAGGTTGGCCCACGTATCCACAGGGGAATATGTTCCAAGACCCCCGTGGATACCTGAAACCATGGATAATGGGGAACTCTATTATTTTCAATGAGACAAATGCTGGAACTTGACCATAGAGTCTCATTGGAGGGCCTAGAAATGCCTACAGAGAACATATTTTTTCAGATATGGATAAATGAAACCATGGATACAGACTCTGTGGATATGGGGGTCAACTTGTATTTTCTTCATTTAATTAGTTTCATGTATATCCTGCTGTTTCCACTTCTTTACTCAAGCTGGCATGCATTGCTACTCTCACTTCACCTTCAGAACAGGTTTGTTAGGTAGGCCAGACTGAATTTGAAAGAAAAAAACAAATTAAAATTACCCAGTAAGCTTCATGTTTCAATAGGGACTAGAACCCAGAACTTCCAAATCCTAGCCCATCATTCTAACCGCTATACCCAACTATTTTGCTTGGAGGGTTATTATGCGCTGGAAAATAATCCACAAGCCAATTAAAATCAACAGGCAAAATTTTCTCTTACTCTGGTGGCTTTTAAGCAGGCTTTTAATATGTAACTTACATATTAAAGGGAGGTTTCTTATTGAGGTTTGTGTTTTATTTATTTCTTAAGTTTTGTGTGTTTAAAATATTTTATATTGTTTTAATTCTGATGACTTTAATTGTTTTTAAAATTGTATAGGTATGCTTTTAGTGGATTTTCGTTGGTGAGCCACCTTGCATTCTACCTCAGGAGAAAGACAGTACTGTATATAAATTAAAATAATAATATCTCTGGCTTTTCTTCACAAACAAAGATTCAGGAAGGACTCATCCTGCACTTTCTGCAAGCGCGCTGATGACTAAAAAGGCCAATCCGAGATAAACAAGTCCCTGAAACAGCATCTCAGGCTCGGCCAAATTGATCACCAACAATGGTCTGCCCTGGACTCACATCGGGAGGTTTGGAGACGCACTATCCACAATGCTGCAGCCTTATTTGAGAACTCATGCCAAACAAGAGAAATGACAATGCAGAAAGAATCACAATCCGGAATCATCACCCAAGGAGACCTTCTGCTGTGCTTTCTGCAACCGGACATGTTTATCTCGGATTGGCCTTTTCAGTCATCAGCACGCTTGCAGGAAGCGCGGGATGAGTCCTTCCTGAATCTTCGTTTGCGAAGAAAAGCCAGAGATTATCATCATCATCATCATCATCATCAAGGTTTTATGGATGGTGTAATATTATCATCATCATCAGTTATTGTTGTTGTTTTAAATCTTGTCTTGTGGGTCCACGGCAACAAAAGATACTTAAAAGAGTCCCTGGTAAAGAAAAGGTTAAGAACCACTGCTTTAACACATCCTCTAGAAATCACAACAACAAAATGTAGCTAGACAGAGGCATGATGAGCTTGGGGGACATAAGGTGACTTTGTAAAAAGAGGAGCTTCTTTGTCAGAAGCTTTGTTAAACGAGGTATGCCTGTACTGTTTGGGAAAACAGGGCAGCTTTCTCCTTCCTCAAACTGTTTCACATCCACCACCACCCCCAGCATCTGTTACCTACAATCTGAGGGCATCTTTGTCCCTTGCCTTTCTTTTTCTTCCCTTTTGTTGCCTTCTGCTTTTTCCCAACTAGACTTTTTCTTTCTTTCTCCCTCAAGGTCAGTCCTCAACAAGCAGCTACCGGTGAAGCCCAAGCAGAGTTGGTGGGGCAACGAAGAAGGTGAAATGGCAGCGGCTATGCTACTGAAGCTGTGGAGTGATAAGGTGGGGCAGGGATCAGAGCAATAGCAGTAGGACTTCTATTTTTGTACCGCTTATCAGTGCAAAAGCTCCCCCTAAGCAGTTTACAATGTTTTAGCTAATTGCCCCTAACAAGCTGGATACTCATTTTACTGACCTAGGGAAGGATGGAAGACTGAGTCAACCTTGGAGCCCCATAGGATCAAATTCACAATGTTGTGGCATCAGTAACAACATTTAACCACCCTTCTTTCTCAACCCTTTCCTTGAAGAATATGTCCTTGCCTGTTGGGCTGCTGAGAGCCAGCCTGGTATAGGGGGTTCACAAGGACTCTGGGGAACCAGGATACAAATCCTGTAGAGACCCACTTGGTAACCTTGGGCAAGTCCCACCCCTCAGAGGAAGGCGATGGCAAACCACCTCTGAACAAGTCTTGCTAAGAAAACTGTGATAGTGTCACCATAATTTAGAAACAACTTGAAGGCACACAACAACAAAGAACTTTGGTAGTAAAAAACAATCTAGAATTGGTTTCTAGACCAATCTGAAGAAAAACCAATCCAGAAGAACAGCTCATTCTGGTTTTTCCTATAAGACTGTCTATGGCTGCTGACACACTGCAGACATAGCGCAGTTACGCCTGCTGACAGTAGCTGAGTACAACCAAGGAGAGAGGAGAAAAAGATCATCAGGATTCCCTGTTCATTTTCAGGTGCCAGATGACTCTCTTGTGTGTGGGGTGGATCTCACTCAACACAATCATTAAAAGAGGAGAGAGACCATGCATTTTAATGTTTTTAAAGAGTACATGGATGCAGAAATGGGAAGCAGAAGCCCAAAGCAACATTAAATTGATGTGATTGAATCAGCACTAGTTCTCAGTCTAGATCAGCCTGGAGTCCACTACCTTCCCATTCTCCATGTAGTTTCTGCCCTGCCCTGACAACCCAGAATGAGTTCTCTGCCTATTCCACACTCCATGCCTTTACCTGGTTTCTTCCCTGTATGGTATGAGTTCTTAGATGTCCAATAAGAGCTGAGCTCACACTGAAGCTTCTTCCACATTCTATTTACTTGGGTTTCCCCTATTTTGAGTTCCCTAATGTATATTAAGTTTCTGCTTGGGGGGGGGGGAACAAGGCTAACTATTTTTCCAGATAGCTGCATAGTAGTTTGCACCATCAACTGTATCACCTCTGTCATACAATAAAACCTTCTTAGGCTGCTGACACACTGCAGAAATCATGCAGTTTGACACTGCGTTAATAATCATGGCTCCATCCTATGAAATCCTGGGATTTGTAGTTTGTTGTGGCACCAGAGCTCTCTGACAGAGAAAGCAAAATATCTCACAAAACTACCAATCCCAGAAGTCCATCGCGCTGAGCCATGGCAGTTAAAGCACTGTCAAACTGCATGATTTCTGCATTTGCACATATTTCACTTGCTGCTAAAGCTCACTGCCACCAATGGTTTGCGATTCACAGCACTGTTTCAATCTTTGTAGGGGTGGCAGGGAGGCAAGTGATTTAGTTGCCAGAACAGTTGTCTCTCTTGGTTCTACTCTACCCACCAGAGTGAGTGGAATGCAAATTGGTAATTCTGCCGAGCATCCAATTGCTTCCTCTCTTTGGGGGTGTTTCTGCTGATTTATACAATTCAAGTTTGTAAGGGGTCACGTGGAGGAAGGTTGAGGAGAGGAAGTTTCTACTGAACTACACCTATTTTCAGCATCACAGGAGAGCTTCCAACATAGCTCTGGACAGACTGAAATGTACAGATTAAATGTAAAGTCTAGGTTCTACTGCAAAACTATACAAAGTCCTTAAAACCATTAGATCAGTTAATCTAGAGTCACAGTGGCATACATTTTGGATAACCCAGCATTGCTGATCAATTTCAGCACAGTACAAAGAAAATATGCTTCAGGTGGTATATAGGTGGCATTGTGTCCAACCAAGTGTTGGCGGGAATGCAATACACCCAGAGAGACAATGCACTTGTGGCTCTATTACCTTTTAAAAGCCTGTGTTTCTGCAGTGTCAGCAGCCTACATATCCTTGGGCTGCAGCCATATACATGCTTAAACAAATCTTGCCAAGAAGACCCAGCGATAGGGTCGCCGTAAGTATGAAACATCTTGAAGTCACACAACACAGAGTGAGCTCTTTTACAGATTCAGTTTGCTTGATTAGAAAATGAAGTGGGAGAAAAGAAAGAGAAAGACAAATGTCTGTCTTGTGCGTCCAGAAGCAGTTGAAAATACTAGTTCCTAGGTCACTGGCAACATTGGACCATTATTATAGAATCATAGAGTTCGAAGAGCTCACAAGGGGCATCTAGTCCAGCTCCCTGCCATGCAGGAATACACAATCAAAGCACTGCCGACTGATGGCAGCAAAACCCATTACATCCAGCCTCTTTAAAAAACATCCAAAGAAGGAGACTCCACCACACTGTAAGGCAGTGCATTCCACTGTCAAAAGCTCTTACCTTCAGGAAGTTCCTTCTAATGTTTAGGTGGAATCTCTTTTCCTGTAGTTTGAGTCCATTGCTCCATGCCTTAGTCTCTGGAGCAGTAGAAAACAAGCTTCTCCATCCTCAATATGACATTCCCTCAAATATTTAAACACGGCTATCATGTCGCATCTTAACCTTCTCTTCTCCAGGCTAAATATACCCGCCTCCCTAAGCCGCTCCTCATAGGGCATGGCTTCCAGACCTCCCACCATTTTGGTCACCCTCCTCTGGACACACTCCAGCTTGTCAACATGCTTCTTGAATTGTGCTGCCAAGAACTGGGCACAGTATTCCATGTGAGATCAGACCAAAGCAGAATAGAGTGGCATATTACTTCCCTCGGTCTAGACAGTATACTCCTATTGATGCAGCCTAGAATCACATTGGCTTTTTAAGTTGCCGCATCACACTGTTGACTCATGTTCAGCTAGTGGTCCACTAAGATTCCTAGCTCCCTTTTGTATGTACTGCCATCAAGCCAGGTGTCACTCATTCTGTACCTGTGTGTTTCATTTTTACTGCCTAAGTGTAGTATCCTACATTATAACAGCATTATAATCCAGCCCTGTTTACCCCAAAGGTTTTAAAATTGCTTTTATTATTACTTTTATTTGTATGTTTTAAATTCTTTTTA
Organism: Gambelia wislizenii; assembly: GCA_030847615.1. NCBI lineage: Eukaryota > Metazoa > Chordata > Lepidosauria > Squamata > Crotaphytidae > Gambelia > Gambelia wislizenii. The sequence continues at coordinate 36,278,359 of JAUMIR010000002.1, forward strand.
ATCTTATTTTCAGCTTAATTACATTTTAATATCAATTTTTGGTTTGCTTCAGCTATACTTGTTTAAATTTGTAATTTGCCTTTGATCCTGGTTTTGGGGAAAAGGCAGGGTGTAAATAAAGTTACTAATATATGATGATAATATCCCAATCAGGATAGCATACAGAGGGACATACACAACCTTTAGATCCAATGCACAAACAAAACACTGTTGCAGATCTTGCTGGAAGAAAAGTCCATAAGGTCTTTGTACTGTAGAAATCAGAATATGACTGTCTCTCAGAACCTGCTTTTGCACAGTTCCAAGACATAAAACCCAGCCATTCACACAGGTAAAAACCTTAAAACCCTGGTACCACCAAGTAGCAATACAAAGAAATGGCTGTTGGGACATGCATGCAAGTCTTTCCTGAACATGTGCAGAGGGCCAGGCTGCACTATAGTTGTCAGCACCTGCATAAGGCTGCCAATAAAACACTCACACAGCATGTGTCTAAACTACAAGTCTTTACTACAGCATACCAGAGTATATACAGAGGTGATCCATGAGGATCCATACAAGCACACATGATGCATGAGAGTTGAAGAGAGATCAAGAGGATGAGACAAAAGATTGCATTGCTATTTATATAATATGATGGGTTTAATCATCATACCCACATAGCTGTTCCCAAGCTCACAGTTTGTACAATCCTTTCCCACGGAGACAGGAGTTGTACAGTCAATACTGCAGCTACTCCCACACATCCAGCTCTGAGCATTCAATAACAGTAAACACCAGCTGAAGGGATCTAGGAGTCTTAGTGGACTACAGGCTGAACATGAGTAAGCAGTGTGATGCAGCAGCTAAAAAAGCCAATGTGATTCTAGGCTGCATTAATAAGAGTATAGTGTCTAGATCAAAGGAAGTAATAGTGCCACTCTATTCTGCTTTGGTCAGGCCTCACCTGGAATACTGTGTCCAGTTCTGGGCACCACAATTCAGGAAGGATATTGAGAAGCTGGAACATGTCCAGAGGAGGGCAACCAGGATGGTGGGAAGTCTGGAAGCCATGCTATCTGAGGAGCAGTTTAGGGAGTTCGGCATGTTTAGTCTGGAGAAGAGAAGGTTGAGAGGTGACATGATAGCCATGTTTAATTATTTGAAGGGATGTCATACTGAGGAGGAAGCAAACTTGTTTTTTTGTTGCTCCAGAGACTAGGACATGGAGCAATGGGTTCAAGTTACAGGAAAAGAGGTTCCACCTAAACATTAGGAAGAACTCTTGACTGGCCAGTAGAGATGGAATCATAGAGTTGGAAGAGACCACAAAGGCCATCCAGTTCAACCCTCTACCATGCAGGAATACACTGCTTTGGAGTGTGGTGGAGTCTGCTTTTTTTGGAGGGTTTTAAACAGGCTGGATGGCCATCTGCTGGGAATGATTTGATTGTGTATTCCTGCATGGCAGAGGGTTGGACTGGATGGCCCTTGTGGTTTCTTTCAACCCTGTGGTTCTATCTCTACTGGCCATGGCTCTTTTTACTGTAAAATTTCCACATATGAATTTTACTATCCCTGACAGTTGCCCTGCCATTCCATTCTATACAAAGATGTTGTTGAACTGCAATTCCCGGCATTTCTCACCATTAGCTATACTGGCAAGGGCTGCCAGCATAGCTAACCTGGAGCCAATCCTGACTACATCTGAAGGGCTTCACCCACAGAGGTTTAGTGCCCCTGAAAAGCTGTAGCCGGCTTATGTTTATTAAACCATTTGATTTGATAGACAGGCAGCAGTTGAGGTACAAATTGGTTAAAACAAACATTGATAAAAGACTGTTGTGGCTTATTCAGATGTTACATCAAAATAATTCCTTGCAGGTAAGAACAGGTTTAATGGTGCTTTAACACAGCTTATCAGCAGGGGAGTGAAACGGGGCTGTATCCTGGCACTTTTTCTGTTTAATTTTTATATTAATGATTTGATCCCCAAAATGGCCTCCCCCTCATCCCCCCCCCCCGCCATTAGTAACCGCAAGCATTCAATTTTGCTTTATGCTGATGATTTGGATTGATATCTCTGAACAAAATTGGCCTCAAAAGGATGTGTTAGCTACATTTGGGGAGCTATGTAAACTGGTCGTCAACTATTCTAAAATGAAGATTGTGGGTTTTGGGAGAACCCCTAAGTGCATGTAGACAATTGGTGGGTACCATTTAGAACAGGTGCATTCATTTAAATACCTGGGGCTGCACTTAGATGAGAAACTTTCTTTGGAAGCCACCAAAATCTCATGTGCCAGATCTATTGGGCAACTTTAAAAAGATTTTTCTACTCAAGAGCAGGGATGGGAGGCAGTTAATAAATGCTGTGTATCAAATGAAATGCTGGTGAAAAGCATGAAACTTTTTCCAGTCTCCTTTCAACAGCTACTTGAGTGCCGTTACTTATCAGCGGTACCCAGACTTGACTTCTTCTTTTCCAGTGCATGAACCTAAGAGCTTATCCCTCCTTTGTTTTCCTCACAGACAGACTCTGAATTGTTGTCTCTTGGTGGTGGAGCAGAAATTGCTGCTTTGAAGTTGCCTCAGGTAAGGAAATGATCATCAGGAGAGATGGAGGGGAACAGCTCAGGTGCCTCCCTCTGTGATGGGGTGGAGAGATTGAAATGTACCCCCCCCCCATTTTACTTCTGTTGCTGCAATATGACCAGATAAGAAGGTTATGAACTTTCCCATATTTCTTAACATCCAGTTGGTAATCCTGACAAACATGAAATTAAATAGCGCCTCCAGATACCACTCACCAAGATACCAATTTCTTAATTTTTTTTTCCAGCTGGCAACCCTGGTGCATGTGTGAGAGACTATTTCTGAGTAGAGAGGTTGTTTTTTCCTTCTTTCAGCAGCTGGTGTCCTTTGAGGAGGTGGCTGTGTATTTCTCCAAGGAAGAGTGGGATCTCCTGGATCCAGGCCAAAGGGCTTTCTACATAGAAGTCATGCTGGAGAACTACGAGATTGTAGCCTCTCTGGGTAAGAACATGTTTTTCTTGATTGAGATGTGCTAAAGGGGTGAATTACTTTCTTTGGCCATTTTCTTCCAGTGATCTCATTGTAGGAAGGCAATGGGTGTGTTATATTACAGCATAAATGAAGAAGAGCTGATGATGCTGTTCAGTCCAAGTTTTATGGCAAAGCATGTGCATTCAAGAAAAGGGTAATTCAATTCAAAATCATATGGTAATGCCAGGTTTCATCTGATAAGGTGCAACCAGAAAGCAGATAGTCTCCGTAAGGATAAAGCAAAGTCCCAAGGCAGGTCACTATCAAAAAGACAAGAATCCCAAGGAATTGACTGGAGCTATAAACCATATACTAGTACCTCTCTTACAAATGTTTGATTGAAGCTTACAAAACTGCCCTCCACCCAGAGCTTAGCCACATGTCCCTTTTCTAGAATGAAGGGAGGTCACCTCTTGATTCTTGAACTGATGGTCGCATATGTTGAGTGTCTCAGTGGAAGTTAGAGCCTGATAAGTCAGTCTGCCTGAACCTCCGGATCTAGGAAATAGCCTTACCTTCCACCATAGTTACTTGGCTACTGCCGCAGGTGAGAATACTTGCCTCTTGACCCTCGGATCCCTGTTTTCTTATCTTCAATTTACTCCCTGGTTATTTTGATTGATCCCCTTGTCTGTGGCCTACTTGTGCTGACAACAACTTCCCTCTAGGTCTAGAATCTCAAGTGGTTATACTTGAGCAGGGCAAAATGTGGCCCCCAGGGCCCCCATCAAAAATTTGCATTTAAAAAAAAAAATACAGTTGTCCCTCCACATTCGCGAACTTGACATTCGCGGTTTCGGTTATTCGCGGTTTTGGGAGGGCCCCCATCAAAAATTTGCATTTAAAAAAAAATACAGTTGTCCCTCCACATTCGCGAACTTGACATTCGCGGTTTCGGTTATTCGCGGTTTTGGGAGGGCCCCCCCGGGCCCCCCCAAAACCGCGACACGGGGCCTCAAGAGACCCCGCGAAAGACCTGGGGAGGGGTGGGGAGGCCTTCGCGGGACCCCCGGAGGCCCTCCAGAGGCCCCGCGAAGGCCTGGGGAGGGCTGGGGAGGGCTTCGCGGGACCCCCGGAGGCCCTCCGGAGGCCCCGTGAAGGCCTGGGGAGGGGTGGGGAGGCCTTCGCGGGACCCCCGGAGGCCCTCTGGAGGCCCCGCGAAGGCCTGGGGAGAGGTGGGGAGGCCTTCGCGGGACCCCCGGAGGCCCTCCGGAGGCCCCGCGAAGGCCTGGAGAGGGGTGGGGAGGCCTTCGCGGGACCCCCGGAGGCCCCGCGAAGGCCTGGGGAGGGGTGGGGAGGCCTTCGCGGGACCCCCGGAGGCCCTCCGGAGGCCCCGCGAAGGCCTGGGGAGGGGTGGGGAGGCCTTCGCGGGACCCCCGGAGGCCCTCCGGAGGCCCCGCGAAGGCCTGGGGAGGGGTGGGGAGGCCTTCGCGGGACCCCCGGAGGCCCCGCGAAGGCCTGGGGAGGGAGGGAGGGAAGAAGGGCCGGGGAGACCTCCGCGGGGCCTAGCAAGGCCCCGCGAAGGCCTGGGGAGGGAGGGAGGGAGGGCCAGGGAGGCCTCTGCGGGGCCTAGCAAGGCCCCGCGAAGGCCTGGGCAGGGAGGGAGGGAGGGCCGGGGAGACCTCCGCGGGGCCTAGCAAGGCCCCGCGAAGGCCTGGGCAGGGAGGGAGGGAGGGCCGGGGAGGCCTCCGCGGGGCCTAGCAAGGCCCCGCGAAGGCCTGGGCAGAGAGGGAGGGAGGGCCGGGGAGGCCTCCGCGGGGCCTAGCAAGGCCCCGCGAAGGCCTGGGCAGGGAGGGAGGGAGGGCTGGGGAGACCTCCGCGGGGCCTAGCAAGGCCCCGCGAAGGCCTGGGGAGGGAGGGAGGAAGGCCTGGGCAGGGAGGGAGGAAGGGCCGGGGAGGCCTCCGCGGGGCCTAGCAAGGCCCCGCGAAGGCCTGGGGAGGGAGGGCCGGGGAGACCTCCGCGGGGCCTAGCAAGGCCCCGCGAAAGCCTGGGGAGGGAGGGGGAGGGGTGTTTGTTATTCGCGGATTTTTCACATTCGCGGGGGTCCGCGGAACGGAACCCCCGCAAATGTGAAGGGACGACTGTAATTGCTCCAAAGTGCCTTCTAAAGGGCACATCTACCGTGTTTGGAGGCCCCATCAGTTCCTCGTGGGTCAAACAAAATTGTTGCAAAATTTTTTGGAAAATCTCTTTGCCCACCTTGCCCTAGTGGATATTTTGAGGCAAAGTATGGTCCTCTAGGGTTGTTTTGGTGGTCACCAGGGGTCAGGATATCCAAAAATGATCTCTAGGGGCTGTTGAGGGCAGTTCCACCATGTTTGGACCCCCAGGAATCAAAATGAAATTTTGCAAAAATTTTCAAAAATTTTTTTTTTGCCTCAGAATACCCTCTAGTGGCCCACGGGAGCCCCCCAAAACATGCCTCCATGTCACATGGAGGGTATTTGGGGGCAAAATGTTGATTTTTTATTTATTTATTTATTTTTTTGCCAGAGCAGGTACAGTAGGCAGCCCTCCAAGGTCTCTTGGAAAGCTAATGCAGCCCCCTGGTCTTCCACAGTTGCTCACCCTTGCTCTTGGGGATGTGGTTAGGCTTCTCCACCATGTTATGGGTCCCCAATTTAGGTCTAGGAAAGGCCTTTTTTGAAACCAGAAGTGAAGAGGAAGTTATTTCTGCTAAAAATGGCCCAGAAAAGACCTAAAACAGGGTGGAAATGCCCCCATGTTTGGGGTCAAAATGTGTTTGACTGTCAGGGTTTTGCAGGAGCAGGCATGGTGGGGGTACGACCCTCCAAGGTCTCCTAGGGGACTAATGTGACCCCTTTCCCTTCCACAGTTGCCCATCCTCAGTTTATAAGTTGACACTTGCTGAGGTCTGAGAGGAACAGACAAGGAGCATCACTTAATTTGAGAGGAATGCTATAATAGGGACACATGTTTCCACTCTATGATACAATCCCTACCTGCCATTCTTCAAACAGATTCAGGGGTTGTAACTGAAACACAACGGATCTTGATTGTTGAGTCAGCCCCATAGAGTATGTAAGAGTAGCACACACTGATGTAGTACATATCTTCTATCCAAAATGTGTCCTACCTCACTGTCTCCTCTTTTGAAGGAAACCAGATTAATCGAAACTAGAAACCAGAGATTTTCTCTCTATTTGATCTATCTCCTCATTCCCAAGACTTGTTTCTGATTTTCCTTCCTCCCTTCTACATAATCATGTGAAGGAGATTCTGCATGTTTGTAACAGATGGGGGAGGGCCCAAAACTCACATGTGGCTAGTGAAATCCAATAGGAAATTAGCTGGGAAGAGGACCATGATGGTTAGGTATAGTAGAGTATTCATAAGATGATACAGATTTCAGCAGTGGGCACGAGAGGAAAAAATTGATCCTTGGGAATATTGGAGTTAAAGAAGTAAATAGAGATTTGATTTCTGGTAAGATGTTTCAGCTCAGAACTCTTAACAGGGTGGTGGTGTTCTTTTTATCTCATAAATCAGATGATGATTGGGACAATGAGAACTGTCAGCATCCATCTGAGAAACAATCTCTGGTGGACATGGAAATCTCCAAATATGATGATGGCAAAGAATCTGGAAAGAGTTCTAGTGAGAGGCAACCACTTTCTCAACATCAAGGATATGGGAAAGGAGAGACACCATCTAAATGTATTCTGTGCGGAAAGAACTTCTGCATGAACTCAGAACTTACTGTACATGAAGGGGTTCATACAGAGCAGAAGCCATATAAATGTATGGACTGTGAAAAGGTCACTAGTACAAGCTCAAACTTTACAGCACTTGGAGGAATTCGCCCAGAAGAGAAGCCTTATGAAGGCATGGAGTGTGGAAAAGGAATTAGTATGAGTGCACATGAAGAATCTCACACAGGGGAGAAGTCATATAAATGCAAGGTGTGTGGAAAGAATTTAAGCAGTAGCAGATCACTTACTGCCCATCAGAAAACTCATACAGGGGAGAAACTGTATAAATGCATGGATTGTGAAAAGAGCTTCAGTCGGAAAGAACATCTTATGAAGCATCAGAGAACTCATACAGGGGAGAAACCATATGAATGCACAGAGTGTGGCAAAAGCTTTGGTGATAGTGGATCACTTACTGTACATCAAAGAACTCACACAGGGGAGAAACCATATAAATGCTTGGATTGTGGAAAAAGCTTCAGTCAGAATGGACACCTTAGGCAGCATCAAAGAACTCACACAGGGGAAAAACCATATACGTGCAAGGAGTGTGGAAAGAGCTTCAGTCAGAATGGGGACCTTCGGCAACATGAAAGAATTCACACAGGAGAAAAACTGTATAAATGCATGGAGTGTGGAAAAAACTTTGGTGACAGTCGATCACTTACTGTACATGAGAGAATTCACACAGGGGAGAAACCGTATAAATGTATGGAGTGCGGAAGAAACTTCAGTGTTCGTGGATCGCTTACTAAACATCAGAGAACTCACACGGGGGAAAAACCATATAAATGCATGGAGTGTGGAAAGAATTTCACTGATAGTGGATCACTTGCTGTACATGAAAGAACTCACACAGGGGAAAAGCCGTATAAATGTACTGAGTGTGGAAAGCGCTTTGGTCAGAAAAGGCACCTTAGGAAACATCAAATAACTCACACTGGGGAGAAACTGTTTAAATGCATGGAATGTGGAAGGAGCTTCAGTGATACTGGTTCACTTACTATACATCAGAGAATTCACACAGAAGAGAAGCCGTATAAATGCATGGAGTGTGGAAAGAGCTTTAGTGTAAGCACGTATCTTATTATACATGAAAGAACTCACACTGGGGAGAAGCCATACACATGCACAATATGTGGAAAGAACTTAAGCAGTAGCGGATCACTTACTGTACATGAAAGAACTCACACAAGTGAGAAGCCATATAAGTGCATGAAGTGTGGAAAGAACTTCATTCGGAAAGAACACCTTATGAACCATGAAAGAATTCATACAGGAGAGAAACCATATGAGTGCACGGAGTGTGGAAGGAGTTTCAGTGATAGTGGATCACTTACTAAACATCAAAGAACTCACACAGGGGAGAAACCATATAAATGTATGGAATGTGGAAAGAGCTTTAGTCAAAATGGGCACCTTAGGCAGCATCAAAGGACTCACACAGGGGAGAAACCTTATAAATGCATAGAGTGTGGAAAGAGCTTCAGTCAGAATGGGGACCTTAGGCAGCATAAAAGAACTCATACAGGAGAGAAACCGTATAAGTGCATGGAGTGTGGAAAAAGCTTCAGTGATAGTAGAACACTAACAGTGCATGAAAGAATTCACACAGGAGAGAAGCCGTATAAATGCATGGAGTGTGGAAAGCGCTTCAATCTGAGTGGATCACTTACTAAGCACCAAAGAACTCACACAGGGGAAAAACCCTACAAATGTATGGAGTGTGGAAAGAGCTTCAGTGATAGTGGGACACTTCTTAGGCATGAAAGAATTCACACAGGGGAGAAACCACATAAATGCCTGGAGTGTGGAAAGGGCTTTGGTAAGAAAGAACATCTTAGACATCATCAAAGAACTCACACAGGGGAGAAACCATATACGTGTGTGAAGTGTGGAAAGAGCTTTAGTATGAGTTCACACCTTACTGCACATGAAAGAATTCACACTGGGGAAAAGCCCTATAAATGCATGGAGTGTGGAAAGAGCTTCAGTCAGAAAGGGAACCTTATGAAGCATCAAAGAATTCACACACAAAATAAAACCATCAAAATGCAGGGAGTGAGAAAAGAACTTCCGTGATAGAGGATCCCTTACTATATGTGTTTCCTGGCACACTGCACATAATACCAGTTAACACCCCAGCCTCATGAAGGCTCTTTTGCCCATTTTATCACATCTCCTTTCTGGTTCCCATCCAGCATCATACTACATTAGAAGAACTCCTTCCACCATTCATATGGTTATCTGCTCATCTTGGCTTTAGGTAATATCTTTCTTTCCACCTTTACTTCCCAACAATCATAGTTAAAACTGAACTTGTCACCTCATCGCCATACCCACAAGTTTTGCCTTTCTGTTGCTATTCACACAGAAAATCTGTTCATTCATAGGTATAAAGGTCTGTCCCTAGGCACTTCACTCCATGCATCTGATGAAAGAGACTTAGTCTATGAAAGCTTATGCTAGCAATGCCTTTGTTTCAGTTAGTCTCAAAATGTGCTACCAGATCCCTTTGCTTACTGATCCAGACAAACACACCTATGTCTTTGAATTCTGTGCATCAGAGATTAGGAGGTGTCTAAACCCCTAGAGTGTGGAAAGCTTCTAGTGTAGGTTCACGGCTTAGTGCATATGAAGCAACTCACATGGGAACAGCTATATAAATGCACGGAGTGTGAAAGAAATGTAGTGATAGCAGGGTTTTTTGTTATTGTGAACTGTATTTATTTGTTTTATATCACTAATTACAAACACTATATCTACAAAAAATTGGTATCTCATTGAATAATTCCAATTATCCCCCGCCTCCTCTCCCCTAAGTTCCCATTTTAGACTGTAAGCTACTGTTTGTAGAAAGAAGATGCAGAAATTAAACATGTTGGATATATGTTAGAAATTAAGAGGGTCCCCCCTGCAAATAATAATAATAATCATCCTTTGGTGGAAGATTGTGAAGGATTCTTTATATGCAAATGTAATAAAAGGTCACCAAATCTCTTAGGATTTTTTCTCATTAATGTGTCCTGCAGCATTTAGTTTGTAAGTTAATTTTTCTGCCCAAGTAAGGTTCCATATCCTCTCCAACCATGTACTCATGCATCAGTCATTTCCATTTTCTTGCCACTTCATGTTTTGCTGCCCCCAGTAACAAGATGGTGAGAGTTTTGTGTGAGTTGTTCATATTTGGTCCTTCAAATATGGATAGTTACAAAAGCATTTGAGGAAAACGAATAACCTGGTTAGTGATTTTGCCCAAAATATTTATAACCTTATACCAAAACACAGATTTTAAAAGGTAATAGAGCCACAAGTGCATTGTCTCTCTGGGTGTATTGCCTTCCCGCCAACACTTGGTTGGACACAATGCCACCTATATACCACCTGAAGCATATTTTCTTTGTACTGTGCTGAAATTGATCAGCAATGCTGGGTTCTCCTAAATGTATGCCACTGTGACTCTAGATTAACTGATCTAATGGTTTTAAGGACTTTGTATAGTTTTGCAGTAGAACCTAGACTTTACATTTAATCTGTACATTTCAGTCTGTCCAGAGCTATGCTGGAAGCTCTCCTGTGATGCTGAAAATAGGTGTAGTTCAGTAGAAACTTCCTCTCCTCAACCTTCCTCCACGTGACCCCTTACAAACTTGAATTGTATAAATCAGCAGAAACACCCCCCAAAGAGAGGAAGCAATTGGCTGCTCCATAGAATTACCAATTTGCATTCCACTCACTCTGGTGGGTAGAGTAGAACCAAGAGAGACAACTGTTCTGGCAACTAAATCACTTGCCTCCCTGCCACCCCTACAAAGATTGAAACAGTGCTGTGAATCGCAAACCATTGGTGGCGGTGAGCTTTAGCAGCAAGTGAAATATGTGCAAATGCAGAAATCATGCAGCTTGACAGTGCTTTAACTGCCATGGCTCAATGCTGTGGAATTCTGGGATTGGTAGTTTTGTGAGATATTTTGCCTTCCCCGTCAGAGAGCTCTGGTGCCATAACAAACTACAAATCCCAGGATTCCATAGGATGGAGCCATGATTATTAACGCAGTGTCAAACTGCATGATTTCTGCAGTGTGTCAGCAGCCTAAGAAGGTTTTATTGTATGATAGAGGTGATACAGTTGGTGGAGCAAACAACTATGCAGCTATCTGAAATAATAGTTAGCCTTGTTCCCCCCCCCCCAAGCAGAAACTTAATATACATTGAGGAACTTAGGGGGAAACCCATGTAAATAGAATGTGGAAGAAGCTTCAGTGTGAGTTCAGCTCTTATTGGACATCTAAAAACTCATACCATACAGGGAAGAAACCAGGTAAAGGCACAGAGTGTGGAATAGGCAGAGAACTCATTCTGGGTTGTCAGGGCAGGACAGAAACTACATGGAGAATGGGAAGGTAGTGGATTCCAGGCTGATCCAGACTGAGAACTAGTGCTGATTCATTCAGATCCATTTAATGTTGCTTTGGGCTGCTGCTTCCCATTTCTGCATCCATGTACTCTTTGAAGACATTAATATGCATGGTCTCTCTCCTCTTTTAATGATTGTGCTGAGTGAGATCCACCCCACACAAAAGAGAGTCATCTGGCACCTGAAAATGAACAGGGAATCCTGATGGTCTTTCTCCTTTTCTTCTTTCCAACACCTCAGTTGCACATAGTTACCCTCTGCAGGGGACAGAGGAGAGAAGGGGCAAAATCTTACCGTTCCCTGTAGGCTCTGTTAAAAGCAAACTGCTGCAACCTCTCCCAGCTTGTGTGCTTTTTCTCATTAATAATATTTGCCATCTTGACAACACTGTTGTTGCGTTGCCACACATGTCCTGGTTTCCATCTGTGAAATGTTGGAGGCTGTGCATCTAAGGTACAACTCCCTCAGAACATAGAGAGTTTTCCTTATAACTTCCCATATGTTGAAATGTTTAACAAAAGCTGCCTCTGAAGAGAATTCTGGGTTTGACCTAAAAGAAGACCTCTTCTACAAGATCATCATGGGAGACCTACTGTCCATGACTACTTCAAGTAAATCAGGATATAATGAGAGGAATGGTCTTTCCAATAACAATCCCCTGCCTGGGGACTGCTTTTCCTAGAGAAACCCTCTTAGTAGCTGTGGGGGTAGCTTTTTAATGTCTGAGAAAGAACTTTTTCGCTTTATGTTTTTAATATGGATTCTTATTTTAGTCTTTGCTCTGACTATTGGCTCACTCTGTAATCATCATAGGACTAATTAGATCTCTTGTGTATTTGTAATCCTTGTAATAGTGTTGTATTTGGCTCTATTTGATACTTTGTTGAACCTTTGGATGGTTTCCAGTTTTTCTTGGTGAATTTCTTGTATGCTGTCAACTGAATTATTAATAAATATCAGCAGCATATAAATATGTTACAATTAAAGGAACAAAATAATAGCATTAATGTATGCCTCAATATTTTCTAGTCACCTGTGTGTCTCTAATATATATAGGTGTTTCTGTGTGTATATACACACACACGCACCTAAATGAAAGCTTACTTTTTGTCTTGAGCAAGGAAAAGTCCCATTTGGGACTCTGAGGAAGGGATGGCAAGTTCCTAGTGAGTATATTTTGAGAGGCGGTTGTGCCTTTTCAGCTTGTGTTTCATCAGTGAGATTGATCACACAATCAGCCCTCCATATCCACGGATTCCACCATCCATGGCTTGAAAATACTAAAATAATAATTCCAAAAAGCAAACGTTGATTTTGCCATTTTATATAAGGGTACCATTTTTCTACGCCATTGTATATAATGGGACTTGAGCATCCATGGATTTTGGAATCTACAGGGCATAATGGAACCAAATCCCTGTGGATACCAAGGGACCACTGTGTAAAGCTATGTTTACCAGCAGAATCCATAAGGGAAAAGGTTGGTCTCTCATCAGTGACTGACCCATCAAGTTGTGAGTTCTGATGGTGAACATGTCTTGTGGCCTCCCTCTGCCTTCTTGGCCCACTTGATAATTCATTGCATCTCTCTGCCCATGGTCTCTTTTCTTCATGATAGTTGAGACAGGAGGCAAAAGCAGAAACGGTCCCTCCTTTGTTGTCCCATACCCATCAATCACACAGTTTTGTAGATTTTTGAGATGAAGCTTCTTCAGTGAGGTGAGATTTAGAGATCACTGTTGAAATATATAGGCTATGTGGTGCTAAAAGTTAAGGAATTCTTACACATCAAAAGATCAGTGGGAACATGCAGGGTTGGTTTGAATCCCTCATTTCCTTCATATCTGATCATTACTCTTTGATTGCAACTACAAACAGAGAGTAGAAAAGTTTTAGTAGCTTTTCTCTTCTTCCTTTACTCTTGCTGCAGTTCTTTTTTCCCTTCTGTTTCTGATTATACGTACACATGGAAATGCTGTATTTTCTATCAGGTATCTAACGTAAGGAGAAATTATTATTAAACTACAGTCATCCCTCCACATTCGCGGGGGTTAGAGTCTTGAGACCCCTGCGAATGTGTAAAAACCGCAAATAAAAAATGCTGCTCCTGCAACCACCCCCAGTGGAAGGCAGGCGGCGGGAGGGTGTCTGGCCAACCTGGCTGGCCTCTCCGAGGCCTTCCTGAGGGGACTCCGGGGCTTAGAAGCCCCGGAGCCCGCTTAAGAAGGCTGGGGAAGGCAGCAGGCGGGAGGCTGCCCTGCCTCCCCGCAGCCTTGAGCAGATTTTGAAGCCCTGGAGCCCCCTTAGCAAGGCCGGGGAAGGCAGCGGGAGGGAGGGAGGCTGCCCTGCCTCCCTGCAGCTTTCCTGAGCGAACTCCCCGGAGCCTGCTTAGGAAGGCCGGGGAGGGCAGCAGGCGGGCGGTGGGAGGCTGCCGGGGAAGGTGCAGGCAGGACGTTGCCCCACCTCTCGCCAGCCTTCCTGAAAGGGCTCGGAGCTAAACCGCAAATAATCAAAACCGCGAGTGTGAAAGCTGCGAATGTGGAGGGGCAACTGTATGTTGTGTGCCTTCAAGTTGTTTCCAACTTATGGGGATCCTTAGGCATCAGCTATTTATACTCTGCCCTATATTAAGTGATCTACGGGTGGCTTACAAATTGCATTAAAACAGGTTAAAAACAGTAAGATAATTTAAATAAGCTTCTTGTTGTGTGCCTTTAAGTCATTGCCAACTTATGGTGACCCTATCATGGGGTTTTCTCAGCAAGATTTGTTCAGAGGGGGTTTGCCTTTGCCTCTCTGAGGCTGAGAGAGTATGACTTGCCCAAGGTCACCCAGTAGGTTTCCATGGTCTAGTGAGGATTTGAACCCTGGTCTCCAGATTTGTAGCCCAACAGTCACATCACTACACCACATTGTCTCTCTTAAATAAGGTAAACACTTATTAATATCATGAGTTAAAAACAGTTGAACTCATCTAAATATATGGAACATATGACTAAACTGAGACTGTCATAACTTGGACAGATCATGAGAAGACAACTCATTAGAAAACACAACAATGCTTTGTAAGGTAGAAGGCAGTAGGAAAAGAGGAAGATCACACTACAGGCAAATTTATTCAATCAAGGAAGCCACAGCCCTGAGTCTGTAAGACATAAGCAGGGCTGTTGCTAACCGGGTGGCTTGGAGGTCTCTTTTTTGTAGGGTCATCATAAGTCAAACTTGACAACAACATATGCCCACACTCCTTTTCTTCACATGACGAACGTGCAATAGAAAAAAAATTGAAACGGGAAATATAGATCGTCTGGTGTTGTGCATGGTAAATGCACAAAGTGTGTTTGAACAACACCTCTGCCAAGATGTGTATGTGTACTGTATGTTCTGTACGTGGCTCAGAACAGAAGATTTAGCTCAGAAGACCAAATCCTGGAACCAGCATGCCTGACCAGTAAACTAATCTGAGTAAACTGTGTGAATCCAGCAAGCTTCTAGCCAAACCCTCAAAAAAGTGGAATCTGTTCTGTTCTTTGTCTTGCGAGTCAGTGGATACCAGGCACCTTTCCCACCCAGCTAAGGTTGCTTTGTGTGTTGTGACTTCCAGAGATGCAAATAACTCTGCCTCAGAGATCAGTGTAGATTAGTAAAATAATACTGTTTGATCTATTCCTTTGAACCTAATCTCCTTTCCCTTCTTCACTAAACTTCCTCTGTTAATTTGAACTGGAGGTTTCTCTTTTCTCCTTGCTTCTGTTTCACCAAGACTTCCCTGACAGCTTTATTGGATTCATGCCTACTCTCCTCTAGGTGCATAAAGGTGCTTGCCTCAGGCGGCAGATGTTGGGTGATGGTAGCAAGGAGTTTGGAGGAAAGAGCTACATGCTACATGCCTGGTCCTGAGTCGAACCCCAGTGAGGACTGCCAGTCCGGCTGCCTTTTCTTCATCAAACTGGGAAGATTACATTTTGTTCTTTGCCACAGGGAACAAAATGTCTTGAATTGCCTAGCATCTATTTCACACTACATAAACATAGCACTTTGCTCCCATAGGCTGTTATTCAGAATCTGGGATTTGTAGTTTTCTGATTCACTAGAGCTCTCTGGCAGAGAATTATAAATACAGGTTGCCCCCCACCCATATCTGTGGAACCAGTATCCACAGTTTCAGTTATCTGCACCTGAAAAAAATAGGAACACATATCATAGAATCATGCTGGAAAATGCCTAGAGATGCATCCTCTAGTCTATAGGAATCTTATAGGCCCTCCAAGACAATTCTGTGGTGTGCTTGTACTGGAAGGCCTTGATATTAATAGGATTTGCTATTATCTGTGGTTTCACTTATAAATGGTAAGTCTGGAAGTATATCTCCCACAGATGGGTGGGAACAACTTGTACCTCATAAAACTGCAAATCCCAGGATTTGTTTGTTTGTTTATTGGATTTATATCCCACCTTTCTTCCATGGTAGGATTCAATGTGGGTTACAATAGTTAAAAAATACAACGAAAACCTCACAAGTTATAAAAGTTTAAAAAGAATTAAATTAAATGTTCATATTAAAATATAATTTAAAACACATAATTAAAAACAAAAGGGATAAAAATACAACATAAAAAAACAGCACACCAAGTAAAATTCACATGTCATAAATACAAACATCTTCAACAGGAGCCCTGCTGGCACAGTGTTTAAATGCCAGTACTGCAAGTTTGATTCCAGAGGGTTCCAAGGTTCACTCAGCCTAGAATCATAGGGCTGGAAGGGACCCCAAGAGCCATCCCAACCAATTGGCTTCTGCCTGCAGGAACACGCAATCAAAGTCCTCAGGACAGATGGCCATCCAGCCTCTGTTTAAAAACCTCCAAAGAAAGAGACTCCACCACACTCCGAGGCAATGTATTCTACTTCCGAACAGCACTTACTTTCAGGAAGTTCTTCCTAATGTTTGGGTGGAATCTCTTTTCCTGGAGTTTGAACCCATGGCTCTGTGTTTTAGTCTCTGGAGCAGCAGAAAACAAGCTTGCTCCATCCTCAGTATGACATCCCTTCAAATATTTAAACATGGCTATCATGTCACCTCTCAACCTTCTCTTCTCCAGACTAAACATACCCAGCTCTCTAAGCCACTCCTCATAGGGCATGGCTTCCAGACCTCCCACCATCCTGGTCACCCTCCTCTGGACACGTTCCAGCTTGTCCATATCCTTCCTGAATTGTGGTGCCCAGACTGGACATGGTATTCCAGGTGAGTTCTGACCAAAGCAAAATAGAGTGGTACTATTACTTCCCTTGATCTAGACACTATACTCCTATTAATGCAGCCTAGAATCACATTGGCTTTTTTTGCTGCTGCATCACACTGCTAACTCATGTTCAGCTTGTGGTCCACTCTTTCTTTTCTTTGAGTAAATCTACACCATTACATTAGTTGCTAAAACTAAATTATTGGTGGCAAATTATGTAATACATTAGGCCCCCCTTATCCACTGGGGATTGGTTCTGGGGGGGCGTGGATACTGAAAACCATGGATAATAGTGAACGCCATTGGTAGTGGGACTTCCAGTGTAACATATCATAGAGTTGCCTTGGAGGACCTAGAAAATGGCTAGAGAGGACACATTTTCTAGGAAGGCTCTATGGTAGGTGTGCTGTTTTGTGTCCCATGGATAATGAATCTATGGATATGGGGATCCTACTGTAATCTGAACATCTTGTATTGTGAATAGGTTAGGTTACATTGACCTGAGATAAACATATGGGCACCCCAAAATAAAGAACTGCAGGGGCCCCAAAAGTTCCTTAAACCAGCCTTGTCAGCAGGTGTAGCTTGTTCCCTTGTTGAGGGACAACACCTGCTGAAATTCTCTCTTCTGCACAACCCTTAAAGGCACAGGAGCTCCCTCCAGTTTTCAATCTGGCAACTCCACGATCAGCACTTCCAAAGAAGCATTCATGTATTTATTATTCCCATCTTCTCTGTCAGCTCTGCACCCGGAGTTTCATCCTATCTTTAGAATATAAAAACAACAACCCAAAACTTTCAAAGGCTGTTGCCACACTGCAGAAATGATGCAGTTTGACATCGCTTTAACTGCCATGGCTCCTTTTTATGGAATCCTGGGGTTTGTAGTTTTACAAGGTCTTTGCTTGGGCAAGCCTTCTCTGCCCAAGAATGCTGGTGATTCACCAACCTACAAATCCCAGGATTCCATATGGAGGAGCTATGGCCAATAACCCAGTTCCAAACTGGATTATGTGTATAGTGTGGTTATGACTTTTGTTAAAGATGCAAGGCTGTTGGCTTGTTTATGCATATACAGATGGAGGAGGGCATCTTGATCAACCCAGTCTTCTGGGGGTTAAATGAGCAGAGCTGTAGTTCCTAGAGAGGCAGGAGGTTTGAATGGCAGGGAAGACAATAACCTGAGCCACTTCCCTTTTCCTTTGACTTTGAGGAAGGGAAAAAATGTCTTTTGGATGAGGAGGGAGAGAGCAATTCTTACAGGGGACAGGAGGTAAGAATGTAACAGTGGAGGTGGCTGGATGGAGAAGTGCAGTTAAGGTGCAAAGTCCTCTATTGTAGGATCCTTTTTCCTTTTTTTCCTTTTTTTTTTTTTTTTTTGCATTCAAGTCAATTGCACTTTATTATCTCAAAAATCCAAGAATAATTCTATGCATCCTGTTCAAAATGGAAGCTCAGAATAATATCCCATCTTCAACTGCAAGAGGAAACAAAATGCCCACTGATTGTTTTTGGGACAAAATAAGCAGTGCTTCAGTTCAGACTAAAATGGCAGTACAAATGACATATTGGCTAATATAGGAGGTTCCTCAATAAAAGAATATGTACTTTTGGTATGGGGTAGTATCTGAATGTTGTTACATTACAGGGAAGCCTTTCTATTCTGTTTAATATTCAAAGTCTTGCTCATTGTGTAACAAACTGCTGATTCTCCTCCACTGTATTTGTACTATTGAAGGCTTTCCCCCACTTTTCCTTGTAGACTTTTCCCTCCACTAATCATCTCTGGAGAGCTAGGTTTGTGTCACTGAAACACAGTATTTATTATATAGCCATCCATACAGAATTTTATAAAATTGAATATTGTTCTATAAAGACAATTACTGGGTAACCTGAAAAGAATTTAATAATCCTATCAGCTTCAAAGATCACCATCTCAGTTACCACATTATGTAGGATCCTTTTTTAAGGCACCCCACCCCCGATCAGCATAATCTCCAAGGCATATAAATTGGGGATAGTGTTGCCAGATTTTCAAAAGATCAATAAGGGACAGTTGAAAGCTTGTGTTCTGCCTAAATGCCAAGTGAAAGCATTGACTTCAGTTCACTTAGCTAGGTATTTCTCTGCAAAATTCAATACAGGTGGAATACCCTCCGTATCCACGGATTTGGTATCTACGGATTTAAATATTCACGGCTTGAAAATATTCTTTAAAAAATAATAATCCAAAAAGCAAACCTGGATTTTGCCATCTTATCTAAGGGACACCATTTTCCTATGCCATTGCATATAATGCGACTTGAGTATTCACGGATTTTGGTATCCACAGGGGGTCCTGGAACCAAACCCCAGCGAATATAAAGGGACAACTGTATCCTCTTCCACATCCATCAATTCATAAATTACATGATGCTTTTAAGCAAAGCAAGGAGTTGGAGATAGAAATTTCCATTCCAGATTCCAGTTGGCATCAAAACAAGCCCCACACATTATCAAGGAATGCTCACTTAAACTCTTACCTAGATGGTACCTCACTCTGATACCACCTTCTAAAATTTCTAGGAATAATTCAACAATGTGTAGGAGGGGTTGTCCTGAGAAAGGAACATATTTAGATATGTGGCTTTCTTGTGAATATGTTTGTAGTTATTGGAAGACCATACTTAATATTACTTCTGTTACTATGTCCCAAAATATTATTGTACATTCTGTCTAGCCCTATTATTGTTATCAGTCTTTATGGAGGACAATGCAAATCTTAAATATGAAGAACTAATTTGTTCCTTTTTGGCGAATACAAGATTAGAAATAGCCCAAAACTGGAAATCAGGACAACGGACCATAGATAAACGGTGGAATCATTTGTAGAACCCTTTATTAATAGAAAAATTGACAATGACAATGAATACACTACAGACCTCAGGCAGATCAATTGGGGGAAAGTGGCTTCCACTTTTAATTTATGTTAATAATTTATCTCAAACAACATTACCACCTTTGAATCATCCTGGGTTGGTTTTTTTTTGTTTTGTTTGTTTGTTTGTTTTTTGAAACATGTACTTAATGTGAATTAGAAGCTTTTTAGTTTAATATTTGATGACTTTCATCCTTATTTAATAATGCCCTGGTATTTTGTAAGAGTATTTTGCTGTAATAAGTCAGTTTTGGTTAGTTGCTATCCCCTGTTGCTCCTCTCTTCTGATTTTGTAATTGGGTTTTTAAAAAATAAAATTTAAAAAATGAGATTATGTTCATATTTCTCCCATTACATCCCAAAATGCAGGATTTTTTGGGGGGGGAAGGGGGCATTTGTTCAACGTCTGTAAAAGGAAATACTTTCCAGCCCTCAAATAGGGACCATACCTTATAAACTTTCTGGCCCTCAAATAAGAGATGCTCTTTATGAAAGGAACATTTGTTAAGTATTTGAAGGGGTGTCACGTTGAGGATGGAGCAGGCTTGTTTTCTGTTGCTCCAGAGACGGGAACACGGAGCAATGGATGCAAGCTCCAGGAACAGAGATTCCATCTCAACATTAGGAGGAACTTTCTGACAGTAAGAGCTGTTGGGCAGTGGAACATACACCCTCGGAGCGTGGTGGCGTCTCCTTCCTTGGAGGTCTTTAAACAGAGGCTGGATGGTCATCTGTCGGGGATGCTTTGATCGTGATTTCCTGCGTGGCAGGGGGTTGGACTGGTTGCCCTTCATGGTCTCTTCCAACTCTGCAATTCTATGATTCTAACCCTAGTTGGCTTTCTAATAAACAAGATTCTCACAAAAGTCCTATGGTAAATGAATATGATACTTGAGCAAATCACAGAATGAAAAGTAATGGGAACAAATGTAATGTATTGATTAGAGAGTTGGGCTCCATATTAATTGATTGATTGATTGATTGTATCTCCCCGTACTTAGAAACATATACATACCATGATTTAGAAGAGGCCTGTCCCTGCTGTTAATTGCCAAGGAATAGGGAAAGGTTGATCTTTCTCTGCTGCTGACTGGAAATAAGATCCTTCCCCTTAGAGGATGTGGAGCCTGTGAACCAAGCTAGCACCCCAGGTGTGGAACCTCTGTAGGTCATATCTGACCTATCGGGCAAAAATGGCCTTTTTATACCTCCTTTGTCTTCCCCACAGGCAATGCAACAGCTTCAGAGACAAATTTGGGATTGTCTCTTCTGCATAGTCCAATAGAAAGGATAACCATGTGGACGTATCAGGTGAGTGAGGGATTGTCAGAAATAAATGAAAAGGACAGCTTGGCTGCATTCCACTATGGAGAAGGGTAGGAATAGGAATAGGAAATTGCAAAACCACCTCTGAGAATTCCTTGCCTAAGAAAACCCTATGAACTACATGGGGCACCATAAGTCGACAGGTGACTTGAAGGAACATATGTACATAGGAACAGGAAAGACAACTATTATTCATTGACTCTTTTTTTTCCCCTAAAGGCAAAGACACAGTATTAAAATAGACAGAAAGTTATATACACATTTAAAATATATATCTTTAAAGCTATACCTCCTGGTAAAAATAAAGACTCACAGGTAACCCAGTTGGCATAACACTGATATTTGATGACCCATTTAACTAGCTGGTGACCATAATGGTAAAAAGTTTAGAAACCAAGTCCTATGAGGAATGACTTAGGGCAGTGGTTCTTAACCTGTGGTCCAGGGACCCACAAGGGTCCGTGATGTACGTACTCAGGGTCGGTGCGTGAAGGCTTGAAAGTTGCTTGGCTTACCTCCTCCCTGCAGTGGAGTGACCACATGACAGGAGCCAAGGCAAAGGCTGACTGGCTGGCTGGCTTGGCCTGCACATTGCAATTCAATCCGCTCCAGCCACAAACTTGCAGGGATGGTGTAATTGGATGATGATGATGATTTATTATTATTATCAGGCATTATTATCAGGTATTACTGTATTATTGTTGTTGTTTTAAATCTTGAGTTAAATCTTGGGGATCTATGGCAACAAAAGATATTTAAAGGAGGTCCGTGGTAAAGAAAAGACTAAAAGCCACTGCTATAGAGGATGCATCTCTAGGCATTTTCCAGCACAGCTGACTTTAAGAACCATTGACTTAGGGGACTAGGTATGTTTAGCTTGGAGAAGAGAAGACTGAGGGTTGACATGATAGCCATCTTTGAATATCTGAAGGGATGTAATGTAGAAGATAGAGTGAACTTGTTTTCTACTGCTCCAGAGACTAGAACATAAACCAATGGGTTCAAATTACAAGAAGAGAGATTGCACCTAAACATTAGAAGGAACTTCTTTACTGTAAGAGCTGTTCAACAATGGAATACACTGCCTCGTAGAGTGGTGGACTCTCCTTTGGAAGTCTTTAAACAGAGGAATGCTTTAGTTGTGTGTTCCTGCATGTCAGGGGGTTGGGCTAAATGGCCGTTGTGGTCCCTTCCAATGTCTATGATTTAGTAATCATCTACTGAACATCTTTCTCCTTCCCTTACTTTTGCCTTGGATAACAGATATGTAAGCTGTGTGTTCTAATTGACATTGTCACATGAAGTTCTGAATCCTGCAACAATACTGTGCAATAAAAAGTAGAAACTTGGAGAGTATTTCTGAACAGAGATTCTTTGCTTTCTTTCAGCCACTGGTGTCCTTTGAGGAGGTGGCTGTGTTTTTCAGCAGAGAAGAGTGGGTTCTCCTGGACCCAGAACAAAAGGCTCTCTACAAGGAAGTCATGCTGGAGAACTATGGGAATGTTGCCTCTCTGGGTAAGCCTCCAGTAAGGGCTGAAAAACAGGATTTGTGGCCCCTACAGAGCTTTTTAAAAATAAGGACTTGTCCCCTTCCCCTGTATGTGCAGGACACATTCCTGTGGTTTCAGTTATCTGTCGTCCAGAAAGTATGGTCTCTCTAGGCATTTCGTAGGTCTTCCAGCACAACTCTATGGTAACTTCTGCTGGAATTTGCCATAGAGTTGTGCTGGAGCTGCCTAGAAAGGCATCCTCTCTAGGCATTTCCTAGGTCCTCCAGCGTGACTCTATGGTAACTTCATCTAGAAGTTACCATAGAGTTGTGCTGGAGATGCCTAGAGAGGTGGTTTCTCTAAGCAGTTCCTAGGTCCTCCAGCATGATTCTATGGGATTCACTATTACCCGTGGTTTCAAGTATTCATGGTACGTCTGGGAATGTATCCCCTGCAGATAACAGCGGGTAAACTGTACAAAGGTGACTTTTTTTTGGATCAGTAGGAAATTCATTGCGGTGAGCAAAGTGGAGCCTGCAGTAACCAGCAGTGGCTGATCCACAGTGTTGTCCACCCCTGGCCTAGAATGAAGTAGATGAGAAAAGAATATTTTATTTACTATAAAATAATATAATATAAAATATTACAGTTGTCCCTTCATATTTGCTGGGGTTTGGTTCCAAGACCCCGCGTGGATACAAAAATCCATGAATACTCAAGTCCCATTTTATGCAATGGTGTAGCAAAATGGTGTCCCTTATATAAGATGGCAAAATCAAGGTTTTCTTTTTGGATTATTATTTTTTAAAGAATATTTTCAAGCCATGAATACCTAAATCTATGGATACCAAATTTGTGGATATGGAGGGACAACTGTATATTAGTATAATATAAAATAAGAGTATATTGGCAACCTCTGTTGATTGGTTCTGTGTAATTAATAAAAATGATATACAACAAGAAGCTACCAGCATAGTGCTAAATAAAATATTCCACAATCCCTTGTGTTTGTGCATCTGTATGCATATGTGTATGTGGGTGACTAATGGCTGAGTAAAAAACAAATCAAGAATGTGACAATCAGGTGTCTTTTACATTCACCTTATCAAAACAGATAAGGTGCCTTGCAGGTAAATAAGATAAGGTGCCTCGCCCTAAGCTTGATATGATGATTAATAATAATAAAAGCTGTGGAGCCCAAATGTGTACCAAGACCCACAATTTTCCTATCCATACCAGTTTCTCTTCTCCACAGGCACTTGTGCAAGTGGCATGACTTATCAACTGCCCCCAGACCCAGCCTTCCCTGCCTCTACAATACATGACTGGAATCTCTCTGGTGGCCTCCTTTATGCCTCCTTTGTCTTCCCCACAGGCAGTGCAGCGGCAGAGCAGCCCGACTGTGGATCACTTCATGGTGGTAGAGCAGACAGAGCTAACATGTTGCCACCTGAGGTAATTAATTGTTCTTCTTTATGGCCCCTTCATGACTCACACATGGGGATTTCGCATCTGCACAAAGCTACAGTTGGAACACTCTAGAGCCAAATGCAGCACCACTGTGCTCGTCTAAACAATAGAATCATAAAATTATGGAATCATGGAGTTGGAAGAGACCACAGGGGTCCCAACTCCCTGCCGTGCAGGAATACCCAATCAAAGCACGCCCGACGGATCCAGCCTCTGTTTAAAGACCTCCAAAGAAGGAGACTCCACCGTATTCTGACGCAGTGTATTCCACTTCTGAATAGCTCTTACTGTCAAGAAGTTCTTCCTAAGGTTTAGGTGGATTCTCTTTTCCTGTAATTTGAGTCCATTGCTCTTTGTCCTAGTCTCTGGAGCAGCAGAAAATAAGCTTGCTCCCTCCTCAGTATGACATCCCTTCAAATATTTAAACATGGTTATCATGTCCCCTCTTAACCTTCTCTTCTCCAGCCTAAACATACCCAGCTCCCTAAGCCACTCTTCATAGGGCATGGCTTCCAGACCGTCCCAACATTTTGGTCACCCCTCCTCTGGACACATTCCAGCTTCTCAATATCCTTCCTGTTTGGCAGTGGAACACATTTCTTCAGAGTGTGGTGGGGTCTCCTTCCTTGGAGGTCTTTAAACAGAGGCTGGATGGCCATCTGTCAGGGATGCTTTGATCGTGATTTCCTGCATGGCAGGGGTTTGGACTAGATGGCCCTTGTGGTCTCTTCCAACTCTACAATTCTATAATTCTATGATTCTTTGATTCTTGAATTGTGCCCAGAACTGGACACAGTGTTCCAGGTGAGGTCTGGCTAAAGCAGAATAGAGCGGCATTATTACTTCCCTCAACCTAGATGCTATACTCCTATTGATAAACATACACCAACTTCTTCCAGTCAGTTCCTTTTCATCCACTGCACGAGCAAGGTTGAGAGGACTGTTGTGTCTGTTCTTTCACAGATCCACTCACATTCTGTCATGACAGTCACAGCTGCTTTGATTTTAGTACCAGCACCTTGGTACTGACTTTGGTTATGAATTGCAGTTTTAGTATCGAACTCTCAGTGGATCACCACATCCACTGACACCAGGCGAGGATCTGGATCAGAGCCTGAGAATGATTACTGTCAGTGTCACACTCAAAGACACAGTGATTGGAAACTTCCACAAAAAAGAATAAGAAGCCAGAAAAAGATAAGCATGGTGACAAGGAGAAAGAGGTGACTGTTCAGTGCCATCTCCATCTCATCCATCTTATATTTCCTTGGCCTCACCCTTTGTGTCCATCCCAATTCCATTTTCAATCCAGTCTCACTGTCATATTCACAACTACCTATTGTCATCAGTCCCCCATACTGTCGCTCTTCATTTCCCCTTTCCAGTCCTGGTATACTGTCCATCTGGCTAGATACAGCACCAGACTCTGGATGTACATATGTATGTATTTTAGGTATTTATACCCTGCTCTTCAGCCACAAAGGCTCTCAGAGTGGCTTACAAGTTAAGCAATAGCAGCTATCCCTATATTGGGAGAAAGGTGGGTAATAATAATAATAATAATAATAATATTGTCTCCTGTTACTTCAAGGCATTTCTTAGCTGAGATACATTTTCGGCCCATCCTCAGCATCACTAGTATGACTTCTCTTGGCACAGAGCTAGACAAGTTAGACGCCCTCCAGAGTCAATTTTCTCCAAATAGATACCTTATACATGTTCTGGATTTTCCTTGGGCCCATTTTTTCTCACTCTCATCTTTTTATTCACTTTCTTACAGAGAGGATAGGGTCCCTTGGTGCAGAGGTTGGTCTTCAGTCCAGTCCCATGGGTAGGGCTATGGACATGATACCCACCCATGTTCTTGTCACTTCTATGGCTATTCCTACCATAATCGCTACTGTCAGCCTCAGTACTGCCACATCTTGACCTCCACTGTCGTACCCAATACCTTCCTATTATTCCTCATTATTGCCTTTGACCTATGTATTTGCAGCACCAGGACCAAGTGTCTTGCCACGTCAGCCACCTCCTACTTTCCAAACCAGTTCTGCAAAAGAATCAGCCACAGTATACTGTTCCATTGCTGGGCCTACTGTAACTTCACAGAACCCACCCTCTAGGGTGTACAGCATCTGTATTAGTGCTTGGGCTCCACCATTGTTTGTTCCAAACAGCAGCCTAACATGCTCAGAGAAAGCCATCCTGCATTCTCTCCAGTTGGTGCCAAATCAGGAATTGGCACATGAGTCAATTCACAAGGCCTCCATGGGACCAACCACTGCATCCAAAGAACAGTAGTGATCTTTACTGTTGCTAGGACGTGCCTCAATGTGCCCTCTGGAGGCTGCAGGGCAGGACTTCTGCCAAAACTGTACTCTGCTCTAGAATGTTTTAGTTGTGGCTCTGTGTAGGTCAACACAGTACATTTAAGAAATTATTTGGAAGGCTTTCAATAGATGGTGCTCAGAGTACTTAGTAGCACAGGAGAAAGCAAGAGTGAAGGATGTCTTGGCTTTCTTGCAGAACTTCGGAAAAGGGTTAAGGCCTAATACTCAAAAGATGCCGGTGTCCGTCGTATCAGCAGTTGTCAGGTATCAGCTTTCCCAAACTCATAGAGCATAAGTTCCAGAGTCCATCAGAAAACTTTATTGCTAGAAATTCAGGAAGCATACAATACACATTCGTTGCTGCGAATGGGAGCCTAACAGGTACACTCTAAATTAAAAGCATTTTACAATTACCAAAATCTGGTGGGCTACAAGATCATTGGTCATCCATCATCCACTGACACAAGCATTCCTTAAATTGAAACCACCTTCTTCCCAGGCTTTAGAAAACTGTTAATCGCAGCTTCATCATTAACTCTCCTTTCGCAAGTGGAAGCCAAACATACACCCCACACACAAATGCTAGACCATTATACAGAAAGGCCACAGGAAAATAAGCGAAAATGGCAGGAACAGGAGCCAAGAGATCCGATCCTAACAGCAGTAATCTCAGTAAAAGGGAGTACTTTGTCATTGCATCCACGTGTTAAGAGGTTCCTCCGAGGGGCAACCTTGCATTCAGTTCCTCCAATAGTTCCCAGGTTTGCATCATGGGATCTAAACTTAATCCTGAATGTTTTGTCAGGTCCACCATTTGAACCTTTGAAAGAAGCACCATTAAGGTGTCTTTCATTTAAAGTTTTATTTTTGGTGGCCATAACATAGGCTTGAAAAGTTTCAGAGTTAGCTGCACTGTCTGTCAACCCTAATTTTTTACCATAATTAGGAAACTGCTAGTCAGAATGGGAAAATGCAGTGAACGATAGGAGATTTACTAATTATGGTAAAAAAACCAAACAAAATAGACTTATGTGAGAAGGACTTGATGGAACAATTGTCAGGATTGTCCTTTCCTGGGTGTGACCTGCCAAATTCAATTCTGTGGTATCATGTTATGGTTAATTGTGTTTGCATGCTTTAGTACTTGCTAACAAGCATGTAGTTTGAACTGGGAGAAGAAAGGATGTGCTCTATGTCTGTAACTATTTGATTAAAGCTTGCACATGGTCTTTGCCCTGAGAAAAATGGGATGAGCCCACTCTCAGTGGGAACTAAGAGTGGGGATGATGGATAATGAGTGACTGTGTAGCCCTCCATATTTTGTAGATTGTAAATACTTTTTAACTTAATACTTTGTAGATCGGTTTCATTCTGAGCAACAATGTTGTAGGATTGGCTCTTTAGATTACTGTACCAATACAGTTTAATGTTTAACTCTGAAACAGCAGCTTACTGAATCTGAAGAAGCCAGTACATGACAGCAATCAGCTCTGCCTTTAACTGATAACCCAGTGTCTTTAATATTATTATTATTAAAGATAATATTATTAAATAATAATATTGGCACAAAACCCAAATGTGCGAGTTCACACTTTACCACTCAAAGAACCATCATTAGAGGTAAATAACCTTATTGGAAACAAGTGGGGATGAGGATCTTAAGGCATTTTTTTAATTTGTTCCTTAAGTAGAACAAGACCTGGACTGTGAATCCTTAAAAAGAAAGGAAAAGAAAAAGTAGTTAGAAAGCTACACAGTTTTTACTTCTCCTTTGAAAGTAAACGGGATAAAAATGTGGGAGTCTTTGGCCAAAATTCTGTTAGGGATGTATGCACGTGTAAGTATCCCATGTGTATGTGGATGCCTTTTCTTGGGCATTGTGAGAGTTGGTTTTCGCTTCCTCCCTCTGCACTGCCTAAGGACCACCTCCCCAACTGACTATATAAAGCCCCAAACTGCTTCACACGGCCATTCTATGCCTTGTGGCAAGCAGGCAAGATTGGAGAAACATCTGGCTACCTCCCCATACCCAGACAGGAAATGATGACATCATTGCTAAGATCCACCGGACTCCTCCAGGGACCTCAGAGCTGCTGTCATTAATGTGCATCTAGCTACAGGGACATAGCCAGGTGCCTCTCCAATCCTATAATAATAATAATAATAATAATAATAATAAATTTTTATTTTTAACCCGCCCCTCTGCTCAGCAACCGGGGCGGCATACAGCAAGGTTAAAACAACAGGAAGTTAAAACAATCATTCCCAATCCTAACCCTCCCACCCCTTAAAACTAAATTAAACTGGTGGAGTATTAAAACAAACATCAAATACAAACATCAAATACAATCCTACCTGCTAGTCACAAAGAACAGAATGGCCATGCAAAGCAGCTTCAAGGCTTTACAGTAAGACCTGTGTCTGTGTGTCTGTGTGTTGTGTTGTGTTATGTGGCTCAGCGTACCTTGGTCTGCGTGTGGATATTTATGCTACACTGAAGGGATGTGGCACTGAGGCTATTATCTGAGTAGAGACATTGTTTCTCCCTCTTTCCAGTGGCTGGCGAACTTTGAGAAGGTGGCTGTGTATTTCTCCAAGGAAGAGTGGGATCTCCTGAATCCAGACCAAAAGACTCTCTACAAGGAGGTCATGTTGGAGAACTATGGGATTGTAGCCTCTTTGGGTAACATGTTTTTGTCCCCTTTGGTTTTGCTTTGAGGTTTTTTTTTTAGTACAACTAGAAGATTGAATTCTTTTATTGTTGGCCATTCCACAAGGGTGTGAAAACACTTAGAATGATCCAAGCTAAGAATGAATGGTTAGGTAGAAAGCAGAAAGTTAAAAATCACAAGGTCAAGCAACATAGGAGAACTTTACAGTACTCACAAAGGTTGGAATCCCTTTGGTTTTCTTACACACGTGTAAGTTCCCCTGCAGAAGTGGATAGACATTTTCATCTGATGTAAAACATCTACATCCAGTTCTAGCATTGTGGAAGCAGAGTTGCACATGAGGGACCACTGTGATACTAATGCACATGTGCATGAGAAGTGCATTCAGGCATCCATCCAATTGCACAACATTGCCTTTCAAGTACAGTCTTTTCAGTCTTACATAGTGCAAGCAATACATAACTCCACATCCAGAGTTATTTACATAATGCAACCCTGATGGAAGATCTCAGTCAAATAATTCTTCTTTGTGTGTGGGGGGGCATTTAACCACTAGTGCATTCTTGATAGGGTGGACACCTGAAAAGCCAGTGGGGTCTTGTACCTCTCATAGTTGAGCAGAAGTGGGAATTTCAACAGGTGCAGCTTGTCATTCACATGCTGGAATTCCTTTTTCTGTACCACCGTAAAATGCACAGGAGCGCTGTCTGCTTTTTTAAAAAAAATCTGGCCACCCTATCATGGGGAAAGGGGACCTCATCTCTTCTTCTGATTTAGGTTTAGCTCTCCCTCCCTTCCAGTGGGGTTCATGACATGAAATGGGAAAGTTGGATCAGTGTCTGGCTGTGGTCATGGTCAGGATGACAAATGAAAAATGGAAAGGTAATCCAGACAAAGACAGAGGCCTGAGAAGTGGATGTTTTGCCTGTCCTGATTAGCGGTGTTAAACTGGTTCTGGAGGAGGAGAGTTACACTTCCTCTAAAGGGTCACATTTGCAGTTTGAAGGGTACTTTTGCTCCTTGTATATCTCACCTGAAGGACTAAGTTAATAAGTGAATGTAGTCAGCCCTCTGTATCCACAGATTTGGTATTCACAGATTCCACCATCCACGGCTTGAAAATATTCCCAAAAAAATAAATTCCAGGAAGCAAACCTTGATTTTTCCATTTGATATAAAGCACACTGTTTTACTATGCCATTGTATATAATGGGACTTGAGCATCCACGGATTTTGGTATCCACAGGGGGGTCCTGGAACCAATCCCCAATGAATGCCAAAGGCCCATTGTAATAAATACAAACAAATAGATGGATCAATAGGACTTTATGCTGAAATCTTTTTTAATCACAAGCCTATATCTTCTTTTTAAAGGAATTTCCAAACCAGACCTCATTCTCTACCTGGAAGAAGGAGAAGATCCATTTGTCCCACCTGCTGTGAAACAGAAGAAATGGACAGGTATCTGTTTAGATGTATGGCAGGACTGTTCTGTGATTCCTCCCACCATCCCCAGTTTTTGTTGAATCCATGAGATGAATCATGCTGTATATCAAGCCTAGTAGCAGAATTCATAGCCTGATGAGTAATTTTCTTCTCAGAGATGGTTTTCCTTCTGAATCCCGAACAGTGTCTCCGGAAGGCCTGGCAGATTAGAGTCTGTGCTTCTAGGATGTTAATTTAGGAGAGCATTTGTTCAACAACAGCATGTCTTCTTCATTAATCCCTACAAAGCCCTAGTCTCAAAGTTTGCTTCTAAGACACTTGCCTCTAGCCCTTCAGATCTGTACTAGCATTACCTGGTGTAACATACGCCGTCAAAAAACTCCCCCCAAAATGCCTGGTAGACTTCACAACAACCCTGTATGGTAGGCTGGTAGAATTTTAAATTTCCCCCTTCTCAGCGTTCCACACTTTTCCTGGAATTACTGAGGGTGACTCGCTTTGTTGCCTTGCCACGGTGGCTGCCAGTTGACTGCCTGGGTCCCATGGCAGACAACCTGCCACTGCTGCCAGTTGACTGTCTGGGTCTCAATCTATGCCACAGACTGAGTGGCAGGAGTGGATTGTGAGGTGGGGAGGGAATTTGCATGTGGGTGCTGATTGGTTGGGTGTGTTTCTTGAGCAGCCAATCATCACACTGGGAAAGGCAACATACCCAAGAGATTTATATATATAGATTTTTTGCTCCTAAACTCCCTGTTTGCTTGTTTTGGATAAAATACTTACCTCTGGCCCTCTTGCACTGAAAACTAACTTTCTCCGTTTCCAGAATCTCAAACACCTCTAGCCTAACCTTTGCCGAGGCCTGAAAGGAATATACAAGATAATCTGTTCATTCATAGGGAGGCTATAATGTGGATAAATGTCCACTGCTAAACTATGATGTAATTCCTGACTATAGTAGAATAGCTTCTGTGACTGCATTGATGTAAAAACAACCTTCCTTGATGAGGTAGTTCCAATTCAGCACATAATAATAGCACACACCTATGAAGCATTGGTTTTGGTCCAGTCTGAATTTGTATTTGACTATCTCCTCTTCTGAATCAAGCCACATTAACACAAGCCACTTTCCCCCTACTGGTTTGGTTTTTCTCATCTTCCCGACTTCTTGCACACAGCTATTTTTCTCCCTTCCCCTTATGGAAATTGATAGTACACTTAAATAACACATAGGGTGGGGGGGAAATCAATGTCTACTGAATCAAATCAGAAATCATCCAGAAAGGAGTTATACTTGGAATGGCAGAGTACTCAAAAGATGACCTAAGTTTCAACAGGAGACAGATGGAAGAATAATGAGAATCTTGGAAATACTGAAATAAAGGATTTGGACTTGATCTGTGGGGTCGTCTAAACAGCGAAAATACTTCTCGTGGAATTCGAGGAGAAGACGACGTGTCTTAATGAGATCCTGCAGCGTTATGCTGTATTTGGAAGGAGGTGGGCCAAAAATTGCTGAAACTCCAGAGGAAAAGCCTTCACAGTTTTTCCCAGAGTTTTTCAAAAACAGAATGGGGAATGCATATTCCCCCCCGTAGGACAGCGATTCTATATGAATTGCTGTCCGGTAGTACAGGAAGCCCGAACCTGATTGGCTGGATAAGCGTGGGGGTCGGGGCTTGCTAACAGGGCAAGTGCCCGAAGCTGCCTTTTTTTCCCGCCTTAGTGATTGCTCACTGAGGTGATAAAATGAAGTGTTTCTAGCTTGTTTTGTTGCCCTGTTGATACCTTGTTAACTTGAAAAATCGTTCTATGGCTGTAGTGCACGTTAGACATTGTTTTTTTAAAAAAGGTCTATAGCTGGCTTAATACTAACGTGAGTAAATCACATGTAGCTGCTATCTTGCATGTGAAACTTATGGGGGGTTCTGTGGGCAAAATTACTATTAAGTTGCAGCTGCTGCGACTTGCTATTACTGCATGTTACTATGTTTTTTGGGGGGCTTGTATAGATGAGCCCTTTGATGAGAGAGCCTCAGTTTATGTGTCAAACATCTAACTGAATGTCATTTCTCTTTTTATATTTTGAATCAGGTCATAACCGAGCCAACAAGAATTCCCAGAAGCCATCTGCAGTGTCACTGGAAATGAGCAAGTGTGAAGAAAGAAGAGAATTATTTGGAAATCAAAGGGCACCAAAAAATCACAAACAAAACCATTCTCAGAAAGGAAAGAAGAAATCCTCTGGTTCTCAAGAGGCTCCCATCACTGAACTGATCACACAAGAAGATCGGAAAGGAAAGGAAAGGGAAAAAATGGCAGTCTTTGGGAAGGTATTTCCGAAGAATTCAAAATTAAAAAGACACTACAAAAGCCACATAACTGATAAGCCACATGAGTTCATGGAATATGAAAACGACTTCAGTTATAGCAGAATATTGACTATGCACCAAAGAATTTATGGAACAGAGAAGCTATATAGTTGCACGGAGTGTGGAAAGAGCTTCAAACAGAGTGGAACGCTTACTAGACATCAAAGAACTCACACAGGAGAGAAACCGTATCAGTGCGTGGAATGTGGAAAGAGATTCAGTGACAGTGGAAAACTGACTGTACATCGAAGAATTCACACAGGAGAGAAACCATACCAATGCATGGAGTGTGGAAAGAGATTCAGTATTAATGGGAAGCTTATTAGACATCAAAGAATTCACACAGGAGAAAAACCATACAGATGCATGGAGTGTGGAAAGAACTTCAGTGACAGTGGAACTCTTACTGTACATCGAAGAATTCACACAGGGGAAAAGCCTCATAAATGCATGGAGTGTGGGAAAAGCTTCAGTACTAATGCAAGACTTATTAGGCATCAAAGAATTCACACAGGAGAAAAACCATATAAATGCATAGAGTGTGGGAAGAGCTTCAGGGAGAAAACCAAACTTACTCAGCACCAAAGAATTCACACACTAGAGAAACTGTACAAATGTATGGAGTTTGGAAAGAGCTGCAGTGGTAGTGGAAAACTTACTATACGTCTAAGAACTCACATGTTAGAGAAACCATATAAATGTATGGAGTGTGGAAAGAGCTACATTGATAACAGAAACCTTGCTGTACATTCAAGAACTCACACAGGGGAGAAACCTTACCAATGCATGGAGTGTGGAAAGAGCTTCATTCAGAAAGGGAACCTTACACAGCATCAAAGAACTCACACGGGAGAGAAACCATATAAATGCATTAAATGTGGGAAGAGTTTCAGTACTGGTGGATCTCTTATTAAGCATGAAAGAACTCACACAGGGGAGAAGCCATATATATGCACCAAGTGCGGAAAGAACTTCCGTGATAGTGGAACGCTTACTAGACATCATAGAACTCACACTGGGGAGAAGCCATATAAATGTATGGAATGTGGGAAGAGCTATTGTCGGAAAGGGCTCCTTAGACAACATCAAAAGACACACAGGGAAGAAATCTCATAAACACTTGCAGTTTGAAAAGAGTTTCAGTGAAAACTCAAGCTTTTCTTAATATCAATTCACACAAGGGAGAAACCATATAAGCAAATGGAATCTGGAAAGAACTTCCCACCTAAGAACACATATGGGAAACACCATTTAAAGGCTTTGGTATGTGGGAAAGAGATTCAATGATAGCTGGAAAGTTTCTCAACATCAAAGTACTCACAAATGGAGGACACATGTATAGGTGTGTTGTGTGGAATGTGTCTCACAGAGAGCTCAAATATCAGTACCATAGGACAGAAATCAATCAGTCTATCACTTCATTTATATCCCACCCTTTCCCTAAGATTGGCAAAAGTGCTTATATACTGTATAAAAAAAAATACAAGTGGCTTAACAATATTAAAAAAATACTAGCAAAAATGCAATAAATATAGCTAAAACATTAAAGAAAATTCAGAATGAAATTGTTTTGAACCATTTTTTTTTTACTTTTGTACTTTTTACTTTTTTAACTTTTGCTGTGTTTTTTTTTCTTTGTCCTTTGAGGTGTGGGGCATTTAATCCATGGTTTTAGGCCCAGGAGAGGCCTTTTTTAACAACAGGAAATGAATAGGACTCACTTCCTGTTTTGAAGAAGGTCTGGTCCTGAAGTGGCTATGGGGGGCAGGTAAGCAGGGAAGAAATGTAGTGGAAATGCTCCCCGCAATCCCTAGAGGGCATTTTGGGGCAGTATTGTGGAATATTACTATTTGTTATGTTTAACTGGTATTAAATGCCATTTGTGAATAGTCTTCAGAGTACATTTATGTATTAATTTTATAAAATAATACAGTTGTCCCTCTGTATCCACAGATTTGGTATCCATGGATTTAAGTATTCATGGCTTGAAAATATTCTTTAAAAAATAATAATCCAAAAAGCAAACCTTGATTTTGCCATCATATATAAGGGACACCATTTTGCGATGCCATTGCATATAATGGGACTTGAGTATTCACGGATTTTGGTATTCATGGAGGGTCCTGGAACCAAACTCCAGCAAATATGAAGGGACAACTATAGATAGATAATTTAATATTTTAATATTAATATGATCGATACAAATAATACAAATATAATGTATGTATTATTATTGGCCAGAATCTTGTATCAGCTACTGAATTAAGTGTACTTAATTAGGTGACATCTCCTGGCCCAATTCCTCCAAAACTGACGGAAACATCATTCAACTGTGCTCTAATCACTGGGAGAATAGATCTTCTTCTCCCCATGCAATTGATGTCAAGTAGGTTGATGAGGAAGTTGTGATCCTAGCAATAGTGTCAAAATTGTGACTAAGTAGCACTCGTGAATATGAAACACTGGGATTTACTCATCCATAACTATTTTATATTCATGTTTGGTACTGATTTTAACACTATTGCCATGATTGTAACCCCTCCTTCTCTCTCACACACACACACACAACTTTACCGGGCATCAGCTGCATGGAGAGAAGGAGATCCGTATGAAGTTGAAGCTTTCATGGCCGGCATCCATAGATTTTCCTTGGTTTTTTTCCTGGCTGTGAGGCCGTCTTCTGGAAGAGTTAGCTTCTGATGCTTCACCTGCATCTGTGGCTGGCATCATCAGAGAATTATCTGAAGATGCCAGCCACACATGCAGGTGAAATGTCAGAAGCAAACTCTTCCAGAACGTGGCCTCACAGCCTGGAAAAAAACCAAAGAAGGAGATCTGTTCTGCTGGTGACTGGACCATGGCTGAATGACATTCCTGTCAGGTTTAAGGTGTGTGTGTGGGGGGGTGGGGATCAACCAGAAGAGGAGACTTTCTTAAGTATAGTTAACTAGGTAACTGATAGAGGATTCTGACCATTATTTAATATAATAATAATAATAATAATAATAATAATAATAATAATGTTTATTTATACCCTGCCCCTCTGTTAAATATCTTATTAAATAAATATTTATTAATATAAATAAACACATTCTCTGGAAAAGGATCATAGTGATTTATAGATTGGGATGGTCTACATTTTGGCTTGTTGTGCTTCCAACATAGAAATATTGAGGTGTCACTCCCACACTTTTTGGCCATTCTGTCTTGCAAAGTTTTCTTCCAAGAATCAGAGGTGGATGGTACTACAAGGGCCATCTACTCCAACCCCCGCCATGCAGGAAAAGACAACTAAAGCCTAATTTATATCAAACTGCTTTTGATTTATGAAACATTTGTATGTTACTTTCTTTCATTATTGTAGTACCTGTAGCAATTCATTTAACATTGTGTCCTTTATAAAATGTTTGAGTATCACAATAATATTATAAAACACTATAAAGGTAATCAGTTGGGCTTTCCATCTCCCCGTCTCTTGTGCAGTCAGCCCTTCCAATTTCATCTGGAGTGAAAAACCAGTGTGTGTATATGCTTTCAAATTGCCTGATGGTGACTCCCACGGATTTCATAGGGTTTTCTTAGGCAAGGAATACTTAGAGGTGAATTTGCCAGTTCCTCCGAAATATAGCCTACAGAAGCTGGTATTCATCCAAGTATAATCCAGAGCTGACCTGACCCTGCTTAGCTTCCAAGATCAGACAGGATCTGGTGCCTTAATCAGTACCTGGGGTAAAAAAACCAAACTCATAATTATTGTTAAGGTGCAAGAATGCAATTGAAATATTTGGCGCACAGGGGCTTTAGTAGTGTTTTCCTGCATGGCAGGGGTAGGAATAGATGCCCTTTGAGGTCCCCTCCAGTCTATGATTCTAGGAAGAAACCTATGGAAGAGGGAATGATGGGACCTAGACCTCAGTATTTCTATTTTGGGTTGATATACAGACTACTGCTTCTGCCACTCAGGCTGCTGACACACAGCAGAAATAACCCACTTTGACACCATTTTAACTGCCATGGTTCAGTGATATGGAATGTGGGGATTTGTAAGTTTTATGAGATGTTTAGCCTTCTCTGTCAGAGTGGTCTAGTGCTGCAACAAACTACAAATCCCAGGATTTCATAAAAGGGTGCCATGACAGTTAAAGTGGTATCAAACTGTATTGTTTCTGCAGTGTGTCAACAGCCTCAGTCCTTACAGGGTTAAATGAACAGAGCTTTAGTTCCTTGATAGGCAGCTAAGTTTAATGGTGGAGTGAAGACCTGCCACCTCCCTTTTAGTCCTAGAAGGAAAAGCAGTGACAGCTAAAAAAAGCCAATGCGATTCTAGGCTGCATTAATAGGAATCTAGATCAAGGGAAGTAATAGTGCCACTCTATTCTGCTTTGGTCAGTCCTCACTTGAAACACTGTATCCAGTTCTGGGCATTCAGGAAGGATATTGAGAAGCTGGAACGTTTCCAGAGGAGGGTGACCAGGATGGTGGGAGGTCTGG
Source organism: Gambelia wislizenii (assembly GCA_030847615.1). Taxonomy (NCBI): domain Eukaryota; kingdom Metazoa; phylum Chordata; class Lepidosauria; order Squamata; family Crotaphytidae; genus Gambelia; species Gambelia wislizenii. Next base: position 36,315,295 of record JAUMIR010000002.1, read on the forward strand.
AAGCCATGCCTTCTGAGAAGTGGGTTGGGAGTTGGGTATGCTTAGCCTGGAGAAGGGAAAGTTAAGAGGGGACACGATAGCCATGTTTAAATATTTGAAGGGCTGTCATACTGAGGATGGAACAAGCTTGTTTTCTGCTGCTCCAGAGACTAGGACACGGAGCCATGGGTTCAAACTACATGAAAAGAGATTCCACCTAAACATTAGGAAGAACTTCCTGACAGTAAGAGCTGTTTGACAGTGGAATACACTGCCTCAGAATGTGGTGGAGTCTCCTTCTTTGAAACAGAGGCTGGATAGCCATCTGTTAGAAATGCTTTGATTGTGTGTTCCTGCATGGCAGGGGGTTGGACTGGATGGCCTTTCTGGTATCTTCCAACTCTATAATTCTATGACTCTCATTCATTACCCCGAATAGAGAGGGAAGTACTCATTCCTGTATTGTTTATTACGTATCCCCCACTCCTCTTCTGTCCCCCTTGCAACTAGAGGGAGCTTCCTTTCAACTCTGAGGTGAAAAATCACCCACCAAAATCTTGCAATGGCGTTAGAGGGTTTCAGAAATCAGGGATCCTTTCACACTACAGAATTATAATACAGTTGTCCCTCCACATTCATGGATTTGGCATTCACGGTTTTAAGTATTCACGGCTTGAAAGTATTCTTAAAAAAATAATACTCCAAAAAGCAAACCTTGATTTTACCATCTTATATAAGGGACACGATTTTGCTATGCCATTGCATATAATGGGACTTGAGTATTTACGGATTTGGGTATTCACAGTGGGGTCCTGGAACCAAACCCCAATGAATGTGAAGGGACAACTGTACTATGATTCTACTTTAACTGCCACACTGCAATCTGTGCCATTGTTTCAGTGAGAGCTAGAGGAGTTCAATGGCAGAAAAGTCTTTAAGTATTACTTTTTAAAATGTGAATCCAAAAATTCCATAGGATGGAGTCATGGCAGTTAAAGTGGAATCATAGAAAGATGACTTCTCAGCTCAACCTGCTGTTACCCAGGTAGACTGGAATTCTCTAGATGTTGTCATACGAGTTTATCCGGACTCTCTACTATGGAAACAAAGGGATTGTTTAGACGATGAAAAAAAAAATCCTGAAAGAATGCTGGCAGAACACATTTTGTCCAGATGAGCTCCTGCTGGATTTGCTATATTGGGAAGGAGGGGAGCTGAAAACTTCCAGTAGTTCGTGGTAACAGCTTTCACTGTTTCTCACGATCTTTTTTTAAAAATACCCGAAAATGCACATAACCACCCATCTGAACAGCCAATTCAAATTGGGGCACATCCAGGAACTCAAATGTGATTGGTCGGACATGCGTGGGGGTGGGCTTGCCAGCGATGAAGCTGCCGGAGCCGCCATTGTTTTTTTCAGGGGAACAATCCAGCACTTTTTTCCAATGGCAGAGCAAGAAAAAAAATGTTTTTAAGCAGCGGATCGCTCTTCGGCATCTCTCATTTAGCAAAGCAAAAACAAAAGGGGGGGATGGAGGGAACTTTGGGGGAATAAGAAGGCAGGTAATTCACTCATGGCCACCATCTTTTCTCGAGGGCATGCTCCGTGTGAACTTCAAACCCAGATAGCTTTCCATACCAGTGATCTTGCAAATGGGTCATGGAGATAAAGGAACACTGCTGTGATCATGAAGTAATGTGCTATTTTCCGCAATTAATTCTCCCGTCTGACTGAGCTCAAAGATTGAAACTAAGAAAATAGCATTTTTGGACTACTATTCCTAGGATCCCCTTGCCAGCATGGCCAGCAGAACATACACTAACTGCCTGAGAACAAGGCTGGGGAACTGTGGAAAGGCACAGTTCAGTTTTCAGTCTCAAGGTCTATTCCCAGCTACTGAAAAATAAAAAGATTTTTTTTTAATGAAACCAGAAGAAACTTCTGGGCCACTTGTTTCTGATTTTGGTGGGTGGGGTGGAAGATGTTCCCCATTTTCATGCAAAGACATGTTCTGGATTCTAGTTTACTTGCTTACCTGCTGCCAATTCTGTTACTAATCTGGAGAAGGAAGCCCACAGCTCAGCTCCTTTAACAGGATTATAATTTCTTCCAGAGGCATTTCACAACAGGTATCGTGACTACCGTTCCGAGATCTCATGACCTGGCCTGTCTTCTCTAGCCCTCAGGATGACAGAGAAGAATCTCAGAGTTAAAGTGCTGCCTTGAAAAGTGTGTGTGTGTGTGTGTGTATTTCCCTTTATTTGTTAGAATCGGTGTGTTTATTTGAACGGTATACTCTGTGCAACTGTGGTCAATGCTTAATGCATCATGCTCAATGACCTCACTGGGCACGGTCCCTTGTAATATAGAATCATAGAGCTGGAAGGGATTCTTAAGGACCTTCCTATCCCACCCTCTGCCGGTGTAGAAATCAACCCTTAAAGTGTCCCTAAGAGAAGGCATCCAACCTCTAACTTAGGAAGGAGGAAGTTTTTAAAGAGCTTAAATGCCCATCCCTCAGGGGTACCTTTGAGCCTGCCCCAGGGATTATCCCTGTCTTGGGTTTTGGCCATGAAATTTCAGGGTTTGGGATAATCCTGACTTGGCAGCAGTAGGTCTTGACTGGTGTTGCCTCGCCATCTCAGACTTACAGCTTCTCCCTCACTCCCATTTGGACATGTGACTAGTGTGGTGCAGTTGAGCCAACACCCTTGGAAACCTACTAGAAGGCTCTAAGGATAATAGAATCATAGAGCTGGAAGAAACCTGAAGGGCCAACCGGTTCAATCACCTGCCATGCAGGAATATACAATCAAAGCACACCTGACAGATGGCCATCCAGCCAAAGGTTGCTCACCAATGGTTCCTCTTCTTCCTGGAGAGAAGTGACTACTGGGGAGTCCTGGGCCCAGTGCTATTCAACATCTTTACCAATGACTTGGATGATGGAGGAGAGGGCATGCTTATCAAGCTTGCAGATGACACCAAATTAGGAGAGGGTAGGTAATACCCCAGACGACAGGGTCAGAATTCAAAATGACCTTAACAGATTAGAGACCAGAGACAAAATTAACAAAATGAATTTCGACAGGGAGAAATGTAAGGTACTTCACTTAGGCAGAAAAAAAAATTGAAATGCACAGATATAGGATGGGTGACACCTGGCTTGACAACAGTACATGTGAAAGGGATCTAGGAGTCTTAGTAGACCACAAGCTGAACATGAGCCTACAGTGTGATGCAGCAGCCATAAAAGCCAATGTGATTCGAGGCTGCATCAATAGGACTATATTATCTAGGTCGAAGGAAGTAACAGTACCACTCTATTCTGCTTTGGCCAGACTTCAACTTGAGTACTATGTCCAGTTCTGGGCACCACAATTCAGAAGGATATGGAGAAGCTGGAATGTGTCCAGAGGAGGGCGACCAAAATGGTGAAAGGTCTGGAAGCCATGTCCTATGAGGAGCGGCTTAGGGAGCCGGGTATGTTTAGACTGGAGAAGAGAAGGTTGAGAGTTGACATGATAGTCATGTTTAAACATTTGAAGGGAAGTCATACTGAGGATGGAGCAAGCTTGTTTTCTGCTGCTCCAGAGACTAGGACACGGAGCAATGGACTCAAACTGCAAGAAAAGAGATTCCAAAGCTAACAAAATGAAATTCAATACGGAGAAATGTAAAGTACTGCATTTAGGGCGGAAAAATGAAATGCATAAATATAGGATGGGAGAGACCTGGCTGAATGAGACTACGTGCGAAAGGGATCTAGGAGTCCTAGTAGACCACAAGTTGAACATGAGCCAACAGTGTGATGCGGCAGCTAAAAAGGCCAATGCGATTTTGGGCTGTATCAATAGAAGTATAGTGTCTAGATCAAGGGAAGTAATAGTGCCACTCTATTCTGCCTTGGTCAGACCTCACTTAGAATACTGTGTCCAGTTCTGGGCACCACAATTCAGAAAGGATATTGACAAATTGGAGCGTGTCCAGAGAAGGGCAACTAAAATGGTGAAAGGTCTGGAAACGATGCCTTATGAGGAGAGACTTAGGGAGCTGGGTATGTTTAGCCTGGAAAAAAGACGGTTTAGAGGCGATATGATAGCCCTGTTTAAGTATTTGAAGGGATGTCACGCTGAGGATGGAGCACACTTGTTTTCTGCTGCTCCAGAGACTGGAACACGGAGCAATGGGTGCAAGCTCCAGGAACAGAGATTCCACCTCAACATGAGGAGGAACTTTTTGACAGTAAGAGCTGTTCGGCAGTGGAACACACTCCCTCGGAGCGTGGTGGGGTCTCCTTCCTTGGAGGTCTTTAAACAGAGGCTGGATGGCCATCTGTCGGGGATGCTTTGATTGTGATTTCCTGTGTGGCAGGGGGGTTGGACTGGATGGCCCTCGTGGTCTCTTCCAACTCTGCAATTCTATGATTCTATGATTCTAAATATTAGGAGGAACTTCCTGATGTAAATGCTATTGGCAGTGGAACGCACGGCTTCGAGATGTGGTGGAGTCTCTTTCTTTGGAGGTCTTTAAACAGAGGCCGGATGGCCAGAGGGAGCCCTTGTGGCGCAGTGGTTAAATGCCAGTACTGTGGCCACAACGTTGCAAGTTTGATTCCAAGGGCTCCAAGGTTCACTCAAGCTTCCATCCTTTTGTAGGTTAGTAAAATGAGTACCCGGCTTGTGGGGACAATTAATTAGCTAACACACATTGGAAACCACTTAGTGCCTAGTGCACAATAAAGTAGTGTAAATGTGTAAAATGCTGTTGCTTAACAATGTGTAAGCCGCTTTGAGAGCCTTCATGGCTAAAGAGCAGGGTATAAATACCTTAAAGTAAAACAAAAAATCTGTAGAGCATGTTTTGTGTGTTCCTGCAAGGCCGGGGTTGGACTGGATGACCCTCATGGTCTCTTCCAACTGTAAGATTCTATGAATCTATGATCTGTCTTTGAAAGAAATTGCCAAATCAGTCCTGATTGGCTGGCTGGTGAGCGAAATGAACAGATCTCTTTGTCCAGGAAGAGAAGTGAAAGGTATGGGCTCAGGCCAATGATGGGACCATTTTATGTGAGGAAGCTAGGAGATTCCTTTGTGCTTTTTAAAATTTAGCTTATATTTAATGCATGAGTATAATTTAGCTTATATTTAACACATGAGTATAAGATATGTCCACCAACAGAATTCACACCATATTTGTTCAGCCTAGATTTGCACAAAGCAAAATAATAACTGACTGATGCTAATCCCCAGAAGTTTGACACTGCTTATAGTACTTACAGCCAAGAAACCTAAGTATGTATGAAAGGATGAAAGTTTTCCTATCCATACCAGTCTCTCTTTTCTACACAGGTACTTCAGTGACATGACCTGGCAACGGCCTCCAGATCCAACACTATTTTCCTTTACAGGCATTTGTTTGAATTGCCACATGTCCTAGCTCATGCCTCCTTTGTTTCCCCCACAAGCAGTACCGTGGCAACATAGGCAGGATCTGGATCATCTTCCCTTCATGGTGGAGCAGAAAACGCTACCCTGCACTTGCTTCAGATGAGTGAGGGAAAGAGATGTAGGGAGACAGCCTAGAGAGCTCTTCTGGGTTGGAGAGGTCTGGGGGCCTGAAAAGCAGTCTTGGGATACCATGCAGTGGATGTGCTGCACATTGTTCATTCCTGCCCTAAAGGATCAGATTTGTATTAAAAGGGTACACTTGATTCCACTGTATGTTGCCTAGAAGACTAGGTTGTAATAAACGTAAATTTTAAAAAACAAAACAGGGAGGAATGTAAACTGCATTTCCTGATGCTTCCCTCCCCCACAAAACTTACCTTCAACACCAGACAGCCCTGCCAACAGAAGGCTTCCAGAGACACTGGTATCTCCAGCCTCCTCCTCCCACCGAGGTGTGATGTGACAAGCAGCTGTGATAGGACCACATGGGGGTCCCTATCAATGATTGTTGCATCAGCCTCCCTGGAATGAGGGGGCTGAACCCATCATGCTCAGCACCCCACCCTCCAGCAACTTGAAAATCCTTCTGTTGGCAGGGTTGCCTGGTGTCAAATGTAGGTTTATGAGGGCACTTTCGGTCCTTGCAATGGTGCAACAATCAAAAACATGAATTCCAATATTTATGATGTCATAGAAACATAGAGTCGGAAGAGACCACAAGGGCCATCCAGTCCAACCCCCTGCCATGCAGGAATACACAATCAAAGCACTCCCAACAGATGGCCATCCAGTCTGTTTAAAAACCTCCAAAGAAGGAGACTCCACCATATTCTGAGGCAGCATATGTAAGTTCTTCCTAATGCTTAAGTGGAATCTTTTTTCCTGTAGTTTGAGTTCATAGGTCTGTCCTATGCCACTGTAAATACTGAAAAAGATGGCAGTCTATACACATAATTTTAAAAATGATATCCCATATTATGACCATAGGCCTGGTATAACTTCCTGACATCGCTGAAATAGTCCACAACAAGAGTGGGTAGTCCTCTTCTCCCCCCATGAGGAATGAAGAGCCTCAAGTTCATGACTGACAGAGAACAAATGCTAGGACATGTCTCCGTTTCTTCCATTCTCTCCTCTTTCTGACCTATTAGCTCACTATGTAGCTACAAATTTGTAAAGTTGTAAGGAAATCTCTTCTAAAAAGTTGCCAATCCTCATATACCCCATGCTGGTACATTTTGAGGTGGCTATGCCTCAGGAAATCAAATGTTAATTCTTTCAGTCTTCTTTCCCCTCAGAAATACAAGCAGTCAACCCTAGTAAGGATTCCATGGAATTCCAATTCATCCTTTTTTTGGGAGACTACTAGGCATGCCCACCTCAGGACATTGCAGGCTCTCTCGCTTAGTCGAGAAAACAGTGCCACGCTCCACACACATTCAGGGTCAGGAAGAAAAACTGGCAGTAGCGATGCTTCCTTTCATTAATGATTGAGGAAGACAATATGGCATCCCTGCCCAAAACAGAGGAGGGGGACACAAAACCTGTGGACCCCTTCCCCTGGAGAAGGACAAAGTAGTACACCCTCCCAAAGCCAGCACTACTACAGAACCAGGTATAGCCTGACCTGCGTATCCACAGGGGATACGTTCCAAGACTCCCCATGGATACCTGAAACCATGGATAAAAGGGAACCCTATTATTTTCAATGAGATGAATGCTAGAAGTTGACCATAGAATTGCGTAGGATATCCAGACGTGGATAAGTGGAACTGCGGATACTGAATCTGTGGAGGTTGACCTATGTTTCAGAAAATACTGTAGGTGATTCTGTGTAGACTCCAGGACAGTATGGTTGCCACCTCTTCATTCTTAGGGTACTGCTGACTCCTTTGCAGAGGGGCTGGTAGGTACTATCACAGCCTCTTCCTTTTTCTTGGGCAGTTCTTAACAGCGAGGCAGGTAGGGTAAGCAGTAGGGGCCCTTCTAGGGTCTGAGGAGCAGCAATTTTGTCTATCTTGGCAAAATGAGCATAAGCCATAAGTGGAAATTGAAAACAACAAAGGCCCATTCTAGATCAACTACTTAGTTAAGTGTACTTAACTAAGTAGATTCTCCTGTTCCATCCTGGTAATCGGGATTCAGCAGAATAACGTTTGCACCCTCCTCCCACCTGCAATCTCCAGTGAAAGGAGGAATTGCGACAGAGATCCTGATTCTGATTGTCATGCCAGAGATCGCTGGAAGGTGGAAATGTCAGTCTGCTGTGTCCCAATCAATTGGAGAACAGACCTCTGTTGTTTGCAGCAGCAACTGCCTGATAAGGCAGGACTGGGAATGTTTTATGATCCCTACGTATTCCCTACCCCAGTGGTTCTTAACCTTTTCTTTACCAGGGACCTCCTTTAAATATCTTTTGTTGCCATGAATCCCCAAGATTTAACTCAAGATTTAAAACCCTAACGACAGCAATAATAATATCTGATGATGATGATAAAATTACAACATCCATTAAATCTTCCCTCGGGGCACTGGAGGGGGAGGGAAGACTTTTCTTCTGCTTCTTGCTGCAAGTCTGTGGCTGGAGCAGATTGAATGGCAATGCGCAGGCCAAGCCAGCCAGCCAGCCTTTGCCTTGGCTCCTGTGATATGGCCACTCCACTCCAGGGAAGAGGTGAGCCAAGCAGCCTTCCAGCCTTCACAGACCCCCTGTGAGGACATCGTGGACCCTTGGGGGTCCAGAGACCCCAGGATAAGAACCACTGCCCTACTCTATTGCCACAATTGTAAATGCATAGGGATCATGAACGTGAATCAGTTACAGATATTTAACTCATCTAAGTTATGCATTCCTGATTGTGAATTCCAGCCAAGGTTCTCTATTTGCCCCAGTAAGTGAGAAGATACAACCTGAGATGAAACCAGACTATTTAAATAAATTGTTTACTTTTATTGCATCTCTAATTTAAATCCCAGTAGATAAACAAGGAATCAGATCAGTACATAAAAAAAAATCAAAAGAATAGAAATTAATTGCAGAGGAAAATACAATGGTTAAATGAAAAGTGTGCTATGTAGAACAAGCTGGATTATGGCATCAAATGAAATTGGCTTCTACATACTGTACAATTCTTACCACATGTGATATTAGTCATGGCCATTTATCAAACGCTACATTTCCCCCTAATCTTCCACCAGCCCTCTAGTTAAAGCTTACTGCATTTAGAGCTATCTAGTAGTTTTTGCCTAAAAAGTTGCAAAAGGAAAAATGAAAAAAAGGTGAAGACTGAATAAGATTGGTCCAGGCTCAAGTAAATAAGAGCTCAGAAAACTCAGATTAGTCCAAGGAGAAATTAAAAGGAAAACTATAAAATAAAGCAGTGAAGTACAATCTACACCAGGAGAAACCTAAAACAGCAAAAACTCACTCTGTATAATAAGGCACATGGGACAGCTCTGTTCAAGCAGCAGAATCTGCCAAAATGAGTAACAGTTTAATCAGGCCTAGGCAAAACATCTATCAAATCCTTAATGCTGGGAAACCAGTGTAAGACGACTGGAATGCAAAGAAATGAATCTAAAAGCAATGTTTGAAGATCTTTGTCTTCAATGAAAAATATGCATTTTAGTACAGTCGGACCCTTGTATCTGTGGAACCAATATCCAGGGTTTCAGTTATCTGTGGGACACAAAATAGGGACACATACTATAGAGTCGTGCTGGGAAATGTCTAGAGAGACATCCTCTCTAGGCATCTTCTATGCCCTCCAACGCAATTCTAAGGTATGTTTTTACGGGAAATCCTTTATTTTAATAGGGTTTGCTGTTATCCATGGTAAGTCTGAGAAACGAATCCCATGGATATGGGGATCTGTCTATATAAACAAAGGCATTGGGTCAGGTGGTGCTGAAATGATTATACATCAAAGAAGGTAAGGTGAGGTCCAGAGAAGTGACCAGACTTTCTTTCACAAAGGCACACTGATGCCCAAAGGCCTGAGAATTTGTCTTCTGCTCTTGGTGTTGTACTTCAATTTGCCTTGTTGCTTCTATCTTCCCCAATTTTACATTTGTATTTTTTTATACTACTGTGGTTACAACATGGCATGACTGAGCTTTGTAGAAGCTGTCTTGAAATGACAAGATGGAGTAAAAATATAACTAGCTGAGAATCATAGATGTAACAGGAATGCAATTCTGCACCAGCACCCTTATGCCTGTAGTCAGGGGCAGGGGCACCTTCTTTCCCCCCCCCCCGGTCTTTCCACGGGTGCCCAACAGCAGCTGGAAGGTGACTCTGGAATGGCACTCATTCCCTTCACCACTGATTGGCTGCTGGGATGCACCTAGCTGTTCTTGCATATTCAGAGAAAAAGGAACAGCCTCTGCCAACAGCGTAAGGCCCTTCCTCCTCCTCCAGCTGCTCAAGGGAAGCCAGAACACACCAAAGCACCCCTCAGAAAATGGTTGAAGGGACAAACCTTTGTCCAGGAGGTTCCCACCCCAGCTGCTATTTCATACCTGGAGTGCAGGCTTTGCATCAAGGAGTTACTGGATGCCTCTTTATGCAATCCCCTAATAAAAATGTTGACATAACTAGAACCATAGAGCTGGAAAAGACCACAGGGGCGTCTAGTCCAATCCCCTGCCCTACAGGAATACACAATGCATGCCCAACAGATGGCAATCTAGCCTGTTTAAAACCCTCCAAAGGAGGAGACTCCACCACAATCCAAGGCAGTGCATTCCACTGCCGAACAGCTCTTACTGTCAGGAAGTTCATCCTAATGTTTAGGTGAAATCTTTTTTCCTGTAGTTTGAATCCATTGTTCCTGTCCTAGTCTCTGGAGCAGCAGAAAACAAGGTTGCTCCATCCTCAGTAACTAGGGTTATGCTAGGGTATGTCAGCTGCAGCCATTAAGGAAATCTCCTTCCTCCATTTCTTCAGTAAAATCTAGTTAAAATATGCACAAGGCATCATCATGGTCACTTCCTTTTCCTGATTGCGTCCCCCTGTTCACTAGGTAATATTTGTAGGGGGCAGGGGGGAAATAATGTCACCAGCCTCTTTTGCAGACATACTCCTTTTTCCTCCCAACCAACCTGTTGACAAAATGATGGGAGTTGTAATCCAACACATCTGGAGGTGACAGAAGGCTCATCTGAATATTGCTGGAGATGTGAGAATAAGATCCAAACAAGCTTCTCACTCCTCAAAATAACTGCTGGACAAGACCTTGAGTATAGATGGTGGAGGCAAAATAAGGCACTTTTTTTTTTTTGGCCAACCTCTCTGCTGCATACATAATAGGCACCATGAAGAACTTTCTATACATCAGCCATCTTAGCTGTTAAGATCTATAGGAAAGGTAGATTGGTCAGGTAGACCCAAGTATTTTAGGGGTAAGGTACCTACTATTATAGAAGAAGCTATAATCTGTCCTCTGCTGAAGAGAACTTCGTTGGACTCAGAAGTATGTGAGAATTACCATCCTATTGCGACCATCCCTTTTCAGACAAGGTGCCTGAATGTCTGGTGGCTATTAAATTTCAAACATTCTTGGAAGAAACAGATTAACTGGACCCATTTCAGATTCAATTCAAGCCTTGGTTGCCTTGACCTACTACCTACTCTGGATGAAAGACCAAGGGAGTCAGGGGGCACTGTTACGCTAGTTCTGTTCCTGTCTATGTACAGAGCCAGTTCCAGGAGAGTGGCGTGTCTCATTCAGCCCCATGGATATTAACAGGTGAAGTACCACAGGTTCCAGCTTACCCCTGATTTTGTTTAATAGAGTGGGACCTTGGTATCTGCTGGGCACTGGTTCCAGGACCCTCTGTGGATACCAAAATCCATGGATGCTCAAGTCCCATTATATACAATGGTGTAGTAAAATAGTGTTCCTTGTTTAAAAGGGCAAAGAGCAAGGTTTGCTTTTTTGATTAAAAAAATTTTTTTTTCAAGCCATGGATGGTTGAATCTGTGGATAAAGAATTTGTGAATATGGTGGGCTGGCTGTATCTATATCAAGCTGCCTGGTAGAGCAGTAGGGAGTCGGGTACCATTAGTCTGCGCTTCTTCTCCTTGTCATTGGAATCAGCTGTGCCTGTCCGGATACTGAACCAGTATCTGGATGCTATAATGGTCTGGATTAGGACCAATAAACAGAGGGTCTGTGGGTTGCTGGTTGTCTGGTCCGGGAACTGGGTAAGGGATTCCACACCCCTTGAAGGAACAGAGGCATAGCTTGGAGATAACAGGTAGATTCTGTGGCTTGGGATGCCTAGAGCTAGCTTCAAATTACAGCCTGTCCCAACAGCCTTTCCTAGACAGGACTAAGCTGGCCATGGAAGTCTACACACTGGTATTTTCCCAGTTAAGACTACCATGATATGCTTTTGCATGAGACTGCCTTCAAAGGTGGCATAAAGGCTGTAGTTAGTGCAATATCCAGCAGCTAGTTTGCTGACCGGAACACCTTACCAAAATGGTGGTACACTGGTTTTAAAATCAACTGCACTGGTTTCCATGACCAAACTCAGGGTACCGGTGATGGTATTTAAAGCCCTGAATGACCTGGGATTTTAATAAATGAAGGAGCAGCTTTCCCTAAGTATACCAAATGTTGGCATTGCCTACTCTGGGTCCCCCTAGGGGGAGCAATAGTGGGGACACACAAGAGCATCTTCTCTCTTGTGGCATCCTGATTGCAGTATGACCTTTCCAGAGATTTAACTGGCAACAATACTGGCTTCGTTCCAGCACAAAGTGTCTTTTTCAAAGCCTTTGGAGTCTCAAATTCTTGCTTTGAATTAGTAGAGACATAAGGTTTTTGACAGACATCAAGTTTTAAATGGTTTTAAATTCTGGTTTTAAATTCTGTGGCTGGGATTCATGACCACAGTTACAAATGCATATATAAGAATTGTACATTTACAACTGGTTCATATTCACTACTCCAATGTATTCAATAGTGTAGGGCAGTGGTTCTTAACCTGTGGTCTGCGGACCCCCTAGGGGGCCACAATGTCCTCACAGGGGGTCCACGAAGACTCGAAGGCTGCTTAGCCCACCTCCTCCCTGTAGCAGAGTGGTCATGTGACAGGAGCCAAGGCAAAGGCTGGCTGGGCCTACGTGTTGATGTTCAATCTGCTCCAGCCACAAACTGGCAGAAAGAAGCAGAAGAAAAATCTTGCTTCCCCCTCTACTGCCTCTGACAGAAGATTTAACAGATGGTGCAATTGTACTATTATTATTATCAGGTATTATGATTAGGGTTTTAAATCTTGAGTTGTCTTGTGGGTCTGCAACAACAAAAGATATTTAAAGGGGGGCCCTGGTAAAAAAAAAAGGTTAAGACCCACTGAAGTTGGGAATACATAGTAATCGTGAAACTCCCCAAATCCAGACTTATCAGGCAGCCACCAGCAGTACAAGTGATGGGAGTCTGTTCTGTCAATTGGTGTGCAGCAAAGGAGTTTGCACCTTTCTGCTGTGAGCAATCTCTGATGCGAGGAAGACTTATGGCAGGAATCTTGCTTTGGACTATCAACAGGAGATCAGCCAGAGGAGTGGGGTGGAAACATCAGTCTGCTGCGTCGGGATCGACAGGAGAACAGACCCCCGTTGCTCACAGCGGCACCTGCTGCTCAGTAAGACCAGATGGGAGCTGGGCTGGGAGATGCTACTAAGCTACATAACTAAGGCAGTTGTCTAAATAAGTAGCTGATCTAGAATTGTGGACCCAATTTTAAGATGCTTTAAATTGTTCACTTTGCTTCCGACTCTTTCAAATTGTAATAAATTTATTGTGGTACACTGTCCAAGATAGAGGGCAGAATAAAAATATCTTAATTAAAAAATATCAAATTTTAATAAATAAATAAAGGTAGGTCAGCAACCGGCCTTAGTTCCTGCAATTACAGTAATTTCTGACGTAGACATTGGAAGGTTTGTCATTCAACAGAGTCAGTTCCGAACCAAGTTCCTCCTCCAATATTTTTTTTAAACCACTTTTAGTGTAGGAAGAGGGAATTTATAAAGTTTAACTTCTATGGATGATGCACCCAGATATTTATTTATTTATTTTGTCATTTAGAGCAAAACTCCTGGAAAAGAAAGATGTCTTTCAAAACCAGAGTAATTATTTGTTTCTGGGCTTGGAACATCAGTTTTAGGAAAATCACTTTTAAAGTCATTTTTCCTTGTTACTTGGCACAGTGCTTAAGAATTAATTCATAATCTGTATAAAAACATTACCAGAGATCTTCCACATTGTTTCCCCTCAGTTGTTTTTAAAAAACGGAAGATTAAGCAGTATAGATGTGAAAATTTTGAAACTGAAAAAAGCTCAACACTCCAGTTCTAACAACAAAGCAGCCACACCCACTCAGCACCAAAAAAAGGAGGCTGAACATTACCAAACTTATTCTGTGATGATGGTGACCTAGAAGCAAATTTCCCCATCCACCACTGCCTCCACACTATAGTGTGGTAGAACTGTTCTGACTGGCTCAGAGCCTTTCAAACTTTTCCCCAAGGGAGAATGTCATGCCATGCATGATAAGTTGCAATGCTATCTATATATATACAAATATATTAGAGTAATATTGACTATGAGAGCAGGCATGGTGCAGTGGTTTGAGCGTTGGGCTACATCTCTGGAGACCAGGGTTCAAATTCCTGCTCAGCCATGGAAACTCACTGGGTGACCTTGAGCAAGTCACACACTCTCAGCTTCAGAGGAAGGGAAAGGCAAACCCCTTCTGGACAAATCTTGCCAAGAAAATCCCATGATAGGGAATGCCATAAGTCGAAAATGACTTGAAGACACACAATAACAACAGTATTGATTACTCATTATCCATTTTGCTCATTTAAAAAAAAAGTGAATCTTGAGCAGTACAGAAAATTTAAAAAACATGGAAGAGTTCAAAATGTGAGCCTGGATAGCAAAACAGCCACAACTACTTGGCAATGATTGTTCCCCCACTGGTCCTTTCTTTTCTTGCCAAGAGGGCTTCTTTCACAACAATGGGAACAGCGGCTCCTCCATTAGCAAAAAATATTTTGTTTTTGTGAACTGCTGAAGAACAGCAGGGGATGGAAAAAGAGGCAGGGAAGGCTGGAAAAGTGTGGGCACAGCGAGAGGCTGGATAGCAAAGCTCAGCAGGGATAGACAGAGGCTTAGGGGATGCAGAATAATAGTATAATAGTGCAGAAGTAAAAAGAAGTGTGTGCAATACAGGCAGGGCCTGGATGGCGTGGGTACTGCTGCAGTAAAAGAAATGGGGAGCTCAGATAAGCTGTCTTGGGGTGTGTCCTGGCTTTCTTGGGGGCCCCTTCCTCCTATGTCTGCCTGAGTAGAACGGGACATCCCAGAGATCAGGTAGACTAGCTGCCTGATCTGTGGAAGTCCCGGTCTACTGAGGCCGAAGTAGGAGGAATGGACCCCTGAGAAAACCAGGACATGGTGGCAGCATTATGTGAACACATCATATGTGTTTGTAAGGGGTGGCTGTGCATGTATTTGAATAATCAGGAAGGTTATGTGTATGTGAGAGTGTGTGTGCATGTGGGTGAATGGGAGAGGGCTGTGTTATAAGCATGAAAATACTGGAGGGTGGGGCAGAGAGTGAGGCAAGGAAGGCTGAAAAGAAAAGGATGGAGGCAGAGTGAGGCTGCTGCACCTGAAACACCGGATATTTCCAGGGAAGTTGGCCCAAGAAAGATCACTGTGACTTACCCTCAAGTAAGTGGGTATACAGGTGCCCACCCAAAAACTTAAAAACAGTCTCCTGAAGTTTTAAACTTCAGCCCCTCTCATTTTGCTTACTGTCAGTCTAATAATGCCCGTGGTGACACAGGCTTTACGCTATTGTTAAAGTGTTATTTTCATTCTACAAAAATCTTAAGACTGAGGAGAGAATAGCATAAAACATTTGACCTAAGAAATCTGTGTCAAAATGCTCACAAATGCTTTAAATGTAACTGTAAAAAAAAAAAAAAAACCAACCAGAACTGGAACCTGTTATACCCATACAGTAATTTCATTCCCACTCGTTACATTTTTGAAATATTAGTTCATTCTACCCTCTTTGCTAAAAAAAATAATACTTATTACAAGTCACTACATTACATTACTTGTAATTCATTGCTTCCAAGCTCTGGTTTTGCTGTCCTTGGATGAGGTAACGTTTCTGTGCCCAACCCCCCGGGGTGGTTATCGGTGCTCAGGTATTCTTTCATGTGGAATTTCTGGTGTTTCACGATGTGTGACCGATGAGAAAAGCATTTTCCACACTCCCCACATTTGTAGGGTTTCTCCCCCGTGTGGACCCTCTTGTGAGCCAAGACGTTTGATCTGTCTGAAAAACACTTCCCACACTCTGAGCATGTGAAGGGTTTCTCTCCAGTGTGAACCCTTTCATGCTTCTTAAAGGATGAACCATCCGCAAAGCACTTCCCACACTCTGAACAAGTGTAGGGTTTTTCTCCTGTGTGGACACGCTGGTGTCTCACCAGACCGGACTGTTGAGCAAAACATTTCCCACACTCCAAGCACGTGTAGGGTTTCTCAGCCGTGTGGACCCGGCAGTGTTTCACAAGGGCCGAAGGTCGAGGAAAACCTTTGCCGCACTCCAGGCATTCGTAGGGCTGCTCTCCGGTGTGGACCATCCAATGACTCACAAGGGCAGAATGCTGGTCAAAACACTCCCCGCATTCTGAGCATTTGAAGCGGTTCATCCCCGTATGAACTTTCTGGTGAACCACGACGTGATACCGGTCAGCAAAACATTTCCCACATTCCAGGCATTTATAGGGTTTCTTTCCAGTATGGATTCTCTGGTGCCTCAAAAATGCTGGGTGGTCGGCAAAATCTTCCCCACACTGCAAGCATTTACGCAGCGTGTCCTGGGCATGGGTTATCTGGTGAGCCAGCAGGTATGACTCTCGAGCAAAGTGCTTCCCACACTCCAAACACATGTGGGGTTTATTTGTGGCATGAACACGGCGGTGTTTCACAAGAGCTGAAGGCCGAAGGAAACTTTTACCACACTCCTGGCATTCGTATGGCTTCTCTCCTGTGTGGACTCTCCAGTGGCTGACAAAGAGGGAATGCTGTTTAAAACTTTCTCCACACTCCAGGCACTTGTAGCCTCTTTGCCCCTTGTGGGTTTTCCGTGGCATCTTAAGGTCTGATTGTTGAACAGAAGATTTCCCAAATGCCAAATGACTGGAAGGTTTCTGTTCAGAAAATATTCTCTGGGAAACAACATCACAGCGTTCACCCCAAGGGAGACCCCAGGCTTTTACCAAAGCGTCATCTGATAAAATAAAGGAAATACTTTTTTAAAAAATTGAACTGCTTTTATTATATTCTCCCCTCCCCCCAAGGTCCTTGGCTACAGTACAGGATATAAATATTTAAAATAAATAAAATAAATAAATACAAATGAAGCTCAAAGCCAAGCCAAGGGAAGAAGGGAGCTTAGAAAGGCCATCAGTAAAATGTAGAGGTAGGGAATAGAACAGTACTGAAGAAAATGAAACATGAAAAGAAAACCTGTAGCCAGTACTTCATATTCGCACTCCTTCAATGATCTTTATTTTATTGGACAGTTTTTCTAAAAGAGCAAGAAATCACATTCTGTTAACTCAATTTTCAGTAGATAGGCCGTCAAAGTTTTACAGTGTTTGGCTGCTTCCATTTTTGCAGCAGTCAGTGCTATGAAATTAAAATCTGTATGCAATATAGTTTCAATAGATAGTGCCAGTGTGGTGTAGAGGTTTGCATGTTGGACTAGGCCTCTGGAGACCAAGGTTCAAATCCCTGCTCAGCCATGGGTAACCTTGGAGAAGTCATACTCTCTTAGCCTCAGAAGAAGGCAATGGCAAATCTGAAAAAATCTTCCCAAAAAAAAACCCACGACACATCTGCCTCAGGGTCATCATAAGTCAGAAATGACTTGAAGGCACACAACAACAAAATAGTGAAAATAGAAGTAGATGCCCACACTAGCGTTTATGGTGATGGATCATCTGTGAAAAGTTTAAAATCCATTCACAATATTGTCTGATCTTTGGACAATCATGACACACACATATTTTAGAGTTCTTTTCCTCACACATCCTCTCCAACAGTAAGGAGACATTTCTTTAAAAATGCATGATAGTTTAAATGGGTTCGTATGCCATCTGGGTATGATTTTCAAATTACAGGTATACTTCAGTTAATGAAGTAGATATGTTCCTGGGTGTTCCTTCTTTAACAGAAAAAAGTCTTCAAACAGTTAAGAAGAGAGAGAATGAGGGAAGGTCCTACTGACTTAGGAGTAGAGTAAGCAGAGGGAAAGATTGAATGAGCACCAGCATGGAGGAGGAGAAAGATTGTGGAGAAAAGCAAGTGCAGAGGGGTGGGAAAGAGAAGAAACAGAGCTGGTGGGATGGGGGACAGTGGGAATTCTAACTCTTCTGCTAGTTACCAGTAAAGATGCCAATGGGTCAGTTGGCTGAGGTTTTATCAACAGGTTCTCACCTGAGTATGCATTAAGGGTCTCTGTATCAACTGTGTTCTGAGAATCTGGTATCCACAGTTCTTCTCCGTGTTCCATCTGAGCAATGAGTTCAGGTTTGGGGCCTACAAACCCTGTGTGTAAGGCAACATGGAAATACAAGGTGTCATTAGTAAGAAATCTCCCTCAGTTGACATATCTGAACTAGATTCTGGAGAATATTCTGTTTCCTTGGAAACTTATAAGGGGTTCCTAAATGAGAGAGAGCAGTGTCATGTAGCGGTTTGAGTGTTGGACTAAGACTCTGGGAGACCAGGGTTCGAATCCCCACTCAGCCACAGAAAACCACTGGGTGAACTTGGGTGAACTATACTCTCTCAGCCTCAAAGGAAAACAAGAGCAAAATTCCTCTGAAAAAAATCTTGCCAAGAAAAGCCTAGGATAGGTTCCTTCACCTTTGGGATGCTGTAAATCAGAAACAACTTAAAGGCACACACACAACAACAGCAAAAGAGAAAAAGAGTAAGTAAATGTAAGTGAGGCACACAGCAGTGGAGAAGCACAACTTCTCATACACACTGGTGTGGTTTGCGCTACTGGAGATTGACCAGGAAAAGATCTTGGGGTTATGATGGATTAGTCAATGAAAATGGCAAGCCAGTGTGCACCAGCTGTGAAAAATTCCATATTGGGAATTATTACGAAAAACACTGAAAATAGAACTACCAATATCATAATATCTTTATATAAACCTTACAATGTGACCACATATAAAATATAGCTGTCCCTCCGTATCCACGGATTTGGTATCCACAGATTTAGGTATTCACAGCTTGAAAATATTCTTAAAAAAATAATAATCCAAAAAGCAAACCTTGATTTTGCTATCTTATATAAGGGGCACCATTTTGCTATGCCATTGCATATAGTGGGACTTGAGTATTTATGGATTTTGGTATCCATGGGGGGTCCTGGAACCAAACCCCAACGAATATGAAGGGACAACTGTATTGTGTACTCCTGTGGTTGCTGTCATCTCAGGAAACGATACAGTAGTGCTAGAAAAGGTCACATCATATGGGGCTATTTATTTTGGGGTGGGGGAGAAAGTAATACATACACACACACACACAATGCTTGGGTATGTTTCCTTTCCCAGTGTGTTGACTGGCCGCTTAGGAAACATACCTAACTAATCCCCTCCCTCCTCTCCCTCCCTCAGCCAATCACCACCCACATGCAAGTTCCCTCTCCGCCTCACTATCCACTCCTGCCACTCAATCTGCATCTACACCCCCAGCCTCACAAGGGCACCTTTCTCCTCTCACTCCCTCAGCCAATCACCACCCACATGTAAAACAATGCAATAGTTTTTCCTAAAATAATACCATGTAGCTAAACCATGTGAAAGGAAAGCTGCCACTCGAAGCTCCACGCTGCAACCACTGCTTGAAACTCCAGCAGGGCAGATAATGGCGTATCTTATGCCGGGTACAGCTATACTAGTTGTATAACATTAAACATGCGATGGGAATGGACAGAGAGTTTTCCTCCTTCTCTCATAATATGAGAAATGGGGTCAATCAGAGAAGCCAAATGGTGGGAGGTTCAGGAGGACAAACAAAAGAAAGTATTTCTTCACACAGCACATATTTGAACTGTGAAATTCATTCCCACAAATTCTAGTATCAGTTAAAATGGTCAGGACCTCCTCAAAGGAAGGTATTTGGGACGCTGTTAAGAATAGCAGAGCTGGCCTAACCATCTGCCAACTCCAAGTCTCTGGAGATGGTGGTTGAAGAAGCATCAGGACTTTCCTGGCTTCTGGGAAGAATTTCCTCACATAAGCTTCCACCTCAAATAGTACAACCAAGAGGTTAGTTTCCAGCTTCGGTAAGGACCAGGCCTCTATCTGTCAGTCTGGATTACCTCACAGGTTGCACCACCGCTTCTGTCTCCTGCAAAATGAGATGGCAGGTTCCTTACCCAATGAGGTCACATTCCCATAATTCTCCATCATGACTTCCATGTATAAGGCTTTTTGTTTTGGGTTCAGCAGAGCCCCCTCGCCTGCCGTGAAATAAACAGCCACATCTTCAAAGGTCACCAGGCTCTGCAAAAAGACAGAATACTCAGCTAGATCTGTTGCTTTCAGAAACCCTATTTGTGTAATCAGTGAATTAGTTACAAGAAAGATTATTCTTTTTCTTTTAAAAAGGTAACATTCATTATAAGCAACTTACTCTGACAAACCTAGATTTCAACACAGCTTTCAATGTGGGCTTGAGTTTTGTGTTTTCTTGAAGGGAATCAGTGAAACACACAACCTGTCACCCACAGCCTAAAGTGATACAAAACTAGAAAAGGTTTTACATCTCTTTGAAACATGCTTATTTACACAGGTCTTCTCTTGCTAGTAATAATTAGCAATATCATTCCATTTGTATATTAGCTGTTGATGGGTTTTAAAGTTATTTATCGTTACATTGTTTCATACCATGGATGAGGTTCAAGATCAGCTATTTAGGGGTTGTCTAAATGGCAAAAATACTCCTCACGGAATGTGAGGAGAATAAGATCTGTCTCAATGGGATTCCGCATGATTTTGATATAGTGGGAAGGAGGGGGGCCAAAACCGCCATATACTGTGCGGGAAAAGCCTTCGTGGCTTTTCCCGAAGTTTTTAAAAAACAGCAGGGAGAATGCACATTCCTGCTCGATTTGATTTGCTTTCCCTATACGAGTGAAAGCTGAAAGCTGATTAGTCAGATGTGCGCAGAGGCGGAGCTTGCTAACAAGGCAAGCGCCTGGAACGGCCATGTTGGATTTTCGCCTTAGCGAGCAAGCACTAAGGTGATAAAATGGCTTTTCTTGGTTTGCTTTTTTGTTAAAGCGAAAGGTTGCTCTTTCATACCTTGGATATGGTTAAAAAATACTATTGAAAAGGGACGGAACTGTCTGGCAGTGGCAAACTGAAATAAGTAAAAACATGAGTAATTCACGTGTGCCCGCCATCTTGATTCACAGCCATGCCTGCGCAGCAATCTACTTTTTTTTTTTTTGCCTTGTATAGACAACCCCTTAGTTACATAACTACCTAACATCTCCTGGCCCACTCCCCCGCCCCAATCTTGACTTACTGGGCAGGGGTCACTGGAAGAGGCATGGGGTCTATTCTCCTGTTGATCAGCAGGATTGACATTTCCATCATGCACCCACAAGCAACCTCCGGTATGACAGTCAGAAGCAGGATCTCTGTCATAATTTCTCCTCACACTGGAGATTGATTGCAGGATGGGGTGGAAATCTCAGTCTGCTGCATCTCAGTCAACAGAGCAACAGACCCCTGTCACTTGCACTAGCTACTGCCCAGTAAATCAGGATTGGGAGACTTTTATGATCTGTACGTATTCCTTACACCAGTGGCTCTTAACCTTTTCTTTACCAGGGATCCCTTTAAATATCTTTTGTTGCTGCGGACCCCCAAGACTTAACTCAAGATTTAAAACCATAATAAATTAACAACAACAGCGATATACCTGAACACTGAACCATTAACAATTACACCATCTGTTAAACCTTCGCTCAGAAGCGCCGGGGGGAGAGCGAAGACTTTTCTCCTGGTTTGTGAAGTCGAAGGCTTTCACGGCCAGCATCCAAGAATTTTCACTGTTTTTTTTTCCAGGCTGTGAGGCCGTGTTCTGGACGAGTTTACTTCTGACGTTTCGCCTGCATCTGTGGCTGGCATCTTCAGAGAAGGTGAAGATGACAGCCACAAATGCAGGAGGCAAAACGTCAGAAGTAAAATCTTCCAGAACACGGCCTCATAGCCCAGAAAAAAACCCAAGGAAAATCTATTTTCTCCTAATTCTTCATGAAAGTCTGCAGCTGAATCAGATCGAATGGCAATGTGCAGGCTCAGCCAGCCAGCCAGCCTTTGCCTTGGCTCCTGTCACATGGCTGCTCAGCTGCTCAGCCTGCCTCCTCTCCACAATAAAGTGGCCACATGACAGGAAATGCGCAGGCCCAGCCAGCCAACCTTTGCCTTGGCTCCTGCTATGTGGCTGCTCTGCTGTAGTGAGGAGGTGGGCTTGCCTTCAAGCCTTTGTGGACCCCCTCTGATGACATCACAGCCCCCTGGGGGTCCGAGGACCATAGGTTAAGAACCACTGCCCTACACTATTGAATATGTAGGGATTGTAAACACAAATCAGTTACAGATGCATAACTTTAACTTATGCGTTTGTAACTGCAATCATGAACTCCAGCCCATATTTTTTTTATATTGTATGACATGCATTTTATACTGGCTTTCAGCCAAATCTTGGACTCACAAAGTGATATGATAACCATATGTTTGCACCAGTGTGGCTGATGGGGGGGGGAGCAAAATGGCCCCCTTCATCTTCTCAGCTGCCCACCATTGGGGTAGGCCACGTAAGAATCATACAATACGCCACTTCAGAGTTCCCTCTGGGAGAAAGGAGGGATGTGACCGGCAACAGAGCGTTACAGTGTGAAATGTTGCCATTCAGGGTTTTAACTGCCCCACCCCTGCTGCTCCCCTTTGCCACTCTAAGAGTCATACAAACTGAGAATACAGTAGTACCCCCCCCGTATCCACTGAGTCATTTTTTAAAAAAAATTATTTATGCCCCGCTCTTCAGCCACAAAGACTAATCAGAGCAGCTTACAACCATAGTCTTCCTAGAAAATGTGTCCTCTCTAGCCATTTTCTTGGTTCTCCAAGGCAACTCTATGGTATTTTAAACTGGAAGTCTTTTCAATAGTGTTCACTATTATCCATTATTTTCGGTATCCACACTGCCCCCCCCCAGAACCAATCCCCAGTGGATACGGGGGGGTCCTACTGTACTCAGTTCTCATGGCACTTTCATGGGGGATGTGTATTCTTCCTTAGGGCTATTTTAGAAATTAAGAAGATGAAGATGGGGGGGGGAATCAATAGTTATACAGAAAATTTTGAGAAACTGCCTTTTTGGACTAAAAGTCCCATAGTCCTCCACATTAGCATGGCTACTTATTGTGCTAGCTGGTAAATTCTGGCATTATGATCTAAAATAGTAAAAAGTCCAAGTTTTGTATTTCCTGCTAAGGGAGAAGATAACTAAACTTCACTGAATGTTCTTATACTGGCAAAAGCATTTGGGGGAATAAAGAAAGTCTTCTCTAGCAACCCCCATGTGATCTCTCCAGCATGGAGAGTTAGTTTGAATGATATTGCTTCCCTCCCATCTCTTCCTTACAGATCTGTGGATCAGACAAGCAAAGGCTGTACAGCCAGCCCTCCCTATCCACGGATTCTGCATCCAAATTCAACTATCCACAGCTTGAAAATATTCCCTCCCCTCGAGATCAGGAAATGCATAAAAAATGGTAATATTGGAAGGATGACACTAGAACAACGAGAAACACTTGGAAAACCGATAACGATACAAGAGATATCCTCAGCAATCAAAAATTTGAAGACGGGTACATGTCCAGGCCCAGACGGTTTCATAGCTGAATATTACAAAATTTTTGAGGAAGATCTAATAGAACATATGCATGAAATGTTTAATAAAATAAAGGAGGAAGGCATCCCAGAAACTTGGGAAAATGCAGAGATAATGGTGATCCCAAAGGAAGGGAAAGATAATACGGAGGTTAAGAACTATCGACCAATTTCCCTCCTGAACGTTGACTACAAAATATACGCAACGATTTTAGCTAACAGATTGAAAGAAGTATTAAGGGAGTTTATACATCCAGACCAGAACGGTTTCCTCCCAGGAAGAACATTGGCGAACAACATAAGGCTAACTTTAAGTATTTTAGAATACTATGAGAAAAACAACGATAAGAAAGCAGCCTTAGTCTTCACTGACGCCGAAAAAGCTTTTGATAGTCTGAGATGGAAATTTATGAAAGCCGTACTGGTCGAGACTGGTGTAGGAGCTGAATTTTATCAATGCATTGATCAGATATACAAAAAACAGAAAGCACAAGTGTTAGTGAATGGAGGAAAATCTAGTCCAATTAACATTCAGAGAGGAACTAGACAGGGATGTCCCTTATCCCCCTTACTGTTCATTCTGGCAATGGAAGTTTTGAATGGGCAAATCAGAGAGGAAAAGAAAATCCCAGGTTTAAGATTAAAAGGTCAAGAATATAAATTGTTAGCCTACGCGGATGATTTACTTTTAATAATACAAGACCCAATATCCAATACGGGAAAAGCATTCGAAATGATAACGGAATACGGGAAGATATCAGGCTTCAGAATCAACAAAGAACAAACAGTTATGTTAACTAAGAATTTAACAAAATCGGAAGAACTTAATCTAAGAGATAAATCAGGTTGCAAGATCGAAGCCAAAGTAAAGTATCTGGGCATATGGTTGACTATAAGGAATAGACAACTGTATGAAAACAATTACAAAAGAGTATGGAACCAGATTAAAGAGGATTTCAAAAGATGGCAAAAATTGAATTTAACATTATTAGGGAAGATTGCAACGATCAAGATGAACATCTTGCCAAGAATGATCTTCTTGTTTCAAAATTTGGTAATATTAGCTAACGAAAAACCTTTGCAGGAATGGGTGAAAGACCTAAAGAATTACATATGGAATGGACGTAAACCCAGAATAAAATGGACAACATTAACTAACATCAAGGATAAAGGAGGGACGGGTCTTCCAGATCTTAAATCATATTACATGGCCTGTGGAATAAATTGGGTTAGCGATTGGATAAATCTAAGAAATGAAAGAATAATAAACTTGGAATGCGGAAACCAGAAATTCAGAATTCATGCGTATCTTTGGTACGACAAAGTAAAAGTAGACAAAGAATTTGCAAATCACACTATCAGAGGGCCTCTACTGAGAATTTGGAACAAGGTAAAACGGAAATTTTATAACAACATTCCCCTATGGGTATCGCCTGTGGAAGCATTCCAAAGAAGATGGACAAAAAAAGAAGACTGGATGACCTATAAAGATTTGACAAAATGGTCCAACGGAGATTGCTGTTTAAAAACAAGAGACGAATTAAACACCCAAGGATACAACACGCAGTGGCTAACACATATTCAACTAACACACAGATTTAGAGAGGATAAGGTAACATATGGTTTTTCAAAGGCGAAAAATGAAATAGACACGATTATTTGTGAACAAGGAAGAGGTAAAATATCCAAAATTTACAAGTTACTGCTCGAAAGAGAGTTAGAAAAAGATCTGATAACCGAGTCTATGATAAGATGGGCCAGAGACATAGGAGAAGCTATTAGTTTGGCGGAATGGGAGTGTGCCTGGAAAAGAACTAGTAGCTTTACAGCAAATCAAGACTTAAAGGAAAATTTCTTAAAGATAGCTAACAGATGGTATCTAACACCAGTAAGGTTAAGCAAAATATATAAATCAAACAATAAAAAGTGTTGGAAATGCAAAAAGGAGGTGGGATCCCTATTCCACATGTGGTGGGGTTGCAAAAAGATAAAAAGATTCTGGAAAAAAGTGCACGGGGTCATACAAAAGATATTTGGAGTCATGTTTATATTAGATCCTAAGCTATGTTTGTTAAATATAACTATGATACTAGAGAAGCAGATAGAGAAAAAATACTGGAGGGTGATGCTCTATTTAATAACGGCGGCTAGATTAAAGATAGCTTCGGTTTGGAAAACAAAAGATGCGCCAAACATAGATGAATGGTTGGATAAGTTGACTGAGATGGAGGACAATGCAATGATAAACTGTCACGGATAATAAACAATGGTAAGATAGAGGAAGTGAGAGCGGAATGGAAACATGTTACTGATTATTTGAATAAAAGAGCGAGAACTTAGGCGAGGGTTCCAGAAAGTTACAAAAGTAAAAGAGCAAGATTAGAAAATATGGCAAAGTACACAAAATGAAGAAATAAGCTATAAGGTATATAAGTGAGATTGGTAATGCAAATAAGGACCAAAGACAAAGAAAGAAGTGAAGATGAATAAAGCCTTTGGGCTCGTATTCTAGGGAAGTCAAGAGGGAGGGTGAGTAAACACGGGAAGCATTTAGAAGAAGGAAGAGAAGAAGGAAGGAAGGAAAAAGCTTGACGGAATGTATTATAAGTAGTATAATAGTATTATTATAATGTACTATAAGCGTTACCATCATGAAGAATGTAAGAAACACGGTGATGGAAATTTAAAAATGTTAAGATTATGAAAGACGTAAGATTATGTACTAAGTAGAATGTAATAGTACGCATGTATAATGTATGAAAATGTATGAAGCTTCTTAATAAATAAAAAATATAAGTTAAAAAAAAAAGAAAAGAAAATATTCCCTCCCCTCAAATTTTTTTTCCAAAAAGCAAGCCTTGATTTTGCCATTTTATATAAGGGATGTTTTTTACTACACCATTGTATATAATGGGACTTGTGCACCCATGGATTTTGGTATCCACGGGGTGGTGGTGGTCCTGGAACCAAACCTCAGTAGATACCAAGGGCCCACTGTATTTTTGAACACAAGGAGTACCGTAGATAAAAATCAAGTGCTTTTGCATCCAAGCTAAGCCCTGACCATAACCTCTATATATTAGGTACCATTCAGCTTAGTAAAAGAACACTGAAAAGGCTGGTGGGAATTTTTAGAGTACAACTACTAGAATCCCCCAACCAGGCATGGCCAGTTACTCTTCCAAGCTCTGACAGAGACTTGCTCCACATGCATAGGACTGTGAAAATATGGTCCCCTTGTATCTTTTCCTTCCACAATAGAAGAGGCTTCAAAATAACTGTTCACCCTCCATTTCCAAATACCCCGCATCCTACCTGAGTTGGCTCCATTGCAACCTTTCTCATCTCTCTGGGAAAGAGCGGATATCCTGATTCAAATGCAGACATCATCCTTCTCTCTGTAGGAGGCAATAAAGGGCCAGTCAAAATTGTGAACACGAACAATACCCTTTTTTTGATATTACTGACAGCCAGGATGACAAGATCAGATAGTAAATGCTAGCCATCCATTGTATAGGATAACACTGCCACTCAGGACCACCCAAAGGGATTTATTTCACTGGCTGAAGAGCAGGGTTAGTCCAAGTTAGGCTGCTGAGCACCCAAGGGTAATCAAATTATTTTGGAAAGTATTTAAACAGATGTGATTTCCTCCACCCCTCTCCCTTTGCAGAGGAATGGAGTTTCATTCAGCCCAACACAATGTGGCAGAAAATCCCACAAGCGCCTCTTCCCATCCTTGGCAGTGAAAATACAGGCTGGCACCCCAAATTGTAGTCATTTTGTAGTCACAGAATCATAGATTTGGATGAGAACACAAGGGCCATCTAGTCCAGCCCCCTGCCATGGAGGAATACACAAGCAAAGCATTCCCGACAGATGGCCATTCAACCTGTTTAAAAACCTCCAAAGGAGGAGACTCTGCCACACTCTGAGGCAGTGTATTCCACTTTTGAGCAGCTCTTACTGTCAGGAAGTTGTTCCTAATGTTTAGGTGGAATCTCTTTTCCTGTTGTTTGGACCCACTGCTCCGTGTCCTAGTCTGTGGAGCAGTAGAGAACAAGCTTGCTCCATCCTCAGTATGACATCCCTTCAAATATTTAAACATGGCTATCATGTACAGTTATAGATCTGTAATTGCTTCATATTCAGCCATGCTCTGTGTTTGCAGTAGTGGCACTATTGCTACAATTACAAATGCCTCCCCAAATCTACTTTAACAGCAGCTGCTGTATTGAGCGATGGAGGATTGTACTGCTGGCTATCAGGACACGGTAGGATGACATTTTCAGCACCCTCTCAGCAGTGATCTGTGGTGCAACAAGAGTTGTGACAGGGCCTGCTTTATGATTGTCAAACCACAGAGCAGTGTTGGAAGGGGCTAGAAACATCATCCTGTTGCACTCTAAACATCAACAGAACAGACCTCTGTCAAACATCAACAGAACAGACCTTGATGCGGTTAAGGTAGAGTTGAGGGACTGGGTCAGGAGATGAGATGTAGGGATTGTCTATACAAGGCTATAAAATATGGACTGGTGCGCACTAATGCCATTTCGCAGCAGCTCCACAATTTTTTGGCAAGATCGCACATATGTGAAGCTATCCATGTTCGTTGTTCAAATGGGCATGCCTGCGAATCAAGGTGGCGGGCATGAGTGCATTACTAGCATTTTTTTTGTCGCCAGGTGCTGCCACCAAACAGTATTTTTAAAATTAAAAAAGCATATCCAAGGTGCAGAAGTGCAATATCCCGCTAAAATAAATGGGGGGCAGGGAGGCTGTTTCATTGCCTCAGCATACGATCGCTATGGTGACAGTCCAACATGGCGATTGGGGCACTTGCCTTGCCAGTCAGCTCCGCCCCCTGTGCACATCCAACCAATCAGCTTCCCACTTCTGCTCTTAATCGGGGATGCGCTGCAAAGCGAATTGGTTGTCCCAATGAGTGGGAATGCACATTCCCCACAGAGCTTTTAAAAACTTCAGGAAAAGCTGTAAAGGCTTTACCTGTGTAGTTTTTGCCCCCTGCTCCTTCTGAATATGGCAGATTAATGCAGGATCTCATTAAAACAAATTGCATTCTCCTTGAATTTGATGAGGAGTATTTTTGCCATATAGACAAGCCCATAGTTATGAATTTTTCACCCTGGCCTCACGTTGGGAGGCATGGAGATGCACTATCCACAATGCTGCAGCCTTATTTGAGAACTCACACCGAACAAGTCTTGAAGGGAAACGACAACGCAGAAAGAATCACAACCCGGAAACATCGCCCAAGGAGACCTTCTGCTGTGCTCTCTGCAACTGGACTTGTCTATCTCGGATTGGCCTTTTTAGTCATCAGTGCACTTGCAGTAAGCGCAGGATGAGTCCTTCCTGAATCTTCGTTTGCAAAGAAAAGCCAGAGAGAGAGAGAGAGTGTGTTATGAATTTGTAACTACCGGTATGTCTGTGAGGTAAGATCTTGGCAACAGTTAACAACGAAATTAATGACTGAGAACTGGCTTGCCGTTCATGATAGAAAACAATGAGGAAACAAGCTCCATGTGCTATTGGATGGTCAACTGTTTATTCCTTTTTCAAAAGCCCTAGGCATTCTGGCCTGTATGTAAAAGGCCTTCTTCAGGGGCTAAAAACAAAACACAAATGCAACCTATTATAAATATTTGACCATCCAGCAGCATGTGGAACTTGTCTACTTATTGTCTTCTCCTTACATACATGCTTTTCAGTACTTTCTTCACTATTGCCTTTCATAACATCCAAAATTTCTCCTTGAAGCAACTGCCTCATTCCCCCTTACGCTAGGGCTAGGCCTGCTGCCAGTGTCTCTTGTTCTCTTCAGACCAATCACTATAGGCCAGTGTTTCTTAGTCTGTGGTCCATGGACCCCCAGGAGGCCGCAATGTCCTCACAGGTGATCCTCAAAGGCTTGAAGGCTGCTCAGCCCACGGGAAAGGAGCCAAGACAAAGGCTGGCTGGCTTGGGCTGTGCACTGCCATTTAATCTGCTCCAGCCTTGCACAAACTTGCAGGAAAAAGCAGGAGAAAAGTCTTCCCTCCTTCTCCAGTGCCTCTGAGAGAAGGTTTAATGGACGTTGTAATTGTATTATTATTATTATCAGGTATTATTGTTAGGGTTCTAAATCTTGAGTTAAGTCTTGGGAATTCACAACATCAAAAGATATTTAAAGGGGGTTCCTGGTAAAGAAAAGGTTAAGAGCCACTGCTATAGGCTAAAGTGGATAAAATTCTTGCTGGCACAATTCTCAAGAGTTTGGCAGTCTGAAGAAGAGTAGCAAAGGGTGGCCACCCCCACTTCACCCCACCTCAGTCACGGAGAATTGTGCTTCTAAGCCCATTCGCCTTGATTTGGCATCTGAAGCAGAAATCCCCTTAAGTCTCTCATCTCATCTTCGGCAGCAAAAATGCAAGAGTAACAAACAACTAGCAATATTCCCACCCCTTAATTACAGATAAAAACACACAGGGTGCCAAATTCACAGTTTAAAAATCATCTGGATAGGAATTTAAAACAGCATTAAAGACAAATCTCTTCTGGTAAGCCTATCCAGATGATTTTTAAACCATGAATTTTAAACTGTTTTAATATGTACTGGTTTTATTTGTTCTTTTAAACAGAGAGAGAGAGAGAGAGAGAGAGAGAGAGATTCTTTCTGCGTTGTCGTTTCTCTTCAAGACTTGTTCGGCGTGAGTTCTCAAATAAGGCTGCAGCATTGTGGATAGTGTGTCTCCATGCCTCCCGATGTGAGGCCAGGGCGGACCACTGTTGGTGATCAATTCGGCCGAGCCTGAGATGTTGTTTCAGGGAGTCTTTGTATCGCTTTTTTGGAGTGCCCCTCTTACGCTGACCCGTGGCAAGTTCACCGTAGAGTACTATTTTTGGGAGGCAATGGTCCTCCATCCTAGAAACGTGCCCTGCCCAGCGCAGCTGCATTCTCAATATCATGGCCTCAATGCTGGTGAACTTGACCTCTCCAGACTCCTTGGATTGCCCTTCTTCTGTGACCCCCTCCCATGAACTGCCTCTCCTGAAAGCCCCCAGGATTAATCTCTGCAACAGGTTGCAGTTGAACATCAAAAAACCACACAAACCAGTTTTTCAAACCTGGAAAAAGCAGCGCCTGGGTGTGTGTGTGTGTGTTTTAAAGTGTATTTAAGAACTCCTTGAATGCTTTGACAGTAACATGGACTGCCTAAGGGGGCGGGATGGACTCTCCTGCTTTGGAGGTTTTTAAGCAGAGGTGGGCTGGCTACATATCTCAGGAGTGTGTAAATGCATGGTGGGGACTGGATGGGACGGCCCTTGCTCTCCCTTCCTTCCCAATGATTCTAAAGCAGTGGTTCTTAACCTGTGGTCTGGGGACCCCCAGAGGACTGGGATGTCCTTGTAAGTTGCTTGTAAGTTGTTTGGCCCATCTCCTCCCTGCAGTGGATCAGTCACATGACAGGAGCCTAGGCAAAGGCTGGCTGGCTTGGCCTGCACATTGCCATTCAATCTGCTCTAGCCACAAACTTGCAGGAAGAAGCAGGAGAAAAGTCTTCCCTCCCCCTACAGTGCTTCTGAATGAAGGTTTAACGGATAGTGTGATTGTGTTATCATCATCATCATTTATTATTGTTGTTGTTTTAAATCTTGAGTTAAGTCTTGGGGGTTCACAGCAACAAAAGATATTTAAAGGGGGTCACTGGTAAAGAAAAGGTTAAAAAAAAAAGCTTTCAAAACTTAATTTAGCAGGTGTACCTAAATGTTTTTAGATGAACTAAATGAATAATTTGTTATGTTAATGATAAGGGAAACTATTTAGTTTAGTAAAATTAATTACCGGTATATTGTCTGGCGGTTTATTAAGCCAATCTTACAGCCTTTTAAGCGGGTAGGTTGGAATTGAACCAATCCCTATATGTGTCTTGTTTATTTAAGATATTTAAAGGGGGGTCCTTGGTAAAGAAAAACTTAAGAGCCACTGCTTTGAAAGCTTACTGTAGTATGTGTAAGTGAAGGTTATTAGACGAACTAGATGAATAGTTTGTTATGTTAGTGAAAAGGGGAAACTATTTAGTTTAGTAAAATTAAGTATACTATCTGTGGGGTTATTAAGCCAATCTTACAGGCTTTTAGCTGATAGGCTGGAATCAAACCAGTCCCTGTATGTGTCTTTTTTATTTAAAATATATAAAGGGGATCCCTGGTAAAGAAATGGTCAAGAGTCACTCCTCTGAAAGATTACCTTAGCAGTTGTAAGTGAATGTTATTAGATGAACTAGATAGATGAATACTGTAGTTTGTTATGTTAGTGATAAGAGGAAACTATTTAGTTTAGTAAAATTTAAATAAGGTATATTATTCAGAGGTTTATTAAGCCAATCTTACAGGCTTTTAGCTGTTAGGTTGGAATCGAACCAGTCCCTGTATGTGTCTTTTTTATTTAAGATATATAAAGGGAGTCCCTGGTAAAGAAAAGCTTAAGAGTCACTGCTTTGAAAGCTTACTTTAGCAGTTGTAAGTGAATGTTATTAGATGAACTAGATAGATGAATACTTTGTTATGTTAGTGATAAGGGGAAACTATTTAGTTTAGCATACAGTTGTCCCTTCCTATTTGCTGGGGTTTGGTTCCAGGACCCCCGTGGATACCAAAATCCGTGAATACTCAAGTCCCATAAAATGCAATGGCAGAGCAAAATGGTGTCCCTTATATAAGATGGCAAAATCAAGGTTTGGTTTTTGGATTATTTTTAAATAATATTTTCAAGCCGTGAATACTTAAATCTGTGGGTACCAAATCCATGGATACGGAGGGACAACTGTAATTTAAATAAGGTATATTATCTGGGAGTTTATTAAGCCAATCTTACAGCCTTTTACCTGCTAGGTTGGAATTGAACCAGTCCCTGTATGTGTCTTTTTTATTTAAGATATTTAAAGGGGTGTTCCTGGTAAAGAAAAGTTATGAGCTGCTGCTTTGAAAGCTCACTTTAGCAGGTGTAAGTGAATGCTATTAGATGAACTAGATGATTAGTTTGTTATGTTATTGATAAGGGGAAGCTATTTAGTTAAGTAAAATTTAAATAAGGTATATTATCCCCAGGGGATTTATTAAGCCAATCTTACAGCCTTTTAGCTGGGTAGGCTGGAATCCCTGTATGTGTCTTTTTTTATTTAAGATATTTAAAGGGGGGTCCCTGGTAAAGAAAAAGTTATGAGCAACAGTTTTGAAAGCTCACTTTAGCAAGTGTAAGTGAATATTATTAGATGAACTTGATGAATAGTTTGTTATGTTATTGATAAGGGGAAGCTATTTAGTTAAGTAAAATTTAAATAAGGTATATTATCCCCGGGGGGTTTATTAAACCAATCTTACAGCCTTTTAGCTGTTAGGTTGCAATCGAAAAAGACCTAACCAGTATGTGTCTTTTTTATTTAAGATATTTACCAGTATGTAAATACATACTGGTAATACCCACTGGTACATACTGGTAATACATACATACCAGTATGTGTCTTTTTTATTTAAGATATTTAAAGGGGTGTCCCTGGTAAAGAAAAAGTTATGAGCCGCTGCTTTGAAAGCTCACTTTAGCAGGTGTAAGTGAATGCTATTAGATGAACTAGATGATTAGTTTGTTATGTTATTGAGAAGGGGAAGCTATTTAGTTAAGTAAAATTTAAATACGGTATATTATCCGGGGGTGGGGGTTATTAAGCCAATCTTAAGCCTTTTAGTTGGGTAGGCTGGAATCCCTGTATGTGTCTTTTTAAAAAAAAAGATATTTAAAGTGGGGTTGCTGATAAAGAAAAAGTTAAGAGCCACTGTTCTTAAAAGGGTTTTGGCCCACTGGAGAGCCCCCAGTGCAGAAAAGTGCCGCCCCCAGCTCACCATCGTTGCCCACCTCTAGATTAATAGGGGAACCTGCCCTCCTCCCCCACTTCCATTCCCCCCCCCAAAAAAAGCCCCACTCCTTTTACCACCACGAATTGCCCCCTTCCAGGAATGTGGCTGGAGGAGTCCCAACCCAGCTCTGGAGGCCCTTGTCCCCCTCCTGAGTCCCCCTCCTGCCCAGGCAAATCCTTCTTCCAAAGTATGCAAAAGGACAATCAGTCCCATCCTTGCACCCCACCTTGGGCACCCCTTTGCACCCCAGATCCCCCTCTACCCGCAGGCACTTACCTGGGCAGCTGCCTCTGGTGCTGCAAACTTTTCCCAGCTCTCCCAATCCAGGCCACCGCCACCACCACCCCCAACCTCTGGTCTCCCGCCTTTGAGCCCATTCCAGTGTGGCTTGGGATTTGTAGTCCTCCTCTTGACTTCCCCTCCCTCCCCCTAAAGCCAGGGCAGAGAGGGTTCTGGGAAATGTAGTCTCCAAAGGTTCTTCAGCTGACTCACTCACTGAATGAGGCTTTTTTTTTTTTTTTGGAAAGTGAACCAGTCTCACCAGCTCAGTAGCTGCATAGTGTGACAATGCGCACAAACGCATAAAACAGGAAGACTTTCTTTCTCTTGACTATGATTCCAAAAAATCTCCAGCCAGTAAGGCTATCATTGGCTGGGGGATTTGGGGAAATGGAGTTAAAACAAAAGTTTCTCCCCTCCATCACTCATTTTTTTTTGGGGGGGGGGAAGGTTGATAAGCAAAAAAAAAAACCAAAACCAAAATGTGATGGTGCCTGTGGTTTGATTTGGTTTCAATGATCAGGTTATACGGATATGCTGCCCCTTGAAACAAGAGTTTCCTCTAAAATAAAAAAGAGACCTGAATTATATCTCCTAAATACGTTAATTTGAAAAATAATATAGAACGAAAATACAATTAATTAATTAATTGATTGATTACTGCTGCAAGAGTGGTATACACAAGGAAATGGAAGACTAATGAAATTCCAACATATGAGGAGGAGTGGATGTGGAGAATTATGGAATATGCATTGCTAGACAAATTAACAAATTTGATTAAAAATAAATCAAATGAGAATTTTATTTTAAAAAATGGAAACCACTTATAGGATATTAAATTAAAAAGAATCATGGAGAAGTTAACGTTACGGGATTTGTAACATGATTTAAATAGTATTTGGAAGACCATCGCTTCCCAAAAATAGTACTCTACGGTGAACTCGCCACGGGTCAGCGTAAGAGGGGCGCTCCAAAAAAATGATACAAGGACTCCCTGAAACAACATCTCAGGCTCGGCCAAATTGATCACCAACAACGGTCCACCCTGGCCTCACATCGGGAGGCATGGAGACACACTATCCACAATGCTGCAGCCTTATTTGAGAACTCACGCTGAACAAGTCTTGAAGAGAAAGGACAACGCAGAAAGAATCACAACCCAAAAACATCACCCAAGGAGACCTTCTGCTGTGCTTTCTGCAACCAGACTTGTTTATCTCGGATTGGCCTTTTTAGTCATCAGTGCGCTTGCAGAAAGCGCAGGATGAGTCCTTCCTGAATCTTTGTTGCGAAGAAAAGCCAGAGAGAGTGATAGACAAGATGTTTGAAATTTATTAATATTATATTTGGAATATTTGTATACAGAACTATAAATAATAATAGATGATAAAAGTATTAGTTCAGTAACTATTATTAAGAGAGGGATAGTTAGAGGGAATATGTAGGAAAGCAATTAGAGACAAACGGGAAGTCAATTTTAAAAGGGGGAGGGAGGGAATTGTTTTGTGTCTTTGTATATGTTTATTTTTGTAAAATTGTTATATGTTTATTTTTGTACAATTGTTATATGTGCTTTTATGTGTGTTTGGAATTTATCTTAAATAAAAATTATTTCAACAGAATTAAAATTTAAAAAAAATAAAATAAAAAGAAACAAGAGGTTCCCCCATGGTGTTTTCAACCAGTTGAAAGACCGGGATTGTCTTGACCGTGAAAATAATCCTCTTAGGGTGCGGCTATACAATCATTAAAAAAATCCGTATGGGGGGTAAAAAATACGAACAGCCTGTCGTTCATATGCATACGAACCGGCTATACGATTTTTAACCCCCCTAAACTCCGTATGACTGCCTCTTCCCGAAGCTGGCTGGAGCGAGCAAGCCAAGCGGCAGTTTTAAATCTCCCGCTGCTTTTTTTTTTTTTAAAGGTTCCTGGTTTGCGGACAGTCGGTTTTCCATATTTACAATATAAAATAAAAATAAATAAACATATAAATTCACAGACTTACCGGATGCTCACTAGCCGGGAAACCAACATGGCGGCTGCTCCCAATTCCCCTCCGTGCTAGCCCCGCCCCCTCTACTCAGCCAGCCAATCAGATTACCCTGCTTGTTCGTATGTGTGCAAACGGACCGTACAGACCCGTCAGCCATCCGAACGGCGTATGGATTTCTCTTCGCAATCCGCTTTTCCTCCCGAATGCCGCATGTGCGTATTTCAGGGTGGAAAACCGGGGCCCCACTCTTGCATTCGTCTGCATCCGAACGGCCGTTTGTACCAAAGCACGAACTTCCGCACGCCGTACGTATTATTTAAATCGTGTAGACGGGACCTTAGAATTCTACCTGTCTTAATGGGATCCCACATAATTCTGCCTTATTCAGAAGCAGGGGGGCCAAATCCACCATAAACCCCAAGGGAACAACCTTTGGGGCTTTTCTGAAGTATTTTAAAAACTCTGTGGGGAATGTGCATGATCAATCGTTAGGACAGGTGATCAAATTTATTTGCATTTCCCCAGAAAAGCAGGAGTAGAAAGCTGATTGGTCAGACGAGAGCAGGGCTTGCTAAGAAAGAAAGCACCGCGGAACCACCATCTTGGATTTTCGCCTTAGTGATAATGTGCCAAGGCAACAAAACAGCCTTTTTCTTTTATGTTTATTTAGGCAAAATATCACACTATCACACCTTAAATATGCCTTTCTTTTTTAAAAAAAAACTATTTGGCCACAGCAACTGGTGAAAATAAAAGTGTGAGTTGTGACCACCATCTTGAATCGCAGGCATGCCTGTTGGGACAGCAAAAGTGAATAGCCTCGCATGTCTGTGATTTTGCCAAACACTGTTAAGACAAATTGATCCTGCCTCAAATGTGCGTGAGTACACATCAATCCACATATTTCCCCCTTGTATAGACAGGCCTTGTATATTTCTGCAAGGCAGGGGGTTGGACTGGATGGCCTTTGCGGTCTCTTCCAACTGATTTTATGGGCTTGTCTGTACGAGGCTATAAAATGTGGATGGATGCACACTAATGCCAATTTGCAGGAGCTTTCATTTGTCTCCACAATTTCTTGGAAAGTTTGCAGGCTTGTGAAGCTATCTGCATTTGTTGTTCAAACAGGCATTCCTGCGAATTAAGATGGCAGGCACAAGTGAATTACTTTGTTTTTATTCCCACCAGTTGCTACCGTAGAAAAATTGTGTGTGTGTTTTGTTTGTTTTTTTGAAAAGCATATCCAAGGTGCAGAAGTGAAATATTCCACTTAAATAAACAGAAAAAATGGAGGGAAGGCTGTTTTGTTGCTCAGCGCACAATCGCTACAGCAAAAATCCAACATGGCAGTTCGTGGCACTTGCCTTGCCAGCAAGCTCCGCCCCCTGCACATATCCAATCAGCTTTCCACTCCACTCTTATGGGGAATACACATCAAAACAAATTGGTTGTCCCAATGAACGGGGATGAGCATTACCTGTGGAGCTTTTTAAAATATACGGGAAAACCCATGAAGGCTTTTCCCACCGAGTATTTTGTGTTTTTGGCTCCCTTCCTTTCAAATACAGCGGACTGATGCGGGATCTGATTTAAACAATTCGTATTCTCAAATTCTATGAGGAGTATTTTCGCCATACAGCTAACCCCTATGATTCTGTCCTCCTTGCATTAAAGCCATCTAAGGCTGCACACTTACTTCAGAACATGTCCTCTCTAATTCACATGTCTGGATGTTTACTTCTGGGACTTGCTTCTAAATAAACTACAGTACATACTATTTGGTTCCCTCTAGCCATTATTGCTGGGTATTCATTCATTTATTTATTTAACAGGGATGGGGATTGTGTCACCCTCCAGATGCTGATGAACTACAACTCCCGTCAGACCTAGCCAGCATAGCAATAGTGGGGATTGCGGTGAGTTATAGTCCAACAGCATTAGGAGGACCACACAATCCCCATCCTAATTCAAACCACTGAACTCCACTTTTTTGACAGAAATAAATAAATAAAAATTTCCAGGCCAACTTAAAAATTCAGTAGTAACACAGTCAGTTCCTTTAGGGTTTACTCATGAGAAAAGAGGCATAGATGGGGAGAGGAAAAGAAGGGGGGAAAGCTTAGACACCCGTTCTTAAAGATTGTTCTTTTTATTATTAGATGAGATGGAAACATTTTAGGGTTTCCTGAAATGTTATGTTCAATAGCTTCCTCACAAAACTGTCGGCCTTCAACTGTCCTGATTTGGCAGTGACAGTCCTGATTAATCCTTTGACATCCCACTTTTTAGGCTGTTTTTAAAATGTCCCAATTTCTCTTTCCTCCTCTCACTTTTCCCTTTTGTCCTTGGCTTACATCTGTCCATGTTTTCATCTGTGAAATATTGGAGGGTATACACTGTACTATTTAAAGTTGCATTTGAAAACTTGGCTCTTGAAGAAGGCATTTAGTTAAAAGTTTAAAAAACCCATGAGTGTGTTTTAAACCTTCTGGCTGATCTAATGATTTTTCTAAAATGGTTGTGGTGGTTGTTTGGTGGATATTAAAGATTTTTAAAAATATTGTTGATTTCATTTGCCACCTTGAGATCTGTCCCACTTCAAATAGTTCCAAATGAGGAAAAAATTGGAGGTGTCTAAAGAAACCAGGATGGATGTCTAAAGAAACCAGGATGGATGTCTAAAGAACTTTAAACTGAGCTAAGATTTAAAAGGGATGTGTACAAGAAATGGGAAAAGGGGGAAATCAGCAAAGAGGAATTCAACCAAATAGCCAGTACATGTAGGGGAAAAGTCAGAAAAGCTAAAGCGCACACTTTCAGGTTTGCTAGAGAGGTTTGATAGCAATTGCTCACTAAGGCGAAAATCCAATATAGTGGCAGCAGACGCTTGCCCTGTTAGCAAGCTGCCCAAATACACACACACACACACAGAGCCTATCAGCTTTGCATTTCCTGTCCTCTGGGAAAGTGATTCATATCTTGAAGGCAGTCTCACACACACACACACACACACACACCTGTTTGGAAAAGTAAAGAAAATTGTCTGAGATATCTGTGTAGTTATAGAACTTATGCATTATATAATTATAATGCATAACACAATTAAATTATCTGTACTCTTTCTCTAAAATAAAAAAACTGAAGTCAACACATTATTTTTACAATTGGAAATCCTTTATTGATTATTAGAATATACATTAAATGTATTATAATCATTAAATTTAAAAATGAAATTAATCCAGACAAGAGATATTGAACCAGACATCACAGACTTTCCAGATAAGAAATATATATATATATGCAGGTTGCTTATATATAATTAATCCATTCTACCTATCCTGCCACTGGCCAAGTGACTCAATACAGTTGGACCCCCTGTATCCCCGGAACCAATATCCACAGTTTCAGTTATCTGTGGGACACAAAACAGCACACCTACCACAGTGTCTTCATAGAAAATGCCTAGAGATTTATCCTCTCTAGATATTTTCTAGGTCCTCCAAGGCAACTCTATGGTATTTGTAATCAGAAGTCCCATTATTTCTATGGCGTTTGCTGTTACCTGTGGTTTCCAGTAACTGCGGTAAGTCCAGCAACCAAACCCCCGCAGAAATGTGGGCGCATCTATATTTAATATAACTGAAGTTATTTTCAAAAACATTTAGAATATTTTTCTACCTTGAGCATTACAAATATCTTGCTTGAGTAAAAAGCACAGCTTGGAAATGTTACTTTCTTGGAACACAACCCCCAGAATCCAGCAGTCAAAATGACTGACTGTCGTTCATGGGGCTCCACTTAAACAGAGGGGTGAGGAGTAAAATTCCCCTCAGATTTTTCCAAGCAAAAAATGAAATATGAACTGTACATGAGTTGATGTGTCAGAAACTAATGATGAACAGGTCTATCTACCTGACCAAGAACCTCAGCACAAAAAGTTATTTTATATGTGCCCCAAGGATTTTGAGGAGGTGGTGGGTGTATCTCTATGTACCAGTCAGGTTGGACCAAAATAAGCAGGAGCAAGTACAATTGTTGAACAGAAGAGCACAGAAAAAGTTGAGAGAGAACCTTATCTTTGCCCCTGTGCACTTTGACTGACTTTGGGGACTGATAGTAACTCAATGATCCAAGGCTCCTACAACTTGCCACCCTTCAATTTATGCTGGACAAGCCTGCAAAATAAATGAAGACTTGTAGTAACATATGTTGTTGTTATATGTTGTTGTTCAAGTCAGTTCCAAAAAAACTATCATGGGGTTTTCTTGGCAAGATTTGTTCAGAGGGGCATTTGCCTTTGCCTTCTTCAGAGGCTGAGAAAGCATAACTTGGCCAAGGTCATCCAATGGGTTTCTATGGCTGAGCAGGGATTTGAATGCTGGTCTCCAGAGTCATAGTCCTATGCTCAAACCATTATATCATGCTGGCTCTCTAGTATCATTTATTTTACCTATTTCTCCCCAATCAATTTATCCAATGTTGTTTGATTAAAGTGTTATTCTTTAAGCATTATTTTTCCTATAGTTCTTCCTGCTCTTAAATATAGTCTTGTGGAACATTCACAAATGTGTGTATCTTATTAGCATGTTCAATTTTTATTCTGAGCAAATGACTTGGGCCTAAATCCGATTGTTAGTCACAAGAGTACATCCATTTAATCACTGGAAATTAGTAAGTTCCATTGATCTAATGGGACTACTTCAGTCTGACAACTGGATTTAGACCTTCCTCCAAAATGCAGCTAATTATTACGTTTGTCCAATAGTCTAAATTTGGTTATAAATTTACTAATTTAGAATTGTCAAAATTAGCAGGAGCTATGCTAGTAATATATTTCAGTGAATTCTTTGTGACCAAATCTTGATCTTATCTTATATTTTGTGCTTCAGTACCTAATGGTTCATCTGCTTCAGTTCAGACGTTCAGCTGCTTCTATCCTATCTGAGAAATATGGTGAAATATTTCAAAATTTTTCCTTCTTCCCTATATAGAGATACCATTCTAAATGATTCTCATAGAAATAGTACAAATATAAAAACCTGCAGGAGAATTCTTAAGAAGTACCATAGTTTGTTTGAAGGCTATAGGATTAACATAACTCATTTTGTCATCTAAAACATTCTTTAAATCTCTTCTACATAAATTTACAAGATTTAACTGTACATTGCTATCTGTTCTATTAACCTGATGGCAAACAATTACTCTTATTTCAGGCTCCAATCCTAAACACACTTCCTAGAGAGTATGTCCAATGAACAGTAAATATATATAGGATACATTGTGATTCATATTACTATATCCAATAGTACTGCTTTTTAAAATATCTTACTGTATACCCAAAAGCAAATGTCTCTTTCAATTAGACATTGAATCAAATGTCTAATGGGGGGAGGGAATGAAAAGTGATAAAATTAATCCAATTAATTTACATCAATCACTAATTAATTACCACAGGTCTCTAATTTCCCATCTTTTTCATCATTCATTGCAATTACCTAAATAATCCTACTACAGAAAACAGTTACAGGACAATGAACTCATTCCATATAAACCATTCAGGTAACTTTTATCCAAAATTTATCCACATAAATAATTCATATTATCAAAACACCAATCATCTGTAGAAAACCTCCAAACAATTTTGTTATAGTAAGAGCTAGCAATCATGCAGCCCTCCAGACAGTGTTGGGTTACATCATCTCTAGCCAGCAAAACAAATGGTGAGGAATGCTGGAAGTCGCAGTGCAACATCTGGCAGACCACCGTTTATGAATATGTTCCTTTCTTTAGTAAAAACATTAACAAAGCCTTTAACGTTAGACACAATCCCACCAAAGTCAAGCACTTTTGAGTCCTAATG
This sequence comes from Gambelia wislizenii, assembly GCA_030847615.1. Classification (NCBI taxonomy): domain Eukaryota; kingdom Metazoa; phylum Chordata; class Lepidosauria; order Squamata; family Crotaphytidae; genus Gambelia; species Gambelia wislizenii. Next base: position 36,356,809 of record JAUMIR010000002.1, read on the forward strand.
ATTTGGACAGAAGAATTCAACAACTGTTTAAAACGCTTCTATGGAACTTGCTGAGGGGTAGCAGCTCAGAGAAATAATACCTACTTTACAGGGAAAATTCCAGGATGAGTACTTGACATTTGCAGATAGAGCTGAGAAAGATTCCTTTCTGCGACAGTGGAGAATTGCTACAGATCTTCCTTTCACAACTTGATACTATCCCATCTTGATTGGGGATAATAGGATCTGTAGTCAGCATATTTGGAAAACATCAGGCTGTGGTATTCAATTGAAAAAGAAAATAATGCTTGATAAAATGGAAGGCAATAGGAAAAGAAGGCCAAGAAGAAGACCGCATTATAGGTGGACTGATTCAGTCAAGGAGGCCATGGACCTGAGTCTTCAAGATCTGAGGGCAATTGATGACTGGGGGCTCTTAGAGTCTCTCATTCACAACATAGTCATAGATTACTTGACAGCAAATAACACATTTGGCTCAGGCCAGAAAGCTCTCTAATTTGATTCACTATAAGGCTACCTAACACACTTATACAGGAAATCCAAAACTGCTTAAGTCTGATAGGATTGTGCCCTTATCAAATGTTAACATAAGCATCTGGCCACACTTTAAAGTTTAAATTGTATGATGTCCAACCTTGGAAGACTACTGCAGAAGGTGGTTGACTCTCTTTCATCAGAGATTTCTAAACAGAGGTTGGAGGACCATCCTTAAAGGGATGCTCTAGTTGCTGGCTTTGGCAGTGGCAAGTCTTTGGACAAGATAAGCCTTGATGTCCTGTCCAACTCCATGATTTTATAACCCTCTATAGACTACAGTCCCCTTTATCAAACACATCAAGCCTAATCCTTCATTACAGAAGCATGTAAATGTGCATTTCCATGCACAGGAAGCTAGGGGAGACCATAAACACTGAGATCAGCTCATAATGAAATGCAAAAAGCACAGCCATGTACAGAAAGTGTATGTCATTCACACTGGCCATTCACCAAACTGGTGCTGCTAATGTTCTGATGTTGGATAAACCCGTTAACACATATGCAGGTAGTGTGATACAACTGCAATAAAAATTGCTTGTTTAACCACACTATGGCCTCAGTCTTATTATTTCTCTCAACTAGGATAGACCTATTGAATTAATGGGGTTTACCTATGTGTTGACCGACCACTGAACAATTTATTTAATGGGTCTATTCTAATTGGCAGTAATCAACAGGATTCCAGCTTAATGTATTAATCAGATTCCAAAATGCCAGGTTGTTACCAGCAAACTACAGTACTGTATTTTATGAATTGCCCACTGTTAGTAATGAAACCAGTACTGTCCATACTTCCACATTTAACTATCCTCTATACTCACTGTTTAGTCACCCATCCCAATAATGTGTAGATATACCTGTAACTCTGGATATTTAATGCATTCAGTGTAGTGGACTGCATAGTATTAATGCAGTTACCCCTGTGTTAACACAGTTATCAATACTTTCACAGCATGAGAGAGATTCCGCCCCATATTTCTTTAAGGTTTCTCTTCATTCTTATTCAAGTCTTCCCTTCATTTTTTCATTGAAGGGCTTTGTCTCTGGCTGCCATATTTGTTGGCACTGCTTTCCCCCTCCACGACAGAAGTCAATCCTTTTCTTACAAGTCACACCAGTAAGCAAATACTATTTCTTAAGCACAGAATTATATGTGATACAATTTTCTTAAAACTTTAGGGACTCTGTAGTGATCACTACTATGTAGCCCTATTTTTGTTTTGTTTTTTAATGTTTTGAACATTTTAAAAAATAATACAAAGCTTTGCTAAGTAATTTGTGCAATGGCTAATTTAAAAAACGAGGAACCAATAAGATACTAAACTATACAGTATATGTATACAAGTATCACACTAAATACTGAAGCATAATGTGGGTTTTCACATGGGGTTACAAATTAGAGCGCAAACTGTCTACACTGCAGAAATATAGCAGTTTGATACCACTTTATCCACCATAGTTCTATCCTATGGAATCCTGGTATTTGTAGTTTTGTGCCTTTTCTATCAGAGAACTCTGGTGCCTCACCAAACTACAAATACCAGGGTGTTGTCTAGATGGTGAAAATGCTCCTCACAGAATTTGCTGGGAATACCTTTTGTCCCAATGAGGTCCTGTGGCAATTCACCTTATTTGGAAGGGTGTGTGTGAAAAACTCTATTTACTGTGCAGGAAACGCCGTTGTGGCTTTTCCTGTATTTTTAAAAATAATACGAGGAAATGTGCATTAGCACCCATTGAGACAACCAATTCGATTTGCTGTGCAGTCTCGGAGAGGGCAGAACTAGAGATCTGATTAGTCGGATGTGTGCGAGGGACGGGCATGCCAGTAAGGCAGTGCCCGGAAACACCCCGTTGGGTTTTTCAAGTTAGCGATTGTACGTTTTTTGCTCTGTCGATCACCCAAGTATTTTTTTACAGAAGGTTGCACTTGTGAACCTCTGCTTTAATATTTAAAAAAAATACTGTGCAGCAGCGGCAACAATGTATTGCTCTAATTTACAGCTGCCATGTTGATTCACAGGCATCTGAACTTCAAACCATGGATAGCTTCTCAGCGCATTATTTTTGCAAAACATTGTGGAGACAAAAGAATAAAGCTGCGAATTGGCAATAATGCACAGGAATGAGCATTATTTCCTCTCGTGTAGATGAGCCCTTGGTGATTGCACAGGATAGAACTACAGCAGTGTCAAATTGCTGCATTTCTGCAGTGTAGACAGGCAAGAAATAGAAATGTATAACAAAACCAGTACACATAAAATATAAATTAAAAAATAAACATGGAAGAGCTCAATACCAAAATACTAGAACAGAATTCAATCAGCAAACAATACTGAGCAAAAATTTGTACCCACTGCAATAGATCTGGTAGCGATGTAAAACTTGAGATTTCTTAGTGACGGCCAAGAAACTGGGAGGTTTGTAACAGTGTGTCATCCTTCCCTCCAGCCCCCCTCTTTGCCAGTTTATTTATCACATTCATACCCCCACCCACAACATATACACTGTTTTCTTGAACTCATGGTTTCCTGATGGTCTAGGACGTACATCCCATTAACTGTTTCCTAATGGCCTTCTTTCCAAGTACTGCTCAAATCTAGGTCCACTGGGCATCAACTGCTACATCATGTACCTTTAGATCAGGGGCACTTGTCATGTGGTCCATGGAGGTGCTTCTAGGAGTCCATGAACCAAATGAAAAAATTATTTTCCTTCTTTGATTTCCTTCCTACTGTGTATTTTTGTGTCATGGTGAATGTTAAGGTTAAAAAAATATCATTTCAAGTTTATATTAGATTTCCCCCCTCCAGACTAACTTATGTGAAGGAATTCCATTTACAACGAAATAAAATCAACAGTATGCAACATTTTATGTGTAAATACTGATGAGCATTTTGAAGGGAAGGGATCCACAGTTATCATCAGATTCCCCAAGGATCCGTGTTACACACTCCCTGGGTTCTGTGAAATTTACACTGTTAACCATGGTTAACATGAACCAGGCTTCCAACTAGAAAGCAAATTCTTGTTAGACACCTAAATGTGGAGATTTGGGAGATAATCCTGCTCCAGAAATATTAATTTGGCCCTATGAGGCTATAGTTTTGCTCTGTGTGGAAGATCTTGCACAGAGAGCTTCCAAAGCCATCTGAAACATTTGAAAAAAACAAACAAGTCTTTGCTTCATGGGCCACAAATTTCTGGTCTTCTACATAGGAAGAAAAGACTCAGGGGTTGTCTACACAGGCAATATACCCTGTCTTTCCCCATCTTAGAGCCCTGCAGTCCTGATGACGCAGGGTGTTTGCCCCGTTCTGCCCCCTAGCAGTCCTCATCACCCCTGGGACAGATATGGGGCTCAGACGGTGCTAAGAAGGCTTAAGGCCTGGTACAACTTTTAAAAATAATACCTTTTTCCTGTTCTCACCAGGAAAAAAAAATCAGGCCCCACGAGACTGCAGGAGCCCGTCCCAGCAGACCAGCCCTCGCTGCTGCTGCCAGTCTGCCTTGCTGTTTCAGAAAACAGGGAGAAATTGCACAGCATGTGACCAAGGCTGGTCACATATTGCGGACCTGCCTCCTACCTTACGAGACAGCGAGGGAGATGGTGGCTACAGTGATGGGCCAGCATGCCTGTCTGGACTCTGGCCTGTTTGGAAGTGGTAACAGGAGAACAACAGGCCTGATCTGTGGCCAGGATGCACCAGTGGGTGGATATCCTGGCTCGAGTAGGTGACCCCTTTATCAACCTTTCTATCCAGAACACTAACTTGTATGCTAGTTCAATTAAGGCTTATACCAAAATGGTGGCCATGGGCACAGCAACTAGAAACCTCCATCAAGGGTCCTTTCCCAGAATAGGTACCCAGGTCAATGCCACATCTTAGCACCATCTTTACTATGAACCATTCTCGAATCTCTGGAAGGACAGTTGCAATCTTCAGGGGAAGCCCTATCATCAATACTGCAACAAACAGATTTCTCTTTAGCAGCAATCTGAACATGGGGTTTCCCCTGTGAATTTTCACTTTTTCTTTGCAGTATCTCAGGCCGCAATAATGCTATTAAAAATATATGTATCTTTTTAATTTGGTCTTTCTCCCAGCCAGGATCTGTTTGGAACTGTCTTGAATACTGCTTTTATTGGCTTATTGTTTTGTGGTGTTTTAGGATTTGTACAAATGGAGCCAGTATGGTAAAGCAGTTTGAATGGATTAGGACATTGGGAGATCAGGGTTCGAATCCCTGCTCAGCCATGGAAACCCACTGGGTGACCTTGGGCAAGTCACATTCTCTCAGCCTCAAAGGAAAGCAAGGGCAAACCCCTTCTGAACAAATTCTGCCAAGAAAACCCTGTGATAAGTTCACCTTAGGGTTGCCATAAGTCAGAAAAGACTTGAAGGCACACAACAACAACAAATGGAAAGTATCTAATACTATAACTGCAATAATAATAATAATAATAATAATTCCTGCTGCAAAGCTGCTAACACATGCTGCTATAAACTTCAAAGATCCTCTCATACATGTGGCATATTGTGTGCATGTTTGGACACAGATCTGGGGAGAGATGTGTTAAGAAAATCCTGATTAAGAGGAATCCAGTTAGCGTTAGCCATGGCTATCATTATTTCCAAGATACTTGTTTATTAGTTCTTTTATTTATTAGATTTAGATCTACCTTTTCCCCAAATGGGACTTGAGGTGGATCCTTTAACTCAGGGGTGGGCAAAGTGTTGCCCATGGGCTGCATGCAGCCCTCAGGACCCCTAAGTGCGGCTCTTGGAGCCCCCAGACCTAAATGTTTTTAATTTTGGAGATGGGGTTTTTTTTTGCCTGAAAAATGATGAAAAGCTACCAAAACTGCCTGAAAATGTGGCAGTTTGCTTTCTTTATCCTCCCCACAGAGCTCCCCAAACCACCCATACCACTCCTAAAAAGAAAAGAAAACCATCTGAAACTCAGCCAAAATGTTGGTTGGAAGTGACATTCCATCATTTTGGGTAGACCAAAACATGTTGGTGTGGCCTGCTGGGCAGGCGCAAGGGGGAAAATGGCCCCTATCCCCTACACAGCTACCCACCCATTTTAAGTAATCCCACACTCTTAGCAGTATTTAAGTGATTCTCACTGTTATGTCTGCACTAGTTTAGTGCAGACAAATCACAAAATACTTTATACATATACATAAATTTGATAAGAAAGGTTTGCAGATGACCACTTGAAGCAAGGGGCAGGAAGGAGGAAATGTAATCAATAGAAAGTATTACTGACTATGAACAGATACGATCAACACAGTTTTCGACAGTCAACCAACATTTCTTTGCAAGGCCAGGTACAGACTTCCATATCTTTTCTAACTACATAAGCTTGGGGGAAGCTGCTCTAAAGGAGCAGTGGGGAACCTCAAGCCCTTGCTGGGGGAGGTGTTCCCAGATGGACTCTCACTCCTTTTCTCATATTACAGTAGTTTGGTGGTTTCCCAGGTTTTGTACATTATAAAAAGTTAAAATGTTTAGTTAACTAAGGTTTAGTTATTGGCAGGAATAGCTTTAAGTTAAAAGATACCGGTATTTTTCCTCTGGCACTTCCTACTGGAATGTGTCCCCTGAAAATGTCTCTCAAATTGAAATCAAAGGTCAGAGTGAAGGAGGTTCCCAGCCTTACTATACATACAAGAGGTGGGTAGCTGTGGGGGGACCCGGGGCTGTATGTGTCCATTTTCCAACCCACAGATCCCATCTACCCATTCCCCCCCTCAAAAAAACTAGAAATGACTACACCATCAATTCCAGTTGCACGCAGAAACCATTTCAGCTACCCCAGAAAGCCTTCTTTTCAAATAAAATGGGGAACCCCTAGAGGCTTCTGGGAATGAAAATCTTAATTTGGAGATTAAATATTGTACAGTAATGGGCCAATTCTGGGGGCCCACACAATTCCCGTCCCTGACGTTGAGCATGGGCTCCAGCCACCCACTTAATCCCATGGACCACTTCATAAATCCTTTGTTGTTGTGATTTTACAATCAAGGTACATGTCTTAGTAACTTTTTTTAGTATCAGCTTCAGCACTGAAATAAGTGCTCTGTTAACAAAACAAAAAACAAAAAACAAACACAACCACATGACCTGGACCATTTCACTAGGGGCAGCCCCTTTTGGTGATGAATGCTTCTGCAGTATGACAATTATCAGGTCTGGGCCTGAACTTGTTGGCTTGTTTGATAACTGGGCACTAATCAGAATTACCTCACATCTCCACCACAAGAAAATAAATAAATAAACTAACCAACCAACCCCCCCCCATCCAAGTACAGATATTCTTAACTGATCCACAGCCTTTCCATGAACCCTCTGAATGAAGCTGAAAGATATCAGTGGATATCAGGCTACAGTTTGAAAACCTCTGCTCTTAATACAGTACAGTGATGGGCAAAGTGCAGCCTGCAGTGAGGGCCAGTTTTGTTGCCCCAGGTATTTTTTTTTCCATTTTGAACAAACATTAATTATTTTAATCCCCAAATCCCCTCTATCAGACATTTTCACTATGTTTTGGTCCCCTCTGGGGCCATTTTGGGTCCAAGAAACCCTTTTTTAGAAAAAAAAACACCTAAAATTGTCCAGGGAGCCCCATAGGCATGGCAAATTGCCCCCATAATTCCTGAGGGCATTTGGGGGCAAAAAAAAATATTTGTTTACTGTTTAGCAGGGGGGTTGCGGTGGTGCAGCCTTCCAGGATCTTCTGTGGGGTTAATATGGCTCCCTAGCATCCCACAATTGCCCACCCCTGTCTCCGTGTGTGAGGGAATGCCGCAAACTGGCTTGTATAGTTATAAACTGTCTTATATCTAATGACTTAGCCTTATACAGTCTTACCTGGTCTTACAAACACAGAATCACACACACAATGTAAGTGTGTGTGTGTGTGTATAGTATGACCCCCATATCCATGGGGGAATATGTTCCTGGACTTGCATGGAAATGCAAAAACACATACAATAGCAAACCCTATTTAAATGAATGACTTCTGGCCCAATCATACTATACAGTCATGTTGGAGGACCTAGAGATTCCTAGAAAGAACAGCTCTCTAGGAATCTCTAGGCACTCCAGTGTGACTCTATGGTCAACTTCCAGCAGAAGCATACCATAGAATTGGGCTGGGGGGCCTAGAAAATGCCTAGAGAGAACATATTTTTTCAGATGCGGGTATGTGAAACTGCAAGTACCAGTCTCGCAGATACAGGGGTCAAACTGTACACACACACACGCGCACACACACACACCATTTAACATTAATAAGTGGACAACCAAAGTGCCTTTCACAGCCATGCCATTCAAATCAAACACCCTAATGCAAATGATGTTGCCCCTAAGGCCTTGAGTACTACTATGGGTACACTATATTTGTCAGGAATAATGAGTGCCACTTTCCAGTGATGCAGTTTAGTAAATGCAGAGCTTAGACTTAATGGCTGGTAACATTTGCTAACTTTGCTTACTTCAAAACACAATAAGCTGCCCTGCTGAGTTTCAGGACCCACCTGTTCATTCTGCCTTGGCATCTGCAGTCCTGTTCTGATGAGACCACTGTTGCCTCTTACCTGCTCTGTTTCTCAACCAGAAACTGAGAATTTAAAGCAAGAGAGGGAAGTCTGCAGGCCTACAGATGTTATTGGACTACAACTCACATCTTTCTTTGCCCCTGTCCATACTGGCTCATCCTGATAAGGAGTTCAAAAAAAATCTGGAAGCTTGTACATTTGTAATCTCTGGATTTAAAGAGTATGCAATTAATTTCTCATAATCCACGAAGAGACATGAAAACATGTAGAGACCTGGAGCTACTTCGGAAAACACCTCCCTCCACCTCCCCCTTGAATGCAAAGATAGATAGATATATTAAAGCTGGGATCTGCAAATCTGCACCATGATTCAGCTTGAACTATGGAAGACCCAGCTACATAAAATGCCAATTGTCACCTATAAGGTCAAAAACAGATTTTGCAGTTCTAAGTTTTGCAACTGTTGCCTTAAAAAAACTTCTCAGAGGTGAGGAAGTAATGAATAACTGTGTGTACAGCTTGTTTCTTTGATAAAGGCAGAGAAGCTGTTCTAATCATGCCAGAAGAAACAAGAAGGAGAGATGCACCAGGTCTACCTTGCTGATGTGTGTGGCTGTCAAATTGTGAAGCCAGGCTAACACCTCAGATGAAGAACTGTAACTACCTTTGAAATACTTTGTCTTCTTCATTAGGTACTGCAGAGCATCTAAAGTAGGAGGACAAGCTCAAGTCAAGAAAGCATTTGCTTGCTAGCAGATATTCAATTAAATTGGATTTATTTAGAATGTATTTCCCCTGTGTCGGCTATTTGACACTGAATAAAGTTTCCTTTTTCTATAAAGCTTTGATCACACTTGAGGCGTTCATAGGATTTCACTCTTGTGTGAACTCTGTGGTGTACCCGAAGGTGTGAGTGTCGAGCAAAACACTTCCCACACTCCAAGCATTTATAGGGTTTCTCCCCTGTGTGGACTCTCTGGTGTTTTACAAGGTTTGAGAGCTGAGCAAAACATTTCTCACACTCCACACATTTGTACGGTTTTTCTCCTGTGTGGACTCTTTGATGGCTCACGAGGGCTGAACGTTGAGCAAAACATTTCCCACACTCCTGGCATTTATGTGGCTTCTCTCCTGTGTGGACTCGCTGGTGATTCACAACATCTGAATGTATTGCAAAGCATTTTCCACATTCCAGGCATTTGTAGGGTCTCTCTCCCGTGTGGATTCGCCGGTGCTTCACAAGATCTGATTGTTGAGCAAAACACTTCCCACACTTCAAACATTTGTAAGGTTTCTCTCCTGTATGGACCCTCTGGTGATTCACAAGGTTTGACTGGTGAGCAAAACGTTTCCCACATTCTTGACATTTATAGGGTTTTTCTCCGGTGTGGACTCTCTGATGGTTCACGAGGACGGACTGACGAGCAAAGCATTTGGCACACTCCAAGCATTTATAAGGTTTTTCTCCCGTATGGACTCTTTGATGATTTATGAGCACTGAGTGACGGGCAAAACATTTCCCACACTCCACACATTTGTAAGGTTTTTCGCCTGTGTGGACTCTGAGGTGTCTGACAAGCTGCGATCTCTGGGTAAAACATTTCACACATTCCAAACACTTATAAGGTTTTTCTCCTGTGTGGATTCTGTGGTGGTTCACAAGGACTGACTGCCGGGAAAAACATTTCCCACACTCAAGGCACCTGAAGGGCCTCTCTCCAGTGTGGACTCGCTGGTGCTTCACAAGTTCAGAATGATGAACGAAATACTTTGCGCACTCCAAGCACTTGAAAGGTTTCTCTCCCACATGAATTATCCTGTGCATGACAAGGTCTGACTTCTGAGCAAAACATTTTCCACACTTACGACACACATTCTTCTTCCTCAAGACACCTGCTGGGGATAAAAGACAAAACACTGACAGGACTGACCCTTGACCCTGGAAGAGAAAGCATTTCAGAATGTCTCTGAATCGATGAGAAAGAACAGCAGGAAGGCTACTGCCTTCATGGTCAGCATTCACAGAATCATAGAGTTGGAAGAGACCACAAGGGCCATCTAGTCCAACTCCCGGCCATGCAGGAATACCCAATCAAAGCATTCCAAACATTAGGCTCAGGAGCACTGTATTTAAAGTACTGCTGTTATCATACTATTTTTGGAGCTTAAAAATGACTTCTAGTGTTGTTACTTTGGAAAACAAATGGGCAACTGTTGTGGTAAATTAAGTGATATTTGTCCATTACACATAAATGTGGCTGGGAGAGAATCATGTTATGGGGTTTTATTATTGTTGTTGTTGTTTTATTAATAATATATTACCTTATATTTCATCTGATTATACATTACTTTTCTCAAAACTATACACAATTATTAACTAATCTCCCACATACATACACAATATTTCCATAGTATAATTAACCCCACCTCCCACCCATCTCCAGAATGGTGTACCATATTAACTTCCTTTTTCTCCAATGTGGAAAATATTTTTAACTGTTTTCTTTACATTCTCATATCCCTTCCTCCCTTCAACAAACTCAATCATTATTCTCCAGTTACTAAGCCAAACCTCTTTTTTCAATTGGCCAAAATAAACTGTCCTTTTTTCCATTATAAAATCAAACATCATATATTCTATTATATATTGCTTCCCTCTATCACAATTCCACTTTTCTTTATCTTTCCAGCCATATGTAATCACTGCCTGTGCTGCTATAATTGTTTAGCTAGATATTTCTCCTCCTCCTGTAATCCTACAATCCTAACATTGCTGATAATACTTCTTTCTTTATTTAATTGTTTTCCTGTTAATTTACTCATTTCTTATTCTATTTCCTTCCAAATCTTTGTACTTTACAACACTCCCACCACATATGAATGTAGTTTCCTTTTTCCCCACATCCATGCCAACAAGCAGGTGAAACATTTTTATTACTATATGCTAACTGATGTGGTGTTCTATACCATCTTCCTGTTATTTTCATCTGTAATTATCTAACCTTATTGTTTTTAATACTTTTAGTTTCTTGTAGCCATTCAAGATGATGATTCTCCCTAAATTACTGTTCCTTTTCCAAACAATTTCAGAAGAAATACCGATAAGGGTATTAAGAAATTGGGATAGGAACATAAAAGAATGGATTTCAAGGAAAAAGAAGAGTAGACTCTCAAATACATTATTATATCTCTCTCTCTGGCTTTTCTTCGCAAACGAAGATTCAGGAAGGACTCATCCCACGCTTTCTGCAAGCACGCTGATGACTAAAAAGGCCAATCCGAGATAGACAAGTCTGGTTGCAGAAAGCACAGCAGAAGGTTTCCTTGGGTGATGTTTTGGGGTTGTGATTCTTTCTGCGTTGTTGTTTCTCATCGAGACTTGTTCGTCGTGAGTTCTCAAATAAGGCTGCAGCATTGTGGATCGTGCGTCTCCATGCCTCCCAATGTGAGGCCAGGGTTATACTCACCAAGAAAAAGGAGGGTGGGGACTACTTTGCTTGGAAAAATATATTGAGGCTTTCCAAATATTAAGGTTATTAAACTTTGAATATGATTATTCAAAAAAGCTGGGTTAGGATAGAGAAGCAAGTAAATGATATGGAATTTAAATCAATGTTAGGAATAAGACCTAAAGGAGATAAAATTAAAATTAACAAAGGACCATTTTGTACAATGTGGCTAATATGGAAAAATCGGGGGGGGGGTTGAAAATCGATAATTATTATTGGCACCCAATAGAATACTTGAATAAGGAAGCAGAAGTTGGCAAACGAATAGTATATTAAGAAAACTGAGGGAAATTGGATATAGGACAATTGGTGATATTGTGGAGAATTTAGGGAAAAGGTTAGAGATAAATGAAATAGTGGAGATGATAGGTAATCAATACTGGCTTCAATAAGGTGGCATCTTTAAAACTTTACAGGAAATCATGGCTATAAAATTTGGCAAAACCCATTAGAAGAAATACTGAAGATGAGACAGGAAAGTAGGAAAAGGTTAAGCAGTAGGATCTATAAGATGTTATTACGGTGAACTCGCCACGGGTCAGCGTAAGAGGGGCGCTCCAAAAAAGCGATACAAGGACTCCCTGAAACAACATCTCAGGCTTGGCCAAATTGATCACCAGCAGTGGTCCGCCCTGGCCTCACATCGGGAGGCATGGAGACGCACTATCCACAATGCTGCAGCCTTATTTGAGAACACACGCCGAACAAGTCTTGAAGAGAAACGACAACGCAGAAAGAATCACAACCCAAAAACATCACCCAAGGAGACCTTCTGCTGTGCTTTTTGCAACCGGACTTGTTTCTCTCGGATTGGCCTTTTTAGTCATCAGCGCGCTTGCAGAAAGCGCGGGATGTGTCCTTCCTGAATCTTCGTTTGCGAAGAAAAGCCAGAGATAATCTAATAGAAGGCCTATGTGGAGTATGGGAAAAGGATATAAAGACTAATAAGAAAGAAATCCAACAATGGCTACATGTTATGGGGTTTGAGTCCATTTTTAAAATTTCTGAGTAAAATTTTTAAAAATAAGATAAAGAATAATATAAAAACAAGAGGTTTATTAATGCATTACTAACAAATACATTACTAATGCAAAACATTGATTTGAAAAAGTAATGCTCAGTGCCTAAAATTTTATTTTAAAAATAAAGAGTTTTAAGCTCTTCTCCAGCTCATGGACTTCTCAGACATCAGGCTGGCCGTTGTCAAAAATAGGATGCTGGACTGGCTATGCCTTTGATTTAATATGGCATCCAGCAGTGTGAAATGAGGAGCCATGGTGCAATAGTGCTATCGCTAGCACTTCACCAAATTTACCTTCACTTGATAGTTTTTATCCTGCTTCTATTTGTTATTTTTAATTGTTTTAGTTGTTACATTGCTGTTTACGCTTTTTAATAGATTGCCATCCCTCCCCCACAAAAAAAGTCATGGAATTCAAATCCCTAGGAAATGTTAAAAAAAAACCCCACAAATGATTAAGGTTATTAGTTCATGTCTTTACTGTAATGTGGGAACTTCAACAGGGAGATCTAAAAGAAAAATGTACTAGAGTGACCAACATGTAGAACCTCTGAATACCATTTTGGTTAAAAGTTAAATATCACTAGTCTTTTGTAAACCTCGGTGACAACAGGAGAAAGGACAGAATGATGGGAAAATGAATTTGACCAGTTCAAATTTTCTGGCCTTAGAACAAAAAATGGTGATAGTGAGGAGGCTTTCTCAAAGTTGGGATGGTTGTTTTGGCAAGAGTCCACCATACATCTGCATGCTGATTGAGGCCCATAGTTTCCTAAGTATCAATGGCAGGAGCAGATTAGAGAATCCCCAGAAGATTATTTCCCTGATGTTGTGCCGCAATCCCTCACCTGAGCGACTGATACTGAAGACGCGAGAATCTGGCAACCATGGATCTTCTCCTTGTTCAAGATGAGAGATGAGGGTAGGCTTGGAAACTGAAAATCCTTGACAGAAAATAAAATAAAAACTCATCCTTCAGGAAATATAAATGACTGTTGAAAAGCACAGGCCAGTATCTATACTTAGCATTTTCAGATTTACCATGGGGGAAAGGAGTTTTCTTACCCAATGAGGCCACATTTTCATAATTCTCCATCATGACTTCTTTATACAAGGCCTTCTGATCTGGGTCTAGGAGAGCCCCTTGTCCTTCTGTGAAATATATAGCCACATCTTTGAAAGCCACTGGCCTCTGAAAGAAGGAAGAATTCTTGTTCAGTCTACTCTACCTCAAAAATTTTTTTTAAAATCCCATGTATAGTTTAATCCCAGAGAATGAAAGTCTCCAGTAATTCAGCTAGGTAATATGCTGAGGTAAAATGGCAAAAGAAAGCATATCACAAGTGCATCAAAAGCATCAAAGCAAAAGTGGAGTATTCAGACAACCCCTTGAAGTATTCAGAGAAAACACGAGGGGGCATTGGGACTTCACCTGCTCAGCTATCTTCCTTCCTAGCCTTCTAGCTACACACCTCAGCACTCGCGCATTCAAGTGGCCAGCCCTGACTGACCACAATTTGGGCTTGTATGGAATCCATGCACACCTGTATTTATTTATTTATTCTCACTTTCATTCTTTCTAGTATTTGTAGGCCACCTCAGGACTGGCCAATGCTATTTTGCTTTCTACGGTTGAGAAGCAGATGGCAGATCCTCGCCAGACAAGACGCGCATGATTCAAAGGCAATTACAGTTGTCCCTCCGTATCCACGGATTTGGGATCCATGGATTTAAGCATTCACGGCTTGAAAATATTCTTTAAAAATAATAATCCAAAAAGCAAATCTTGATTTTACCATCTTATATAAGGGGCACCATTTTGCTATGCCATTGCATATAATGGGACTTGAGTATTCACGGATTTTGGTATCCACGGGGGGGGGGGTCCTGGAACCAAATCCCAGTGAATATGAAGGGACAACTGTAATTTACTTTCACAGGTGAGGCAGAATATTCTGTAAGCATATCTCTCCTTCTCTGAGAGTAAAAATACAACAATTTCTTACTTGCATCTCCCTATGGATCGAGGCAGGGAACAAAACAGATTAACATATAACGTCCATTAAAAACACAAACATATAACATCAATTTAAAATGCAAGTATGATTTAAAAACTATTAAAGCAATCAATCCTTATTTAAAATTCATAATTTAAAATCCACAATTTAAAAATCATCTGGATAGGCCTGCTGGAAGAAACTGGTCATTAATGTTGTTTTGAATTCAAATAGGGTATTTAGGGGTCCAGCAAGTTGTTCCAGAGTCTAGGGGTGGCTGAAGAAAAAAGGCCTCTGGGTGTCAGCTAACCCTAACCCTAACCTAGTCCTGGCTGACTGATGTAAATGTCCCCCAGAGGACCTGCGTGTACGAGGCAGATTATATGAGCGGATGCGATCCTGTAGGTAACCTGGACCCAAAGGAGCTGGATCCAGCCTTAGTCATATGTGGTGTGGAGTGACTCAAATAGGTGTGGCTTAAATCAGTCTGGAATTATAATAATAAGGTAATAACTATTTGCTTTCTTTTTCTTAACAATAAAAATCCACTTCCTAAGGTGAATCTCTCTCTGTTCCTGATCAATGAGGTCTGCTGGAGAGGCCTCTGTGTGTTTCCTAAATCCACATCATAGTAGAACATGAGAAAAGTATTTTCATACAGCACCTTAGTTACAGATCCCCTTAGAGGCCTAAATGGCCTTAATGTTGGCTTCATTTGGGTGCCAAGTTAAAACATGGATTTTTATTAAAGCCTCTGCAGTCTAATGATTTTATTCAGTTTGTACATATGTAGGGTTTTTTTTAAATTATGTCTAAACTAGTCTTTACTTAGGAGATTATCAGACGCCCCAAATATACCAGCACAGGGACAATAGAAGATTGCAAAAGGACTTCCTTTTCAGACGTCATATCCGGTGCTGCTCTTGTTCTGCAGGCGATCCTTCTTATTCATGGGCTAAGCCGTGAATTGACCCATCATTCTGTTTCTGTAACGGAACGATGGGTGAGCAAAAAGGTGCCCCGTTATGCTGGTATGATGCCAGCCACAGTGGGAGGTCCGTGCCGAAAACATTCAGTCGAGATCGGGACATCGAGGTAAGTGACACACTTTTCCCCTTCCCAGGTTACATGGGTTTTTAAAATGTGTTTCAGTGTTTGGTTTTAATTTTTGACATTTCTTTTTCTTTTTCTTTTTGAATCTCCCATGTGATTGTTCTCTTGTGAGAACAGCTAAGATTTCCTTTATAGGAAGTGAATGTGGCTCCTGAGAGCTCCATTCACTCCTGGGCTGCCAGAGGGGAGGGGAGCAGTTTTTTTCCTGAAATTTAGGTATGTCTGTTTTTTTAAAAAACCCACTACAGGGACGGAGTGGGGCTGGAGAGGAGATAGCAAAATGGGGATGCTCTATTTGTCCACTTCCTATAATCTCCTTAGGCTGAGGCTGTACGGTAATTGCAGTAACCCTCCCTGCGGTCGGGTGTATTTTTTAGTAGAATGGTCTTACTCCAATAAAAAAATTCCCTAAAATTCCCCTCCCCCATGGATAGGCATACAAGGCCACATTTGTATTTTATGGACTCAGGGCCATCTTCACAGTTAGTCAGGACTGAAGAGGGGTGCAATCCATCAGTTAATATCCACCAGCTCAGCTTCAAAGAGTTTTGCATTTGGTGGAATCTTGGCATCCGGCTGCCCTTTCTTCCCATAAGCCCATTCCAGTTCGATTTCCAAGTGAGCTTTCTCTCCTTTGCTCATCGTCAGCAGGGCTTCATCCCAGCCATGGATCACATTCCCGACGCTGACTTTGAAGCTCAGACATTTTGAAGCCTTCTTTTTCTTGGAACTTGACTGAATACTGCTATCAAAGGTCCCGTCTACACGATTTAAATAATACATACGGTGTGCGGTAGTTTGCGCTTCGGTACAAACGGCCGTTTGGATGCACACGAATGCAAAAGAGGGGGCGCCGGTTTTCCACCCTGAAATACACACATGCGGCGTTCGGGAGGGAAAGTGGATCGCGAAGAGAAATCCGTACGCCGTTCGGATGGCTGACGGGTCTGTACAGTCCGTTCGCACACATACGAACAGGCAGGGTAATCTGATTGGCTGGCCAAGTAGAGGGGGCGGGGCTAGCACGGAGGGGAATTGGGAGTGGCCGCCATGTTGGTTTCCCGGCTAGCGAGCGTCCGGTAAGTCCGTGAATTTATATGTTTATTTATTTTTATTTTATATTGTAGATACGGAAAACCAACTGTCCGCAAACCAGGAACCTTTTTTTAAAAAAAAAAAGCGGCGGGAGATTTTAAACTGCCGCTTGGCTTGCTCGCTCCAGCCAGCTTCGGGAAGAGGGAGTCATACGAGTTTAGGGGGGTTAAAAATCGTATAGCCGGTTCATATGCATACGAACAACAGACTGTTCGTATTTTTTGCCCCCCATACGGATTTTTTTATGATCGTATAGCCACACCCAAAGACTATTCCATCTTCAAGCATCCCTGTTTACCAGCACTAAACAGTGTCACCATTTTTCAGAAAGTTGATTTTATCTCCCTTTTTCAGAGCTGACTTGGTGTATTTTGGAGGACCCCCACTGACAGCTTCCTTGTGTTTTGCCTCTTTTAGCTTGCTGTCATCAAGCTTGACATTTTTTACCTGTTCTGCCACCTCCAATGGGCTCCCGGTACTCTTAAAGCTCTTTGTTTCAAAGAGCTGGTTATAGGCTGTGATTAACTGTTAAGTACATATGTAGTTTTAACTGTTTTAATTTATTAGATTGTTTAATATGGGTGGCATCATATTTGGTAATTAAGACATCATAAACCCTGTTTACAACACTGTAATTTACATATTCACTTTTAGTCTTTCCACCAGTGCAATGACCAAAAGTGCCACCAAAGCCTACCTTAGCAACCAGGCAGCCACACCAACATAGGGATTTCCAAGGTAATGGGGAGCAGGATGGAGAGTGAAGAAACATCCAGCCCTCTCCCATCAGCATGAAACAGCTGCCTGTTGAAAAGTGCCTCACTGCTATAGGAGAGGGCTGGATGCATCTTCACTCACAGCCCTGCTCTCCAGCACCTTGAAAATCCCTATGCTGCTGGGGCTGTCTGGATTCTAAGGTAGATTGTTGCTGGGGGTTGCGGGAGGTCATAGCTACAATGATGGAGCTCTGTTGTTGTAACTGTCTCCCAATGCAGGATCTTGTCCTATAATTTTAGACCATTTCTTTCCAATGCTCTACAATCATTACATCACTCTTTATTTTTAGCCACTGATAGGGAACACTAGTCAATCCTTCAATGCGAAGAACCGTCCTGGTGTGAAAAGGGTAAATGTTTCTGCTTTTTTGTTTTCTGCTTGGAAAGAAGGCTTTGAATGAGCCTGTAACATCTATATACAGTTGTCCCTCTGTATGCACAGATTTAGTATCCATGGATTTAAGTATTCACAGCTTGAAAATATTATTTAAAAAATAATAATCCAAAAAAGCAAACTTTGATTTTGCCATCTTATATAAAGGACACCATTTTGCTGTGCCATTGCATATAATGGGACTTGAATATTCATGGATGTGGATATCCACAGGGGGTCCTGGAACCAAACCCCAGTGAATATGAAGGGACAACTGTGTGTGTGTGTATGTATGTATATATATATATATATATATATATAACCTCTTGAGTATGTTGCCTTTCCCTGTGTGCTGATTGGCTGCTTAGGAAACATATCCAACCAACCCCCTCACTCCCTCAGCCAATCACCACCCACATGCAAATTCTCTCTCCACCTCACAATCCACTCCTGCCACTCAATCTGCATCTACACCTCCAGCCTCAAAAGGGCACCTTCCTCCTCTCATTCTGTCAGCCGTATGTAAAACGATGCAATATTTTTTTTCCTAAAATAATAGCATGTAGCTGAACCATCTGAAAAACCACATGTAAAACACTGAAAATTTCCCCTCTCAGTAATAGCGTGTAGCTGAACTGTGAACCTTTCAAATCTACTGTAATGGTGTATGTTACAATGGGTACAGCTAATTTTATATACATTCCTACCTGAGCTGGTTCAACTGCACCCCTTTGCCATCCTCTGGGAAGAGGGGATAACTCAGCCAGAAACATGGCCCTCATTCTGTGTTCTGTAAAAATGAAAAGGATGATGATTTCATACAAAATACCGCCACCACCAATAATAATAACAAAACTCCTCAAATATTCAATATTACATTGAGTCCCTGAGGTGAAAAGCATGATGGAGGATTGTTCACAAAACAGAAAGCTCCCGAGGATGTCCAAGCTACTGTAAAATTAATAGGTATCTTTGGATAGTAGTGTCCATAACTAAATAGATTCTACTTGAATATATAATACATTCCTAGATTCCTTTCAAAAAGTGGAATAGGTTTCAATTTACAAATGGGAGCTCCAAAATAAAAGATACCTGCACAGCCCACATTATTACATGACAATTGCAGGCATACCTCTGTTAACAAGTTCCTGAAAAATAAGTTCCTTTTACACCTGCCCAGCCTCTTCTTTTATATCCTGGTCCTCTACCTAGCTGGATGTTTTTTTTAGCAGCAGCATCATAGGAAGGATGGTGAAAGAGGACTGAACAAAAAGACTTTCAGTCAGGCTGCAGGAGGGTGTCTGCAATAATCAATGCAATAAAGTTTGAGCTGAGAAAGAATAAGATTCTGCTCTAGCCAATCCTACTATAGTTTTGTGTGTTTAGTGTACAACACGCAAGCTAAACAGCAGCTGCCTCTAGAATCCCTTACTGAGCATGTGTGAACAGCAAAACAGAAAGAAAAGAATCATAGAGTTGGAAGAGACCTCAAGGGCCATCCAGTCCAACCCCTGCCCTGCAGGAACAACAAAGCATTCCTGACAGATGGCCATCCAGCCTCTGTTTAAAAACCTCCAAAGAAGGAGACTCCATCACACTACAAGGCAGTGTATTCCCCCAGCATACTAAAAAAAAGCATAGACCTGTATATTTGGCCACCAAAACAGAAATAAGAAAAGTAGAAGCTGGTGGCTGCCCTATGCCATTTTTAATAGGACTTAAAAGCCTTGCCACACATTTGCAGTCTCACTCAGTCTTGCAAAGCTTGCAGTCTCTGTTAAAAATAGCATAGGGCAGCAGCGGAGGCGGCAGCAAATAACATGCGAATAATCAAATCCGCAAGTTAAACCCGCAAATGTGGAGGGTCAACTGTATCGTGTCACAGAGCTCCTAGGTCATTACAGTACATTTCAGGAGTGACCCAAGCTCTCCTGTTGCCTGATCAATAACTGAAACACTGCCCACCCCACATACTGCATGACTGCACATCCCATGCTCAGTGACACCCCATACACTTAAGGAGAAAGGAGTTATAGTAGGACCCCCATATCCACTGATTCATTATACACTGATTCAAATTATCCACAGGACACAAAACAGTACAGAGTCTTCTTAGAAAATGTGTCCTCTCTAGCTATTTTCTAGGTCCTCCAAGGCAACTTTATGGTATTTTAAACCAGAAGTGCCGTTATTTTCAATGGCGTTCGCTATTATTCACGGTTTTCGGTATTCACGGGGACCCCCAGAACCAATCCCCAGTGGATATGGAGGTCCTACTGTAGATGTGTATGGCTGGTTATTTCCATAGCGCCTGCCTCTGAAGGCTCCTCAGGCTATGGGGAGTAGCAAAGCTGCCATTTTCAGTGCTCCACCACCTGAGGTTGACCCTTCAACCTCCTACTTAAATGGTTTACTTGCGGACAAGAAAATCAGAACTGCCTGTCTGGAAGGAATCAAAACCCAGCATCATTCACCACCATTTCGTTTCAAATACTGACCAGCCAGATGCTTCTGAAAGCTCATGAGCAAGGCTTGCTACAGATGGGTTTCTTCTCTTGTTCCTTCTTGGCATCAGGTACTCGGAAGTACAATGTCTCTGAATGTGGACACCCCATGTAGGTACCATACTACCTGTCAATATACAACTTTTCACCCTCCCCAATAAATTTGCTAAATCATGGGCTTGTTTATATGGCGAAAATACTCCTCAAGTATTCAAGGAGCATATCTTTTCCCCCAATACATCATTTTACTGTATTCAGAAGGGAGGGGCAAAAACTCCAAATACTCTGTGGGAAAAGCCTTCACAGCTTTTCCTGTATTTTTTTTTAAAACTCTGAAGGAAATGAGCATTCCTGGTTGGGACAACCGATTCGCTTTGCTGTGCATTCCTGATAAGAGTGGTATTTCATACCTTCCAACTGTCCCGATTTTGCCGAGACAGTCCTCATTATTCCTCTGTTGTTCTGCTTTTTTGGCTGCTTTTAAAATGCCCAGTTTCTTTCTCATCCTTTCACTTTCACCGTTTGTCCTCAGCTTACTTCAATTATTGTAGACTGAGTTCAAAGTACAAAAGTAGTATGTTCTCAATTAATTCAATCAGAGGACGGGAGAGGAGGTGGAGTTTTGCTCTTCCCAGTAGGCTCAGGCAAAAGCAAACCGCTGCAGCCTCTCCTAGATCGTGTGTTCTGCTGCCACCTTGACCACACTCTGATGGTTGTTTGGACACACGTCCCAGTTTTCATCTGTGAAATATTGGAGGGTATGCTACTTGAAACAGATTTGTGAGCTTTGGGCATGCCCAATGCTGAACACTCAATCCAAATCTCTGCTTCCCCTTACTCAAGTTAGCTCAGAGGTTTGTTAGCGGAGGGGAAATGAAAATGTGCAAGGAAGATCAGGGTTTGTTTTTTATACACAGGAACAAACATTAAGGTTGAAGAGAACTTTGCTGACCCTGCAATTAAAATTCTACTAGAAGTCATTCCCCATATCCACAGAGGATACGTTCCTAGACTTAACGTTGATAAGTGAAACAACGGATAATAGCAAACCCTATTAAAATAAAGGACTTCCGGCACAAACATACCACAGAGTTGCATTGGAGGACATAGCGATTCTTAGAGAAGACACCTCTCTAGGCATTTTTCAGTATGACTCTATGGTATGTGTTCCCATTTTTTTCCAGCTGTGGATAATTGAAACCACAGATATTGGTTCTGCGGATACAGGGAGTGACCTGTACTGGATACTCTGGAGCAATTTTTAATAGCAAAACTGTCTATTCTTTGAGTGGTAAACTATACGCCACCTGCAGCCATTAACTTTCGGCTGTATAAAAGAGAGCAGCTTCCATGGGAAGATGTTTCAATTTAAGTGATGAGAGAGAGAGGAGCTGTTCTACCCTTTCATGCCCAATCTCCACACTCCCAAACTACTTAGCATGGGGGAAGGAGCAATTACAGTAATTTTTGTTTGCTTGTTTAAGGGTAAAGCTCCCTTCAGGATAGTTTCCAAAATAAAACGCTGAACAACAAACACAAAATAACCAATAATAGGTTCTGATAATAATGAAATAAGTGCCCCATCCAAGAAACATAATCTATATAAAATATATAACAATATAACACTAATATAATATAATATAATAGCCAGGACAGTGTGTTGGTTTGAATGTGCATTAGGACCCTGGGAAACCAGGTTCAAATCGACACTCAGCAATGGAAATCCACTGGTGACCTTGAGCCAGTCACACTCTCTCAACCTCAGAGGAAGGACACAGTGGTAAATCTCAGAATAAATCTTGCCAAGAAAACTTTATGGAAAGGTCAGCATAAGTCAGGGTTTTCTTGAAGGTATGTACCGTATATTCCGGCGTATAAGACGACTTTTGAGCACTCAAAAGTGCCCTCCAAAATCGACAGTCGTCTTATACGCCGGATACACTTTGCTTCACCTGCCTGCCTATCTCCTGCCTCTTCGCAAACGGAGCGAAGAGGCAGGAGATCGGGCAGGGGGTGAAGCAAAGTGCTCCTCCCTGCCACCCGCCCACCCGCCGCGCTTCCACCCCCCCTCCCGAAAGTCGCAGAACGGCGGCTTTGGGGGGGTGGCTAGGAAGCCCCCTCCTCCCTTCCCCCCGCCCACTCCCCGTGCATCCACCTCCCTCCCTGAAAGCAGCGGAACCGCGGCTTTCAGGGAGGGGGGGTGGCGGAGAAGCCCCTTCCTCCCTTCCCCCCGCCCACCCCCTGCGCATCCACCCCCCTCCCTGAAAGCAGCGGAATCGCTTTGGAGAGGGGGGGTGGCTGCCAAGCCCCCTCCCCCCAGCCACCCTCCGCCCAGCCTCCCCCCTTCCCCAAAGCCCCGTTTGGCCGCACAGCCTGCGGATCCCCCTCCTGCGCTCCCTCCTGCAGGAGGGGCATGCGGAGGCTGCGCGGCCAAACCGCGATTCGCCCTGGAAGGTGGGGAGAAGGGGCGAACGTGCCCCGTTTGGCCGCACAGCCTCTGGATCCCCCTCCTGCGCTCCCTCCTGGAAGGGAGCGCAGGAGGGGCATGCAGAGGCTGCGCGGCCAAACCGTGATTCGCCCCTTCTCCCCACCTTCCTGGAAGGTGGGGAGAAGGGGCGAACGTGCCCCTTTTGGGCGCACAGCCTCCGCATCCTCCTCCTGCGCTCCCTCCTGGAAGGGAGCGCAGGAGGGGCATGCGGGGGCTATGCGTTGGAAGAGGGGGGTCGTCTTATAGGGCGAATATATCACAAACTCTGCATTTTACCTTAAAAACTGGGGGGGTCGTCTTATACGCCGGGTCGTCTTATACGCCGGAATATACGGTAGCAACAACATAAGACATAAACAAAACGGTATACAACAAAACAAAGGAAGAAATGCAGCCATGTGAGCCATGAGCAAATTTAAAAATCAGGGTGAGATTATAATCTTTATGTAACGGGTCAGCATAAGAGGGGCGCTCCAACAAAGCGATACAAGGACTCCCTGAAGCAACATCTCAGGCTCGGCCAAATTGAGCACCAACAACGGTCCGCCCTGGCCTCACATCAGGAGGCATGGAGACGCACTATCCACAATGCTGCAGCCTTATTTGAGAATTCACGCCAAACAAGTCTGGAAGAGAAACGACAACGCAAAAAGAATCACAACCCGGAAATATCACCCAAGGAAACCTTCTGCTGTGCTTTCTGCAACCAGACTTGTTTATCTCGGATTGGCCTTTTTAGTCATCAGCGCACTTGCAGAAAGTGCGGGATGAGTCCTTCCTGAATCTTCATTTGCGAAGAAAAGCCAGAGAGAGAGAGAGAATTTAAAGGGTGCGGGGAGCATCTCAGTTTTTTAATCTTCTGGATATTTTGGACTTCAATCACCAAAATTGCTGAAGTTTAGCCAACCTGATTGGGGCTTCTGGCAGTGGAAGTCCAAAATATTTGTAAGATCAAAGTCTGAGAAACACTGCTCTTGGATTCTTCATCAGGCTGCCCAGTTCCAAAATGGCCTGCCTGATTAAGAGTCCTGGGGACCTCAAAAGCATGCCCTTCTCAATAATATTTTGGTACAGGTTGAGTCTCCCTTATCCAAAATGCTTGGGACCAGAGGTATTTGGGATTTTGAAATATTTCAGATTTTGGAATACTTGCATATAAATAATGAGATATCTTAGAGATGGGACCCGTCTAAACAAGAAATTCATTTATGTTTCATATACCTGTAAACCTTCTACACATAGCCTGAGGGTAATTTTATACACAACATTTTAAACAAAGTTTGTGTACACTGATCTACCAGAAAGCAAAGGTGTCACTATCTCAGCCACTCACATGGACAATTTTGGATTTTGGAATATTTTGGAATTCTGGATAAAAGAGACTTAACCTGTAATACAATAAAAGTATTGTGTGTGTTTATGTGCCTTCAAGTCACCTGTGCACTTATGGCAACCCATGAATTTCATAGGGTTTTCTTAGGCAAGGAATCCTCACAGGTGGCTTGAAAAGAAGAAGAAGGATCCCGACAGCTATCTAGCTGTTGGGACTTGTAGTCTTCCTCCTCTCCTGCAAAACCCAACACAAGGGATTCTGGGAGCAGTAGTCCTCCATCTCCTCCCACCTCTCTCCTTCCTCTTGACTTCACTGTAATGTTCCATAAATATGATCTACACCTTTTCAAACCTGGAGTGAAAAGCTGAGAGAAACACAGCAATGGCAAAAAGTTCAGCTCTTCTCCTTCAAGCACTTTTCCTCTACTAAGTACTACTTGCAGCATTGCAGTTGTTCATTTTTAAGATATCAGATACATAGGATGGAGGACCATCGCCTCCCAAAAATAGTACTCTACAGTGAACTCGCCATGGTTCAGCATAAGAGGGGCGCTCCAAAAAAGCAATACAAGGACTCCCTGAAACAACATCTCAGGCTCGGCCAAATTGAGCACCAACAATGGTCCGCCCTGGCCTCACATCAGGAGGCATGGAGACGCACTATCCACAATGCTGCAGCCTTATTTGAGAACTCACGCCGAACAAGTCTTGAAGAGAAACGACAATGCAGAAAGAATCACAACCCGGAAACATCAGCCAAGGAGACCTTCTGCTGTGCTTTCTGCAACCAGACTTGTTTATCTCGGATTGGCCTTTTTAGTCATCAGCGCACTTGCAGAAAGTGCAGGATGAGTCCTTCCTGAATCTTCTTTTGTGAAGAAAAGCCAGAGAGAGAGAGAGAGAGAGAGAGGGAGGGAGATTAATAGTGGCTAAAACGAATAATAACTGCCTGGACTCCAGCCTAAACACGAGTATTTGATTTCTACCACTAGACATTAAGTTTGACCCAAAGGATAAATATCGGATTTCTAGGATTTTCTATACCGCTGTTCAGGTGGACCCCCCCCCAAGCAATTTCCATGAACAACTCTCAACCCATTGTCTCTTGGGAATGCTTATGACATTTTATAATGAAACAAGGTTCCAAAAAAGAAGTCACCCTCTGTCAGTGTGCCATTCCACCCACTTCTTTCTAAAAAGATGATCAATAACAAATAAGCAGGACAGATGCTTCAGCCAGTCTCCAATCCAGGGTTTCTCAAAACCAGGGTTCCCTGGAACTTTAGGGTTCCATAAGAGGTTATTAGGGGTTTCCGTGAGATACTGAGATTGAAAATACAAATACACCTTTTTTGTTTGTTTGTTTGTTTGTTTGAGCTGTAGATATAACCATTTTTAGACAGGAGTTTCCTGAGACCTGTTTCAAGGGTTCCACCAGGGTCAAAAAACAAGGTTGAGGAAAGGCTGCTCTAATCTTTGTGCCTGATGAAGAGTCCTGGAGAACTCAAAAGCTTGCATACTCCCTTTGCATTTTATTTTTTGTTTTCCCAGAGGGATTTTTTTGTTCTTGTTTTTGTTTTTGCTCATGTACAAAATTTGACATTTTTGTTTGTTTGTTTGCTTGGCTCTTTTATGGGGGAAAAAGGCTCATCTATTCAGCTACTTTTTCAAAAAGAAAAGATCCCTTTCTTGCATCTGGCTCTGCAGATTGTCTTTTTGTGGTTTTTTTCTCATCGCCTACCCACCCTTGGGGGAAAAAAGAGGGCGGCTGAAAGGGAACAAAGAGAAAGCCAAAGGACTGCCCTTCCCTCCCTCCCTCCCTCCCTCCCCTTCAGGCTTCAGCATCAGCCAAGCCAGGCAGAGGTGGCATCCCCTAAGGAGGAGGGCAGCCCCCTCCCTCCCAAGCCGGATAAACAAGGCAGACTCCATCCCTCACCCGCCTTGGCAAAATGCGCAGATCCTCCTCCAAGAAGATGCTGCTGCTTCCCCCGCGGCTGCACCTCCTCAACGTGGCCCCCGCGCCCAGCAGGCATCTCCATCCCACTCGGCCAGATTTCTGGCGAAGAAGGAGCCCCAGAGCCATCTAGCTGTTGGGACTTGTAGTCTTCCTCCTCTCCTGCAAAAAAAAACACCAACACAAGGGATTCTGGGAGCGGTAGTCCTCCACCTCCTCCCACCTCTCCCTTTCCCTTTCTCCCCTATCCCATCGCCCTGCTTGCAGTTCCAGGCAAAGCCATTGATAAGAGGATTTTTTTTTTGAAAGTCTGTGACAGTTTGCCACTTAAAAAGCAAACCCATTTGGGACTTCAGCTCTCCTACCAGCTTCCTCCAAGGCCACAATCTAGAACTGGCAGGGTTTGTTACAGATGCTGTATAAAGATATACAGATTCTGCATATATTTATATATTGTATATAGATAGAATGATAGAATTGTAGAGTTGGAAGAGACCACAAGGGCCATCCAGTCCAACCCCCTGCCGTGCAGGAATACACAATCAAAGTGTCCCTTTTGCTACTGCCTCCTCTGAAATATAGCCTACAGCATGTGGGATTTGTTGGCAGTCTCCCATCCAAGTCCTAACAGGGGTTGACCATGCTTAGTTTACAAGATCAGATGGGATCTGGTGTCTTGAGGGTATTTAGCCCTTACTGTGCATTACCTATTTGCTTTTTTTAGTCATGTGATGGGACACCAAGCTACTCCTGTCCATCTTGGAAAATCTGCTGTGTATTGGCTACATACTTTCCAGGGCCAGTTTCACCACCAAAAGACCAGAAGCCACTTTTGCTTGAAATAGAATAAACATAAAATACAGGTGTAACTCTCAAGATACTGGATCCTATAACCCCAAACACTGGAGGTTGGTACAGCAGCTGTCCACCCACAACCATTCTCTCAGCCTCCCAAAAAAAATTTCCTCACAGCCCTTCCAGAGTCTAGTATTTACAGCATGAAGCAGAAGTTGCGTGTTGCTAGTACATAATATATATTTATTACAATATATAATATATATTGTTTATATAATATATAATAAATATATAAGCATCTGTATATATTTATACATATATAAGTGATACAAGGATTCCCTGAAACAACATCTCAGGCTCAGCCAAATTGATCACCAACAATGGTCCACCCTGGCCTCACATCGGGAGGCATGGAGACGCACTATCCACAATGCTGCAGCCTTATTTGAGAACTTACACCGAACAAGTCTTGAAGGGAAACGACAACGCAGAAAGAATCACAACCCAGAAACATCACCCAAGGAGACCTTCTGCTGTGCTTTCTGCAGCTGGACTTGTTTATCTCGGATTGACCTTTTTAGTCATCAGTGCGCTTGCAGAAAGCACGGGATGAGTCCTTCCTGAATCTTTGTTTGCGAAGAAAAGCCAGAGAGAGATAAATATATTCATTTTTGGGTTCATAGAATCATAGACTTGGAAGAGACCACAAAGGCCATCTAGTCCAGCCCCCTGCCCTGCAGGAACACACAATCAAAGCATGCCTGACCAATGGCCATCCAGCCTCTGTTTCAAAACCTCCCCAAGAGGAGACAAGTCATGCCAGACTAATCTGATCTCTTTTTTTTTATAAAATCACCAGCTTGGTAGATGAAGGGAACACTGTGGATATCACATACCTTGATTTCAATAAGGCCTTTGACAAAGTTCCCCATGACATTCTTGCAAACAAGCTTGCAAAATGTGGGCTATACAAGTTAACTGTCCAATGGATTTGTAATTGGTTGAGCGGCTGAACCCAAAGGGTGCTCAGCAGTGGCTTCTCTTTGTCTTGGAAAGATGTGACCAGTGGGGTGCCACAGGGTTCTGTCCTGGGCCCAGTGCTATTCAACATCTTTATCAATGACTTGGATGAGGGAATTAGGGGCATATTTATCAATTTTGCAGATGACACCAAATTAGGAGGAGTAGCTAATACCCTAGAGGACAGGATCAACATTCAAAATGACCTGGCTAGACTGGTGAGCTGGGCCAAAGCTAATAAGATGAAATTCAATATGGAGAAATGTAAGGTATTGCACTTAGGGTGGAAAAACGAAAGGTATAGATACAGGATGGGGGAGACTATGTGTGAAAGGGATCTAGGAGTCCTAGTAGATCACAAGTTGAACATGAGTCAACAGTGTGATGTGGCAGCTAAAAAGGCCAATGCAATTTTGCGCTGCATCAATAGAAGTATAGTGTCTAGATCGAGGGAAGTAATAGTACCACTCTATTCTGCCTTGGTCAGGCCTCACCTAGAATACTGGGCCAGTTCTGGGCACCACAATTCAAAAAGGATATTGATAAATTGGAGCACGTCCAGAGGAGGGTGACTAAAATGGTGAAAGGTCTGGAAACCATGCCTTATGAGGAGAGACTTAGGGAGCTGGGTATGTTTAGCCTGGAAAAAAGTCAGTTAATGGGTGATATGATACCCCTGTTTAAGTATTTGGAGGGGTGTCACATTGAGGATGGAGCAAGCTTGTTTTCTGCTGCTCCAGAGACTAGAACATGGAGCAATGGATGCAAGCTTCATGAACAGAGATTCCACCTCAACATTAGGAGGAACTTTCTGACAGTAAGAGCTGTTCGGCAGTGGAACACACTCCCTCTGAGCGTGGTGGGGTCTCCTTCCTTGGAGGTCTTTAAACAGAGGCTGGATGGCCATCTTTCGGGGATGTTTTGATTGTGTATTCCTGCATGGCAGGGGGTTGGACTGGATGGTCCTTGTGGTCTCTTCCAACTCTACAGTTCTATGATTTTATGAGACTCTGATCTTTTATGATCACACTCTGAGGCAGTGCATTCCACTTTTTATTTCATATTGCAGATTAAGACCTTTCAGCTTCTAGGTGCCACTTTGAAGTCCCCATCACTTTGTGCAGACAGTGTTCAGTATCCCAGGTAGCAAATATTACTCCATGAGAATTATCAGCAGCACACATACTTCTCTAATTCCTCCTTCCTCAGCTTGTTCTCCTCTACAATTCACCCTGGCAATCAGGCTTATTGCAAGAAATTGTTGTGATGAGGGAGCCAAGGAGGACTTAGAATCATAAAACCATAGAGTTCTGATTTGGTAATTTCTTTCAAATTTCATTTCATCATTTCAAAGACAGAGATCATAGAATCATAAAATCACAGCTGGAAGAGGGCCATCTACTCCAACCCCCTGCGATGTAGGAATAGCCACCCAAAGCACTCGCAACAGATGGCCAACCAACCTCTGTTTAAAAACTTCCAAAGAAGGAGACTCCACCACACTCCGAGGCAGCGTATTCTATTGCTGAACAGCTCTTACTGTCACAGAAAGTTCTTCCTAAAGTTTAGATGGAATCTCTTTTCCTGTAGTCTGAGTCCATTGCTCTGTGTCCTAGTCTCTGGAGCAGCAGAAAACAAGCTTGCTCCCTTTTCAATATGACATCCCTTCAAGTATATAAACATGGTTATCATGTCCCTTCTTAACCTTCTCTTCTCCAGGCTAAACATACCCAGCTCCCTAAGCCACTCCTCATAGGCCATGGCTTCCAGCCCTCCCACCATTTTGATCACCCTCCTTTGGACACGTTCCAGCTTTTCAATATCCTTCTTGAGTTGTGATGCCCACAACTGGACACAGTATTCCAGGTGAGGTCTGACCAGAGCAGAATAGAATGGCGCTATTACTTCCCTTGTTGCCCACACAAAAGCAGCTCTACAGTGCCTAACATCCTGCTTCGCAACAGCTGCAGAGCTGTTTGAGCTGGAAGTCAGCCTGAAGAAAACAGAAGTTCTTTAACAGCCTGCACCACAGGACAAAAGCCATCATCCCCACATTGCCGTTGGCAAATCTGTGCTTAAGTCCATTCAGCAGTTCACCTACCTGGGAAGCATCATCTCCTCAGATGGCAAGATTGACAAAAAGATTGATCACAGATTAGCAAAGGCATATAGCGCATTTGGAAGACCTTACAAAAGAGTCTGGAGTAATAAACATCAGGCGAAGCACAAAAATCAGTGTGTATAGAGCCATTATACTCTCTATTTTCCTTTATGGGTCTGAAACATAGGTCACCTATCGCCATCGCTTATGACTCCTCGAACGCTTTCATCAGCACTGTATACGCACAATCCTAAATATACACTGGACTGACTATGTGACGAATGTTGCTGTCCTTGACCAAGCAGGGATCACCAGCATTGCGGCCATGATACTGAGAACACACTGAGCTGGGCAGGGCACATTTCTAGGATGGAGGACCATCGCCTCCCAAAAATAGTACTCTATGGTGAACTCGCCATGGGTCAGCATAAGAGGGGCGCTCCAAAAAAGCAATACAAGGACTCCCTGAAACAACATCTCAGGCTCGGCCAAATTGAGCACCAGCAATGGTCCGCTGTGGCCTCACATCGGGAGGCATGGAGACGCACAATCGACAATGCTGCAGCCTTATTTGAGAACTCACGCCGAACAAGTCTTGAAGAGAAACGACAACGCAGAAAGAATCACAACCCAAAAACATCACCCAAGGAGACCTTCTGCTGTGTTTTCTGCAACCAGACTTGTTTATCTCAGATTGGCCCTTTTAGTCATCAGCGCGCTTGCAGAAAGCGCTGGGTGAGTCCTTCCTGAATCTTCGTTTGTGCAGAAAAGCCAGAGATTACTTCCCCCGAGCTAAACACTATACTCCTATTGATGCAGCCTAGAATCACATTGGCTTTTTTAGTTGCCAGACTGAAAACTGGAGACAGTTCCTGTGTAACTTTAATGGTTATGAAGAAGGAATTTCAGTAGGTACTGCTTATTACCTGGTTGCCTGACAAGCAATAGCTGCTGAAATTCCCTCTCCTGTAAAACCACTAAAGGTATAGGGGTTCTCTTGTTTTCAGTCTGGCCCTGAAAACAGGTTGGAATGAATCATATTATACCCTGTATGCTTTTTAAAGGCACATATGAGCCAATTCAGAGCCACCACGGCACAGTGGTTTGAGCATTGAGTTGTGACTCTGGAGACCATGGTTCAAATCCATACATGGATCATGGAAACCACTGGATGATCATATCACACTCTCTCAACCTCAAAGGAAGACAAATCCCTTCTTGACAATTCTTGTCAGGGAAACGCCATGATAGGGTCACCATAAGCCAGAAACAACTTGAAGGCACACAGTGAGCATTATATGTATTTCCTTTAATTTAAGTACAGTATATCCTTATGGCTGTTTGGAAGAAATCAGCATGATGGGTATTTTGTCTCATTCTAGTGCTATCCTTTGTTGGACTGTGGCAAGCCTGTATCACTTGTATCCAACTAAGTTGGAGGGAACAGCAAAACTATAGCACCATTTGGACATTTAAATGCCCCCTCCCATCCCCTTTTCAGATCTTACTGTATTTGAAAAAAAGAAATCCCAGGGTAGTCCTATTCTTTATGGAGATATGAGGGAAAATAATAATGAAGTGTTCCATAATTTAAGCAACACCCTTCTTTGTGTAGAAGTTTCATAACCAAATTATAAGCTCTTGCTTAATAAAAGAAACAAAGACACACATGCTTTAGTCTGAGTAATGTGAATCAATATATAAATGCACCCTCTACCTACCAAACTCGTGAAGGATTTGAATTACTGCTTTATTTGGGGTGGGGTGGGAGAGAAAGAACTTTTAATTTAAAAGTGCCCTATGTGGCTCATGCCAGTAAACAGCTTGTCCATGAGGTATCCCCTCCTCTTATTTATGTGTGTGGTACCACAGAAGTACTGAAAAAGCACTAGATGTTGAATCCAGCTTTTAGTTAATCTCTTTTTTTCATTTAAAGAAGAAAAATGTGCATGCAACGCCAGCAGCCATGTCATTACCCATGTAAAGGAGAATTAAATACATTAAATCTGTTGTTTGCATGTGGCTTTCCTAACTGCAAATTACCTGGTGCAGAGTATTACTTTTCTAAAGTAAAGAGTATGTACAGAACAGCCTGATACATATTTTTAAGAAGAAATACAAAAGCACTCCGTTATATAATAAAGCACCCTAAAGCTCCAACAGATATGCCCAGATCACAACTTCAAAGGGTACCTCCTACTTACATGCCACTTTAATTGCAGCAGTGGGTTCCTGTCAGCTGTTCAAAAATCAAGCAAAAAAACATGGTCTTCCTCCTGATCATTTGCAACCTTCAGCTCCACTTCATCTTCCCAGCCCTTGGAATAATATAATCTTTTACACTACTGCACCATGTAATACAGTATATGCAATTGGATGTTTAGGAAATTCCTAGATGCTCACATGACATATACAATTTCCCCCTTCCCACTCCTTATCCAGATCTTACAATTTTGTAAGACTACAAGTCCTAGAATCCTCAAGCTGGCAAGAGGATTCTAGGAGTTGTGTGCGTGAGTATGCCTTCAAGTCACCTGTTGACATATAACCCCATGACTTTCATAGGACTACTCAAGAGGTGGTTTTGCCAGTTCCTTCCTCTGAAATAGAGCTATAGCCCCAGTAATTTCCCCAAACTCTGTCCTTCCTTGCCCTCAAGAATGCTCCCCTTGAGTAACTACTACTTTTTTCATGAACTATTTCAATTTCTTCTGCTGCACAGCTAATTTTCAAATTACAGAGCATGCCTGTAGCTTCAAATTTGAATTATGATCAGCTATTAAGGAGTGAGAACTAGCATGGTGTAGTGGTTTGAATGTTAGGCTTACAACTCTGGAGGCCAGGGTTTGAATCCATGCTTGGCCATGGAAGCCCGCTGGATGACCCTGGGAAAGTCATGCTTCCTCAGCCTTAGAGGAAGGCAAAATGCAAACCTCCCCTGAATAAATCTTGCCAAAAAACCCTCCTGATAGGTTCACCTTAGGGTTGCCATAAGTTGGAAATGACTTGAAGGCACACAACAACAATTAAGCACAGAAACAGAATTGGTTTAATATGTTCTTTTGGTCAGTGGGGTATTTTTAAACTAAAATGTTCAGTCTTAAACAAAATCCATTCTCTTTGGCTTATATTGTGCATGCTATTGCATTTCTATTAATGCTAACTCAGCAGCAATTGTTGGTAACAAGATGCAATTTTTTTTAGCAGTTCACAACTCTCTAGTTGGACAGAAGTGTTTGCTATATTATAGTTGTGCATCAGAAACAGTGAGACAGAAAGGTCAGGATCACACATTAAATTTATTTGTCATTATTTACTTTTAAAAAATACAATTGAGGAAAAACAAAACACAAGGAGAACCCAAAGGGGCAGGTCTAAGTGCCATCAGAACAAATGGGACGGGGGGTACATATGTATGTGCCCACATTCACACTCCCTCTGCTTTGCAGAAGAGAAAGTTCTCTTTCACACATTCAGTTCTCTCTCTCACACACACCCCTACACAATTGCAGTCAGCAGGATAGGACACACCATCACTCTTTCCCTTTGTTTGCTCCAACACACAGCTTTCTTTGCAAGGACCTCCATGGGGCAGTAGAAACAGGCAGAAAGTCTCTTTTAGGACAGCACTGGAGCTTCAAGATCCGGCTATGGAGAAAGGCAGCAGCAGCAGGAGACAATCCACACTGA
Organism: Gambelia wislizenii; assembly: GCA_030847615.1. Taxonomy (NCBI): domain Eukaryota; kingdom Metazoa; phylum Chordata; class Lepidosauria; order Squamata; family Crotaphytidae; genus Gambelia; species Gambelia wislizenii. The sequence continues at coordinate 36,390,684 of JAUMIR010000002.1, forward strand.
CCCCATCCTGGAGGCAGCAGCTGAAATCGGATCAGGTGCTTTGCAAGAAAAATGGTGATGCAGAAGGGGAGAAGAAATGTCCTTAAGGAGATAGGCGCAGCCATCCCACATCATGGGCGCTAGTAAGCAGAAGTGGTCTGTCCGTCCCTCATACGGGTTAGGCTACAGCTGAAGGTGTGCTGTGTGTTTGCCATCTTGTCCATTTCCCTTGTGGGAGGAGCACTGTTCCCTGGACTGTGTGCGTACCATCCCAATGCTAATGGGAGTTTTTAAAATCCTCCCGGCAGAGTCAGGTTAACCCCCTCCATGCTCTCCAAGGTAAAGGGTGCGATGGGGGTGGCGCCTGGCAGAGGACAAGGTGGAACGATGGGACCGCAAAGCTGTGCGGGTCGCTCTGCCAGAAAAGGACTGAGGGGACGGTTGGGTGTGGTTGTCAGGGGCAGCCTCCTGGCGTCGCAGAAAGGGAGGCACTGTGGAGCTCTTGATGTGGATGACGCGGGTGTCCATCACCTCACAGTCTATTTGCATCATCACCTCATAGCCCAGGGAGGAATTGTACAGGCTCTCTAGGGGGAGGAGAAAAACAAAACAAAAGAGTGAAGTGCAGTTGCCTCTGGAGTGAAAGAGGGAGTCTACAGTCACATTCTCTTGGTATTACCCACAAACCCATTTTTGCTTTACCATTGAGGGCCATGGCTGGCATCACCAGTGACATTTTGGGGCGAGAGGTTTTGTTGTGGCTGATGGCGGGCAGCAGTAAGTGGTCCTAAGATTAAGAGAGAAAGCAAAATCCATAATCACTACCAATACAGGATGTCATCAGTGTACATGGTACTTTATAGGTTAAGCTGCCATTCCCTGAACAGGTACACCCTACAGATCTGATGGACTACTATTTTGAGGTGGGATGAGGCTGAGGGTGTCTAGACTGATGAAAAGACAGGTCCTTGCCATAAAAGGCTTCCATTTTAAAATTGAATACATGGAAAGCAACAGACAATGATGGGAGGGAAACAGATGGTAAGTTTAGTTTGACTCCATATACTTACATTTAGTTAGGTTTCTGGAGGGGATGAGGACAAAGGGGGAGCACTAAAAGCTATATGGACAACAGGCCTAAGTATTTGTTTCTCCTCCTGTCCAGGCACCCTGAGAGAATTGAACCCTCAACAGAGAAATTGCCTTATGCACACCAGACCTCCCCAGTGGCTTTTGAAGTTCTCCATTCCACCTTATTGGCTATGTCTGCCAGGACTTCTGCTCGGATTATTCCATCCATCAGGAAATCACGCAGGCCCAGGATTGCAAGAAAATAGGCCAGCTTTGACAGGAAGGCCAGCAACCATCACATGCAGCAAGTACACAAAATACACAATAACCATCTGAGTGGCAGTTTAGAGTAAGTCAAGCTCTTCCCACACTTTCTCTGAATGAGGCTGACAGAATAACACCTGTTTCTGATCTAGGTCAGAAAATACTAAACAGAGCTATGGTCCAACAGAGGGATTCAAGAACTAGAGGAAAAGGCGGCCCAGAATCTGTAGTCCAGATCTTCAGTCACCCTGGGGACCAGAACTTTTCTAAGAGGGAAAAACATCCAGTCTTTCCATCACTAAGTAACACTACTTGATGTAGCTGCCACTGACTGGCTTGTCTTCTCTCTCTCTCTCTCTCTCTCTCTGGCTTTTCTTCGCAAACGAAGATTCAGGAAGGACTCATCCCGCACTTTCTGCAAGCGCGCTGCTAGGAAATGTTTATGTTATAAAGGCACATTGGAATATGTGACTATAAAGGCACACTGGGATGGAGAAACAAATAGAGGCCCTTCTTTCTGAAATACAAAAAGGACACTGCCTAGATTCAGAAGCAACCTTTGTGTATTTTAGAAGGAATGGCTTCCATTTGTTTCTGCGTCCCAGCGTGCACTAGGGATTCCAGGAGACCAGGATTCAAATCCTTCCTCAACCACAGAAATCCACTGGGTGACCTTGGGCAAGCCACACACTCTCAGCCTCATAGGAAAGCAATGGCAAATCCCTCTGAACAAATCATGCCAAGAAAATGGCCAAAATATGTTCTCCTTAGGTCACCATAATTGAAAATGACTTGAAAGGACACCACAACACAACCTGCAGCTCTTAATTTAAAATTTATTTGAAAGGGCTAGCTCTACTGCTGTGTCCCCCAGCCCACCTTCTGGAGCCTTATGCCTGAAACAGAATTCTGTCTAACTCAAAATGCTGGCACATCACATAGAACAAAGGCAATCTGAAGTTTACAGTGTATGACTGTACTCTCTGTACAACCTTTTCTGTCACTGCGTGTCACCAGTGAGTCTTCACTCACCCTACGAAAGGACACTACATAGAAGGTATCTTCTCGCCGATCAATAGCATCCATGAAGTCATGTTCGGTGTGGTCAGGATGGTGATATACCTGTAGCTGACGCAGGGAATCTCTGGAACCACAAAAAAGGGGGTTACAAAGAAAAAGAGGAGTTTTCTTAATGCCCCCCGCCGCAATACCTCAATCAAGGGATACACAGATGAGGTCTACCATGGGGAAGAGGCCAAGAAAAAGCAACGAGGTGGTGATGTGTGGAGTGAACCACAGAGAAAAGAGTAGTGAGCACAACTGTGTCTTTCTGGCAGCTGCCCAAGAAGGAAAGAGAGAAAGAACTACGGGAGGAGTGGGAGTTGTGCAGCCCTCCAGATTTTATTGAACTATTGCTCTAAACAGTCATAGTCAGCAATGTCAATGCTGAGGAAAGCTGGGAGTGGCACCTTGATAACATCTGAAAGCTGAACAATTCCAACCCTGGGCTATGGGAAGGGCTAAAAGAGGAAGGATTTTCTGCATTTCTCTCACAGCGAATATACTGATGACACACACAAAAAAAAAAAAAAAAAAAAGGTAATTATCAAGCTCCTCTTTTCTTATGTGATCTTGGGTAGCAGTTGAAGGAGGCTGTAAGGAGAATCTACAAGGCCACATGGGAAGGCATGCACACAGGGCATCTGGCACCCTAAAGCAAGAAGCCACTTCTGCAGTGGCCTCTACACACAATGCTGGGCAAACTGCATTCGTTCAGGATCAGGTCTTTCTTACCCGTAGAAATGGTACAGAATGACCACTTTATACTGTCAGCTGACTTCTCAGTACTGAATAATCAGCAGCTGAACAGGCAAATCCATTTAGTATCAAATGACCACATTTTAATGGTATGGCCACTATGGTGTCTGTGGTGCTGCATATGTGACTCGACTGTCATAAACCTAAGTTATCAGTTGATGCTATTGCAATCAGCAAGTGATGAATAGAAATTTGCTGACCAGTCCTTTTATCTCCTAAGTGCCCAAAAAGACACAGCAGAAAGAGTAAAGTACTACATGAGAATCACTAATGTAAGATAAAGAACAAAGCTATCACAGCCACACATACTGGAGATGCGGGCAGCCTGGCTGAGGGAGAAAGGAGACACTGCTAAAAAAGAAGGCAGCCTGATAATCCACAACAAGCTGGGTGAAAAAAAGAATGAACTGAAGCACATATTTCTGTATTTAAGAAGAAGATTTCCCCAAAAGTCCACTATGAAAAAGTAAGGAACCCGGGAGGTTTCTACAAAGATCTGCTTACCTCTCAGTGGGTCTGGGGGGGCTGGCAGGCACATAGTGGGAGGGGCTTGAAGGTGCCCTTTGTGGTTTGTCCTGAAATGCAAGACACAGAAATAAACAAAGACAGGTTGAAGGAAGAGATGGGAGAGGCTGCCACCACATTCCCCCAATTCCTCAGGCTTCAACACCTCCAAGCCTTTCTGGCAAACTGCAACAAGATTCTGGATATCACACACATACACACACCATACCAAGCCCTTGGTGGTTATCACTGTGTGCCCACTCCCCTTCCTCTTTAGGCCCATCCCGTCACACCTGGCTGGCTTGTGCTGCTTTACGAGACTGTGAGGGCTTCCTCCCATTGATCTGGTGTCGTCGGACCCAACCACTGAGCTCATCTGCCAGCCTGTAGGTGGAAGAAGAGGCAAAAGGAGGGCTGTTCATAATGTTCCTAGGCCACAATGCCCCCCTCCCGGCCCCTGTGCAAGCAAAACACGAGATATGTTAACCACATACACACCCTCATTGGAGAGCCCTGCAGGATCAGACCAAAGATATATTGAGTCCAGCATTCTCCCCACCCTACAGCCAATCAAATGGCCCACAGAAAAACATGAGTGGAATAGCACCCTCCTGCTTGTGTCTTCCAGTGACTGGTACACAACCAGGGATGGTAGGGATAATATACAGCCATCCTGCGCTTGGACCTACCTGAGTGATTCAGTGCGATTGAACTGGCGGCAATCTGAAGCGAGGAACAGCTTGTCCAAGTCCCTCAGCATGAGGTCCTTCATGTCAGAGAAGGGAGCTGACAGGTTCCTGCGGTAAGAGGAGGAAGGGAGACAAAACCTGAATATTAAAGAATAATGACAAAGGGAACTGACAGTTCAGCAAGGGCCAAAAAAAAAAAAAAAAGCCACAGAGCCATTTGTGAGTAGTGAGAAACTTAGATTACTAAACAGGTATCCACTACAAGGCAAGATGTTATCAATACGGCAACTAGATTGATTAGCCACAAATAAATGCTATTTAACAGAGATTTGAAATGTTCTTTTTTGTTTGTGGCCATGCTGGCTGGGGGATTCTGGAAACTGTAGCTCCAAAAAGGAATGTTTCTATGTTGTACTACATCAACACCCCCGCATCTGTGGTGAATTGGTTCCGGGGCCTCCCGCGGATGGTGAATTCCATGGATAATAGTGAGCACCATCCTGGAGAAAGGGGGGCAAATTTGCTCCTAATTCCTTCCTTCCCCCTTTGCCCCCGCCATTGCAGGGGTGAAGCAGGGGGCGATCACCCCATCCCTTCTCCTGGGAGGGCTCAGTGGCAATTGTGGGGGCAAAGGGGGCAGGAGGCAGAGAAGCAATCTCACCCCCCTCCCTCCTGTGATCACTGTTGCGGTGGGGCCATGCTGGGGGTGAAGGGGAAGTTGTCTTGCCCCCCCTTCCCCTCCATGATCATTACTGTAGCAGGGCCATGGCAGGGGCAAAGGGGGGGGGCAAGATTGCTTCTCCGCCCCATGCTCCCTTTGCCCCTGCCATGGCAGCGATCATGGGGGCAAAGGGGAAGGAGAGGAGGCGATCCCACCACCTCCTCCTCTGCCCTCTTCGCCTCCGCGATTGCCATGGTAGTGACAAGAGCCCTCCCAGGAGAAGAAATGGGGGAGGTGAGATCCCTTCTCCCCCTCCCTTCTTACCACCATTGCCAACTGCGGATAATTGAATCCGTGGTTGGTGAATTAGCGGATACAGGGGTGCTACTGTATTGAGTAATATCTTCACCTGCCCTCTGTGTGAGTGACAGGGAAGATTTTGTAACTAGGGACACAATAAGTTCTAATTATCATGATATGATAGGGATTTGCAAGCAACTTCTCTTTTTTGCACTTTGTTTTTTATCATCACGTTATTTCTCCTCTGTGCTCTAGACACCCAAATTACCGGAATGATGTCTTCCCTGGCTTGGCTGGGACCTCATCTTGCTGCTCCTCTTGCTCCTCCTCTGGGATGTCTTGAGATTCCCCTGCAATGCCTAGAAGGTGCCTCTGGCCCGGGCCAAGCTCCACTTCTTGTTTGGGCAAGGCCACCTCTGTTGTCTTGCGCTCACTGATGCTGGAGAGATGAAGAAATGGAGTCAACTCCATAGAAATTTCTGGTATACCTTACCAGAGAATTAATGCTGATCTATGCTGTGACATGAAATGTCTGCAAAAATAAAATGGGGTCACCTACAACAAAATTTACAGGCGAGGGCAGCAGACAACCTGTCACATTTCTTCCTGAAATAGCCCCCAATTCCAGGAGGAAAAAGTGTGTGAGTGGAGCAAGACGATCCAACAATTAACAACATGGTCTGGGGAAGAAAAGGATTTTTAAAAAACACATTTGATGTATCAGAACAGGAAGGCAGAGCTAAGTAGATGGAACACAGCTGACAGAACAACTATATGATCAAACCATGTACAAAAAAAGAGAAAGTTGTGTAGCATTTTACAAGCTGACAGACGTATTGTAGCATACCCTTCCATGGACTACAGCCTACTTTGTCAGAGGCCTAAAGGCATTATCAAAGTTAGAAGATACATACACACAGATCGGGTGGGTGGAGGGACAAATTTAAACACTGGAAGCCAAAGAGCAACTTTTAAGAGGCAAGACGTATACAAAAGAACAGTGACTGATAATGAGGTGTCACAATTTTGTTCATGAGACAAAAAACAAATGATGAGTCACCAAAAAGAATTGGATTTCAAAATTTAGACCTATAGAAATAAAGCCAGTAGGCAGGTTAGGATATTCCCAGAAACTGTTTCATCCCAGGGGAAATGGGAAAGACTTCCTTAACCAGTCTGTTGAGTTTAGTTTGGTATCCAGCAAGCACACACATGCCTACAATATGACTTGGTGCTCTCATACAGAGACACAATATAATTGAATTCCCTAGGGCACTGCCAACTTCAAAAGGCTTTTGTACAGAGAAAAAATTGTGAAGTTACTTATTTACTAGAACTGAGAATGGAACATCCACAGTGCCCTGGAACCTCACCTGACAGGCCCAAAATTGAAGGCTATGAAGAGCAGCACAACCATGACGCAAATGACTTTCCGGTTCCCGGAGCCGAATTTCAGCTCGCTGTTCTAAATGGGAAGACAAGAGACAGGCTGTCAGCTACAATGGCATTCTACCTGTTTAGAATTCTTGCCTTCTCCATAATGAACTGTAAAGACTTTGTGACTCTATATTGGGTTTAACATCTTTATAATGCAGTACATCAAGAGTGGCCAACATTTTCTTTTTTTGTCAAGGGATAAAACCATTGAAAGATAATGTCAAAGCCATACGTGGATGGATCCAGCCCTTCACTCTCTCCGACTTCTCTTTCCTTTCCCTATACACTTAGTAGAATGCTATGGAAGGGACAGATCACTCCTGCAGAGGCCTGAACTGAACGATAGCAGAGGGCTTCTGCAATCAGGTCAAACTACAGTTGTCCCTTCATATTCGCTGGGGTTTGGTTCCAGGACCCCCTGTAGATACCAAAATCCATGAATACTCAAGTCCCATTATATACAATGGCATAGCAAAATGGTGTCCCTTATAGAAGATGGCAAAATCAAGGTTTGGTTTTTAGATTATTATTTTTTAAAGAATATTTTCAAGCCGTGAATACTTAAATCCGTGGATGCCAAATCCATGGATACAGAGGGAAAACTGTAAAGGAAAAGAGATTATACCTAAACATTAGGGAGAAATTCCTGTCAGTAAGAGCTGTTTGGCAGCGGAATGCACTGCTTGGGAGTGTGGTGAAGTCTCCTTCTTTGAAGATTTTTAAACAGAAGCTGGATAGCCATCTGTTGGGAGAGCTTTGGTTGGGTATTCCTGCATGGCAGGGGGTTGGACTAGATGGCCCTTGTGGTGTCTGCCGACGCTATGGTTCTATGATTTTAGGACCAAAGGGCTGCCTCTCCCTGAACTACACAGTACTACAGTAGCAGCCCTGCATCCGCTGATTCGTTATCCATGGATTCAATTAACGAACTCGCTTCCCCACCCTTCTCTGGGGTGGGGGGATGAGTTCCAATGGGGTGGCTGGGGGGAAGGCTCCGGTGCAGTGGAGCTGGCAGGCAGGGGAGGGGGGTCTGGCGCAGCATGGCTGGCGGGGAGTGGGTAGAGGGAAAAGATGGCAACAGTGAAGGCGTTTGCTATTATCTGTGGAATTCACTATCTGCGGTGGGGCCTGGGACCAATCCCCCACAGATACAGGGGTTCTACTGTATCAGAAACCTCACCTGATACCTCTCTTAGGGGGACAAAGTGGACTACACCTAGCCAAAGGCAGCTATTACTGAAAGGCACAGAGAAATGTTGTACTAACTGCTTACAGCTGTACTGTCTTAAGCTATACTATTCATGTTTTGTCTGGCAGCTATAGAATGCTAAGTGTCAGTTGCAGAGGTTAACAAAAAATGGAAGTGGGGCAGAATGGCACGGGTGCTTCCATTATAAGGCCAGAGGTCCAATTTCTGGCCAGCAGGTGCTAACCTCATTCAGGACGCAATCCAGCCGACGGCGGAGGAGAGCATTCTCCCGCCGTAGTCGCTCATTCTCTGTCAAGGCTTCCCGCAACCGAGACTCCAACCCTTGCAGGTATTCTTTCTTTTTTCGCCGTGACTGGCATGCTGATTCACGATTCTTAATCATCCTCTGCTGCCGTTTCAGCACCTTGATCTTGAGGGAATCAGGAAGAAGACGACAGTCATTTATATCCAGATCCCCAATCTCTTTAAAACAAATAAATGAATGAGGGCCAGACACTGAATCCAATACCTATATGGTATAGGACTAAAAAGGACATATTTGTCAATGAATTAATGTAAGGAATTAATTGACATAGGATTAACATAGATGTGTATAAAAATTTAGATAAATGCATAGCATCTAGGTCATCATGAGTTACTGGCAGCAATGCGTCCACATTCTGAGATATTGTACAAAAAATGGAGAATAAAACAGGAAGAATTGCCTTTACTGCTTTGAACTTCTCTGCAGCCAGATGCTGTTGGAACACCAAACAAGAATTCACTGAAGCTGTATGTTAAGAGGAGATCCTGGCACAGAAATCCCACAGGGCAAAGGAAGTAGTGAGAAAGAGAGATGATAAATTAGAATTAAATGACATGACTCACATCGATCTCTTGGTTGCAGGGTCCAATTTGTGTTGGTGCAGGGACAATAGTTTTGGCTTCTGGTTTGGGGGCAGAAGGAGCCGGTTTTGCTGGGAGACCTTCCTTCACAGGAGACTGAACCTTGATCAGGCCTGATACTGGAAGATGCAGTAGTTCAGATGGGGAAATCACAACACCCTGTGCTGGAACTGAGGTGGAATTAAAAGAAAAGGACAAGTCACATCAGTTCTATGCTCTATGCATTTTCACATGTACACCTAGCCAAAAGCAGCTATTACTGAAAGGCACAGAGAAATGTTGTACTAACTGCCTAAGCTATACTATTTATGTTTTGTCTGGCAGCTGTAGAATGCTAAGTGTCAGTTGCAGAGGTCAACAAAAAATGGAAGTAGTCTGTGTTCCTTAGATCATCTGGCAGCTACACATACTCAGCTGTACTCTGAACTAGGGTTCCAGTAGACTGCTACTATCTAAACTCTTCCCTAGACCATTTCTTTTATTGTATTTGCACAATTCTAAACATGCACTGGACTGACTATGTGACCAATGTTGCTGTCCTTGAACAAGCAGGGATCACCAGCATTGAGGCCATGATATTGAGAACACAGCTGCGCTGGGCAGGGCACGTTTCTAGGATGGAGGACCATCACCTCCCAAAAATAGTACTTTATGGTGAACTCACCACGGGTCAGCGTAAGAGGGGTGCTCCAAAAAAGCAATACAAGGACTCCCTGAAACAACATCTCAGGCTCGGCCAAATTGATCACCAACAATGATCCGCCCTGGCCTCACATCTGGAGGCATGGAGACGCACTATCCACAATGTTGCAGCCTTATTTGAGAACTCATGCCAAACAAGTCTTGAAGAGAAACGACAACGCAGAAAGAATCACAACCCGGAAACATCACCCAAGGAGACCTTCTGCTGTGCCTTCTGCAATCGGACTTGTTTATCTCGGATTGGCCTTTTCAGTCATCAGCGTGCTTGCAGAAAGTGCAGGATGAGTCCTTCCTGAATCTTAATTTGTGAAAAAAAGCCAGAGAGAGAGAGAGAGAGAGAGAGAGAGAGAGAGAGAGAGAGAGAGGAGAGATACTTCCTTCCCTGGTTACCTGAAATTCCTGGGCTGATAGTCTGCGACTGGGTTACAGGAACAGGTTGCAGTAAGATGGTCTGGCTGGAAGTGGTTGTTGGCTGTACTGGGACAGCGGTTACCACAACTGGCTTTGGCTGGATGGGAGGTTTTCGACTGAGAATGCTCTCTGCTTTGTTGGAAGCTGCCAGTTTCCCTGTAACAGAATGAGCCTGTCAACTGAGTAGAAAGGTTCCTTTCCTTCACCTGAAAGCAGTCATAACACCTTTTTTTTAGGTTACTCTGCATGGGAGAAAAGTGACCAGCCTGTTTTTAAAAACTAGTGACAACTGCTCTTCCCACAGCACTAGTTATGTGAAGGTGAAAAAAGTCATATACTCCTCCCTTTTCTTCCTGCCAGGAACAAAATGCGATGAGATAGCTTTCATGCAGTGAATAGGGTCTTATCTGTTTTGGCCCAGAGAGATTTCCCATGCAAAGAAGTGCATGTTTATTCAAACATACCTACCCCTCAAAAGTGGAATTTGAGCAGGTTGCTATTGGCCAAACCTACCCTCATTATTAATAATCTCTCAGTATTATCACAACAATTAGAACTCTCATATAGTGTCCTGAATGTTGACATCAAGTAACTCTTGCAACGTCATTCAGCCCTTGTAATATTTGTTTAAAAATTTCATCCATTTTTGTTTTTCTCCATATACCCAGAGAAGCTTACATGTTAATGAGAGCAAACAAAAAACAAGACTTCAGTCACTGACACAATTTTAAAACACCCTTATTTTAAAAGTTTTTTTTAACCACTGTAAGTTACTGACATCATATGAATGTTTTAAAAAACCCACATATTCTAATTATCTGTCATTTAAAAAATATGGTCTCTCTAGGCATTTTCTAGGTCCTCAGAGAGGCAGCCTCTCTAGGCATTTCCAACGCCCTCCAGCATGATTCTATGGAGTTTGCTATTACTTGTGGTTTCAAGTATTCGCAGTAAGTCTGGGAACATACCCCCTGCAGATATGGCGGGCAACCTGTATTCTGATTTCAACGAAAAGTGTGCTCCTGTGAAAGAGGGAAAAGGCCAATTGATCTCAGAATTAATGAAACTGAACTGGAAGAGCGATATAACATTGTCAGGCAGGAGGTCTACAGTATGAAGTGACTCTGTGGGCCAGTAAGTTAATGAGACAGGACATATATTGAGTCAAACTAATCAGCCATTGTTTTGTTTTTACCAGAAGTACAGTTGCTGGGGTTTGGTTCCAGGACCCCCCGTGGATACCAAAATCCGTGAATACTCAAGTCCCATTGTATGCAATGGCATAGCAAAACGATGTCCCTTATATAAGATGGCAAAATCAAGGTTTGCTTTTTGGATTATTATTTTTTAATAATATTTTCAAGCCGTGAATACTTAAATCTGTGAATACTTAAATCCGTGGATACAGAGGGACGGCCATATATCACATTTTAAAATGTGTTCTATTGCTTCTAGGCATTCAATATTAGAAACATAGAATCCCTACAGCTCTAGGTTTATCCTTTGCCTCCATTGAGTTCTTTTTGGTTGTGAGGAGCAAGCAGAGTTTCAGAGCCACTCTGCACAAAACTTCATGACAAAGCCAAGAGGTTCCATTTGCACCCATTTCTCCCCCTTTCTCTTCTCTATTATGTACCTGTCTCGGGAGCTGGAACTACACTGATGTGGACAGTGCCAAAGAGAGGTGAAAGAACATCTCCAAACATGCATGGAGGGGTTGGTGGATGCTCTGCCTTCACTCCAATCACATCAGCTGGGCTAGGGGCCTGTGAGAAAAAGTACATGTCTCAGCGCAAGAGCTCAAAGTCGAGGGGTGGCCCTCTATATAGTGAGATTTCTGACAGACAGACCTGCCCAGGGTGATCAGTAGAGGAGGAGGAAGAAGACACGGCAGACGAATCAGAGAATGAGGCAGATGAATCAGAGCAATGAGATGAGGCAGGAGAGACTGGCTCAGACTTCACCTGCAGCTCTAAAAGGAAACAGGAGAACAAACAAATTACTAATTTGTTTTTACTGCTAGGCAGGACATCCAAAAGAGAAAAGAATCCAGTCAAAAATTCTCCTCCACTTTCACTCATATACGTAACACTTCTTTCCTATTCCTGGTTGGCTTTCTCAACACTGAACCTGAAGAGAGCCATCATCATCAAGGACCTCCAGTAATTTATATCAAGAGTGTGGAATCTTTGCCCCCCCCCCGATATAGATGAACTACAACTCTGAAAATCCCTTACTAATGGCAACATTGAATGAGGGTGATAAGAACTGTAGGCCAAATATTTAAATACAGTCGTCCCTTCACATTCGCGGGGGTTCCGTTCCGCGGACCCCCGCGAATGTGAAAAAACCGCGAATAACGACACCCCTCCCCCCTCCCTCCCCAGGCCTTTGCGGGGCCTTGCTAGGCCCCGCGAAGGTCTCCCCGGCCCTCCCTCCCTCCCTCCCCAGGTCTTTGCGGGGCCTTGCTAGGCCCCGCGAAGGTCTCCCCGGCCCTCCCTCCCTCCCTCCCCAGGTCTTTGCGGGGCCTTGCTAGGCCCCGCGAAGGTCTCCCCGGCCCTCCCTCCCTCCCTCCCCAGGCCTTTGCGGGGCCTTGCTAGGCCCCGCGGAGGTCTCCCCGGCCATCCCTCCCGCCCTCCCCAGGCCTTCCTGGGGCCTCCGGAGCGTCTCCGGAGGCCCCAGGATCGCCTCCACAGCCCTCCCCACCCCGTCCCCAGGCCTTCCTGGGGCCTCCGGAGCGTCTCCGGAGGCCCCAGGATCGCCTCCCCAGCCCTCCCCACCCCGTCCCCAGGCCTTCCTGGGGCCTCCGGAGATGCTCCGGAGGCCCCAGGATCGCCTCCCCAGCCCTCCCCACCCCGTCCCCAGGCCTTTCTGGGGCCTCCGGAGCGTCTCCGGAGGCCCCAGGATCGCCTCCCCAGCCCTCCCCACCCCGTCCCCAGGCCTTTCTGGGGCCTCCGGAGGGTCTCCGGAGGCCCCAGGATCGCCTCCCCAGCCCTCCCCACCCCGTCCCCAGGCCTTCCTGGGGCCTCCGGAGCGTCTCCGGAGGCCCCAGGATCGCCTCCCCAGCCCTCCCCACCCCATCCCCAGGCCTTCCTGGGGCCTCCGGAGCGTCTCCGGAGGCCCCAGGATCGCCTCCCCAGCCCTCCCCACCCCGTCCCCAGGCCTTTCTGGGGCCTCCGGAGATGCTCCGGAGGCCCCAGGATCGCCTCCCCAGCCCTCCCCACCCCGTCCCCAGGCCTTCCTGGGGCCTCCGGAGCGTCTCCGGAAGCCCCAGGATCGCCTCCCCAGCCCTCCCCACCCCATCCCAAGGCCTTCCTGGGGCCTCCGGAGCGTCTCCGGAGGCCCCAGGATCGCCTCCCCAGCCCTCCCCACCCCATCCCCAGGCCTTCCTGGGGCCTCCGGAGCGTCTCCGGAGGCCCCAGGATCGCCTCCCCAGCCCTCCCCACCCCGTCCCCAGGCCTTCCTGGGGCCTCCGGAGCGTCTCCGGAGGCCCCAGGATCGCCTCCACAGCCCTCCCCACCCCATCCCCAGGCCTTCCTGGGGCCTCCGGAGCGTCTCCGGAGGCCCCAGGATCGCCTCCACAGCCCTCCCCACCCCATCCCAAGGCCTTCCTGGGGCCTCCGGAGCGTCTCCGGAGGCCCCAGGATCGCCTCCCCACCCCGTCCCCAAGCCTTCCTGAGGCCTCCGGAGCGTCTCCGGAGGCCCCAGGATCGCCTCCCCAGCCCTCCCCACCCCATCCCCAGGCCTTCCTGGGGCCTCCGGAGCGTCTCCGGAGGCCCCAGGATCGCCTCCCCAGCCCTCCCCACCCCGTCCCCAGGCCTTCCTGGGGCCTCCGGAGGGTCTCCGGAGGCCCCAGGATCGCCTCCCCAGCCCTCCCCACCCCGTCCCCAGGCCTTCCTGGGGCCTCCGGAGCGTCTCCGGAGGCCCCAGGATCGCCTCCCCAGCCCTCCCCACCCCGTCCCCAGGCCTTTTTGGGGCCTCCGGAGATGCTCCGGAGGCCCCAGGATCGCCTCCCCAGCCCTCCCCACCCCGTCCCCATGCCTTCCTGGGGCCTCCGGAGCGTCTCCGGAGGCCCCAGGATCGCCTCCCCAGCCCTCCCCACCCCGTCCCCAGGCCTTCCTGGGGCCTCCGGAGGGTCTCCGGAGGCCCCAGGATCGCCTCCCCAGCCCTCCCCACCCCGTCCCCAGGCCTTTCTGGGGCCTCCGGAGCGTCTCCGGAGGCCCCAGGATCGCCTCCACAGCCCTCCCCACCCCATCCCCAGGCCTTCCTGGGGCCTCCGGAGCGTCTCCGGAGGCCCCAGGATCGCCTCCACAGCCCTCCCCACCCCATCCCAAGGCCTTCCTGGGGCCTCCGGAGCGTCTCCGGAGGCCCCAGGATCGCCTCCCCACCCCGTCCCCAAGCCTTCCTGAGGCCTCCGGAGCGTCTCCGGAGGCCCCAGGATCGCCTCCCCAGCCCTCCCCACCCCATCCCCAGGCCTTCCTGGGGCCTCCGGAGCGTCTCCGGAGGCCCCAGGATCGCCTCCCCAGCCCTCCCCACCCCGTCCCCAGGCCTTCCTGGGGCCTCCGGAGGGTCTCCGGAGGCCCCAGGATCGCCTCCCCAGCCCTCCCCACCCCGTCCCCAGGCCTTCCTGGGGCCTCCGGAGCGTCTCCGGAGGCCCCAGGATCGCCTCCCCAGCCCTCCCCACCCCGTCCCCAGGCCTTTTTGGGGCCTCCGGAGATGCTCCGGAGGCCCCAGGATCGCCTCCCCAGCCCTCCCCACCCCGTCCCCATGCCTTCCTGGGGCCTCCGGAGCGTCTCCGGAGGCCCCAGGATCGCCTCCCCAGCCCTCCCCACCCCGTCCCCAGGCCTTCCTGGGGCCTCCGGAGGGTCTCCGGAGGCCCCAGGATCGCCTCCCCAGCCCTCCCCACCCCGTCCCCAGGCCTTTCTGGGGCCTCCGGAGCGTCTCCGGAGTCCCCAGGATCGCCTCCCCAGCCCTCCCCACCCCGTCCCCAGGCCTTTTTGGGGCCTCCGGAGATGCTCCGGAGGCCCCAGGATCGCCTCCCCAGCCCTCCCCACCCCGTCCCCATGCCTTCCTGGGGCCTCCGGAGCGTCTCCGGAGGCCCCAGGATCGCCTCCCCAGCCCTCCCCACCCCGTCCCCAGGCCTTTCTGGGGCCTCCGGAGATGCTCCGGAGGCCCCAGGATCGCCTCCCCAGCCCTCCCCACCCCGTCCCCAGGCCTTTCTGGGGCCTCCGGAGCGTCTCCGGAGGCCCCAGGATCGCCTCCCCACCCCGTCCCCAGGCCTTCCTGGGGCCTCCGGAGCGTCTCCGTAGGCCCCAGGATCGCCTCCCCACCCCGTCCCCAAGCCTTCCTGAGGCCTCCGGAGCGTCTCCGGAGGCCCCAGGATCGCCTCCCCAGGCCTTCATGGGGCCTCCGGAGCACCTCCGGGGGCCCCGTGGACGCCCCCCTGGGCCTCCCCGCTCCCTCTATGTCTTTCACGGGGCCTCTGGAGGCCCCGTGTCGCGGTTTTGGGGGGGCCCGGGGGGGGGGCCTCCCAAAACCGCGAATAACCGAAACCGCGAATGTCAAGTTCGCGAATGTGGAGGGACAACTGTATTTGAAGGGACAACAACTCGTAGTCAGCTTCAAAAGCCACCCATCTGGCCATATATAAAAGATTTCTCATCAACACCCACCCAGGAAGACTATAACTCCTGGACATCATGATCTTTAGCTACATCTAATGTCTATGACTCTCTATTCAAGAGGAAGGGAAAACCTCCAGCAGCACAGCTTGAGAATCTGTGAGGCTTCTCCACATTTTAGGACTCTGCCTACAGCTAGAAGCTATCAAACCTGTGTAATTCCTAGAAACACAACTGATTTCTTTTCTCTTAAGTGCACATGGAACCTAGTTAACTGGTGCAAGAATTAAAACCTGAGGAACTTGAAAACATCTTATTTTCCTTTGAGAAGAAGATATTTGTATCCCTTTTGCTAGGAGATACCCTGCTAGTGTAAATTTAATGAGTTGCTGACAGCATATGTAAATGTATTCTGGGACCAGATGTTCTCCACCCTACAAAGTTACTGATCCCACACTTGGAAAGTCTCCAGTCATATGCCCTTATCCACCTACACATCCTCCCTTAGATATACTTAACTCAACAAGTTCCAGACGGTTCCTGGACTTCAAGGTATGGGCTTGTTTTCAAACCCACAAATTTAAAAGGGTCTATTTTAAAACAGGAAAGCAAATAGGCATACTAAAATTAGTTTAATTCACCTACAGCAGAAACATTCTGTTTGAAATTTGTATCAAGTGGGGTGGACAAGGCATTATGATTTTTGTAGCCCCCAAAGCCAGTGGCCCAGAGAAGCAAGCTATTTGGCTTATCATCCCTTCTGCTCTCCCTACCAGCCAGTTTAGTTGACAGTCATTGATATGAAAGATGAACCACTGCATCTAAACTCAGGCAGATAAGATTAGATGACTCATTGCTTCCACTTCTCCAACACAGGAGAGCAACCTTGGCCAGTATTACATATAAATATCAGATTAAGTGTCCCTTATCCAAAATGCCCATGACCAGAAGTATTCCATATTTTCGATTTTGGAATACCTGTATCTGCATATACATAATAAGGAATACTGACACTGGAGAGACTGAGGATCTGTGAAATGGCAGGAGGCATGTATTCTTGCCTTTTCACAGATCCTCATGTCTTTATCCAGCCTTGCAAATACAGTACAGGTATGTACTATGCTACTTTTGCTGTAGCTCAAAATTTTGGAGTGCTCTGGATTTCGGAATTTCAAATAAGCAATACTCAACCTATACTACTTTCAAACAAACATTTTCACAATATTAGAAATAAAGACTACCCTACTAAATCAGACCAAAGATCCAGCTAGCCAGACGTTCTGTGAGGCAGATGTCTCTGAAAAATCCACAGGCTGTGGACTACAGCTCTCGCCTTACAGTTGAAAAATGGAACCTCTAAAGTTTAGAAATGTTTCTTTTTTGGATTACAACTCCCAGAACTTCCCAGCCAGCATCAGACATGTTGATTGGGGGATTTGGAACACTACCGTCCAAAAAAAACCATTCCAAACTCTGTCCCGTAGTGACCACAGAGCTGTTTTACATACCAACCCATTAAATCCAATACAACATTCTTTACTTTAATGGGCAGTGCCTCTCCAAAATCTAAATGAAACTCTTTTCAGCTGGAATAGCGAGTGTGAAGATTTGGGGCATTCTGCCCACAAAATTTGTCCCCTTTCTTTGTGTCAATTATAAGCCAATAAGTTGAGGGTGTTAACCTGAGGGGAGAACTGAGTCTAACATGTACCTCTTTTTCCCATGAACATCATCCATCCAGATACAAGGGAGACGGCCTTCTCAGTGGCTACTCCCAGACTGTGGAACTCCCTCCCCAGAGAGGTTAGGATGGCTCTGTCTCTCTTTTTTTCATCAATAGGTAAAAACATTTCTGTGCTGTCAGGCATCTGCAATCTGATGTGTGCTGGACTTTTAAATGCTGTGTGACTGGATTTTAAAGTTCTTATATATTTTAGTACTAGTAATTTTAACTGTGTAAATTGTTTAATGTGTTTTAAGCTATATATTTATACTTTTAATATTTTGTATTGTTTTTAATGTGGACTGTTTTAAACTCATTGTTAGCTGCCTTGAGTCCCCATACCGGGGGAAAGGTGGCATCATGATGATGATGATATAACAACAACAATAATAATATACACAGCTTGCCACCTCTGAGGTCCCAATGATTCCCTTCTCCAACAGCTTCAAAAGGGTACTACTGACCTGGAAAGAGAGAGTCTTGCAATGGGTCCCATGGTGGATCTGGAGGGGATGTTTCCATGTCCAGGTCAAAGCCATCACTGAACAGCTGTCCGGAAAGGAAAGAAATATAGAAAACAAAACTGGTCATGTGTGTACATATATATATACAGTGGGGCCGTTGGATGTCCCCCTTTGCTCTGATGTATAAACACTGGTGAAGACTGTGAACAGAATGAGCATGATTTACAAACAAGTGTGGGATGTACAGTTTTTACAGAAAGAGCAGAACTTTTAGAAGAAAATATTATTACATGGCTTGGTGGCCCATTTGATAGCACATATTTTGTACAGGTATTTAAGGCCTTGCTTTTGCATACGTGGTATATATATATATGTGAAGTCGTTAATGTAATGTAAAGATAGAAGTACTGCATGTCTGCCCTTATCACAACAAGAGCAAGACTTAAGCCGCCTCACAGTCAGGTACCACACACAAAAGTGCATCTGTATGTATGAATATGCAACCTTAGAACAGGAAGTGAAAAAAAATAAAAAAAAAAAAGAAGTGAAGTGGAAGTTGTGGGGATGAGCAGTGTGTCAAATTTCAGTGTCTAAGTAAAGTTGCAGGGGAAGGGTGAGAAAGAGAGAAGGTACGAAGGTTATCCTTACCATACAATTACCACAGTCACCAGTTGTAATACTCCTTTCAAGGCAGGGAAAGAGCTCAGCTGCCATATCTCCATCATTATTCAAGCAGCTGTAGAGACCCGCATCTGTGGGGAGAACAGTATAATCAGTGGGCAACTAAGAGACTCTAAGATGCTTTGGCCCTTTTTTCACTTTCAGCCTATGCCACAACCTCTGATCCATGGTGATAAAACAAGTCCACTTTGCTTCACTCCACACAAGTAATGCTCCCTCAACCCTAAAACAACAATTTGTAAGTCCATCAATAAGGTATAGAATTACTAATACATTTCTGCGATGGTGATTTAATCCACTGATTTTATTTAGGTTTTCTAACTGCTTTTTATATTTTTCTCTTAACTCTTATGGTTTAAGCAATATATTTTTTTAAAAAATATAATAAACGCCACATGTTAAATGGAACTGTTCCTCTATCCACCTCCACCTCCATAGCTTCAATGATTACATTATAGCTCAAAGCAAGAGTTTTGTGGTATCTTAAACCCTAGGAACAATGTGGTGGGTTACAAACTTTCTAAAGCAGTGGTTCCTAACCTGTGGTCCAGAGACCCCCAGGAGTCTGTGATGTCCTCACAGGGGGTCCATGAAGGCTTGAAGGCTGTTAGGCCCACCTCCTCCCTGCAGTGGAGCAGCCGTGTAACAAGAGCCAAGGTAAAAGGCTGGCTGGCTTAGCCTGTGCATTGCCATTCAATCTGCTCCAGCCACAAACTTGCAAGAAGCAGAAGAAAAGTCTTCCCTCCCCCTCCAGTGCCTCTGAGGGAAGGTATACTGGATGGTGTAATTGTATTATTATTATCATCAGGTATTATCATCATCATCATCATCATCATCAGGGTTTTAAATCTTGAGTTAAGTCTTGGGGGTCCCTGGTAAAGGAAAGGTTAAGAATCATTTTACTACAGTATTCCTTTAGATCTGTTTATGTGAAAAGAGACTAGCATGGCTATGTCTTTCAATACCACATATCATCTGTTAAGAACCACTGTTTTAAAGAAAACAAATAAACCAAGAACTAAATCATTGACGCTTAAATATTCTCAGAACGGAGTCTACATCAACAGACACATGACAGGCAGACATCCAATAGGGGAAGCTGTCCCACGGTGGAAAGGCAAATATGGAGAGGGCTGCTGGCCCTGTTGTATGCCTGCCTGTTGGACAACCCTCAACCCTAGAGAGCTGCCAAAGGAAAAAGGGAGCCCCCTAACCAAGGGATTTTTATCGACTTTTGATTTCTTTTCTGCTGACATCTCCCTATTTTTTTAATGTCTCACAGAATCACACAGAATCACAGAATTGTAGAGTTGGAAGAGACCACAAGGGCCATCCAGTCCAACCCCCTGCCATGCAGGAAGTCAAGATCAAAGCATCCCTGACAGATAGCCATCCAGCCTCTGTTTAAAGACTTCCAAGGAAGGAGCTCCTACCACGCTCCGAGGGAGTGTGTTCCACTGCTGAACAGTGGAATTTCATAAAAGTAAGGAAAAGTAAAAAGCAGCACAATGAGTTACCTTTTCACCACTGTTTTATGTAACCACATCAGATGGAGCTCCTTTTCAAATCTATTTTGTGGTGATGGCAAAATAAGAGTTCATCACCATTTTGTCTTCTCAGTATTGTTCAGGAGCAGACTGCAGAAACACCCATTGGTCCAGACACTCTGAACATCCATCATAACTTAGGGCTTATCTACATAAGCCAGGATATGCTGGCATCTTGATAGCAAATCCTAGCAGTGGATTTGACCCGTGCTTCCCCCATTACCATCACCAAACAGGCCAAAATCCAAACAGGAATGCTGGCCTTTCACTGCAGCCATCGCAGCAGACATTTTTGTAAGCCGCCCCGATTGTTTTAACAGAGGGGGCAAACAACATTTGACCGAAGCTCCCCTGCATGAGACCAGCCTTGGTCACATGCTGAGGGACCCTGCCTGACATCTGGAAGAGCCAGGGGGATGGCGGCAGCAGTGTCTCAGTTGCTCTTTTCTCCATTTTCCTCCTAAATTTTAAAAGTCTACCAACTACAGTCGTCCCTTCACATTCGCGGGAGTTAGGTTCCCCAGACCCCCGCGAATGTGAAAAATCCGCGAATAATGATTGCCCTCCCCCTCCCCCGCCAAAGCGACCATGGGGCCTCCGGAGGCCCCATAGTCGCTTTCTCCGGACTCCCCAGTCCCTTCCTAGGCCTTCACGGGGCCTCAGGAGACCCTCCCGAGGCCCCGTGGATGTCTCCCGGCCCTCCCCCCTCCCACCCAGGGCCTTCACGGAGCCTCCGGAGGCTCAGTGAAGGCCTCCCCGGCCCTCCCCTCTCCCATCCAGGACCTTCATGGAGCCTCCGGAGGGTCTCTGAAGGCCCTGTGGAGGCCTCCCTGCTCCCTCCCAGGGCCTTCATGGGGCCTCCAGAGGGTCTCCGAAGGCCCTGTGGAGGCCTCCCCGGCTCTCCCCCCTCCCTCCCCAGGCCTTCACGGGGCCTCCGGAGGCCCCATGTCACGGTTTTGGGAGGGCGGGGGGGCCCTCCCAAAACCGTGAATATTCAACACCGCGAATGCTGAGTTCGCAAATGTGGAGGGGAACTGTATATATCTGTGATTAACCAGAGAAGGTGAAAACAAGTCTGATTGGTCCAGCAGGAAAAATAACTCTCAGGGAAGGTGAGGCATTATGTAAACACACACACATAAACAAATACACTTGCCACTCCACATTCGCGACTTTCACATTCACGGTTTTGATTATTCGCGGAAAGCTGCCTGCCCCCCTTCTCTCCACCCCGTCCCTTCCCAAGGCAGCGAAGGGTTTCTCATGAAGCCCGCCCATAGCTGCCTTGGGAAGGGAGGATGGAAAGCCTCCCTCTCTCCACCCCAGTCTCTTCCCAAGGCAGCGAGGGGGCCCCTTCGCCACCTTGGAACAGGCAGGGGTGGGTGGGAGTGAGTGACGATGGGGGGCTTCAGAAGCCCCCGTCGCCACTTTGGGAAGAGTGTGGGTGGGAATGAGTGACGACGGGGGCTCCTGAAGTCCCCGTCGCCACTTTGGGAAGGGTGGGGGGTGAGTGGGAGTGAGTGGCGACGGGAGCTCCTGAAGCCCCAGTCGCCACTTTGGGAAGGGCGGGGGGGGGGTCGGAGTGAGTGGCGACGGGGTGGGTTGTTGCAGGTGGGTGGGGGGAGGACTATTATTATTCGTGGTTTTTTCACATTCACGGGGGTCTTCTGCCCCTAACCCCCGCGAATGTGAAGGGACGACTGTACTGTTCAGTTATTTTAAGCTCCCAGGAGAAGAGCCAAGGTATAAATGTTTCAAAATAAAAATGAACACTTAGAGGTTTCTGTTTCTCTGTGTCCATTCCCCCTATTCTCAAGATAAACTACTCTCCCACTAAAAGCCAATGCCTCATAATGGCTAATGTACAGTCGTCCCTTCACATTCGCGGGGGTTCCGTTCCGCGGACCCCCGCGAATGTGAAAAAACCGCGAATAACGACACCCCTCCCCCCTCCCTCCCCAGGCCTTCGCGGGGCCTTCCGAGGCCCCGCAGAGGCCTCCCCGGCCCTCCCTCCCTCCCTCCCCAGGCCTTTGCGGGGCCTTGCTAGGCCCCGCGGAGGTCTCCCCGGCCCTCCCTCCCGCCCTCCCCAGGCCTTCCTGGGGCCTCCGGAGCGTCTCCGGAGGCCCCAAGATCGCCTCCCCAGCCCTCCCCACCGCATCCCCAGGCCTTCCTGGGGCCTCCGGAGCGTCTCCGGAGGCCCCAGGATCACCTCCCCAGCCCTCCCCACCCCATCCCCAGGCCTTTCTGGGGCCTCCGGAGATGCTCCGGAGGCCCCAGGATCGCCTCCCCAGCCCTCCCCAGGCCTTCCTGGGGCCTCCGGAGCGTCTCCGGAGGCCCCAGGATCGCCTCCCCAGCCCTCCCCACCGCGTCCCCAGGCCTTCCTGGGGCCTCCGGAGCGTCTCCGGAGGCCCCAGGATCGCCTCCCCAGCCCTCCCCACCCCGTCCCCAGGCCTTTCTGGGGCCTCCGGAGATGCTCCGGAGGCCCCAGGATCGCCTCCCCAGCCCTCCCCACTGCGTCCCCAGGCCTTCCTGGGGCCTCCGGAGCATCTCCGGAGGCCCCAGGATCGCCTCCCCAGCCCTCCCCACCCCGTCCCCAGGCCTTTCTGGGGCCTCCGGAGACGCTCCGGAGGCCCCAGGATCGCCTCCCCAGCCCTCCCCACCGCGTCCCCAGGCCTTCCTGGGGCCTCCGGAGATGCTCCGGAGGCCCCAGGATCGCCTCCCCAGCCCTCCCCACCCCGTCCCCAGGCCTTCCTGGGGCCTCCGGAGCGTCTCCGGAGGCCCCAGGATCGCCTCCCCAGCCCTCCCCAGCCCGTCCCCAGGCCTTTCTGGGGCCTCCGGAGATGCTCCGGAGGCCCCAGGATCGCCTCCCCAGCCCTCCCCACCGCGTCCCCAGGCCTTCCTGGGGCCTCCGGAGCATCTCCGGAGGCCCCAGGATCGCTTCCCCAGCCCTCCCCACCCCGTCCCCAGGCCTTCCTGGGGCCTCCGGAGCGTCTGCGGAGGCCCCAGGATCGCCTCCCCAGCCCTCCCCAGCCCGTCCCCAGGCCTTTCTGGGGCCTCCGGAGATGCTCCGGAGGCCCCAGGATCGCCTCCCCAGCCCTCCCCACCGCGTCCCCAGGCCTTCCTGGGGCCTCCGGAGATGCTCCGGAGGCCCCAGGATCGCCTCCCCAGCCCTCCCCACCCCGTCCCCAGGCCTTCCTGGGGCCTCCGGAGCGTCTCCGGAGGCCCCAGGATCGCCTCCCCAGCCCTCCCCAGCCCGTCCCCAGGCCTTTCTGGGGCCTCCGGAGATGCTCCGGAGGCCCCAGGATCGCCTCCCCAGCCCTCCCCACCGCGTCCCCAGGCCTTCCTGGGGCCTCCGGAGCGTCTCCGGAGGCCCCAGGATCGCCTCCCCAGCCCTCCCCACCCCGTCCCCAAGCCTTTCTGGGGCCTCCGGAGCGTCTCCGGAGGCCCCAGGATCGCCTCCCCACCCCTCCCCACCCCTCCCCAGGGCCTCCGGAGCGCCTCCGGGGGCCCCGTGGACGCCTCCCTGGGCCTCCCCGCTCCCTCTATGTCTTTCACGGGGCCTCTGGAGGCCCCGTGTCGCGGTTTTGGGGGGGCCCGGGGGGGCCCTCCCAAAACCGCGAATAACCGAAACCGCGAATGTCAAGTTCGCGAATGTGGAGGGACAACTGTACTAAACTCTGGCCTAATCCACAATGGACAAAGAATGCAGTTTGAAACTGGATTATTTGCCATGGCTCCTTTGTATGAAATCCTGGGATTTGCAGTTTCACAAGGTCTTTAGCCTTCCCTGCCAAAGAGTGCTGGTGATTCACCAAACTACAAATCCCAGGATCCCATAGGAAGGAGCCATGGCAAATAATCCAGTTTCAAACTGCATTCTTTGTTTAGTGTGGATGCACCCTTAGACTGAGGGGATCCAAGGCCAAATCCTGCTCAGTCCATAAAGCTTGGAGTCACTCTCTCTCTCAGCCTAACCTACCTCATAGGGTTGTTGTTGTTGTAAGGATAAAATGGGCATGTGTAGAGAGCCAGCGTGGCTTAAGTGTTGGACTATGACTCTGGGAGAATGGTGTTCGAATCCCCACTTAGCCAGATTTTACCAGATTAAACGACAACGCAGAAAAAATCACAACCCGGAAACATCACCCAAGGAGACCTTCTGCTGTGCTTTCTGCAACTGGATTTATCTCGGATTGGCCTTTTTAGTCATCAGTGTGCTTGCAGAAAGCGCGGGATGAGTCCTTCCTGAATCTTCGTTTGTGAAGAAAAGCCAGAGACATTATACAATAAATAATATAAATTAGTTCAGAATATAATCAGTAGAGTAGGAGAGAGAGAGACAGCATAGTGTAGTGGTTTGAGCATTGGACTACAACTCTGGATACTACAGTTTGAATCCCCACTCGACCACAGAAACCCACTGGGTGACCTTGGGCAAGTCACACTCTCTGAGCCTCAGGGACACAGAACAGAAATTGAAGGTTTTGACTCATGCAGGGTCCGGTTGGCACAACCCAATCATTTACACAACATTACACAACTCCAGCTAAACAGGAGGAGGAGGAAAGGGAGGGTGGGGGGGGGGCGACTCTGTAAAAAGGAGCTTCTTTGACAGAGGCTTTGTTAACTGAGGTACATATGTCTGTATTCAAAATTCCTTGTCACCTATACCCAATTTGTTGAGATACATAGTATTTCCTTGTCTGGGAATGTGCATGTATGTGTTTGGTGAGGAAGAAAGGGGATGGACGGTGGGGAATTAATATATACCACCATTATTATGACCGCCTCCATCCTTCCGAAGTTTCACCCTCTAAAAAGACCCCCCCTCATTTAAACAATGAGTTTAAAACAGTCCAAATTAAAAATACAAAATATTAAGCCAGTATGGTTTAAGTGTTGGACTATGACTCTGGGAGACTGGGGTTCGAATCCCCATTCAGCCACAGAAACCCATTGGGTGACCTTGGGCAAGTCACACTCTCTCAGCCTCAGGCAAAAAACAGAACAGAAATTGAAGGTTTTGACTCCTGCAGGGTCCAGTTGGCACAACCCAATCATTGTGGGTGGCTCCTCCATGCCATCCCAAGGAAAGGAGCCCCATAACTGCCGCCATCCATCATATTACCACCCTAAATAGCTTTTAAAAAGCTCTTAAGATGGATCTCTTCTTCCTGAATAGATACTCGGCCATCAGAAAGAAAAATCTAATTTAGCCCAACCCCCATACAGCCACTGTTTACTGTTATTTTTAGTATTTATTATGTATGTTTTAAATTTTTTGAATTATTTAATTGTATTTTAAGGGGTAGGTGGATGGGATGGAAGAACTTAAATGTATATTTTTAAATGTTGTAAGCCACCCTGATTGTGTTTTGTAGAGGGGCAGGATATAAATAAATATTTTATTATTATTATCCTTCCCAAGTTTCACCCGGTAAGATATTATTATTATTATTATCATCCTTCCCAAGTTTCACCCTGTAAGATATCAATATTATTATTAGTAGTATTATTACCCTTCCCAAGTTTCACCCTATAAAGAGACCCCCGCCCTCCCATTTCATGTATTTATGTTTATTTTTATTTATTTCAGCCCCTTCCTTCGCTCCACCCAGACCAAGAGCCCCTCAAACTCTCCTCCTGGGCCATTAACTGCCTCCCTTCCCTTTCCCCTGCCTCCCCCTCCGGACCCTCGCCCGCCATTCACCCCAGTCCTCGCTGCTCAGCAAGTTGTCTTCACGGAAGCGGCTTGAATCGTTCAGCAGCAGCAACTCCGAAGCCAGCGCCGCCATTTTCCTTCCGCCTTTCCTCGCACTAAACTCCCACCCGGCCCAATGCTACCATAGCAACTCCGCGGACCAATCGGAAACCGCCCGCTGCGCACCTCCAACCAATCAGAACTCGGATGAGGCGGGACAATGCAGGAATATCTACCATTGAGAAAGAAGGGTGTAGCGAAACGGCAAGCAGACGTCAGGAGAGAGAGAAAAATACACGTGAGGAGAGGCAACTCTAACTAGTGCGCATGCGCTTTGCGAGGGCTGCGTCTCTTTTTCCCCGCCTCAGAAATCCTCTGTGAGGTGAACCAAAGTGCGCCTGCGCAGTGGAAATATAATGCGGAAGCATCTTCCTGAAACGTTGAAAGCTGAAGGGACAAAACCTGATCCATATAAGCCAAAATATTGTTTTATTTAATCGAATTCAAGGAAGTAAAAGGCCAACTCGACCGAACGAACTCAACAGAATGCAACTGAACCGCTGCACTGCGTTGTGCGCATGTGCAGAAACTAAGCAGTTGTTCCGGAAGAAGAAGAAGAGCGCATGCGTTGGAGTTCGCGCGAGGTCTGCTGGGAGTTGTAGTTTGTTTTCATGCAGGAGTTCTTCCAATGATGGGTTCCTTTTCTGTCCTTTAAAAAAAAAAAAGACATTATTGGTCATTTTTAGCCTTTCAAAAGCGAATGAGACGTTGACCTGTAGAATTCAAACCCTGTTTCGCCCATGGTGCTAGGAGCTAGCCTAGGTAAGTGATCCTTGGTCTCAAAAAACTTGTATATAATAGGATCATCATCATCATCATCATCATCCTTTGGGTTTCATGGAGATACTGTAGGTCGCCAAAAGAGGGGGAAATTTCCCCTATTTCATTTTTCTACTCTAGCCGATGTACAAATATATAATATTTACAATTTTGTTATAATTATTATATAAGGATTATAATTATTATAATATTATAATTTGTACAAATATATAAGATGCATGTTGCTGTTATTTATTGTGTGCCTTCAAGTCATTTCTGACTTATTAGAGGGACTCTAAGGTGAAGCTATCACTGGGTTTTCTAAGCAGAATTTGTTCAGAGGGGTTCTGCCTTTGCCTTCCTCAGAGGCTGAGAGAGTGTGACTTCTGTGTAAAGTCGAAGGCTTTCACAGACGGCATCCATAGATTTTCCTTGTTTTTTTTTTTTCTTTTCGGGCTGTGAGGCCGTGTTCTGGAATAGTTTCTTCCTGACGTTTCGCCTGCACCTGTGGCTGGCATCTTCAGAGAATGGTTGGGTAGGAGTGTGTCTGGGGTTTATATATTGTGAACCTCTGTTGGGGTGGATATGTAAATTTGTGCATTTGAATGGCTAGTTTCTGGATGGAGATATACAAGGAGGATTAGTGTCTGTTTGGCCAATGGTTGGTTGATAGGCCATTATCTGCTAGAAATCCCCCTGTCCCTGGATGGAGTAATAATAATAATAATAATAAAATTTTATTTATATCCCGCCCCTCTGCAATGCAATCGGGGCGGCTTACAATATAAAAACCCCATAGTCACCATACCCTAGCCCACCCACCCCTTAAAATAATATTAAATTACAAAGAATTAAAAACATGGATTAATTAAAATATATATAAATTAGAAGAAAAAAAAATTAAAACATACAATCATAGCCTAGAAAGGGCAGCTGAGTCTTGGGCCGGGATAATTATTCAGGAAAGGCCTGCTGGAAAAGATCCGTCTTGACAGCTTTTTTAAAGCTGTCTAAGGTGGTAGTAAGACGGATCTCGTCCGGCAGGCCATTCCATAATCTGGGAGCAGCAGCAGAGAAGGCCCTCTGGGAGGTCACCGACAGCCTTGTTTTCATAGGCTGTAACAGATTCCTCCCAGAGGACCGAAGTGTGCGGGGAGGGTCGTACGGAAGGAGGCGGTCCCGGAGGTAAGTTGGACCCAAGCCATGTAGGGCTTTAAAGGTCATAACCAACACCTTGTACTGTACCCGGAAACTAATAGGCAGCCAGTGGAGAGCTTTTAGCACCGGTGTTATATGCTCTCTTCTGGAAACACCAGAAATCAACCTGGCTGCCATGTTCTGGACTAGTTGAAGTTTCCGAGTCAAGCACAAGGGTAGCCCCATGTAGAGCGCATTACAGAAATCCAGACGGGAGGTTACCAGTGCATGTACCACAGTTTCGAGGTCCCTAGTTTCCAGGAAAGGGCGCAGCTGGCGTACCAGCCGAAGTTGATAACAGGCACTCCTGACCGTCGCATTAACCTGATTAGTCATCTGGAGCGACGGGTCCAGGAGCACCCCCAGACTGCGAACACAATCCTTGGAGGAGAGTGTAGTTCCATCCAGGATTGGAGTTTGTATTCCCAGACCTGGTTTTGGGCCTGTAACTGTTAGTACCTCCGTTTTATCTGGATTCAGTCTCAATTTGTTTTTCCTCATCCAGTCCATTACTGCTTTAAGACAATCATTCAGAGGAGAGATGCCATCTGAAGTCGAAGCTGATGACCGAGACATGGAGAAGTATATCTGGGTGTCATCCGCATACTGATGACACCGCATTCCATGCCTCCGAATGACTTCTCCCAGCGGCTTCATATAGATGTTAAATAGCATCGGGGACAGGATGGCACCCTGAGGAACGCCACAGTTAAGCTCTATTCTAGTAGAGCAACTGTCCCCAAGCCTCACCCTCTGGGATCTGCCCGAGAGGAAGGAACGGAACCACTGCAAAGCAGTGCCTCCAATTCCTAACTCCCTCAGGCGATCCAAGAGGATGGAATGGTCTATTGTATCAAAGGCCGCTGAGAGGTCCAAGAGCACCAACAGGGTCACACTACCCCTGTCGATACCCAAGCGGAGGTCATCAGCCAGAGCAACCATGGCAGTCTCCACTCCATAACCCGTCCTAAAGCCAGTTTGAAATGGATCTAGATAATCGGTTTCATCCAAGACAGCTTGGAGTTGGGAAGCTACCGCCCTCTCAATCACTTTGCTTAGAAAAGGCAGCAAAGAGACTGGCCTATAGTTGTTCCTGTCCAAGGGGTCCAGGGAAGGCTTTTTCAGGAGCGGCTTAACCACCGCTTCCTTCAGACAAGGTGGAAGGGAGCCCTCCCTGAAGGACGCATTGATAATATCCCTAAGGAGTATTCTCGATGCGTCACCCCCTTGGGTGGCCAGCCAAGATGGACAGGGATCGAGGGGACAGGTCGTTTTCCTCACTCTACCAAGGAGCTTGTCCACGTCATCGGTACTCACAGATTGAAGCTGATCCAATGAAATTTCATCAACGGAGTTGCTGGACACCTCGTCTATAGATTCAGTCATAACACTGGCATCTAAGTCAGCTCTTATCCGAGAGATTTTATCTGCAAAGTGGATGTTAAATGCATCACAGCAGGCCGTTGTCGGGTTGAGTAAGGGGTTCTGCGCAGGTGGAATCTGCGTCAGCTCCCCCACCACCCTAAACAGTTCTGCTGGACGGGACTCTGCAGATGCAATACGTGCAGCGGAGAAAGACTTCTGCGCTGCACGTATTGCCTCTCGATAAGAATTAAGGAAATTCCTATGACGAGTCTTGTCGGCTAAGAGTCGAGTCTTCCGCCAGGTGCGCTCTAGTCGTTGTCCAGCCTGCTTCATTTTCCTAAGCTCCTCTGAGTACCAGGGCTTACGGTTAGGAGCAGGCTGGAAAGGACGCTTGGGAGCGATTGTGTCAATAGCCTTGGTGAGGTCGGTGTTCCAAATATTAACCAAAGCTTCGACAGAATCACCGGCGTTACCAACCATTAAACCCTCCAAGGCTTTCTGGAATCCAATTGGTTCCATTAGCCTTCGAGGGCGGACCATTCTAATAGGTCCACCACCCCCGGTGGGGCAGACAGTGGCTCTTAGCTCCATCTTGACCAGGAAATGATCCGTCCATGACAATGCGGAGGTTTCAATCACCTCTGCCCACGGATATTCCTGTTCCGTACTAAAGGCCGCATCGAGGGTATGACCTGCACAGTGAGTAGGCCCGACAACCAATTGGGATAGGCCCATGTTTGTCATGGATTCCATGAACTCCCGAGTCAGTTGCAAGTGTTGAGTTCAAATACACAAATTTACATATCCTCCCCAACAGGGTTTTAGAGTATAAACCCACCCACCCCCACTCTTACGCAGCCATTCTTTGAAGATGCCAGCCACAGATGCAGGCCAAACGTCAGAAATAAGCTCTCCCAGAACATGGCCTCACAGCCCGGAAAAAAAACAAGGAAAATCTATAGTGTGACTTCTGCCCAAGGTCACCCAAGGGGTTTCCATGGTCTAGCAGGACTCGAACCCTGGTCTCCCAGTCCAACACTCAACCACTACACTAGTGGCTCTTCACCTTTTCTTTATCAGGGACCCCCTTTAAATATCTTGTATTGCCGCAGACCCCCCAAGATTTAACTCAAGATTTAAATCCCTACTACTAATAACAATAATACCTGATGATGATAATAATACAATTACACCATCCATTAAACCTGCCCTCAGAGGCCCTGGAGGAGAGTTCTCCTGCTTCTTCCTGCAAGTTTGTGGCTGGAGTGGATTGAATGACAATGTGCAGGCCAAGCCAGCCAGCCTTTGCCTTGGCTCCTGTCACATGGGCTAAGCAACCTTTAAGCCTTCGTGGACTCCCTATGAGGACATTGTGGACCCCTGGGGGTCTGCGGACCACAGGTTGAGAGCCTCTGCACTACACCACGCTGGCTCTATAAGTGTCTCTCGTGTTCCTTGATTTGTGTTTCCACACTGCAGACTGGGCCAGCCAGAAAAATCAGCAGTAGCAGAACATGTTATAAACCAACCTGGACACAAAATGTTATTTAAAAACACAGAAAGTCTGGACCAGGCCAACAACTATCATGTCAGAATGCACAGAGAAGCTATTGAAATCCACAAACACCTGGACAACTTCAGCAGGAAAGAAGAAACCCTAAAAGTAAACAAAATCTGGCTTCCAGTATTGAAAATCAATAGAACCCAAACTCAACACTTACAAAGAAATTTCACCCAGGGACAGGAGGATTTCCTAAAAGTAAACAAAATCTGGCTTCCAGTATTGAAAATCAATAGAACCCAAACTCAACACTTACAAAGAAATTTCACCCAGGGACAGGAGGATTTCCAGCAGATAATGGTCAATCAACCAACCATTAGCCAAACAGACACTAATCATCCTTGCATTTATATACCCAGAAACTAACCATTCAATTACACAAATTTATATATACTTCCCAAGAGGGGTTCACAGTACAGAAACTCCACACGCACTCTCACCCAACCATTCTCTGAAGATGCCAGCCACCAATGATCTAAGATCTAAGATCTAAGAAACTATTCCAGAACACGGCCTCACATCCCGGAAAAAAACCCAAGGTTTTACTTGGGTCATATCATGAGATGATGTGACCTATTGGAAAATACAGTAGTGCTTTGTAAAGTGGGAGACTGCATTACAGGGGGATTGATTCAAAGAAGCCATGGCCCTGGGTTTGCAAGACCTGAGCAGGGCAGTTGATGACTGGGACCCTTGGAGGCCCTCTTTCATAGGGTCACCATAACTTGAAGTTGACTCGGTGGCAAATAACAGCAACAACTGATATTGACACACACGTGGTGATGAAGAAGTCTTTTGACAATCTAAATAGAGTTTACCTTAGTATGAACTCTATAGAGTGTGAGATAGAAATGGCAAAATCTAAGGGAATGGAAACATAGAAATTGCCTCAATCAACGAAAATAGCATAAACAGGGACAATAGGACAAATAAAAGTTTCATGGGAATAAGGCAAGCCTATGTAGATGAGCTGGTTGATGTATGCATTGAGATGAAAAGCCTATATGGCTTGACAAGTGGGGAAAAGTTTTTCTTTGCCATATTCGAAGCTTGGAAAAGTTACTTTTTTGGACTAAAGCTCTGAAAATCCCCAATCAGCACCAATATATCATCCCACCCCCATGCAGTGGAATCATCAAGAGATTCTTGATTTCATCAAGACACTTCTTTGAGTGTCTCCCTACCAAGCTGAGATAAGGTGGTCAGGCACAAGAGAAAGGAGTATGGTTGTCCCTTCATATCCACGGATTTGGTATCCACAGATTTATGTATTCATGGTTTGAAAATATTCTTACAAAATTATAATCCAAAAAGCAAACCTTGATTTTGCCATCTTTTATAAGGGACACCATTTTGCTATGCCATTGCATATAATGGGACTTGAGTATTCATGGATTTTGGTATCCACGAGGGGTCCTGAAACCAAACCCCAGTGAATATGAAGGGACAACTGTATTTTCAACAAGGGGCTCACATATATAGATTTATGCCTCCTCTCCCACCTGAGAGGTTCATGTCGCATCTGCATTTGCGACACCAGACTTGAAATTCTCACAGGCTTTTAAAGTAAGATACGTTTGGCCTACTTTTCTGCTCTTCTTTTAATGGTGGCTCTTTTACTCTGGGTGGGTGGGTGGGAAACATTCTTGGTCTCTTTTATTTGCAGCTTGGTACTATTTTTTTTCTCCCCCCCCCCCACAGCCTATAGTGATTTTAATTCTGTTTTTACAAAACTGGATTTTTATTCAGTTGTTGTATTACATTTTTGAAATTGCCCAGAAAATAGCTGTTGGGTAAATGATATGTGAAATAAAAACTTCCGGACTTGCTTCCTATTCTGATTTTAATAGTCAAATCCAAAACTATTGACCTGAAGCTGGTTTAATCCCAATTAGAGTAGTCCCCTTGAATTACTAGTTGACTCATTCATCAATGTGTATGTAAATCCCATTGATTCAATGGGTCTAGTCTGGTTGGAATGATCAATAAGATTCAGGCATTATTATTATTACAGGCCGCTGTGCCCCCCCCCCCGTATCTATCAACAGCTGAAAAAATAGGGACACATTCAATGGAGTCGTGCTGGAAAATGCCTTGAGAGGTGTCCTCTCTAGGAATCGCTAGGTCTTCCTAGGCAACTCTATGGTATGTTTCTGCTGGAATTTCTTTATTTTATTTTATCCACAATTTCATTTATAAACAGTAAGTCTGGGAAAGTATCCCCCACTGACGTGGGGGGGTCATACTGTATAGTGCTGTCAGTGCACTATATTGTATGAAAATAAAATAATTAAAACAGACAGTACACCTCTGACAACAAACGGATGGCTTTGAGCTTGGAGAAGTTCTTTATTTAAATGTTTTTTTTTTATTATGAAATAGTTGAGGTCAGGGGAGGTTAAAGGTTTCTCAGGTCCATTAGATTCCTGCATGCACAGGCGTTGTCCAATGAGCCGTCATTTCCCTCTTCGCCATCCCCTAGTCAGTTCCATCAGGAATGAGGTTTCTGGGTCCCACCATCTGATGTGACAACAGGAGGGGAGCACCCCTGATCCACCGATCAACTGGAGGATGGCTGCATTGTTGCCTTTTTGGAGTTGCCTATTAAGAAAAGACAAGAATAAGATAATGTGGCTGCTGTCAAGGCCCTAAAATGTTGATTCTGTTCCAGGACTTACCACAGATACTGGAAATTGTGGGTAACAGCAAACACCGTTGAAAATAATGGGACTTCTGGTTACAAATACCATAAAGTTGTCTTGGAGGACCTAGAAAATGTCTAGACAGGATGCTTCTCTAGGCATTTTCTCAGAAAACTATGGTAGATATGCTGTTTTGTGTCCCATGGATAACTGAACCTGCAGGTATTGGTTCCGTGGATATGGGGATCAGACTGTATACAGTGGGGCTTTGGTATCCACTGCGGTTTGGTTCCAGGGCTCCCTGTGGATACCAAAATCCATGGATGCTCAAGTCCTGTTATATACAGTGGTGTAGTAAAATGGTGTCCCTTATATAAAATGGCAAAATCAAGGTTTGCTTCTGGGAATTTTTTTTGGGAGGGGGCGGGGGGAAGGATATTTTCAAGCCATGGATGGTTGAACCTGTGGATGCAGAATCCGTGGATACGGAAGGCCAACTGTAAAATATTTTCTTACATTGCAACAAACCAGTACTCTGTTTCAGTAGTGGGAAACATGCACTATAACTTTAACAGCTGCAGGGCAGGCAGAAATTCAACAGGTTCTTCTTGGAAGTTGTAGTTTGTGATGGTGCGCCTGGCATGCATCTCTTATATCAATCTGACTATTTGTTTAACTGGTTTGAATTGCCTATATTTGACCATGGGCAGTGCTTTAAGGTAAAGGTTTAGGTCTTTCCATCAGCTCCTATTTAGAGATACAAAATTTCTGGAAATGTTAAAGCCACGGAAAAGACTTTCTCCCTTGTTTTTTCCAGAAAAAAACTGAAATTTTCAGGGGGGGAAAGTAGAAAAATGCAGTATAGTTGTCCCTCCACATTCACGAATTTGGCATTCATGGTTTTAAGTATTCACGTCTTGAAAATATTCTTTAAAAAATAATAATTCAAAAGCAAACCTTGATTTTGCCATCTTATATAAGGGACACCATTTTGCTATACCATTGCATATACAGTAATGGGACTTGAGTATTCACGGATTGGGTATTCATGGGGGGGGTCTTGGAACCAAACCCCAGCGAACGTGAAGGGACAACTGTATTAACTCCACCACTTTACAGATTAAAAGTCGTTTTGTTATTCAACATTAAATTCATTATATGTAATATGCATTCAAGGAAGTAGACCAAGTGTGTGTATGCTTGTGCTACAACTTCTTTATCTCAGTTAGTCTCTAAGGTTCTACAAGATCCCTTTGCATATACAGTAGGACCCCCATATCCAATGATTCATTATCCACTGATTCAATTATCCACAGGACACAAAACAGCACACCTACCACAGGGTCTTCCTAGAAAATGTTTCCTCTCTAGCCATTTTCTAGGTCCTCCAAGGCAACTCTTTGGTATTTTAAACCAGAAGTCCCATTATTTTCAATGGTTTTCGCTATTACTCACAGTTTTCGGTATTCATACCTCCCTGAGAACCAATCCCCAGCATACAGTACAGTATAGGGGTCCTACTGTACTGTATGTAACTTTGTCTGGCATAAAATTATCATGTACTGTATATTAAAAGTAGAGTTCATTCAGAATACAATTACAAATTGAATGTACATTTATTTATTTATTACTACAAATGTACCTACAGTATCCTGAACTATAAGAAACCCCTAAACTATAAGGAACCTCTTTGGTTTTACCAGTTTGAGATGCAGGCAAGAACACCCCCAGTGAGAACAGAAGAAATCATCAACATTAGTAAAAAAGAGAAAATTATAGTATAACCCCCGTATCTATGGGACCAGTTTCGCTTACCCACGACTGAAAAAAAATGTTCTCCCTAGGCATTTTCTAGGTTCTCCAGAGCAATTCTATGGTCAACCTCTGGCAGAAATATAGGATTCGCTACTATGTGTGGTTTTCACTGTCTGTAGTAAGTCCCGAATGTATCCCCTATGGATACAGGGGTCATAGTGTTAGGTAGACACAATGCCCAAATTTCCATGAAATGAGTTAGAAAAGGAAATAAAAAACAGGAATTATAAAGCCCTGATACTGTTGTTGTGTGCCTTTAAGTTGTTTTCGACTTACAACAACCCTAAGGTGGCACTATCATGGGTTGTTGTTTTTTTACAAGGTTTGTTCAGAGGAGATTTGCCCTTGCCTTCCTCTGAGGCTGAGACACCAAGGTACCCAGTGGATTTCCATGACCGAGCAGGGATACAAATGCTGCTCTGATATTGTACATAGTCTTAAATAAAAGCCTTCTTTTAACATACTTTTAAAAAAACAATTTGGGGGCAGTAAATATGTGAACATCTAGTCTTAAGCATTTTATTCATCATTCTAAAAGAAAATATCCCATAATCCATTTCCTCACTCCCAGTTTTCTAGGGAAAAATGGCTTCAGGAAAAAAATGTTTAAACCACCACATTTCCCCCAAAAACTTTTCCAGTTTTTCCCCCTGGCCGTCACATCTTTATTCCTGCTGGATCCTTTGGACATGCCAAGAGCATGAACCTGTGGCCTTCTGTATGCAGGGCATGTGGTCTACCTCTAATCTAGTTTCCTTTCCCCATAGGGACTCCCAATATTTCATAGAATCATAGAATTATAGAGTTGGAAGAGACCACAAGGGCTATCTAGTCCAACCCCCTGCCCTGCAGAAATATACAATTTGCTACTCTTTTCCCAAGTGAGAAGTGCAAGAAGAGCTGGTCCAAAATGCAAGCTTAGGCTAGAGCTTAAAATGAGAACTAGACCTGGGATTGGAAATTTCTGGCCTTTCAGATGTGGTTAGACTCCAGCACCAGTTGGTCCCAACCAGCCAGGCCAGAGACTAGGAGAGTTGGGAGTCCAACAATACCTGGAGGGCCACATCTCTGGCCTAAAAGATATAGTTCTCATTCTAAGCCCTAGCCTAGTTTTGAGTCCTAGACAAATTCTTCTTGAACATCTCACATGGGGGAAGAGTAGCGAATATTTTGTACCAAGTAAATTCTGCATTCTAGATATGTTGTGGGTATGTTGCATATACGTTGCTGATGTTGTTTGTATGTGTTCTGGCGTGTGACCAAAATAAACCTATTCATTCAACCTAGAACAGAGGTAGAGCCTGACACTTAACAAGCCTGACACTGAGGAGCCATCAGTGAGAAAACTGGACAAAGTTATTTTATATTCTTTCTCTGTTAGGAACAGAGAAGTAGATTGCTGGTCAGACTTAGACCCATATTTTCTACTTTGATCAGCAGCCACTCTCCAGAATTGTAGATTCTTGTCTTTTTCTGCCCTGCCTGACAGCGCAGGGGGATTGAACCTTGTGCATACAAAACATGGGCTCCATCATTGGGCTAAAAATTTCCATAGCTGGAGATGCAGGGGCTCCTTCTATAGGTAAAGGCTAGAGCTTATGTCACTTAGCCAGGAAGCAGAAGGAAGTCAGATTGACTCCTGGCCTTACTGTGGGATGGGAGGGACATGCCTGGCTTCTTTCAGTGCCATTGACAGTAGCCTGACTTTCAGCCATCTGCAGGATTAGCTTTGGGGTGGGGTGGGGGAGTGAACCGCATTATCTCCTGCAGCTATCTGCAGATAAAAGCTGCTGTTAATGGAACTGGCACTATAAGAGCCAGCAGAAATGTTGGTACCCCTACTCCCTGAAGGCAGAAACAGGTCTGAGAGAGGAAGGCAAAATCTCTAGGTCCCTCTCAGGATCTAAACCCAGGGAATTGATGTCATTTCTCCCCCATGCCCACTTGGCAGGCTGTCCTGGCACATATGAAGGGATGCAACATCACTTTCGGCTGCCACATTTTCAAGCAGTTTTGGTAGCTTTGGAGGGGGTTGGAGCAAAACAAAAAAATGGACTTAAAAGTGCCCCCCCCAACTTAAAATTGGGGAGGTATCTGGGGGGTTTGGGGGGGGGCTTCTGGGAGACTTCAGAGCCTGCATTTTGGAGCCCCAGAAACTTTTTTTTTTGTCTATGACTCCAGAATCCCCCAGCCCAAACATGCAATTTTTCCAGTCCCTCTGAGTTTGATTTTTGAGTTTGACGAGGTGAAGATTTTTGAGTCTGATGAGATGAAGATTAAGGAGCTCAGAGTCAAAGGTTGCAAAGAAGATTTTTTTTTTCCTGGAAGGGAGAAGGCTGAAGAAAGAAGCTTAAGGAAAGACCACACCTCCTGGCAAGTGGCTCTCCCAGCAAGTTTATGTTGACCAGGGATGGGATGGGGTTGGGATGAAGAGGAGCAGTCTCTTACCAGCTTGGCACACCCGGTTCTTGCACACCAGCGCCGGTTCCCCCAGATCCTCATTCCTCAGGGCTGCCGCTATTTTCCTAGCCACATAGCGGCAGACTGAAAGGAAACAGCAAATAGTCAATAGGTCTTTCTTTAAGTTGCTGTGCTTAAGAGCCAGTGTGGTGTAGTGGTTTAAGTGATGGACTAGGACTCTGGGAGACCATGGGTCGAATCCCCACTTAGCCATGGAAACTCATGGGGTGACCTTTGGCAAACCGCTCTATCTCACAGCATTGGGAAAAGGCCATGGCAAACCCCCTCTGAACTAATCAAGAAAAGCCCATGATAGGTTTGCCTTAGGGTCACCATAAGATGGAAGCAACTTGAAGGCACACAACAACAACAGCAACAACACTGGGGTGGAGCGGGGACAACAGTCGCCTTTGTAAGAACGAATCTGAATTTAGAGATGTGTTTGCCCAGAGGAGAACCCGGGTGCCTCTATGTGGCTTTTCTAGCCTTTGGCTCCTAGGTTTGTTTATGCTAAACCACACCCTTACCAGACTAACCTGTTATATTTTATGCTAAGCCTACCCTTAAAAGTCTTGGCTTCCCAGCTTTCTACTTTCACCCACCGGACTCCCCTCCCACTCCCACCCGTGTACCCCCATCTAAGAGAACCGAGAAGTTCATTTCTTATTGCTTTCTTATTTACATTTTTCAACCCCTCTACCTACCACCAATTATGAGTCACACCATGCTTTTTGAGAGAGAGAGTGCTGATCGGGAGCACTGCTGTGTCTTCCTTGCATCAACTGGATTGCATAAAAGAAGGGAGGAGGGAGGAAGGATTTGAAGCTTTGAGGAAGGCATTGTGGGATATGTAGTTTTATTAAGACAGTGGCTATGTGAAGTGTAGCAATTAAAAAAGAAACCCAGCAAAGGACCTACTGGCACCTTTAAAAACTGCCGTAATAAGAAAGAAGGTCATTTTCAAAGGCATTGCTGTCATAATCTGTTCCAGGAAAATGAAAAGAGAATTTTGCAACACTTTTAAAGTTATTAGAGGAGGTGGCAGCTTGTGGGGCAGAGAAAATCTATAAAGGAGCTGGACCTCTTTTAGGGGTATGGTTCTGTACTTTGGATAGCTCCTTTAACATTCAGGCTGAAGTTGAGAGCATATTTGCCATCCCACTGAAATGAATTATCCAATTAATTAATTAAAATTTTATACAGTTGTCCCTCTGTATCCACGGATTTGGTATCCACAGATTTAAGTATTCACTGCTTGAAAATATTCTTAAAAAAATAATAATCCAAAAAGCAAACCTTGATTTTGCCATCTTATATAAGGGACACCATTTTGCTATGCCATTGCATAGAATGGGACTTGAGTATTCACAGATTTTGGTATCCACGGGGGTCCAGGAACCAAACCCCAGCGAATATGAAGGGATAACTGTATTCATATCCCTCCCTGTACTGTGTGATCTCAGGGTGGCATGCAGTACAATCGGTTTAACCAATTTACACAATGTAGAACAGTAAGAAATAATTTAGACAGACTAAAAGAATGTTAAACAGTTTGACAAGTTAAAACATGACAATTAGCATCAGTTACCTTTTTAAAACCATAATGCCTTTCAAGATTTGGATGAAATCAGTTTAGGCCCCAAGGGGCTTTACTCAAATGCTCTGTTTTCCCCTGGTGCTGGAGTGACACTGGTGTTGGAGCCAAAGAGCATCTCAAGGCACAACTGGGAGGGCCACAGTAGAGAAAGTCCTCTCCCACATCCCCATGCAGCACATAGCTCCCACTGCTGGGACACAGAGGAAGGACCCTCTTCTGCTATTTTGCTTTTTGTCTGTCTCTGTGTCTTCTCCTACTTCTGTCTTCTTTCCTCTTTTAGGAAAATTGCTCCTGAAACACAGAGCTGGAAGGGACACCAAGGGGTATCCAGTCCAACCCCTTGCCAGTATAGGGATCCAAGGCTAAGGAAGCCCTGACAGATGGCCACCCACTGCAGTGAAACTTAGGAAAGAGAGTTTCCTTTGGTGCAAGTAGAAGGTTTCCTTTGAAGCTTAATTGTCCTGGGAGAGACTCAGCATGGGTGAGGATGGTTAACCTTTTCCTCTCCATCTATAGCCCTCTTAAGCAACTCAGCTTAGAAAAATAACTCCTGATTTAATGAATGGAAGGTGTGTACCTGAACTTATGGGGGGAGATTGCAGCATGTAGGTAGGAGCAGATGAATCCTTTCCTTCTCACCGGCAATACTCCTTGAAAATTCTCTGGTTGAGAAATTAGAGAAATCTCAAATTTGAGAAATCTTCTGTTGGCACCAATGGGCAAGGTTCTGGAGAAGGGATTGGGGCCAAGCTCCAACTGGTTCAGGCGCAGCAATGCTGATTATTCACTGTACTTTATAGACTTTATGGCATAACCATTCCATAGGTGGTTTACAATTAGTCATGTGTTTTTAAAACAGAGATGGGAATTGTACCGCCTTCCAGATGTGCTTGGACTGCTATTCCTGTAAGCTAGGGGAATGTTGGGAGTTGCAGTTCAACAGCATCTGGGGGGCTACATGACTCCCAACTGTCCTAAAAACAAAATAAAAGATGCCAGCTACAGATGCAAGCGAAACATCAGAAAGAAATTATTCCAGAACACGACCTCAAAGCCCGGAAAACACTCAAGGAAAATCTAAAAATAAATTTCCTCTGTTTACAAGGCTGATTGGCCAAAATTCATCCTAGCGAAAGCTATTAAGATCACCCTGATGTTCTGGTCAATATTGCCAATTTTTGTTGGGTAAATTTATACTAGAAGCCTACATACACTAAATACAGCGGATCCTGTCTGAACTTGGGCACTAAGCAGAGTCAGCCATAGTTAGTACTTGGATGGGAGACCACCAATGAATCCCAGGTGCTGTAGGCTATATTTCAGAGGAAAGAACTGGCACAACCAAATTTGAATATTCTTTGCCTGAGAAAACCCTATGAAATTAATGGGGTCTCCATAACTAGATGGGTTCTTGAAGGCACATATGTGTACACACACACATACACACACACTTATACAAGTTTCCCCAATGCTCACATCTGGCAAAGGGCAAGTTGAAGATGGGAGAGCAGACTCAAGCAGTCCTCCAGGTGTTGTTGTGCTGCAGCTTCTATCAGCCCTAGCCAGCACAGCTAGTGGTGAAGGATGCTGGGAGTTGCAGTTCCAGCATCACCTCGAGGGCCACATGATTTCCACCCCTGGAATGATGGCCGTTCTCTCTCATGATCGGAATGGTGGAGGCACAGTCTAGGCCAGGATGGTGAATGTGTGGTCCTCCATAAGTGCAGCTCCCATCATTCTTAATCACTGGCTGGGCTAGTGGGAGTTGGAGTCTAGCATCATCTGAACTTCCACATGTTTTCCACCCCTGCTATAGACAATGCTATTTCCCCATTTTTCCCAAAGCACCACACAAACAAATATATTTATTTTATAACTTTCTGCTAGCTTAGACTCATACATTAGTATTTTTCCATGTGAGTCAGTGCATGCTGCCTCTGAGGTTGCAGTCTAACTGAACAAAGGGACAGGCAGATCCCTTTACCCTTTGAATGAACAGGTGTGGGTGTACCTTATGAAATTTTAGGATGAAGGGGAAGGGAATGACTACAAATGCAAAATAAATTGTTTGTCTCATAATTTGGGGAGTGAGGAGAATTTCCCTGCTTTTACAGGGTTGTTTTCTCCTTCCTTGCATCGCCTAAGGGAGGGTGGTTGCTAAGACAGCCAGGTGGATGCTAAAGAAATGGTGTTGAAAGAGAAAAAGAAGGGGTGAATGTGGAAGGGGGGACAAGATAAATTTGTGTGACAAACACAGTAGCTGAGACACCTTCTTTACACACCCACATATATACCTTGCCGCTCATCTGTCCAACCCTCTGCACTTGTACCAGGCCAGAAGAGGAAAATATGGGTGCTGTCAGAGAAAAATGAAATTAAAAAAAATGAAAACCTGGATGAGGATGAAACATGAGGGGATTTTCACACTGTAAAAAGATCGAAAAGCACTTTGCTGCTTCAGTGCCTCTTTGTAAAAAAAAAGAAGAAAAAAAGGTAATTACAATATGTGTATGTACCTGAGCAAAAAAACAAACAAACAAACAAAAAGGTGGGAAAGAGATGGTGTGGTGTTTGAAATCCCTATCTTATTCTATAATTCCACTTCCAATTTGTAAGATAAGTGGAATCAGTTATACTAAGTTCATCTGCACATACAACATAAAGAGAGAGACTTAGCTGAAAATTGGCAATTAAATGCAAATCCTCCTTAGCCATTGGCTGGCTTGATGTGATGTCATAAAATGTTCAAAACCATTTTAATTGCCTGGCAGAGGCTGTAACTGCATGCTTGAGAAAAACCTTAGGGCTTTCTGGATGCTTTTTTAATAAAAGAAAGTACCATAAGCAAGGGATTTCAAGAAGTCCTTTAAGCCAATGGTTCTTAACCTGTGGTCTGGGGACCCCTAGGGGTCCATGATGTCCTCACAGAGGGTCCATGAAGGCTTGAAGGCTGCTTGGCTCACCTCTGCCCTGCAGTGGAGTGGCCACGTGACAGGAGACAAGGCAAAGGCTGGCTGGACCTGCATGTTGCCATTCAGTCTGCTCCAACCACAAATTTGCAGGAAGAGGCAGAAGATAAGTCTTCCCTCCCCCTCCAGTGCCTCTGAGGGAAGGTTTAATGGATGGTGTACAGTTGTTCCTTCATATTTGCTGGGGTTTGGTTCCAGGGCCCCCTTTGGAGACCAAAATCTGTGAATACTCAAGTCCCATTATATGCAATTGCATAGCAAAATGGTGTCCCTTATATAAGATGGCAACATCGAGGTTTGCTTTTTGGATTATTATTTTTTAAAGAATATTTTCAAGCCGTGAATACTTAAATCCATAGATACCAAACTGTGGAGTAATTCCACATGTTTGACTGAAGACGTCCCCCCCACCCCATTTTTTAACATGCAGAATGTTTATCCTTTATGACTGTGGTGAGCATCATGCAGCCTGTAGCCCTCCTAAGCCCTCCCCAAGCCATTTTTGCCATGCAGCCAAACTTTGATGGCAAACTACCAGACGTCCTTTAAAATAGTGCTTCTTAAGCTAACTGGTATTGGGACCTGACAGGTTTTTTTTCTCTCCAATGTGCCAGGGACCAGCACCATATTTGTGCCCATTGACTACAACTGTTTCTTTCTTCCCTCGAAGCTCACTGCAGACTGGCACTAATCCATGGATCACCAGTTTGAGTAGCGCTGCTTTAAAACACATACGATGCTTGCTTTGCTGGGGTTTTCACAGTTTGCCATTGAATTTTGGAGGGGAAGAGGGGAAACCCATTAAAAAAAAAGAAGCAAGAATGCACCTCCTGCTTTTTAAAGTACATTTTCTAATTTTCACTGTATTGTGGAACTCAGTGTGTGCATTGGCCATAGCAGATCTGGTGGTGAGGTGTAAAATTGGCCCCTGAACCCAGTAAGTTGTCCATGCTTGCTCAGTTACATAAAGTGCTGTTATTCCCATTTTGCAGACAAGGAATTAAAGCGGAAGGACCTTTTATTCTTCCAAGACCATATAAGGAAGTCCCAGAGTAAACTGCAATTTGAAATAATAGCTCTTTCAGTTTTGGTTCCACTGCTGCCTCTAATTGAACTATCCTTTGTCTAAGAGGGGGTGTAGGGCAAGTCGCGGTGGTAGGGAAATGGGGCACAGTCCCTACTTCTAGTCAATATTTCCTCTTCTTCTTCTCCTCAGTTTTTAGGCTGGATTTCTTTATCACAAACATCTGCACCACCACCACCCCTACACTGCTGTACGAGCAGAACCCATCCCTGCACTGGTAACATTTGTACTGGGCTGAGAAATAAAGAAATGGCAAGTACAGAATCAGCTGGTGGGAAGACTGTGGCTCTGGGAGGATGGGAAGAGAGCGAGGAGTCAAACCAGAAAACAGCCATAGGTGAGGAAAATAGCCAAGATGGCAAAGAAAAGGAGAGCAGAACTATGGGGAAAGGAGAGGACCAGAAAGAGAATCTGCCACCGCCCAACCAGCTGCAATCGGCCAATGGGAAGGTGCCTTGGGCCTGCCCAGATGGCACGTTTATTAAACTGGTTCTGGAGACAGGCAAAGGTGTAGACAAACCCAAGGAAGGCTCCTTCTGTCAAGTCTTCATTGAGGCCGAACACGGAGGACCCTTGAGTTATCCATCCCACCAGTGGGCTGAGGTGGAGCTGGGCGGGGGTGATGCTGAGTGGGATGGGATCATAGACCGTTGTCTGGAGACCATGCTGGCTGGAGAGCGGGCCGAAGTACGGTTGAGGGAAGGAGGCACCATCGCTGTCCAACTGGCAAGCTTCACAGAGGCCAAGGACACCTGGGAGATGAGTGCCAGCGAGAAATGGAACTTGGTGCTCAGCAACAAAGAGCGTGGCAGTGAGCTGTACCGGGCGGGAGAGATTGGCGCAGCTGCCAGGCGCTATGCCAAGGCCTTGCGTCTGCTTGTGGTGGCTGCCCCTCCCCCGGACTATGACCAAATTAAAGCTGAGCTGCATGCCAACTTGGCCGCCTGTCAGCTGAGGTTGCGCCAGCCAGCCAACGCAGCCCGTAACTGTACCAAGACACTGGCGCTGCAGCCAACTAACACCAAGGCACTCTTTCGTCGGGGCTTAGCTTACGATGCCATGAATGACCTGGAGGGGGCAGCTCAAGATCTGAAGGGAGTTTTGCAGGTGGAGCCCGGGAACCGGGCTGCCCGGCGAGAGCTGGAAAGGGTAACAGAGCGAATCAAGGCACGTGATGCCAAACTGGCCCGGGCCATGCAGAAAATGTTTGCTTGAGCAAAATAATGAAGCAGTTGTGTCCCTTTTAGACGATATTTGCGTCCTTCTCCGTCTTTTCCCCTCAGGAGTCTCAAGGCTTTCTTTCACCATTTTTTCTCTTCATGGCAACTTTGCAAGGTGGGCTGGCTGGAAGGTAAAATGTTGCCCAGTGCCTTCATGGCCGAATGGG
Organism: Gambelia wislizenii; assembly: GCA_030847615.1. Taxonomy (NCBI): domain Eukaryota; kingdom Metazoa; phylum Chordata; class Lepidosauria; order Squamata; family Crotaphytidae; genus Gambelia; species Gambelia wislizenii. The sequence goes on from JAUMIR010000002.1 coordinate 36,435,248, forward strand.
AATTCGAACATGGATCTCTGTGATCACAATGCAGCACTTTTCAATGCACCACACCGTCTGTCTTATGTGTGGAAGATTAAAATGAGGAGTGTATTACATTCAGTGCAGTTAATGCAGATTTTCTGGGTAAACACAGAAATTCATGCCTAACATGGAATTTGACATCCTGTGGGAACTCTGCTTTCTTAGCATTGTTTAAAAATAAGCATGTTTATAACCCTTATGGATAAATGAAAAGGCTTTAGAAGTGTGTAGGCTGCACTTGGTGGAATCTCAGCAGTTAAAGGAAGCCTGCGTTGGACTCCCAATGCTAAGGGAGCAGAGATAAGTGGCCTACACAGTTCTGTCTCCATTGCATGCATAGAGAACTTCCTGTATTCTGTGCTTCTGAAATTAGACCATGGAAGTGACTAATTGTATTTGAAACAGTCTGTAGAAGTCAGCACCCTCACACTTAACAGCCTTCATCACGTTTTAATACAAAGCTTTCATCTCTCTCTATGTGTGTTTTTTTAATAAGACATTTCTCACCCTTTTGGTTGCAAAGCTGAGTTAAAAACTATATAGCCCTTGAGAAATTTCAGAAGCTGCAAGATTTGGGGTGGGGAAGGCAGAGTTTCCACATGAAAGAGAGCTGTAATGTTTGTCATCACTTTTTCATCCTTCCCCAATAGAGGCGGGGGGGGGATTAGCATTACCCAATTTGAGGCAGAGGAAACATGTATTCACAGCTCTCTTTAAAAACTCCCATTCCCTCTGGTGCTATAGACTCATCTATTTCCAATTTCTATGCCCTTCTCAGTTAGTGGAAGGGGCTAAAACGAAAAATCCTTTTGAATGTTGGAAACAACATAAAATTGTACAAAAGGAGCAAACATGTATATGTCATGTTTTTAGTGGTTGGATAGGATTTGGATACAATTTTGGCCTGCTTCGGACTGGGGAGGGAGGACTCAAGACTATAGAGAAACCTCGGCTTATTTTATTTTTTAAAAAGCTTGGAGCGATACCACATTGGTGCATTGCCAGCAGGAGCCGGGTGATGTATTCCACAGAGGTTTGGCTATAGCAAAACCCAGCTGAAAACCTGCAGTTCTCCCTTGCTGTTATTATTGTGGGTTTTTCCAGTTTCCCTCCCAGTTCTTCTCCCCACCACCACCCTGCACTACTCCACTCTCCTTCCCTAGGGTTGTCACATGCCCAGCTATCACTTTGAATCCATACATACCCCTCTTGTTGTTTCTAAGCAACCATCTCCTGAGAGACTGCAGAGCTAGGAAAGATCAGAGTGGGGGTGGTAAACCAAGGGGGGGAAGGAATGTGGGGGGGGGGAGGTGAGTACAGACAATTTTGGGAGACCGGAGGAGAGGTAAAGGTGTGGGGCAGAAGAGCGAATGCTGCATTTTCTTGACGTGCCTCACCTACCATCTGGGAACCAAGCAGGGGAAGAGAGACAGGTTGCGAAGTTAGGGTGAACTGTGGGTGTGTATCCTGCATGAGATGCCTCCCCCTGCCCCTTATGAGTGATCACACACAAAGCCAGTCAGCGACAATCTTGAGAATCGAGTGTCTTTATTAAGTAATAGAGATTCTGTAACCATGTCACTTGCAAACAGATATTATAATGTAATCACAGAGTCTAACATCTGAGAAAAAAAGGGGGGAATGGAGAATTTGTGTGAGGGTTTGGCACAGTTTTGGGGTGGGGGAAGCACTGGAAATGATAATTAGCCCTAATCTTCTGCATTAACCCTCCCCACCAATATCTCTCATTCTCCATTTTGCCTCTCAGTGTGTGATCTGAACCAATGCTTCTCAAGCTACCTGGTGTGGGGGACCTGCAGGGATCCCCCCCCCCAAAGTGCCAGCGAGCAGCTCCATACCTGTGCCCATTGACCGCAACTGTTTCTTTCCTGGAGACTCACCGCAGACTGGCATCCAGTAGCTTGTGGACCAGACGGAGTCCATGGACCACCACTTTGAGTGGCACTGATCTAAATACTTACTCACTCGCTTGTGTGCCCATGTCTAGCCTTGGATGTCTTTTCATTCTGGCTGATGTTACTTGGAGCCAATTTATGAGCTAGCTGAATGAGACGGTAAAATTCTGGACTGTGTCGTTACAGGCGGGATGAGGCCACATTTTTGAATTCTCCCAGTAAAGCAGAGTAAATAAATTCTCTGCATGTAGTAAGTTAGCACACCAGGAGGAAAAGTTTAGCATCACCCTTTCCCTGCCATGCTAGTTTACTACATGCAGGTAGCTTTGTATTTAGGGTATATCGAACAATATTTCTCATCCTGGAGTCTGAAGTGGTACAGAACAGAATTCTGCCACATTGTGATAAAACAGAGTATCTCTGAAATTGCCTGCAACTGAAAGAGTAATAGAATGGACTAGAAGCAGGAATTGCCAGTTTTGAATCCCACCCCTGGACCAAAAAAAAAGGGAGGCTGCCTTCCATCTCTGCCTGCGGTAGTTTGTGTCTGTTTATTAAAGTCCTATCTCAGCTTTCCTCCAAAGAGCCCTCTGTTTAATCCTCACAACAATTCTGTGAGGTATGCTAGGCTGAACGATGATCACATCTCAAGCTTTGTAGCCTAGTGGGCATTTGAACCCTAGTCTGTGCCTATATTCCATACACGAATCCTGCTTCTATTTGCAGGGCATATTTAAGACAGAGAAGCAGTGAAAGAAAAGTGATTTCCATGCATGTGGTCTGTAGAAGTGCAGTCCATCCTGCCATCTTATTCTGCTTCATGTCTAGACCAGACCTCACTAGGTTGCACAAGTCAGTGTAAAAGAATTCTTCCCTGTAACCTTGCCCTAGATTCTATCTTTGGTCAGACAGTATCTGCTGACTGGAAATAACAGCATCACACCCTGAATCAGTGGGCAATCACATCTTTCATTACAGAGACCACCACCCTATCATGTTGGGCCGGTTTTTCTCTTTCCAAATACTATTTGTCTTTTCCCTTTTCTAAATCTTTAAAAAGCACCTGACAACTTTTTCTTATTTTTTGGGCTGATTTCAGAGGACTTGTTGAGTAATATAAGTTTCTCTTTCCCACCTATTTTCTCCATTAAAAATAACATGTTTGGAGTGTATTATGTTTAATGTGGCTTAGTGTCCAAAGAGTCCCCAAGCATCAACTGGAAGTAGAGAAAGAACTATATACATAAAAATTGATATCTAAATCAACATTTAAAACTATTGTTCATTACAGTCCTTACAAACTCAGGATGCTAGGATGGCATATGGGTATAGTGTAATCTACCTGAAACGTTTAGACCAGGGTGGGGGGGAAATTAATGTAATGTAAAATAAACACAAGGATTTAAGTAACTTTCACTCTCCCCACAAGACAAAGAGGGGAAATGTTCAAAGGAAGAACATACTGATATGGAATGAAGAGTATAAGAAGATAAATGGAGTATTTTCAAAACAACTGAAAAGCCGATAGAAGTTAAGACTAAACAGAGCATTTCAGAACAGGTGGAGGAAATATATGCTTTAGGTTCATATGGTTATTTTAACAGTTACCTTGAATATGTGGGGAAAGGGTGAAGAATCCATGGGTTTTGGAAGCAATTGGACCTTTGCCACCTAAAACAAGTGAGTCAAAAAGGACAGAGCAAAGTCATTATAATAGTTGAGAGAGGCAGGGAAAATTTGGGTAGAAAAACCAAACAAAGGGATGCAGAGACAGAACTCCTTCCGCTGAATATTGGATGGTTCCACCCACTGCAGAAGTGGAGTTCCAACACAGGAAGTGAAAAACAGCTGAAGAAGAGCAATAACCTTTGCTGGGTGCCAACCAAGCTGTTGTGAGAGGCAGACCTGCTGAAACTTGCAGCAAAGCAGTTATGGAGGGGAAAAGGTAGGAACTTAAACCAAGACACAGGCAGTGCAGCACCAGGCATGCAAATGCAGCAGGAAAAAGGATGGCTGTTGTCATGGACACAGAAAGTGGAGCCTACTCCTCAGGAAGGAAGGAATGCAAAAAAGCAAAACACCAAAACCCCAAAGGAGTCTGGTAAAGAACTGGCAGGAGGGGAGCACATGTTGCTTGGAGCCCAAACATATGGAGACTTTAAGGTGTGCCACCAAGTCCATCTGAACCTCATCATCGTCTGGAAGTCATTTGCTGAGGAAGTACCACGCATGGGGCCAACGGTAGCCAAGGAGAGTGAAGGGAGATTGTTGCCAAGCATTTCGAGTGCCGTTGGCAGGGAGATAAGACAGTTGCAAAGGACCGCCAGGGAGTACGGTTGCCAAGGACCATCCTCGGGAGTGATGGTGGCCAGGGTTTTAGGGCTGTTGACACCAGTTGTCAGGAGACAGGAGTAGGCAGAAGGCAGGGGGTGGACTGCTAGGGGTCCCAGTCGTTGTCATGGTGCTGGGCTGCGATGATGATCACCACTGTGAGGATGGTACATAGCACCATGGCGGCGATGCCCACAGCTAGGCTGATGAAGGAGAAGTTGCGGGCCTCCCGCGAGGCGATTTCAGCTGATACGATGTCACCTCGGGCAACAGCGGTCCGGACCTGATGTCAAAAAGGAGAACATATCAAAGGAAGTGCCTACTACTGTATCGTGTGCCCAGCATAATATACCCCCAAATTCATACATCAGGGCTGTGGGAAACTGTAGCCTTCCAGATGCTTTGGACCAGTGGCTCTTAACCTTTTCTTTACCAGGAACCCCCTTTAAATATCTTCTGTTGCTGAGGACCCCCAAGACTTAACTCAAGATTTAAAACCCTAATAACAATAATACAATTACACCATCCATTAAACCTTCCCTCAGAAGCACTGGAGGGAGGGAAAACTTTTCTCCTGCTTCTTCCTGCAAGTTTGTGGCTGGAGTGGATTGAATGGCAATGTACAGGCCAAGCCAGCTGGCTGGCCTTTGCCTTGGCTCCTGTCATGTGGCCACTCCACTGAGGAGGAGGAGGAGGGCCGAGCAGCCTTCAAGGACCCCCTGTGATGAGGACATCATGGACCCTTGGGGGTCCCTGGACCACAAGTTAAGAACCACCGCTTTGAACTACAGCTCCTACCATCCCTTACCCTTGGCACTTCTGGGTGGGGGTTCTGGGAGTTGATGTGCAAAACATTTGGTTGCTCAACATTTCCTGTCCCTGGTCAAGCAGCACACTCATAAAGAGGCATTAAAAACTGGGAGGCAAGATAACCCGATCACATGGTTTCATCATTTAGTGTGCTACTATTTCAGACTGCAGGCAAATGCCTGCCAGACCTCCCTGCCTACAGAAATCTAGCATGCTAGATGGAACAATTATCATCTGGAGAACCTCCCTCTACCATGCTAGTGCTCTATTTTGCAGGGAGATTGTTTTAGGGGAGCACATTCCAGCTTGTGAGATACCTTTCTCTGCAGTGCAATAATCCACCCAGAACTGCCTTGGTGACTTAATTTAGAACAAAAGTAACAAAAATGAAGTGTCTACATTGATGTGATAGCTCTCTTCAATTATTTATAAGGACTTTAAATAAAAAAGGGACTAGAGGATGTCTGTTGAGGCACAACAGAATAAATGACGAGGACTCAACTCTCAAGCTTTCCTGGCAAAGGAAACAGTACAGTTTAACAGTACAGTTCAAGGCGTTTATATTCAGAAATAGTCCCATTGTGTGCAATGGTTTATTCCCTAGCATGTGTGTTTAGGATTCCCCTAAGCTACATTATAGTGCTAATGTGCCATTAGAAATCACTTCCAGTTGTCAACTGTAAGATCATTTTAGAGCACCCTCCTGAGATTACTTTATTCATTTATGTTATTTATATCCTCCATTTCTCTGGGGTTCAAGGTGGCTCACAGCATGATTAAAAGTAAAACAATAAATGCTAATATTCAAACACAATTAAACCAATCATATTAAAACACCTATGTCACAGCAAAAAATGTACAATATACAACACAACACACACACACACACGTGTGTGTGTGTGTGTGTGTGTGTGTGTGGAGACAGGCAGTGAAACTGAACAGCTATGGAGTTGTCAAAAGCCTAAGGAGTGTTGGCCTGAAGGTTGAGGGGACCAGCCTAAATTTCCTTCACCGGATGTTGCAAAACCTGGGAGCAGCCACCAAGAACTCCTTCATATCTGCTTCTCAGAATGCTTCTCTCTCTGAATAGACATTTTTTCTTAGCAGCTCCCAAACACCAGTTCTACATGTATTGTGAGAGGCAGTATGGTGTAATGATTTGAATGTTGGACGATGACTCTGGAGACCGGGGTTCGAATTCCTGCTCAGCCACGGAAACCCACTGGGTGAGCTTGGGCAAGTCACACTCTCCCAGCCTCAGAGGATGGCAAAGGCAAACCCATTCTGAACAAATCTCTCCAAGAAAACCCCGTGATACGTTCACCTTAGGGCCACCATAAGTCAGAACTGACTCGAAGGCACACAACAACAACAACAACACATGTGTATCCTTGAACTGAAAGGCAAAAATGAACCCAGCGCTTTAGCTGGAGGCAGAGTCCTTATTTCTCTCCCAGCTTGACAAAATGGCTGCCAGCCTCCTCAAAGCACTGGATTATTTTCAGAACATAGAATGAAGCAATTGATTCTGGAGTACAAAATGTGTACATGTGTAGGAGGAGTGGGGTGCCAGCCAGACATGAACAAAGAGTGTATTCGACATATGTTTCTAAGAAGTTCAAATTGTTTCTTTTCCTTCTGTATATTCTTTACATCTTCAACATTTCTATGTCTGAAGAGAAAAAAAGGCTGCTTATTATTCAGAATGTGACAAGGATTTTTAGGACCAATCTGGCAAATTGACATTTGGCAATAAAGGTGCCAGATTTCTACTGTATTGGGGCCAGTGCCCAATTACTGGGCAAAACGAGACAATTGCCTCAAGCAGCACATTTTCGAAATGGCAGTAAAGTGTTAGTTATTTAATTAACTGGTAGTTTTGTTTTTACTCAAAAGGATGGGGAGTGGCACTTGTGTGGTTTTTTGTGCCAAAATAATTTGCCTGGGTTTGGGGTTATACCACCTTCACTTGGGTAGACAGGTAGCACTATTTACTGCTCTGCTTTCAGGGTAGCAAAATGTCTTGGATCAGCCAGCATCACATTCAAACTTGGTCAGTGGGATTTGGAGGCACTCCTGTTCCTACTTGTGATAATACAGATATGGGCAAGAGTGGTGTCAAATTGGTGTCTGGATTATACCTATAATTCAGATATTTGTTAAAGAAGATACTGAAGGATTTGCGATCGGGTGTATTTTTCAGTAGAATGGTCTTATTCCAATAAAAAATTCCTAAAATTCCTAGTATCTGAGAGCCAGTGTGGTGTAGGGATTTGAGTATTGGACTATAACTGGAGACCAGGATTCGAATCCCTGCTCAGCCATAGAAACCCACTGGGTGAGCTTGGGCAAGTCACACTTTCCTCAGCCTCAGAGGAAGGCAAAGGCAAACTCGCTCTGAACAAATTTTGCCAAGAGAACCCTGTGATCGGGTTGCCATGTACCGTATGTATGTATAGAGACAAGCAGGGGGGTTGAGCAATTGTCAAAAGTCTAAGGAGGGTTGGCCTGAAGGTTGTGGGGACCAGGCTAAAACCTTGAGAAGAGGTTGCAAAATCTGGGAGCAGCTACCAAGAACTCCTTCATATCAGCCTCTCAGAATGCTTCTCTCTCTGAATAGGCATTTTTTCTTAGCAGCTCCCAAACACCACTGAGTTCTACATGTATTTTGAGAGCCAGTGTAGCGGTTTGAACGTTGGACTATGGCTCTTGAGACTGAGGTTTGAATCCCCACTCAGCCATGGAAATGACTTGAAGGCACACAAAAACAACAGCGCCCAGCATCAGCATGCACTAAGTGCTAGCCCTTCACCTCTAGGAACAGATGTACCTGATGATGACAGCAGTAAACAACTATTTTTGTTTTCCACAGTGTTGCCAACATGTTGTACTGGACAGGGTGAGTAGAAGACATTTTATTGCCTAAAGCAGAGCAGTATGCAGGCACACCTCCTTTAGTAAACCCTTCAACAAAGACTTCCCTATAGATTTTCCTTGGTTTTTTTTCCAGGCTGTGAGGCCGTTGTTCTGGAAGAGTTTCTTTCTGATGTTTCACCTGCATCTGTGGCTGGCATCTTCACAGTTGCCAGCCACAGATAGTTGGGTGGGTGGGTGGTTATATACTGTGAACCCCTGTTGGGGAGGATATGTAAATCTGTGCATTTGAATGGCTAGTTTCTGGGTGAAGATATGCAAGGAGGATTTGTGTCTGCTTGGCTAATGGTTGGATAATGGTCCATTATCCGCTGGAAATCCCCCTGTCACTGGGTGGAGTTCATTTGCAAGTGTTGAGTTCTGATTTTAGTGTTTTACAGGACTGGCAGCCAGATTTTGTTTACTTTTAGGGTTTCTTCTTTCTTGCTGAAGTTGTCTAGGTGTTTATGAATTTCAATAGCTTCTATCATGTCAGAATGCACACACACCCCACCCAACCATTCTCTGAAGATGCCAGCCACAGATGCATGTGAAACGTCAGAAATAAACTCTTCCAGAACACGGCCTCACAGCCCGGAAAAACCCGAAGGAAAATCTATGGATGTCAGTCATGAAAGCCTTCGACTTCACAAAGACACTCCTTTTTACAGTCTTTTAATGCCTGTCCACCCCCCATTTTCTTCCTCATTCTCTGTCTAGCTGGAAGTGTGTGTGTGTGTGTGTGTGTGTGTGTGTGTATTTAGCAGCATCACCATTGAAAGGATGTTGAAGGAGGGCTGAAGGAACACAGACTTTCAAGGTCAGGGAAAGAATGGGATTCTACTCTAACCAGTCCTTCCAAAGCTGTGTGTGCCTGCCTACAACAGGCAAGGTAAATAGTAGCTGACTCTGAATCCTTTATTGAGCATGCATGAACTGCAAAACAGAGAGAAAAGGGGAAAACAGATAAACCTGTCACACCAGCTACTATCAACATGTTTAAAAAACATAGACTTATAGGTTTGGCCATCAAGACAGAAAAATAGATGCTGCTGACAAGGGAAAAAATCACCCATGAATGGATTTTGGAAGAACCCTTCAAGTGGTCTCTGGAAGGTTCAAATATTTTTGTTTACAGTACTTATGAGTGGCTTACCTGATCTGGTTGTGCCATTTCACATGTGTGTATTGTTAGTTTTGAATAAAAGAATTGGTTGAAACATGTTGATGTGTTTATTGCTTTTTTTAATGTAATCCTCTCCCTATTCTTTCCATGTTATTTCTGCCTCTGGTATCAAATTTTCTGCTAAAGCCCACTCTCCAACTTTCCCAATTTTGTCTGGACAGTTCTGATTAGTATTTCGTTTTTGGAGGCAGGGGGGATTTTGGTTGCTTTGTGTTTTGACAGAATTTTGAACTCTGCAACTAACAAAAGAGTGAGTTGTGATACAATAATTCCAACTTATGCTATTTTAGAATTTCCAGAGTGAAAATTTGGAGAGGGCTTCTGTACATTTAATGACTGTGTAAAAGAAGAAATTTCTGCAGGTCTTGTTTATTACCTGGTTGCCTGACAAGCGACACTTGCTGAAATTTCCTCTTGTATGCAAACATTAAAGGACCAGGCACCTTCTCCAGTTTTCTATCTTAGCCATCATAATTTGTCAACAGAATGCCAACCATAATGTTAATCAGTTCATCAGTTCAAGAATTTCTGCTACTGTTTGCTACATTGGTCCCATTGGTGGGAGAAAAGTGGGCTATAAGTGAATAAAATAATAATAATAGAATGATAATATCCTCCAACATTTCACAGATGATAGCTGGGATATGACTAAGCAATATCCTTGTGGTCACGATGGCAATGGTTAATGAGGAAGAACACACAAGCTAGGAGAGGGTGCAGCAGTTTGCTTTTGAGTGAGCCTACTGGGAAGGGCAAGATTCTACCCTTTCCTGTCCTCTCCATTCTGCTGAGACAATTAAGGGTAAGCTACTTTTGCACTTGGTTTGCAGCCACTGAAGTAAGTCCAGGACAAAGGGAGAAAATAGGAGGAGAAATGAGAAACTGGGGCATTTTAAAAGCAGTTGGAAAAGTGAGACAACATAGGGTTGTTGGAACTGTCTCTGACAAATTGAGAAGACTGGAGGTTGTGTCACTAATGTCTGCTGTTCAGACAATATACATTGTTTGTACTTTTCAGCATTTCCATTTCCCCGGACCCCACTGGTTACAACCCCCATCCGCTCACCTAACCAGCCATGCACATAATAAGCCACATAATGCTGTACAATACGAAAAGGGAAACAACCCCTGGGTGGTCATGCATTATAAATGCCCCCTTTCAACTCTTTTTCCTCTCTTCCCCACTGCTCACCTGCACAGCCTTGATTATCGCAATGATGCCCGTAGGCCAGAAGCAACAGATGGTGGTGAGGACAGCGATGGGAAGGTAATCGTGTGGTGGGCGCCGCGGTTCCAGGATAGCAATGCCAGGGGTCACCTGTGTTGGGGACAAAGCCGGTGGTGGTGGAGGGTTAGCCTGAGGATATGGCTGGAAGGAAGAGAGAGAGAAAATCTGTTGTCACAGGAGGAGGTTTCTTCATTTCACATAACCTATATTATAGGGTGAGGAAAGAGTGGTCAACTCCCCAGAGCTGTTTTTGAGGCCCCCAAGAAAATGTAAATATCAACTAAAATGCCTTTTGCATGTTCCTCCATATCCCAACCTACTGGGCTCTTTTAGGCTTAGATTTTTCCGAGTAAAATCTAGAGAGGGCTGCAATGGTTGTGCACAAAAGGGAATTTCAGCTGGTGTTGCTTGTCATACAACCAGGTAACAAGCAACACCAGCTGAAATTCCCCCTTCCTACACAACCATTCAAGGTACAGGAGTTCTCTCCAGTTTTCATGCTGGGAGCCCTATGGAAGGGGCCTTCTTTTAACCAGAAAGTAAACAGGACATTGACTTCTTGTTTGGGGGAAAAAAAGGCTCTCCTGGGCCTTGTCATTGGTGCTGTTGTTGTGCACTTGTCACTCCCTGCTTCCAGAACTTGGACATGGACTCTGACTCAGAGACTGAAGCAGTGGACATGCCAAGACCTGCTGAACCAGAGCAGGAGGATGTTCCAGAGCCACAGGCCTCAGACACAGACAATAGTGCAGTACCAGCTCTGGCAGAGGATCATACCTCTTCAGATACAGAGGACAACTTACCTAACCTACCTTCATAGCACGGAGACAACAAAAGGAGGGGTTGAGGTGGTCTCAGTGTATTTATAGGAAGCAGCAAGTAGTTAAGCAGCAGCTGCATTAGTTGCTGCTCCATAAATATGCAGCACTGCCCTCCATGGGTTGTCAGGATTATCTGACCTACCTAAGTACTTGTTGTGTTCCTGCTTGCTGTTTTTTGACCTGGACGTGTTTGTTTACTCTGAACTCTGTTTGCCTGACCTGGATTCTGCTGGACTACCCTGAAGTCTGTTTGCTGGACCTGGGCCTTATATATTGGACTTTGCTTGTGGACTTGTGTTTTGATTGCTAGCAAGGTAAGTGTCTGACTTCACACTGGCTTGATTCCTTTGCCTGTAATTAGTTTTGACTGTGCTTTGCCTCTGCTATCAGCTGTGTAGTAATCAGTGTTTGGCTGGTTGTCCAGATATTGTTTGAACAGTGCCTTCAAATAATTTCCAATCTATGGTGACCCTATCACTGGGTTTTCTTGGCAAGATTTCTTCAGAGGGGGTTTGCCTTTGCCTTCCTCTGAGGTTGAGAGTGTGTGACTTGCCCAAGGTCACCCATTGGGTTTCCATGACTGAGTGGGGATCTGAACTCTAGTCTCTAGAGTCTCTAGGTCACCCATTGGGTTTCCATGACTGAGTGGGGACTTGAATCTAGAGTCCAGCACCCAAACTCCTACACCACACTGGCTTCCTGATACTAGGCCTCCCAGTTCCCAAATCCTTCAGTATCTTCTTCAACAAACGGGGGGTTTGAACCCCAGTTTCTAGAGTTGTAATCCAACACTCAACCCACTACATCACACTGGCTCCCTGATACTGGGCCTACCAAATCCTTCAGTAATTTCTTCAGCAAGATAATTCTTCAAAGATACAGGCTCATGTATCTTTAATAGTTGTGTAGAAGAAGGGATTTAAGCTTGTGTTGCTTGTTACCTGGTTGTGTGACAAGCAACGCCCACTGAAATGCCCTCTTCTACATAACCATTCAAAGTACAGGAACCCTCTCCTGTTTTCACTCTGGTAACCTTGTGAGTCCTCAGCAGTTGTTGATTCCTGTTCCAGAAGTTTCCAAAGCCAAGCTAAATGTTCAGCACACTAAATGGAAAGCTACTTCCAGGACTTTTGTACCACTTCAGGTTGTAGGTGGGGGACTTAATCTGGAATGTTCCCTCTGTTCAAGGGGAGAACTGTAGCTCAGTGGCAGAGCACAGGCTTTGCATGCAAAGGGTCACAAGTTCAATCCGTGACATCTGCAGAGGAAGGGAAAGACTGGGCAATACATGAGCTGGGTGAAATCTCTCTCTCTCTCTGGCTTTTCTTTGCAAACGAAGATTCAGGAAGGACTCATCCCGCGCTTTCTGCAAGCGTGCTGAGGACTGAAAAGGCCAATCCGAGATAAACAAGTCCGGTTGCAGAAAGCACAGCAGAAGGTCTCCTTGGGTGATGTTTCCGGGTTGTGATTCTTTCTGCGTTGTAATTTCTCTTCAAGACTTGTTCGGCGTGAGTTCTCAAATAAGGCTGCAGCATTGTGGATAGTGCGTCTCCATGTCTCCCGATGTGAGGCCAGGGCGGACCATTGTTGGTGATCAATTTGGCCGAGCCTGAGATGTTGTTTCAGGGAGTGCTTGTATTGCTTTTTTGGAGCGCCCCTCTTATGCTGACCCATGGTGAGTTCACCGTAGAGTACTATTTTTGCCTCTCCATTGACACAAAAGAGTCTGGAGCAATAAACACCTGAGGCAAAGCACAAAAATCAGTGTGTATAGAGCCATCGTACTGTCTATCCTCCTTTATGGATCTGAAACATGGGTCACCTATCGCCACCACCTACGACTCCTCGAGCGCTTTCATCAGCGCTGTCTACGCACAATCCTAAATATACACTGGACTGACTATGTGACGAATGTTGCTGTCCTTGAGCAAGCAGGGATCACCAGCATTGAGGCCATGATATTGAGAACACAGCTGCGTTGGGCAGGGCACGTTTCTAGGATGGAGGACCATCGTCTCCCAAAAATACTACTCTACGGTGAACTCGCCACGGGTCAGCGTAAGAGGGGCGCTCCAAAAAAGCGATACAAAGACTCCCTGAAACAACATCTCAGGCATGGCCAAATTGATCACCAACAGTGGTCCGCCCTGGCCTCACATCGGGAGGCATGGAGACGCACTATCCACAATGCTGCAGCCTTATTTGAGAACTCACGACGAACAAGTCTTGAAGAGAAACGACAACGCAGAAAGAATCACAACCCAAAAACATCACCCAAGGAGACCTTCTGCTGTACTTTTTGCAACCGGACTTGTTTATCTCGGATTGGCCTTTTTAGTCATCAGCGCGCTTGCAGAAAGCGCGGGATGAGTCCTTCCTGAATCTTCGTTTGCGAAGAAAAGCCAGAGAGACTATTTTTGGGAGGTGATGGTCCTTCATCCTAGAAACATGCCCTGTCCAGTACAGCTGTGTTCTCAATATCATGGCCTCAATGCTGGTGATCCCTGCTTGCTCAAGAACAGCAACATTCATCACATAGTCAGTCCAGTGTATATTTAGGATTGTGTGTATACAGCGCTGATGAAAGTGTTCGAGGAGTCGTAAGTGGTGGCGATAGGTGACCCATGTTTCAGACCCATAAAGAAGAATAGACAGTACAATGGCTCTATACACACTGATTTTTGTGCTTCACCTCAGGTGTTTGTTACTCCAGACTCTTTTGTAAAGTCTTCCAAATGCGCTATATGCCTTTGCTAATCTGTGATCTTTGCTAATCTGGGTGAAATCACTGTCTCAGTAAAACAACAACATCACATCTTGCTGTGATGCCATGTGGAAAAAGTAGCACATAGGGGATGGGGTGAAGATTCTAACCCAGCCCTCTCAGTTTGTTGCATATTGTACTACTTTGCTATGCATGGTGTGAAAATGCATGAGACAGCTGCCTTACTGAAACATAGCCAGTGACTGTCTTATGTAGTGGCTGCAGGATCTGGAGAACCGTAGTCCAAAAAAAGAGTAAATTTTCCAAGCTCTGGATATAGGGTTGCCAGATTGAAAGCTGAAGACAGTTCCTGTACCTTTTCCAAAGGGCTATGGCAGAGCTTGAAGAAGATGACGGCATCTATATACGTTACCGTACTGATGGTAGCTTGTTTAACTTAAGCCATCTGAGGGCTCACACTAAGACTCTAAACTATCTAGTCCGAGAGCTGCTCTTCGCTGATGCTGATGCCTTTGTTGCCCACACAAAAGCAGCTCTGCAGCGCCTAACACCGTGCTTTGCAACATCAGCAGAGCTATTTGGGCTGGAAGCCAACCTGAAGAAAACAGAAGTTCTTTACCAGCCTGCACCACAGGACGAACATCATCATCCCCACATTGCCGTCGGCAAATCTGTGCTCAAGTCCGTTCAGCAGTTCAGCTACCTGGGAAGCATCATCTCCTCAGATGCCAAGATTGACAAAGAGATCGATCACAGATTAGCAAAGGCATATAGTGCATTTGGAAGACTTCACAAAAGAGTCTGGAGCAATAAACACCTGAGGCAAAGCACAAAAATCAGTGTGTATAGAGCCATCGTACTGTCTATCCTCCTTTATGGATCTGAAACATGGGTCAACTATCGCCACCATCTACGACTCCTTGAGCACTTTCATCAGTGCTGTCTACGCACAATCCTAAATATACACTGGACTGACTATGTGACGAATGTTGCTGTCCTTGAGCAAGCAGGGATCACCAGCATTGAGGCCATGATATTGAGAACACAGCTGCGCTGGGCAGGGCACGTTTCTAGGATGGAGGACCATCGCCTCCCAAAAATACTACTCTACGGTGAACTCGCCACGGGTCAGCGTAAGAGGGGCGCTCCAAAAAAGCAATACAAAGACTCCCTGAAACAACATCTCAGGCTTGGCCAAATTGATCACCAACCATGGTCCGCCCTGGCCTCACATCGGGAGGCATGGAGCCGCACTATCCACAATGCTGCAGCCTTATTTGAGAACTCACGCCGAACAAGTCTTGAAGAGAAACGACAACGCAGAAAGAATCACAACCCAAAAACATCACCCAAGGAGACCTTCTGCTGTGCTTTCTGCAACCGGACTTGTTTATCTCGGATTGGCCTTTTTAGCGCTAGCAGAAAGTGCGGGATGAGTCCTTCCTGAATCTTTGTTTGCGAAGAGAAGCCAGAGAGAGAAAAGGGAATTTTAGCAAGTGTTGCTCGTCAGGCACCTAGGTAATAAGATGTCATGCCCTTCATTCATTTGCGTCAGTTGTCAAAGCGTTCCATTCCCTTGCCATCAGCAGAGAGAATCTTGCCCAGCTCCACCAATCAGCAGATCAGGCAGCATCCTCGTCTATCTCCTCCACTTTGGTTCAGTCGATTAGGCCCCTCTGGTGTCCTCACCTCTGGCAGTCTCCAATGATCAGCTCATGAAAGGGAGGGTCGGAAAAGCCGTCCATGTTTCTCTCAGGGCCCACCCCACCCCCCATTCTGCTGGCTGGGCCTTCGGGTTCAATTGGATTGCAATTGGGGGGAAATCGGCATCTCTGTTCTCCAGGCGCGTGATGTCTCCGATTCAACCACTTAAGGTCCACTGTGAAGCAGCGGTCTCGTTCAGCCAGGTCTCTCCCATCCTATATCTATGCATTTTTCCGCCCTAAGTGCAGTACTTTACATTTCTCTGTATTGAATTTCATTATGTTAGCTTTGGCCCAGCTCTCCAGTCTATCCAGGTCATTCTGAATTTTGATCCTGTCCTCTAGGGTATTAGTTACTCCTCCTAATTTGGTGTCATCTGCAAATTTGATAAGTATGCCCCTGATTTCCTCATCCAAGTTCCAAGTCATTGATAAAGATGTTGAATAGCACTGGGCCCAGGACAGGACCCTGTGGCACCCCACTGGTCACATCTTTCCAAGATGAAGAGGAGCCATTGCTGAGCACCCTTTGGGTTCGGCCGGTCAACCAATTACAAATCCATTGAACAGTTAACTCGTCTAGCCCACATTTTACAAGCTTGTTTGCAAGAATGTCATGGGAAACCTTGTCAAAGGCCTTACTGAAATCAAAGTATGCGATGACCACAGCTTTCCCTTCATCTACCAAGCTGGAAACTTTATCAAAAAAAGAGATCAGATTAGTCTGGCATGACTTGTTTCTCTGAAACCCATGTTGACTTCTTGTGATTATGGCATTGCCTTCTAAATGTTCACAGACTCTCTGTTTAATGATCTGCTCTACAATCTTCCTTGGTA
This sequence comes from Gambelia wislizenii, assembly GCA_030847615.1. Taxonomy (NCBI): domain Eukaryota; kingdom Metazoa; phylum Chordata; class Lepidosauria; order Squamata; family Crotaphytidae; genus Gambelia; species Gambelia wislizenii. The sequence continues at coordinate 36,451,742 of JAUMIR010000002.1, forward strand.
TTGATGTCAGACTAACTGGACAATAATTATTGGGATCCTCTTTTTTCCCCTTTTTGAAGATGGGGACAACGTTTGCCCTCCTCCAGTCTGCTGGGACTTCTCCTGTTCTCCAGGAGTTCTCAAAGATTATTGCCAATGGCTCTGAGATTACATTTGCCAGCTCTTTTAATACTCTTGGATGTAGTTCATCTGGTCCTGGAGATTTAAATTCATTTAGATTAAGAAGGTATTCCTGTACTACCTCTTCGCTTATTTTTTTAATACATTTTTCTTAATTTTATAATCATACATCATAATATCCAAACAGTACTTATTTATTATAACACATAAAATTACCATAAACATCACAATTTTCTATTAACTAATTCCCAAAGTTAACATAGATTCTTTACTATAATTTTTTTCATGAATATTACTTCCCCTACCCCCCCCCCACCTCAGTGCTCCACTACCTCTTTGCTTATTCTGAGCTGGATTTCCCCTTTTGTGTCCTCTGTTCCATTATCCTCAGGTTGGTCCTCCTTTTCCTTTTCTGAAAACACTGAGGCAAAGAAGGTGTTGAGTAATTCTGCCTTTTCTCTGTCCCCTGTTAGCATTTTGCCATCGTCTCCATGTAGTGGCCCTATCCTTTCCTTCTTCCTCCTTTTGCTGCGGACATACCCCCAAAAAACCTTTTTATTGTTCTTTTAACCTTCCTATGTTTTATTCTGTGCTTTAGCTTTTCTGACTTTACTCCTACATGTGTTCGCTGTTTGAATTCTTCTTTGGTGATTTCCGCCTTTTTCTATTTCCTATACTTGTTCTGTTTAAAACTTAGCTCTGTTGAAAGTTCTTTAGTCATCCATCCTGGTTTCTTGAGACACCTCCCACTTTTCTTCCTCAATAGTACTGTTTGAAATTGTGCCTTCAGTATCTCCCCTTTGAAAAAGTCCCATCTGTCTTGAGGTCTCTTCTCTTTTAGTATTCCTGACCATGGGATCACCCCCAGTATTTCCCTGAGTTTATTGAAATCAGCTCTCCTAAAGTCAAGAATGCATGTCTGACTATGCCTGGCTTCTCCTTTCCATTGTATAACAAACTCCAGAAGAACATGATCACTCTCACCTAAGAATCCCACCACTTGCACCCCATTAACCAGGTCATCTCTGTTGGTTAGGATCAAATCTAAAATAGCTGACCCCCTTGTTGCCTCTTCCACCTTTTGGACCATGAAATTGTCTTCCAGGCAATTAAGGAATTTGCTAGACCTTGAAGTTTTGGTTGAGTTAGATTGCCAGCAAATATCAGGATAGTTGAAGTCACCCATCACTACTACATCTCTCCTTTCTGCGTGTGTGGTCATCTGTTCTAGAAAGGCATCATCCAATTCCTCCGTCTGACTTGGGGGTCTGTAGTAGAGTCCCACAATAACATCCCTGTTGTTTCCCTCCCCTTTAATTTTTATCCAGATGCTCTCCACCTGGCTTCCAGTATTGATGCCATGGATCTCTTCACTGGTGTAAATATCCCTGACATATAATGCTATTCCTCCTCTTTTCCTGTTTGGCGTGTTTCTCCTATAAAGTTTATACCCCTCTATTCCTACATTCCAATCATGAGACTCGTCCCACCAGGTTTCAGTAATGCCTATTACATCATATTTGTTTTGTAGTGCTAGGAGTTCAAGTTCATCTTGCTTATTTCCCATGCTCTGTGCATTAGTGTAGAGACATCTAAGACCATGTGTTCCCTTTACTTGCTGCCTGTGCAAGTTTTTTTGCCTCCCACTGTTGGGTCCGGTAGTATTCATTTTGGGAGTACTGGGAGTTGAGAGCAGCCCACCTGAGCAGTGTCTGGGACCTACCAGCCGGCACTGACGATTGTGATTGTCATTGTCTTGGCTATGGTGTTGCTCGTTATTGTGCTAATTGGGAGGGGGCGAGAGTGATCAGGCCTCGTGCTGATCTGGCTGTGGATCGTTCTGGATAGGGTTTACCGCAGCGGAGTTAAATTTTTCCCACCTTTACATCTTCGTGGGTCTCGCTGACAAACTGCCCTCCACCCCCACCACTGGTTGGGTGAAACCCACCTGTATTCCCAGGTCATTGAAAAGGAGCAACTGTCCTGGTCCTTTCCCCTGTGGTGGTTGGTTTGGTTAACTCTTGTTGGGTCCTTTCTTCAGCGGTCTCCATCTGTTCGCTCATACGGAGGATCAGAGTCAACCCTGATCTTTTAGATTTTTATGGAGTGGGAAATTGCCAGCGGACCAGAGAGGAGAGAGGATCTCCAACAGGGATCTGTTCAGCTGGGTGTGACATTTAACTTCGTTTTTGGATTGCTGGTGAGATAGTTTCTGTTTAGATATGCCACTCAGTTCTGCTTCTGGGGTTTTTGCGTTTCGTCACTGGTGATTGTTATTCCCTGGGTGTCTTCTCATGCTGTCAGTTTATATTCAATTGTGTTCTATAGGGTGTTATGATGATTATGATGATATCAAGTTATATGTGAGTAGTCCCATTTGGTGAGCATCGAGCTATCGTTCGGAGTTCTTACGATTTCCACCAGGGTGTGTCGTTTCAAATTGATTGACAGTTGGATGATTTAGAGTGTCATGGTGGTTAGAATGAATGATTTCAGTAAAACAACAAGATATTCAAGATGGTGACTGACCTTGTTATGGAATTTGAGTTTTGGTTCCAGATTTTCCAGGCGATAAGGGAAACAAGAGTGAGTTTAGGAGGGAGAGAATCAGATTTTCTGATGCAAATCTTAGTTGGGTATTGCCGTGGGTTCTTTACCCTTCTCTCTTTCCCTTTTTGAACCACTTGCCATACTTGTTCTTGGTGCAATTCTGTTCTTTGTAGTCCAGTTTTGCCCTCGAAGGATAATTGGTCTTCAAGCTCTCTTGGTAAGGGGATATCTAGGGCTTCAAAGATCAATGGTAGCTGTGCACTGACTGTTGCTGTCATTTGTGTAAAATGATCAGTTTGAAGGGATATCCCTATTTGGTTTTGATTTTCTTTTCCCGGAGGAGAGAGGTGTATGGTCAGAAAGCTTATTTCCATCTCAGGGTATCCATGCAGAGATCATCACTTTTGTCTTTGTCATATATCGAGTGAAGAGAATAATATCTCTGGGTTTTTTTCCTTCTGGTCTCTTTGGTCCAAGGGATCTGTGTATCCTCTCAATGTCCAGCGTGGTTATCTGAAGATCTGGGCAGATGTTGTTTAACCACGTAACTATGGATTCTGAGAGTCCATCATTTGGAATGTATTCAGGGACCCCTTTAAGGCATATATTCTGACGTCTTTCTCTGTTTTTAAGATCCGAAATCTTAAGTTGTATGGAAAGATTGGTTTTTTCCAATTGTTTGAGTCTGGCTTCATGTTTCTGGCCTTGTTTGAATGTTTCGTTGGTTGTGGTTTCAAGGTCTCGTATTTTCTCTGAAATGAGGGATAGTTTTGTGGAGGTATTCCAGGGCAGCAGTTCTATTGCTGATCAGTTTCTCTCTCAGCTTTTCGAGCTGTTCAGAGAGTGGTGGGTCAGTACTTACCAATGACCCTGCATTGCCTCCCTTGGGTGTCTTAGGAGTGTTTCACACCATGTCGCCAAGGACAAGGGGGATCTTCTATTTCAGAGCCAATTTGGGCTCTTTTGTCGACGGGTAGAAATCTGTTATATGTTCCGCAATCCTTTTGTTACTGGACATATGGACGTGATGTCACTGGATTTCGATGGGGGTAATCTTGCCTGTTATAATAAAAGAGCCATCGTTGTGGTTGGAGCTCTCTCACTTTGTGTCTGCCATGATTCGTGGCTGGTCACGCCACGCCCCCCCCCCCGCCCAATTGTATGATTCTATGATTCAAAGTTCTCTCAGGCTTCCCTCATCACAACATTTTTAGCAATGCGCCTGAATGCCAAGGTGGATTGTAGAGGAGAAGAAGCCAAAGCAGGAGGAATTCAAGAAGTTTGTGCGCCACTGATATTCTCATGGAGGAATCTTTGTTACCTGGGATACTGAACACTGTATACACAAAGTGATGAGACGTTCAGAGTAGCAAGTAGAAGGCAAAAGGTATTCATTTGCATCACAAAATATACATAGGCCAGGTTTGGAGATAAACTGTGCTTTCCAACTACGTGAATGTTCATGTGCTCTCCCTCATTTCCTTTTTCTTACCAAGAAGAAGAGATTGAAAGGATCCAGTTCTACTTCTAAATAAACCCAGGTGCTGTCCAAACTCTGGGAGCTAGGATTTTTTATAAATTATGATTAGTGCAAGCAAACCAGGACTAAACCATCATTTAAGATCCTGGCTTGTTGTCAAACAGTGATGGCTGGTGACACCAATGTTAGTGGTATGGTGAATTTGTTTTGGGATTTAGAGTAAACTTGTAAGGAGTGAGCCAAGGTGTTGAACCCAGTACCAAAATACTGTAGGTCTAGCACTTTAGACATCTGCTTGAAAGTTCAGACTAATACTTGAAGTGGAATTACTGCCCCACTGAAATACCATTGCTCTCAACCATAGTTTTAAACAAGCTGTAGTTCTGAGTGCTGATTTCACTGGGAACTGTGGTTTGCTTAATAGTGGAACTATATACTTGTGATGGCAAAAGAGGATCATGGGGACATTAGGTTCACTACAGCTCAGTCACATGGCATGAAATCATGGCTTCTCATTAGGCTGGAGTTGGGCCACACTTTCAGTGCTGTCCATAGAGCCTTATACTCCCCCCCCCCAATATATAATAAGAGAGTTTCCACATGAGCATCTGAAGAATTTTTCCCATTGTAAACACTTACCGCCCCTACAGGGTAGACAGGTACGTATGCTGTGCAGGGTTGTAACTGGACAGGGTATCCGGGGTGCATGTAGCCTCCGATCGGTAGGGTCCCCACAGGAGGATGAGTCTGCACTACGTAGCCCTGGGGAGCTCCATTGAACTGCGTTTCCTGCATGTAGGGATCAGGGGGAAGGCGAGGAAGGGTGGCTGAATGGTGGCGGGGTGGGCGTGGGAGTGTGGCTGATGTAGGGGGAGGGCGAGGCAGGGTAGCAGCCCCACCAAGTCGGGGCAAGGTGGCGGTGCCTGAGTGCACAGTTGTGGGAGGGGGGTCACTGTATCCAGGGATGGGGGCATCCTGTGGTGGTGGAGGAGGTGGCTGGAGAGGGGGGTTGTAGGGTGGAGGAGAGGTGTGGGGGGCAGAATCAGGGAGTCCTAAAGGAGAAGGGAAAGAGAAAAAAACAAATGCGATTTTAAGAAGCATTGATGATCATTTGGAAAAGTACATTTTAGTTGGCAAGAGTTCCAAACACAGTCATCCCTCCACATTTTCTGGTTAAGCATTAAAGGATTTGATTATTTTCTGACTGGATTAATATGTTCTCTCTAGGCACTTTTAGGTCCTCCAGTATGATTCTATGGTCATTGTGCTGGAGGACCTACAAATGCTTCTGCTGGAAGTTTTCCATAGAATTGGGCTGGAGGACCTTCAAATGGACTAGATAGCTTTTGTGGTCTCTTCCAACTCTATGATTCTATGATATGCCTAGAGGAGTGTTCTCTCAGGTCAAAAAAAAATGAGCAGGCCCATAGTCATGGATTTTCCACTTTTGCGGGGCTGCTGTGCTCCTAACCCCCACGAAATTTGAAGGTCGACTATCAACTCATAAACAACACCCCCTCCCCAGGATGGCTTGGAATAGTCTATTCCTTTTCCATAAAATGCCCGTTTTATTGGGTGACTCCCTTCCATTGGCTGGTTACAAAGAGCATCTGACTCCTTTGTTGCAACAGTGCCATTAGCTGCCAGTCCATTATTGGACACAATTAAAAGTGCAGGTTACGACCTATAAAGTCCTATATGGCTCAGATCCAGGGCTGAATCATAGAATTATAGAGTTGGAAGAGGCCACAAGGGCCATCCAGTCCAACCCCCTGCCCTGCAGAAACACACAAAGCACACCCAACAGAGGGCCATCCTCCCGCTGCTTAAAAGCCTCCAAAGAAGGAGACTCCACCACACTCCAAAGCAGTGCGTTCCACTTCCAAACAGCTCTTACTGTCAGGAGGTTCTTCCAATGTTTAGATGGAATCTCTTTTCCTTTAGTTTGAGCCCATTGCTTTGTGTCCTAGTCTCTGGAGCAGCAAAAAAAAAAAAAAAGATCAGCTTGCTCCCTCCTCAGTTTGACATCCCTTCAAATATTTAAACATGCCTATAATGTCACCTCTTAACCTTCTCTTCTCCAGGCTAAACATACCCAGTTCCCTAAGCCGTTCCTCATAGGCCTTGGTTTCCAGACCTTTCACCATTTTGGTTGCCCTCCTCTGGACATGTTCCAGCTTGTCAATATCCTTCTGAATGAGACTATGTGCAAAAGGGATCTAGGAGTCCTAGTAGACCACAAGTTGAACATGAGTCAACAGTGTGATGCGGCAGCTAAAAAGGCCAATGTGATTTTGGGCTGCATCAATAGAAGTATAGTGTCCAGATCAAGGGAAGTAATAGTGCTGCTCTATTCTGCCTTGGTCAGACCTCACCTAGAATATTGTGTCCAGTTCTGGGCACCACAATTCAAAAAGGATATTGACAAATTGGAGCGTGTCCAGAGAAGGGCGACTAAAATGGTGAAAGGTCTGGAAACCATGCCTTATGAGGAGAGACTTAGGGAGCTGGGTATGTTTAGCCTGGAAAAAAGACGGTTAAGAGGCGACATGATAGCCCTGTTTAAGTATTTGAAGGGGTGTCACATTGAGGATGGAGCAGGCTTGTTTTCTGCTGCTCCAGAGACTGGAACACAGAGCAATGGATGCAAGCTCCAGGAACAGAGATTCCACCTCAACATTAGGAGGAACTTTTTGACAGTTAGAGCTGTTCGGCAGTGGAACGCACTCCCTCGGAGCATGGTGGGGTCTCCTTCCTTGGAGGTCTTTAAACAGAGGCTGGATGGCCATCTGTCGGGGATGCTTTGATCGTGATTTCCTGCATGGCAGGGGGTTGGACTGGATGGCCCTTGTGGTCTCTTCCAACTCTGCAATTCTATGATTCTATGATTCTTGAACTGTGGTACCCAGAACTAGATACAGTATTCCAGGTGAGATCTGACCAAAGCAGAATAGAGCAGCTCTGAAGGATCACATCTTTCCATATGAGCCTCCGTAGACTCTAAGATCTTCAGGGGAGATGCTGCTTCAATCCCACCACCTTCATAGGCATGTTTGTTGAAAATACAGGAAAAGGCCTTGACCACTGCTGCCCCTACACTGGGAAATTCCTCCCTTCCTAGGGCAGCTAGATCGGCCACCTCCTTGCTGTCCTTTCACTGTCAAGTGAAGATTTTTCTATTCCAACAGGCATTTGAGAATCATTTTTTTAATAGAATGGATTTTCTGGTTTTAATTAATATTTCAAAATTAATGTTTTATATGATTTTAATTTTATAGACAGTTTAATATTATTTTAATCTTAAACTGTGATGCACCAGGATACACACACGCTGAATCAACATGCATGTAGCAGCAACATGGTTTATTGATCAAGGCTATGCATGTGGTTACATTCCAAAGCCAGTTCTAACTGTCCTCAGTACAGAGCAGACAGATAAAGCCACCATTGAGTTTTGATTCTCTGGGCAGCCTGGGAACCATTAGGGAGGGAAGGGAGGCAAAAGGAAGATACAGTTGCCCCTCCACATTCGTGAACTCGGCATTTGCAGTTTTGATTATTCGTGGTTTTGGGAGGGCCCCCCCGCCCTCCCAAAACCATGACACGGGGCCTCCGGAGGCCCCGTGAAGGACCTGGGAGGGAACGGGGAGGGCCGGGGAGGCCTCCACGGGGCCTTCGGAGACCCTCCGGAGGCCCCGTGAAGGCCCTGGGAGGGAGGGGGAGGGCCACGGAGGCCTCCACGGAGCCTTGCGCGGCCCCGTGAAGGCCTTGGGGGTGAGGGGGAGGGCCGGGGAGGGCTCCACGGAGCCTTGTGCAGCCCTGTGAAGGCCTGGGGAGGAGGGGCAAGGGCCACAGAGGCCCCGTGAAGGCCCTGGGAGGGAGGGGGAGGGCCGCGGAGGCCTCAACGGAGCCTTGCGTGGCCCTGTGAAGGCCTTGGGGGGAGGGGGTGGGCCGCGGAGGCCTCCACGGGGCCTACAGAGCATCTCCGTAGGCCCCATGAAGGCCCTGGGTGGGAGGTGGGAGGGCCGGGGAGGCCTTCATGGGGCCTCCGGAGATGTTCCGTAGGCCCCATGAAGGCCCTGGGCGGGAGGGGGGAGGGGTGCGGAGGACTCCATGGGGCCTCCGGAGACTCTCAGTAGGCCCCATGAAGGCCCTGGGTGGGAGGGGGGAGGGCCGGGGAGGCATCCACGAGGCCTCGGGTGGGTCTCCGGAGGCCCCATGAAGGCCTTGGGAGGGAGTGGGGAGTCCGGGGAAAGTGACTATAGGGCCTCCAGAGGCCCCGTGTTCGCTTTGGCGGGGGAGGGGGGAAATCAATATTTGCGGATTTTTCACATTCGCGGGGGTCCATGGAACCTAACCCCCGCGAATGTGAAGGGACAACTGTACATTCCAGACTCTTGCAGCCGGTGACCTTGGCTACCAGACAGGAAGGATTCTAGCATTTAAGGTGGGCTGGCCTGACTCCAGGAGTTAAGGTGTTCTGGGAATGTTCCCAAGAGAACCAACCCCTGCTAGGCCGGGTTCAAACCATGTCGGGGCCTACTCTGAATTATTGCAAATCCCAGCATCCAGAGTAGGGCACGAGATGTATATTAACTGGGGGCAGGTTATAGAGATCATACCACACCCCTGTTGAAACTCAACAGCTGCCAGTCAGTTTCTGTGCACAATTATGACTGATAAAGCCCTATATGGCTCAGGTCCAGGCTATATGGCAAACCATATATGAACCAGCCTAGGCCCTGAGATAATCAGGAGAGGCCCTTCTTTCAGCTCTCCACCATCTGAAGTATGGCTGGTGATGACGTGAGAGATGGCCTTTTCGGTGGTTGCCCCTAGACTTTTGTACTCCCTCCCCAAGGAGGCCAGACTGGCCCCCTCCCTGTTGTCCTTTCGGTTGCAGAGCAAAAACCTTTCTATTCAGGCAGGCTTTTAAAACAGACAGTTCATAAAGAACAGGCTAGGGGGTGCTGTATGGTTTTGTTGAATTGTTATTAAAAGCTTTTTATCTTCTGTTTTTTAAAGAAAAAAGTTTACTACTTTTCAGTATATTTTATTCTTTTAAATTATTTTCATATTGTTTTAATAAGAATTAAACAGTGTAATTAGTTTGATTCTGTTTTAATGTACACTTTTTATATGTTTTAATTGTGTGTTTTTTAAAAGTATGAGCCGCTTTGGGTCCCAGCCTTGGGAAAGAAGCAGGATAACAACAACAATGTTCTCAGTTATATGTGGTTTTACTTGCATCTCTTTATTCTGTAAACTGGCTTGAGTCCTAATCTCGAGAAAGAGGTGGCATATAAATAAAGCAATTGATTGATTGAATGTTTTTTCCCCCTAGCCCTAAGAGACAGCTGAATGTATATTAAGGCATTAACCAAAATTGTTCTGAACTCAAATCTTGTCCTCCAAGGTGAATGGTGAGTCTCCTACAAATCTGATGCATATACAGTAGGGCCCCCGTATCCGCTGGGATTGGTTCGGGGTGTGTGTGTATACCAAAAACCATGAACAGCAAACACCATTGAAAATAATGAGACTTCTGGTTTAAAATACCACAGAGTTGCCTTGGAGGACCTAGAAAATGGCTAGAGAGGACACAGTTTCTAGGAAGACTCTGTGGTAGGTGTGCTGTTTTGTGTCCTGTGGATAATTGAATCAGTGGATAATGAATCAGTGGATATGGGGGTCCTACTGTACAGTATTCCCCATGTTCTCATTCAAATCACAGATGAAATTAACATCCAAGGTAGACCCTGGTGGTAGATGAATGCATTCTTCCCTGTTTGGACTCATGGGCACCAAAAGAAGTCCTAACACTCATGGGCTGGGCTTTTGATGGCTGCCCAGCTACGCTTCAAAGGCCTGATCAGAGATGTAATGTGACACTACCTCCCCCACACTTCTTCTTGGCTGTCCAATGTGTTAGGAAGGAAGACAAATCACATTGTCATACGAACAAAGCACAGATATGGACAGTCATTATGTATTTCTCATACCCTCCAACATTTTACAGATGAAAACTGGGACGTGTGTGGCCAAGCAAAATCCGAGTGGTCAAGATAGCAAATGTTCTTAATGAGAAGGAAAGGGCAAGCTAAGAGAAGCTGCAGCAGTTTGCTTTTCCCTAACCTTGGGAAGGACAAGATTCCCTACCTCCTCTTCTCTCTCCCCTTCCCTTCCCAGCCGACTTAACTGAAATTGAATTAACTTTGAATTCAGTTTGCAGCCACTGAAGTTAGCCAAGGAGGCAGGAGGAAAGTAGGAGGACAGAGAAAACGTGACATTTTTAAAAAGCATTTGGAACAGTGGGACAACAGAGGATTAATCACTAGAATCATAGAGTCGGAAGAGACCACAAGGGCCTTCCAGTCCAACCCCCTGCCCTGCAGGAACACACAATCAAAGCATTTCTAAAAGATGGCTATCCAGCCTCTGTTTAAAAACCTCCAAAGAAGGAGACTCCACCACACTCCAAGGCAGCGCATTCCACTTCCCAACAGCTCTTACTGTCAGGAAGTTCTTCCTAATGTTTAGGTGGAATCTCTTTTCCTGTAGTTTGAATCCATTGCTCTGTGTCCTAGTCTCTGGAACAGCAGAAAACAAGCTTGCTCCATCTTCAATATGTCATCCCTTTAAATATTTAAACATGGCTATCATGTCACCTCTTCACCTTCTCTTCTCCAGGCTAAACATACCCAGCTCCCTAAGCTGCTCCTCATAGGACATGGCTTCCAGAACTTTCACCATTTTAGTCTCCCTCCACTGGACATGCTCCAGCCTGTCAATATCCTTTTTGAATTGTGGTACCCAGAACTGGACACAGTATTCCAGGTGAGGTCTGACCAGAGCAGAATAGAGTGGCACTATGACTTCTCTTGATCTAGACACTATACTCCTATTGATGCAGCCTAGAATCGCATTGGCTTTTTTAGCTGCCATGTCACACACTGCTGACTCATGTTCAGCTTGTGGTCTACTAAGACTCATAGATCCCTTTCACTGCTACGAAGCCAGGTGTCACCCATCCTATATCTGTGCTTTTAATTTTTACTGCCCAAGTGTAATATCCTACATTTCTCCCTGTTGAAATGCATTTTATTAGTTTTGGCCCGGCTTTCTAATCTGTTACGGTCATTTTGAATTCTGATTCTGTCCTCTGGGGTATTAGCTAATTTGGTGGCATCTTCAAACTTGATAAGTATGCCCTCTATTTTCTCATCCAAGTCATTGATAAAGATGTTGAATAGTACCGGGCCTAGGACAGAACACTGTGACACCCCACTAGTCACTTCTCTCCAGGATGAATCAGGACTGTCTCTTCCAAATGGGTACAGTTGGAGAGTAAGATTTCTTTTTCTCTCTCTTTTAACCAGGAGGGCAGGAAAGCGCTATCTCTACACTTCATCCAAATGCAAAAATGGGTATCTAGAGCTAGTACAGTACTAGCAAGGACTCTACTGTACTAGGAATTTTCTAAAATTATCAAGTGCATTAACTCCTAGATGCTGACACCAAAACTATGTCTGGTCCTGAACGGTGTGTTCTCCACCTCAGGAACCCTAACCCTTCAAGCAGAGGACTCTCCTCACTCTATTGGCCCATGAGCCAATCTATCCAGGGCCAGTTGATACTAGAAGGCCCATAAAAAAAAAGAGCTGGCCCTTAATAGCTCAGGGAATGTGTGTGCTTAGGCCTCATAAATGCCAGGAACCAGACCTTCTCTTGTGGTCAAGTCAATAAGAGTAGAAATGTACGGTACTCTGCTTTTACAATGGTCTTAGCTGAGGTGCCCAATTCTAGTCACTGAGCTGAGGAATCAAGGGCTGGAAAAACACACCCTTCTTCAGAACTAGATTCAAGCAGAACCACCCACAGACTTAGCCTGGCCCTGAAAATGTACACATTTTTTGGACACCCAAATGATGTCAGTGTTGTGCATGATCCATCCCACATACCAACGTTACAACAAACCTCAAAAAGACAATTGTCCAAAGCATCACAAAGATGGTTTGTTTGTCTAGCCTTACCCATGGCGATGTCTTCCAACCCCACTCCAGCCCCAACAAGAAAGCAACAAGCTAATGCCCTCCAACATTTCACAGATGAAAACTGGGACACATATGACCAAGCAACTTCAGAGGGCAGTCAATACAGCAAAACTTATTAATGAGGAAGAACACATGAACCAGGAGAAGCTGCAGTGGTTTACTTTTGCCTGAGCTTTCTGGTAAGGGAAAAATTTGACCCCCTCCTCCCGTTTCCCCCAGGCTGAGTTAATTACTTTTGCACTTTGAACTTAATTTCCAGCTATTGAAGTAAGTCAAGAACAAAGACGGAGACACTGGGATCTTTTAAAAGCAGCTGAAAAAGTAGGACAACTGATGATTAATTGGGACTGTCCCAGCCAAATTTAAAGACATCTCCATGTTAGTCTGGAATATCAGTAAGCAAGGGGGTCTTTTAGCATCTTTGAGACTAACTGATAAAAAGAAGTTGTAGTATATGCTTCTATAGACTTCATCTACTTCCTCAGATGCATGGATCTCAAATGCATGGATCTCCAAGGGGCTTACCATACTCTGAAGTAAAACAGCAGTGCAGCAGGAAGGTTCTGTCTTCTGTACTGCCCTACTGCATAATGTTGTCGTTATTCCGTTCTAGTCCCATGGCAGACTGAGGTAAAACTATGTCTTTTTGCTACCTGGAAAAACCCGTTAGCAAAAAGATGCGGCTTTACCTCAGTCTCCCATGGGATTGGAATGAAAGAACACTGGAAGAACAACGAAGTCATGCAGTAAGGCAACACAGGAGATGGAACCTTTCTGCTGCACTGCCACTTTACTTCAGAGTGTGGTAAGCCCCTCAGTCTACGAAAGCTTATGCTACAAACAAAGGTGCTACAAGATTCCCTTGCCAACCAAATTCAGGCAGCTAAAGGGTATGCAGGCTAATGGAAAGGAAAAGAGACATGCTGCCATCGAGTGTGGCATATGGCCCCTCACAACAGCCACGTTTCTCTGCAGTGAGAACAAAGCACTCAGTCTCCAGCAGCGAAGAAATTCAGCAACAGGGACACCATTTTAGATTTCAAAGAGAGAGAGAGAGAGGGTGAAGATTCAACAAAGGCTGGCAAACCCAGCTCATTCTTGGATGTAGTCAATAGCAGTATAGTAATAGCGCTTCTATTTCTATACTGCTTATCAGTGCCAAAGCACTCCCAGCAGTTTACAACGTGTTAGCTAATTGCCCCCAACAAGCTGGGTGCTCATTTTACTGACCTACAGAAGGATGGAAGGTTGAGTCAGCCTTGGAGCCCTGTGGAATTGAACTTGCAACGTTGCAGCTTGCAGTACTCGCATTTAACCACTGCGTCACCAGGGCTCCTTTTAATCACACCTTAACTACCACTAATAAATGGGAGTACTGTATTTCATTATGAGCTTGTATCTGTCTGCTTAATGTTATCAGCCCAATATGGTATAAATCAAGAATGGGCAACTGCGAACCTGCAATTTTTTTTCTTTTCTGCAAGACCCGTAGTCCCTCAGCTTTTAACTGAGGGTGACAGGAGTTATTGACCAAAACCTAGAGGGCCACAGTTTCCCACCTCTACTGTAAAACAGTACAACATCAGTTCCAGATTGATGAGACCCACATTCAATTCCCTATTTGGCCATAAATCTGACCTATGATGTTGCACTCACCCATTAAGCTCTCTCACCTACCTCACAGGGCTGATGGTAAGATAAAGAACAGATGTCAGAAGAAGAGTGACATGGCACTCAGAGAAGTCCTTTTTCTGATTCTGCTCATGAGTCCCAGTTGAGCTTTCTGCTTAGAGGGAAGCAATGTCCAGCCCAATGGCTCCTTAGGGAGAGATGCAGTGAGCAGCTTCTGGTGGGAGCTAGTGTCTCTGCATCAGGAATAATCTGTTCACATCTTAGGCAGAGATGTCACAGAATTACCCAACTCACATGGGAAGTGGGGAGAGCAGATTTGGAGGAGCAAATAACTCAGGCACTGTGCAGGCAGTCTTCTCCATGCTGAGGTATTTTAATTTCACAGGAACTTCTAGTTATTTAAGTGGAGCACATTAACAAGTCTCTTAATGGTTGCTCCCAGGGTGCCTCCAGCCCACACTTCCAGGTTTAATAGATGATGTAATTATATTATCTATATATATGTAAAACTCTTGGGTATGCACAATGGCCTTAGGTATGTAGGTATGTTACCTCTCAGTGTGCTGATTGGCCGCTTAGGATTTCTCCTGTCACTCCTTCAGCCTATTACCTGGTCTGGTCTGGTCTGGTCTGGTCTGGTCTGGTCTGGCTTTTTTCTTCGCAAACGAAGATTCAGGAAGGACTCATCCCGCGCTTTCTGCAAGCGCGCTGATGACTAAAAAGGCCAATCCGAGATAAACAAGTCCGGTTGCAAAAAGCACAGCAGAAGGTCTCCTTGGGTGATGTTTTTGGGTTGTGATTCTTTCTGCGTTGTCGTTTCTCTTCAAGACTTGTTCGTCGTGAGTTCTCAAATAAGGCTGCAGCATTGTGGATAGTGCGTCTCCATGCCTCCCGATGTGAGGCCAGGGCGGACCACTGTTGGTGATCAATTTGGCCAAGCCTGAGATGTTGTTTCAGGGAGTCTTTGTATCGCGTGCCCTGCCCAGCGCAGCTGTGTTCTCAATATCATGGCCTCAATGCTGGTGATCCCTGCTTGCTCAAGGACAGCAACATTCGTCACATAGTCAGTCCAGTGTATATTTAGGATTGTGCGTAGACAGCGCTGATGAAAGCGCTCGAGGAGTCGTAGGTGGTGGCGATAGGTGACCCATGTTTCAGATCCATAAAGGAGGATAGACAGTACGATGGCTCTATACACACTGATTTTTGTGCTTTGCCTCAGGTGTTTATTGCTCCAGACTCTTTTGTGAAGTCTTCCAAATGCACTATATGGCTTTGCTAATCTGTGATCGATCTCTTTGTCAATCTTGGCATCTGAGGAGATGATGCTTCCCAGGTAGGTGAACTGCTGAACGGACCCACCCACATGCAAATTCCCTCTCCACCTCACAATCCACTCCTGCCACACATGGCCAATCTGCATACTGGGAGCAACCAAACAATGTGCTGTAGTGTTGGCTATAGTTACTAAGGCAGCAGGCCTTTCCAGTTCACCAATGCCTCAGGGCTGCACAATTCCCACTTACAATTTAAGTTTACACCGTGTTCCTGCTGCACTGGGACCCAGGCAACTAGGCATGAGGTCTACTGGGCTTTTTTTTGGTGGGGGGAGTTTTTTAATGGCGTATGGTATGCTGGGTCCAGCTAGTTATTGTTGGTGTTGTTCTTTTAAATCTAGAATCAACTCTTGGGGGTCTGTGGCAACAAAAGATGTTTAAAGAGGGTGGCTGTTAAAAAAAAAGGTTAAGACTCACTGGTCTATCCATTCTGAATCTTTCCAAGTGACTCCTAGTTTTCACATCTACAGCCTATCACAAGTTATCTTCAGTAAATCTGTGACTATTTTCCTTAAGAATCAGTCTCAGTCAATGCACGTCAACTTAAAGCAAGAGTGCTTAATTAGCAACTAAGAGTAGGTACTACCTGTCCTTAAGAATCTGGGAAGTGTGAACAGCTTGGCAGTGTGTGGAAGCGTGGGTGGAAGGACCCAAAATGAATCCTCTGTTGCTTCATTGGCAAGAGGAAATAGGTTTGTGGCTTTTATCAGCTGTTGCTTGCATTGACTTTGTGGCTTCTGTATGATCTGATCATTCTATAAGTTAAGTCTGAAGATAAATGCTGTATTTTGCTGCCTTAGTTTGTTTAATTCCTTCTATCAAAGTGTTTTCCCTTCCTTCCTTTTTTTTGGGGGGGGGTCCACCCAATGCAGTACATTACACTGTTATGGTCAAGCTCAGCTTATTTTATATCTAACAATGCTACTTACTCAGCTGGGTTATTTTACCTCTGAGTTCCATGGCATGGTTTTATTTAATGAGACAAGGTTAATCTGATTCTGTGTAGTATAGCAAACGGGAGACCTTAATCAGGCCTTCAGCGTGCACTTATGTTTGCGTTGATGGTAATGGCAACCTGTACTTCCACACCACAGTTCATCTTCCAATGTTTTTTGGAGAAGGCTCATTCCCTGCTATTTTATGGGAGCTCTGGCACAGCTCAGAAGAAATTCTGGAGTCTCATATATTTTAAAGCAAAATTTGGCACTGACAACATTGCTAGCCTGGGAGGGAGGGTGTACTTTCAAAGCAACAACACTATTACAATCAATCAATCAATCAATCAATCAATAAAAAATGAAAGCACTGTTCTTTTTTAAATAGTGGGGGGAGTGGAAGATGACTTAAAATAATTAAGCTCTCATGCTGATTGTTTTACGCTTTGATTCATGAAAAAAAAATCAATCATAGTTATGCCAGACTAACATTCTTAGCTTTTTTGGGGCAATCCAGATGATACTTGTGTTGCAGCCTTTTGGTCTCAAACTATATTGACAGCATTAAATCTTAAATGTGTAAAATAATTGTCGAGTTCCATATCCTCCAAGATTTGACAGATGAAAGCTGGGACACATATGGCCAAACAAATTCAGAGTGTGGTCAAGATGCCAAAAGTTACTAGTGAGGAAGGAGAGACAAGCTAGGAGAGGCTGCCGCAGTTTGCTTTTGTCTGAGCCTCCTGGGATGACCAAGACTCCACCCCACTCCTCTCCTTTCTTCCTGATGAGTTCATTGAGTGCAAATTACTTTTGCACTTTGAACTCATTTTGCAGCAATGGAAGTAAGCTGAGGACAAAGGGGTAAAACAGAAGGCGGAGAAGGAGAGAAACCAGGACATTTTAAAAACAGCTGGAAATTGGGCTGAGAGAGGATTAACAGGGACTGTCCCTACCAAATCAGGACAGTTGAATCATCGAATCATAGAGCTGGAAGAGACCACAAGGGCCATTTAATCCAACCCGCTGCCATGCAGGAATACACAATCAAAGCACTCCTGACAGATGGCCACCCAGCCTCTGTTTAAAAACCTCAGAGCATAGTGGAGTTTCCTTTAAAAAAAAACAAACCAGAGGGGATATATATATATATATGGTATGTAATTCAGAAAGAATTCTATCAAGTTGAGCAGGGACTGGGTGCAATGTCCAAAATAATACTTCCCTCATGGGTAAACCCTCTTGTTTGACAGCCAGTTTAGGGCTGCAATGGATTAATAGTTTGGTGGCAGTGCTGGGTGGAGAAGCGTTCCCTCGAGACAATGGTGACTTTCAGACTCAAGGAAGGAAGCTGTTCTGGACATCTCCCTTGTCTTTGTCCCAGCCAGTGTGACCACGATTTCAGACACAACAGCCATGACCCCAATGTCTGTTTCTTCACTCACTCTGCAGCAGGGAAAAGGAGCCAAGGTCGGCACTGAACACGACCAGTCCTTGGGCAGGGCAGGGGTGGAGAAAGATCTAGAGCTCCTCTCTCCCCAGGAGCAATTCTCTTTTTAATGGCATCACATTACAAAAGGCCTGCATGTAGGGGCATGAACATTTGTGGAGCCAGCAACAGCATGAGGCTCTTACAGCCTTTACACATGCCACAATTATAACATGCTATGATTCCCTTTTAACAGCCATGCCTGTTCCATAGGAACCATAGGACTTGTTCTTCTACAAACCGTGGGGTTTCCCACTAACTATGATTCTTTTTTCTTATGTGTGGGTAGTGCCTTTTAAGCTACATATATACATGTATACCCTTCAGGATCTTCTCCTCCCATACAGTCCACCCCATATCAAGTCCTCTGGGGGACATTTGCTCCAGTCAGCCAGGACTAGGTTGGCGACTGTCACACAGAGGGCCTTTTCATCAGCCGCCCCTGACTGTGGAATGGCCTGCAGGAAGAGATTTGACAGCTAAACTTCTGTCGGAATTTAAAACAGCACTAAAGACCTATCTCTTCAGGCAGGCCTACCCAGTTGATTTTAATCTATGAATTTTAAATTGGTATTTTAAGTCTATTAATGATTTTAATGTTTGTTTTAATCCTATGTTTTTTAATCTGTGTTTTAAAATGATTTTGTGTCATATATTATATTTTAATTTATGTTGTACCCCACCTCAAGCCTTCGGAAGAGACAGGTAAGAAATACTGTAAAATTTATTATTGTTCTTGTTGTTGTTATATACCCTCCAGTATTTCACAGATGAAAACAGGGATACATGTAGCCAAGCAACACAAGAGTGTAGTTAAGATGGCAAAAATTATCAATGAGGAAGAAAAAGGCAAACTAGGAGAGGCTGTAGTAGTTTGCTTTTGCCTGAGCCTACTGGGAAGGGCAAGAAAGCGCTCTGCTTCTCCTCTCCTCCCTGCTGAGTTAACTGAGCACAAACCAGTTTGAGTCTGAGATAGGCTTGCAGCAACTGAAGTCAGCTGAGGACAAAGAGGGTACTGTAAATAGGAGGAGGTGATTGAAACTGGGATATTTTTTTATAGCAGCTGGGAAAATGGGACGACAGAAGCATCAGGACTGTCCCTGCCAAATTGGGGCCGCTGGTATGCGTATAAGCAACGACAGTCATTTTCAAACACTGGAAACGCTACACAATTATATTGGTAAGATTCCACTTTAACTGTCATGGCCACATCCTATGGAATCCGGCAATTTGCAGTTTAGAGCGGGGCATTTAGAAGTATCAGTCAGAGAGCTCTAGTGCCTCCCCAAACTACAAAGCCCAGGATGCAGTCAGGGCAGTTACAGTGAAACCATAGTGCTGTAATTGTACAATGTGGAAGATAGCTTCATCATCTCTGAATTTGTCTCATACCCCTTTAAATCAGAGGGGTGATTCCCCCCATTGTTGCTGTAAATTTCATATATTAACTACGCATGTTTGACTTGACTTGATAGATAGTGACCACTGGCATGCCAGGGGTATTGCCCAAGGACTCCAACCATTGAGGGCTTCCTTCCAGGACATGTCCTGCCCCAATTTCTGCCCTGATAGATGTTCCCTGAATACGCAGGGATCTGTGGGGTGCCCACTCGTGATGCCAAATCTCAGTTATACATTGGAGGAATTACTATAGCTCAAATGGATGGCACCGAGAGGTCAGGTAACATCTGGGACCTTTGCACCTATGTATACCAGTACTAACTGCAGAGACTCCGAGTTAAAGTGAAATAAACTGGTTTTTATTGGAAAATAATCATGAAGCATTCACACCAGCACACACACACACAAGAACCATACAAAGCTAGCAAAGACTTTTCAGGCAGAAAGGTTGGATAGAGGAATATATTCAGGAAACAGGGTAATAATTACCAGTCCTGAAGAGTAGAGTTCCATGCAGTGAAGAGACTCAGACTTGGCATAGCAATCCAACAGAGTGGCAGTTTCCAACTGTGGCACACATGGCTATTCTTTGCAGGCTAATATTTATACTGTATTCCATGTCCTGAAGGGGTGACTGAGCTTTGAACAAAGCTTAGATGGGTAACCCACCACTAAACAAAGGAAACTTCATTTCTACTGATTGCTGTTAATGGCTGAGATATTGGAATTGATGGGTTTATGACAACCTCCATATCATGAGCTAGGAATGGGGATAATGGTTGGTTTGGTCACTTGTTTGTTTGTGGTATGACTCATCGCCAAGGATGCCCAAGAGGGGATTTGCACAATCCCCCTTAATGGCTCTGTTTACTGGGGGCTTCGCTTAATCCTATTTTGGGTGTGATTGCTAGTATTTTTCCACAACATCTTTTTTAGGCCCTGGTGACCTCCACCTGACCTCAACTTTGGTCCACCCTGGTCTACTAGACCCTGTGAGGTGTCTTATTCTTGCCAGTTATGAAATATTATAGGGAGGCGGTGTGAGGCCATCTTGTAATATAGACAAGATGGCAGTGGGAAAGAATTTTTACTTCTTGGCCTCAGCCATTAAGCTGTGTCCCTACTTTGAGACTGTAAAAGAGACAAGTTGAAAGGGCATTGATAGGGATACATCCAATTCCCATTCTCTTCTCACTCTTGAGGTTAAGTATATGTTGGGAGATGAGAAAGTGCGGTGGCATTTATAAGGTCCTCTGTGTACACTTCCTACATACAAACAAGTTAAAGAAGAAGAGCTCTAATTCATGTCCAGAGGAGGGTGACCAGAATGGTGGGCGGGATGGAAACCATGCCCTATGAGGAGCGGCTAAGGGAGCTGGGTCTGTTTAGCCTGGAAAAGATAAGGTTAAGAGGTGATGTGATAGCCATGTTTAAATATTTGAAGGAATGTCATATTGAGAATGGAACAAGCCTGTTTTCTGCTGCTCCAGAGACTAGGACATGGAGCAATGGGTTCAAACTACAGGAAAAGAGATTCCACCTAAACACTAGGAAGAACTTCCTGATGGTTAGAGCTGTTCAGCAGTGGAATGTGCTGCCTTGGAATGTGGTGGAGTCTCTTTCTTTGGAGGCTTTTAAACTGAGGCTGGACGGCCATCTATCGGGTGTGCTTTGATTGTATATTCCTGCATGGCAGGGGTTGAACTAGATGTCCCTTGTGGTCTCTTCCAATCTGATTCTATTCCATCTTCTCGTTAATATACAGGCATACCTCAGTTAGCAAAGCCTCTGATAAAGAAGCTCCTTTTTAACAAAGTCTTTTTACACCTCCCCTTTTTTCTCATCCCCTGACTAGCTGGGTTTTTTAAAGCAGCTTTGGCACTGAGAGAATGGTGAAGGAGGTCTAGAGAAACACAGACTTTCAGTGTCAGGTTGATGCAGCTTGTCTAGAGTAAAGAAATCTTGAGTTGGGAAAAAGCAGGAGTCTACTATAGCCAATCCTACTGTAGTCGTGTGTACCTGCCTACACCTGGCAGGCAAGCTAAACAGCAGCTGCCTCCAGAATCCCTTACTGAGCAATCCTGAAATAGGGAGAAAAGAGGAGAGCAGATAAACCTGCCTCACAAGCTAGGACCCAGTATGTTTTTTTAAAATGTATCTACAAATTTGGTCACCAAAATGAAAATCATAAGAAAAGTGGAGGCTGACAAAACAAAAATTCGTCCTTGCATGCATTTTGCAAGTTCCCTACTAATGGACTCTGGAAGGTTCGAAATGTTTCTGTCTACTTATCATCTAACCTGATTTTTCACTTTCAAAAGTGCATATTGTTAGTTTTGAATAAAGCATTTGCTGAAAAATGTTGAATTGCTCTTCTTTTCTGTGATGTAGGAACCTATCCATATTATTTCCATGTTATTCCTGCTTCTGGTGCCAAATTTTCTGTTAAAGAAGTAATGGTGAGGGATACATCAGCTTTGTTAACTGAGGTATATCTGTTGTTTTTGTAGGTAGAAAGCATGGCAGGGGAGACAGTGGGAAGCAGTCAAGTCTCCTGTCTGCAATCTGGATTCTATAATTCAGGACAGAAATGGGAATTGTAACATTTTTGGACAACAGTCCCCTGAAAGCCCCAGTCCTCATGGCCAGAGGTATATAAATGTCACAGTTGAGGGTAGGCTCCAAAATTTGGGATTTGTGGCACAAAACAGCATACAACTAGCATGGACATTCAGCACAGGTTTAGAAGGGATTTCACATTGTTTTTTTTTGCCCTCTCATTTGTTTTTGTTTTTGTTTAGTATATGCTTCTGTGAGAAGGCACAAAATGCTGTGTCTGAGGCCAAATCCCTATGTAACTGGCATAAATTTTGGCCTAGATTTGGAGGAAATATGAGATGGGAGGGTGTAGTTAATGGAGATACCAACAGAGGCTTTCTTAAAGCCTCCCTGCAGAATGGGAGGAAGGGGAGGAAATCCCTTTTCTCTGGTCACTGGACTTTATCAGACTACTGTCTAAACACTCTGTAATTCCATGAATGAGGAAAGCAGAAACATAGTGGCATTATTACACTTATTACTGCACATTGCTGTAATCGTGCCAAAGTACTGCCATGGAATTATCACACGACCACCACTACCACTTTAAGAACAGGAGTTTGCTTCCGTGATTTAGCATGGGTGGGATTTTAGCAATTCTTGTGAGAAGATGCGAGCATGCTTAAAACTAAAAAAAAAAAAACCCTGAATTTACTAAGTAAATGAACACACAAGCACTTCAACAAATCTAAAAACATGCAAACAAAATGGGGCAGTTCATAAAAAGAGCGTCCTGTGATTTGTTTTCATGTTCTTGCCCAGAAGTTTTCTTGCCGGAAAAGGGGAGGGGGAAAAAAGGACCGCCCATTCACAATGTAATCTCGTGATTACAATGGGATGTGGTTTTGCACGCTCTTCAATACCATGAAAAAAGTGATACTGAGGGCTATTGACGGCTTCTCCCATCAGTAACAGGCAATGCCTTATTTGCAGCTGGATTAACCACGCGAACACTACAATGTTGTGTGAAGGCAGAACCCATTTGTGCTACTCTGACATCGTAATCGTGGGATTTTTGCTTCATCTGATAATAATCCACTGACTGGAGACATGGCCAGAGGGAAGCTGGAGGGCTGAATGGAGACCTGCTGTAAATTGTATTAGGCCCATGGGCATGAGGTTCCGCATTCATAATTTAAAATGGGTAACTAAATGGGTGAGCAAACAGTCTCACTCAACGTTTGAGCATCAATTACTGAATAACATACCATCTAACTGCCCAGTTTAGAGGCTGATTAATCCTCCATCATTCCACTTTTCCAGTTGCTTTTAAAATGTCTCAGTTTCTCTTTCCACATCCCAGTTCCTCCCTTTATCCTGAGATTACTTCAATTCCTACAAACTGAGTGCGTACTGCAAAAAGTAAATGGTAAAAGGGAGGAGAGGAGAGGGCAGAATTTTGCCCTTCCAGTAGGATCAGGCAAAAAGAAACAGCTGCATCCTCTCCTTGCTTCCTCATTCATAACTTTGGCCATCTTGGCCATAGAATCCTGAAAGTTAAAGGGTGGGGCAGAAAAATATCAGACTGGAACATTGGAAGGCTCAATAGGCCCAGTTTGCACTGTATCATTTTCTAGAAACATCTGTTTGTAGAAAGATAAACAAGTCTTTTTTCTGTTGCAACAAAGCTCCTCTTATGCTGTTACGGTATTTAACTTTTTGCTCCAATAGCCTTGAATCTTTGTGTTACAGGAGCTGAGAAAGATCTCCGGCACTGGTTCTTAACCTGTGGTCTGAAGACCCCCAGGGGTCTGCAGTGTCCTCACAGGGGGTTCACAGAGGCTGCTTGGGCCACCTCCTCCCTGCATGGAGCGGCCACATGACAGGAGCCTAGGCAAAGGCTGGCTGGCTTGGCCTGATGTTGCCATTCAATCCGCTCCCGCCACAAACTTGCAGGAAGAAGCAAGAGAAAAGTCTTCCCTCCCCCTCCAGTGCCTCTGAGGGAAGGTTTAGTGGATGGTGTATTATTTATTTATTTATTTATTTACTACTCTTACTATGCCTTTGCTAATCTGTGATCGATCTCTTTGTCAATCTTGGCATCTGAGGAGATGATGCTTCCCAGGTAGGTGAACTGCTGAATGGACTTGAGCACAGATTTGCCAACGGCAATGTGGGGATGGTGGTGTTCATCCCGAACAAGTCTTGAAGAGAAAAGACAACGCAGAAAGAATCACAACCTGGAAACATCACCCAAGGAGATCTTCTGCTGTGCTTTTTGCAACCGGACTTGTTTATCTCGGATTGGCCTTTTTAGTCATCAGCGCGCTTGCAGAAAGCGCGGGATGAGTCCTTCCTGAATCTTCGTTTGTGAAGAAAAGCCAGAGAGAGACTCTTACTACTACTACTATTTTTTAAAATCTTGAGTTAAGTCTTGGGGGTCAGCAGCAACAAAAGTTATTTAAAGAGGGGCCCTGGTAAAGAAAAGGTTAAGAGCCACTAATCTAGGGTATTGGTCTGTCTGCAGTATTCATCTGTCTCCAGCATGGATTTTATTGTCACGAGCATCCTGAACAGGATCACATAGCAAGCTACATAGATGAACAGCAGTTTGAACTCAGCAGGGCAACTCAGGACATTTTCCTGCCTGAGGCAATGATGGGACCCCAGCCCCAAATTCCATGTTGAGGAGCTGACCAACCAAAGCAGGAAAAAAATTTTTAATGTAATTGCTTACACTTAATGTTTCAGTGCCCCTCCCATGTAATTAGTTGCCATTTACACATTTAACTATGCAATGTTCTTTCCCCAGTTCCCCAAAGTGACTCAAATAGTTACCATTTCTTACTTTAAAAAAATCAAAATGTTACAGACTGCTCCAAATGCTCCAAAATGCCATTGTGCCTAGGCCCAGCAGATCAGAAATGGTCCTTCCTTTATCCCAGTGGCTCTTAACTTTTTCTTTACTAGGGATCCCCTTTAAATATCCTTTGTTGCCATGGGCCCCCAAGACTTAACTCAAAATTTAAAATTCTAACAACAACACCCCTCATAACTGTAAAAGCAACTAAAACAGTTACAGTCAGTGTCACTTGTCACTTGGTGGGTCCCATGTCTGTGAGTTGTAAATCTACCCCAAGTTTCATTCTGAAGTTTAAG
This sequence comes from Gambelia wislizenii, assembly GCA_030847615.1. Taxonomy (NCBI): domain Eukaryota; kingdom Metazoa; phylum Chordata; class Lepidosauria; order Squamata; family Crotaphytidae; genus Gambelia; species Gambelia wislizenii. Next base: position 36,476,437 of record JAUMIR010000002.1, read on the forward strand.
GGAGCCATCCAAGAGACAGGTTCAGTACTTTGGATAGTTTAAGTTCAGACTAAAACTGACAGGGATGCCACCAGCTGGCACCAGTTACAGTTACATTGCAAAAGGAGTGATGTTATCACATGTTGTTATGCTTGTAATGTAGTGTAGTTATAGCTTTGTTATTGTGGGGAAATAATTAGTTGCACATAACTGAACTCGCCACGGGTCAGCATAAGAGGGGTGCTCCAAAAAAGCGATACAAGGACCCCCTGAAACAACATCTCAGGCTCGGCCAAATTGATCACCAACAGTGGTCCGCCCTGGCCTCACAGCAGGAGGCATGGAGACGCACTATCCACAATGCTGCAGCCTTATTTGAGAACTTATGCCGAACAAGTCTTGAAGAGAAATGACAACGCAGGAAGAATCACAACCCAGAAACATCACCCAAGGAGACCTTCTGCTGTGCTTTCTGCAACCGGACCTATTTATCTCGGATTGGCCTTTTTAGTCATCAGTGTGCTTGCAGAAAGTGCGGGATGAGTCCTTCCTGAATCTTCGTTTGTGTTTGCGAAGAAAAGCCAGAGAGTTATCTGTAACCAGTTACTTGCAAATGATAATTGTTTTTATAGATCCATAAAGAGCCAGCATGGTGTAGTGGTTTGAGTGTTGGACTAGGACTAGAAGTCTGAAAGATCAGGGTTCAAATCTCTGCTCAGCCATGGAAACCCACTGGGTAAACATGGGCAAGGCACACTCCTTCAGAGTTTGCATTGGCAAACCCCCTCTGAACAAGTCCTGCAAGAAAACTCCATTATAGGGTCATTTTAGGGTCGCTATAAGTCAGAAATGACTTGAAGGCACACCACAACAACAAAGTTATCTGTAACAGGTTAATTCCACACTCTGGACCAAACTGACAGTCAATTCTATTGCAATACTGGTGAAATGGCAGCATCCTCCTCAGCAGGTACAAGGTCGGCCACACAGTAACACATAGTCCTATCATGTAACACCTTGCTTCTGCTCCTTTATCCAGCAGTAGCTGCCTGAGATAGTTGTGTCACTCTACCCAATAATAGAGGCAACCCTGTTTTTCACAATCAAAGCCAACCATCTAACTATGGGTGGGTTTAGATGGAATAAAATGTGAATTGATGTGCAGAAACACCAATTTGCAAACAGCTGTCACCTGTCTCAATGACTTTTTCACAAGATTGCTGGTGTGCAAAACTATTTGTGTTTGCTGTTCACGCAGAGGCATGCCAGTGAATCAAGATGGCAGCCGCAAGTGAATTACTTGCGGTTTTATACTCCCCAACTTGCCCCTGCCAAACAGTATGTATTAAAAAAAAAAAAAACTATATCCAAGGTGTGGAAGAGCAATCTTCTGCTTAAGTAATGAAAAACAAGTAAAAAAGAAAACGTATTTCATCATATCAGTGCACAATCACAATGGCGAATATCCAACATGGAGGTTCCAGGCGCTGCCTTGCTAGCAAGCTCCGCCCCCTGCACACATCCGACCAATCAGCAATCAGCTTGGGCAATGCAGTGCAATGTGATTCGGTTGTCCTAATGGGCAAAGGTGCACATTTCCGTCAGTGTTTTTAAAAACTTGGGGAAAACCCCGAGATCTTGAAGTGCAAAGTTTTCCCATATTTTGCTCCCCCTTCCTCTGAAAATGATAGACCACTGTGGGATCACATTTGGACACATGGGATTCCCTGCAGATTCTAAAAGGGTTTTTTTTCCTCCACCACCTGGACTATCCCTATATCCCACACATGCTGATGGGTTTCAGTATCTTGGATGAGAGGCAGAATTAGGTCTTTGGCTATAGCTAGCTAGCTAGCTAACTAGTACAAGGTAGGTAGATAGATAGAGAGATGCCCTCCTTTGGATTTACCTGGTCTCCCCTAATGGAGGTTATCAGTGAATCTATAGTTAATTTCTAACATGAACAATTCCGAGACTCGAGTTTGAAAAGTACAGTACAGTACATTTAAAATGGGATTATTTGCTATGGCGGCAACATCATCATCATCATCATCATCATCTTCATTTTATATAGCACCATCTATGTACATGGTGCTTTACATTAAAACAAGCTTTACATTAAAACAAGCAAAAAACCAAGCCAAACCAGACCAAAACATTGGGTCTTGCCAAAGGCATACAATCTAAAATAAGTGCATGCATAAGCACACACAGAGGGAAGGAAGGAATAATAAACATAAAACTATAAAATACAATTGCAAAACCAGTTATCCAGATACCTACAAAAAAACACACACAACTCAACAACAATATAGTATGAAACAGCAAGAAAATATAAGACTAAAACAAACTGACCAATACTCATGATCAAAATATATAAAAGATTATAGAAACAGTCTCAAACTAAAATTCCAAAAACTATGGAAAACAGAAACGTTTTCAATTGACATTTCTTATGGAATCCTGGGACTTGTAGTTTGGTGAGGTACCACCACTCTTTGGCAGAGAAGGCTAAAGACCTTGTAAAACTACAAATCCCAGGATTCCATAGGAAGAAGCCATGGCAAATCATCCAGTTTCAAACTGGATTATTTGTGTAGGGTGGATTTAGCCTTGTATAAATGGAAAGACACCCAATAAGACACATTGTTCCCAAAGCTAGCAGAAGTTATATTAGTGTCTCAAACCAAACAAGTATTGTCCCCAGTCCCTGGCAGTAAAAATGTAAAAACAATAAATGCAATAACTAACAGTTTTGCAACACCCAAAGCCAGTTTCCAAGGGGTCATCTATATGGCAAAAATACTCCTCATAGAATTTGAGAAGAATACGAATTGTCTTAATGAGATCCTGCATCAATCTGCCATATTTAGAAAGAGGGGGGCCAAAAACGCCATATACTGTGCAGGAAAAGCCTTTGTGGCTTTTCCCGTATTATTTAAAAATCTCCACAGGGAATGTGCTTTCCCATTCATCGGGACAACTACTTCGCTTTGGAGCACATTCCCGATAAGAGTGGAAGTGGAAAGCTGATTGGCCAGATGTGTGCAGGGGGCGGAGCTTGCTAACAAGGCAAGCACCTGGAACAGCCATGTTGGATTTTCGCCATAGCAATTGTGTGCTCAGGTGATGAAACAGCCTTTTTTCTCTTTTGTTCTATTTCTTTAAGTGAAATATTACACTTCTGCACCTTGGATAGGCTTTAAAAAACAGCAACACTGTTCAATGGCTGCAACTGGTGACAATAAAAAGACTGCCCCAAGACTGCTACACAACACTGCTTAATAGCAGAGCTGCTCCTCTTGACATGTCTTCTACACTTATTCAAGGCATTTGGACTGAAAATCCCGTCAAAGTCATAGCGGCCATGAAGAGTCAAGCCCAGAACTTTTTGCCCTCTGGGAGGAGAAATCCAAATGACACCCTACTTCTTTCCCCTAGACAGCACAAACATAATGGCACATTCACAGTTTGCTGCCCCTTAACAATGCCCCAAAATTGGCTATCTAAAGCCTCTGCCTCACAAAGCTTAATGATAGGCTTGTCACAAAACAATCCTAGCCGCCAATTATGCTATACACATTTTTGTCCAGTTGTCTTTTTTTGCAAAAAGTGGTTCCGAGCAGCTTGACGCAGGCGGTTTTCCTTTCTCGCAAAGGACGTCCTGCTTTGAAAGACCGCTTTAATCTGCAGCCTTTTGTCACACCTTGTTTCGTTTTGGCCAATATTCAGAGATTCCCTTTTTACCACTTTGCCCCTTTCCCACCTAATGATATCCTTTATCTACTGTCCCATGCATGTGAGAAGGACAACGGCACAAAACACACACAGGTGGGCACACCTACACAGAAAGCACAAACTGTACACTGACAATTTCCCAGTTTGTTGTGTTTATTGTTATTTATTAGTGTTGTTATTTGCCATCAAACTGGCTTCACCTCTTGGTGACCCTATGAATGAGAGGCCTCAAAGATCCCCCATCATCAACTGCTCAGATCTTACAAACTCGGGGCTGTGGCTTGTTTTATTGAGTCAATACCCCTGTAATATCTTCCTCTTTTCCTACGGGCGTCTATTTTCCCCACCATTATCATCTTTTCCCAGTGAGTCATGTTGTCACATCATGTCTCCAAAGGATGATAGACTAGATTTAGTTATTTTTGGCTTCTAGTGAGAGTTCAGTCTTGATTTGCTATAAGATCCAATAAGCTGTCTTTTTGATAGTCCACAGTATTGAAATAATTCTCTTCTAGCTCTGTGTGTGTGTGTGTACTTATGGCAACTGCATTAATTTCATAGAGTTTTCTTAGGCAAGGACTACAGAGAGAGATGGTTTTGCCTCTGAAATATAGCCTCTAGTACCTGGTATTTGTTGGTGGTCTCCCATCCAATTACAAAGCTGGACTGACCCTGCTTAGGTGCTAAGATCAGATGGGATCTGATGCCTTTAGGGTATTTAGGTCTTCTCTTCCAGCACCCCATTTCAAATGAATGGATTTTCTTCCTGTTGGCTTTCTTCAGTCCACACACATATAGCATACATGCTAAATCATAGAATCATAGGATCCTACAGTGGGAAGAAACCACGAGGGCCATCCAGTCCAACCCCCTGCCTTGCAGGAATACACAATTAAAGCATTCCTGGCAGATGGCCATCCAGCCTTTGTTTAAAAACCTCCCAAGAAGGAGACTCCACCACACTCCCTGGCAGAGTATTCCACTGTCAGACAGCTCTTACCATCAGGAAGTTCTCCCTAAATGAAATCTCTGGGATGCGTACATAAAAAAATTTTTTTTTTCTCTCACCCTCCCTCTCTTCTATACGTACACATATACGCCAAAATATGGTCCTGTGTATCCTTAGGTACCACACTCCCCCAATAAACATGTACCCATCACTCTCCAAAGTAGGCCACCCCTCCAGAGGGAGAATGAAATTCCGCCACTGTTTTTTTAGGTCACCTTGCTTGTATCTGCTTGCCTTCTATTTATAGAGAAAAAGGAAGAAGTGCCTGGGGAGGTAGAGAGCGGGGCACAGAAGGGTGTGTGGGTAGGTGAATGGGTGAGTGGATAAAAAAGGTATATATAATAATAGGTTGGGTTTGCAGGGATGGCTCCAAATGACGAGAAAGGAGAGAGTGATTCAGATCTCAGCTCATGCTTGGATTTGGCCTACAGCTGCTAGCCCGATTCTTTCTCCCTCAGCTTCAGTGGCCAGCCTGTAAAACTGAAGACATTGGTTATCACAATTGTTGTGGAAAAGAATGGGATATGGTTCCTAAAATACCGAAAAAGGATTATAGGGTAAATGGGGCATAAAAGCAGAAGTGTTGTTCAGTACAGAGCCAGCAAGTATGAAGTCTCTACAGGGGGTCTGAAAATTATCTTTTAATTCTATATACAAATGAAATTATAAAGATAATTTTCAGACACCCTGCATTACCTCAGATCTTACTCAGGATCAAACCCATTAATCCACCAACACCCCCATTCTCTTTCCTTGACAGTTCACCTGGCAAGCAATAAAGAACGATAATGATATGCAACACAAAACAAAACAAAAAGTCTTTGAAAAATTACATTTTTAAAAATTCCATTGATTTCTGTTAGAATGTTAAGTGTATGCTGAAGTATTTCACATGAAAATCAAATGGGGTATAAGTCGTGCTTAACTTTGCCTAAATTATGCCCTTTATTGGACCTAAATTATGCCATTTGTGCAATACTTTCCCTAAACACTCAGATACACTTCATTTTTATTTCCCTCTATAACCTTTGCAATAGCCACTCAACCATTGAAGTTTCATGGATTCCAATTAGTAAAAGCCTTTAGTAGCCACTTAAAAAGTCATTGCGTGTCACTTGTAGGTAGTATATGGGGAGAGGATCTGTACCTCCCACTATGATGAGATTATGCCCAGTCTTACTTTTTGCTTTTTCAGAGGCTGGGGAGGTTAACACTGAGGCTACTTCCACACTATACAAACAATCCACTTTGAAACTGGATGATTTGCCATGGCTCCTTCCTATTGAATCCTGGGATTTGTCATTTTACAAAGTCTTTAGCCTTCTCTACCAAAGAATGCTGGTGCCTCACCAACAAATCCCAGAATTCCATAGGAAGGAGCCATGGCAAATAATCCAGTTTCAAACTGGATTATTCATGCAATGTGGATGCACCATGATGAGCTTCATCACATGACCAGAAATAATAAAAATAGATGTCAAGTTATTGTGTGCTACAGGACCACACCACAATTTATTTTTAATCTTTTTTGTGGGTGGGTGTGTTCTTCTAGGCCAGCCCTGCCATTAGGTAGAATGAGGTGATTGTCTGAGGCAACTGATGCCAGGAGATAACAGAGCAAGTCTCCAGGCTGTTCCTCCTGGAAGCCACCAACTCTTTCCTTCTGCCTCACAACTTGTCCTGCAACCTCTAAATTTGACTGGGGCCCATTCACACTACAGAATGATAGCTCTATTATTCCAATTTTAACAGCCATGGCAGCATCCTGTGGAATCCTGGGATTGGCAGTTTGGTGAGGGACACACTCTGACTGAGAATTAAAAATGCCCTTCCCTAAACTGCAAATCCCAGGATTCCACGGGATACAACCATGGCAGATAAAGTAGAATTATAATGCAACAATTATGTAGTGTGAATGGGCCCTTGTTCCACAACTGTATTGGAAAATGTTCTCCTATGTCCAGTTCAACCAGTTTATGAACAGAGGAGGGAGAAAAAAGGTGCCCCCTTGTCCTTCACCTCAGGTAGCAAAAATAAAAAAAAAAAACAAAGGGGAGGGAACAGCTCTAGTCAGAGGAAGTTCAAATGAACTGAGTTCTGAGGTACTGCATCGGTACAGGGCTGCTTCACAGACATCTGGTCTGCCTTTGATAAAATCTAATTGTAAGCCACTTGATCATATATCACATATATGACTTGAAGGGATGTCATATTGAGGATGGAGCAAGCTTGTTTTCTGCTGCTCCAGATACTAGAACACAGAATAATGGATTCAAAGTATAGGAAAAGAGAGTCCACCTAAACATTAGAAGGAACTTTCTGACAGTAGGAGTCATTTGACAGTGGCATGCACTGCCTCTGAGTGTGGCAAAGTCTCCTTCTTGGGAGGTTTTTAAACAGAGGCTGGATGCCATCTGTTGAGAGTGCTTTGATTGTGTATTCCTGCAGGGCAGGGGGTTGGACTAGATGGCCCTTGTGGTCTCTTCCATCTCTATGATCCTACAATTCTAGGCCTACTCTAAGTGATATTAACTTCCGGCCATGGATGTCTATACATCTACAGCTCATTTAGAAAATCCCACCCAAACAGACCACACCACACATTTCTCAGCACATCAGTTGTCATCTGCTTCACAACCTTAATCACCACTGACTATCCCTCCCCCATATGAACACACAGAGAGAAAGACAGACTCCCTGGAGCTCAAAGTCAGACATGTAGCCTTGCACGCTATGCAATTTTTGATGCAGTAGCATAAATAGAAACAGCTCCATTTGTCAAGTCATATCGTATCAGCCACATAATTCCTCAGCCCCATGCTTGCCCCGGGTCCTGTATACAATTTCACACTGCATGACACACACCAACACATAATGGATGACATCACCAAGGGAGGCACACACACATTTATCCAGGCACAGTGCCTCTGCTACAGAGTCTGACACCTTTAACACATGGAAACATCGCATCACACTCACACATACACACACATCGCCAGTGACCTGCACAGAAACATTTTGCTAACACCACAGTCTCAGCCTCAGACACAACCAATATCCTCCTTTCTGTGCATGTCAGATACAAACCCAGAAATGCATGGGAGTGCATGCGTGTGCTCAAAGGCCCCTGCCAGGGCTGGCCCTACTGTTAGGCAGAGTGAGGCAGCAACCTCAGGCAAATGGTTTCGACTGCCATGAAAAAGGTAACACAGTTTTCAAGATAAACATTGCTTTTTAAAAAAACCAACTGGCAGGGATGGAGAGAGATGTGATTTTATGCTTCGTGTACCAGAATAATTTGTCTGGCATTGGGCCCTCTGAACCTTGTGTCAGGGAAAGGGTGCGTAGGTGAATGGGTGGCCATTTGCTACTCTGCCTCAGGTATCTAAATATCCTGGGTCAGCCTTGGTTCCTGTTGACCACACAAAAACAGGCATTTCTCACTTTGGGTGGTGGTGGTGGTCAAACAACTGATTAGACAGCTCCTTGGCTCTTTTAGATACACCCCCCCCTTATCTGCATTTTCCACACCATTTCAAAACACAATGCCAGCAATTTAAACAGCAACATATACGCAGGCTGCATAGGACAGACCACTCAATGGGCATACATACACCCTAATGGCACTTCTCATATAGATTCTAGCCTTGATGTGTTCCTTTCCCATCTTTATCCAGTAGCCACATCTCAGGAAAGCATCACATATGCAAATCCCCCCTCGCCACTGTTTTGTGTATACAACATGCACTGTATTAATGCAACCTCCTGACAACATCTCAAAGAGACATTCCCCCCACAGCACATGCATGCATGTATGCATCCACACGCCTCTGCAATTTCCTGACAAGGAACACCTCTGGATCGCATATGAATAATTTGCATTTAAAGAAAAATATATATATTTAAAGAATATAATTTCAAATCCCTTTTGCATGCCATTCTATAGCACATTCTGCAGACCGTTTCCGGCAAAACACACAAGCCTGTGCAAAGCAAGGAACAACAACAGTGTGCCCACCTAAACAGACCCATACACACATACACATACACACACACAACCAGGGTAATCCTTCATCCTTATCCTCATTAATCATTCCTTCACCTGTTTTCTCCGAAGACATCTCTGCTGCTCTCAGTGTGGCTTTTTCCACCAAGTGTGTAGTGGGGGAATTTGAAAGGGACCCAGCAGGAGTGAGGAGAGAAACCTCTCTGTTACCCCCACCCCACAAACCTCCTGCCTTGCCTCTCTCTTTTTCTCCCTCCCAGAGCAAGCCACGAGGTTCTTGCCTTACTGCAAAAAAGAGATGCTCTTCCCAATGGTGGGGGGAGATTAAAGGGATAGTAGGCAGGTCCTTAGCTGTCCTTTGAGTGCAACACATGCAATCTCTCTCTCCCTCTCAATCTCTCTTTCTCACACACATTTTCTCAGACAAGGCCTCCAAGAGAAATCTTGCAAGGTGGAACAAGATTGCTTTTGGGGTCCCCGAGGGTCGATCAACAACCAGAATTCAGAAGTCTAAGTAAATACACCCCATTTCACAGCAGGAAATGATCCATTCGTTTCATAGGGAAAATAGACAGGTCCCCATAAAAAGCCAACACCTGAAGAGCTACATGTTTGTTAACCTTTGTGAAATGGAAGGGGGCAATGAGCTTTGTTTATTTTTTAGGAAGGGGGCCATCAGAAATTCACAAGCCCCTCCTTGGCTCTCCAGCCCTGGACTGATGTACCAGCTGAACCCCTCTCCTATAGGCTCTGCTCTCAGATGCTTTTTAATAGCAATTTGTCTCTTCAGCCTGCATAGAGTGCAGGGGTGGGAAACATGTGGTCCTCCAGATGTTGTTGAACTGCAACTCCCAGCATTCTTCACCACTGCTTATGCTGGCTAGGGGTGCTGGGAACAGAGGTACAAAGAATATTTTAAAATATTTGAAAAAATGGTTGAAAAAAGTGTTTCTTGCGTGTTAGGAAACACTAATGAGGGGAATCTCGGACTAACAAGAATTCTTGCAGTTCAGGATTTGCTCTACACAAAAATTAGCACTTGTTTTGTGCAGGAAGAAAATTTATGTGCAGAAAAATAATATTTTTATGTACAGAATTTTTTTTGCAGAAATGTTATTTTCTGGGCAGAAAAGGATGCTTTCTGTGCCAAAAAACCCCCATGTGAGAATGAGTCCCCAACCACGGCAGGTTTTTGAAACAACACCAACAGGGAACAGTATTTTCTACAAAGAAATATTATATTCTGCTCAAAAAATGCTGTTTTCTGCACACACACACACCCCTGCACAGAATATGTCCAGAATTATGTATAGTCTTCAAAAATTGCCTGGTTACTTTCTAAGAGCAGGTAGACAATTGCTAAAATAATTAATTGCTTCTTTTGAGAATGAAATTAGGGAAGAATTGCATCCCTAGCTGGCTGTTTCAGTACAACTACATCTGGAGCACCAACCAATTCCCACCTCTGCCATCGGGGGATCCACCCACTACTCTCTCTTTTATTTAATGGGTTAATTTGATAGCTGAAAACCCCATCCACAAAGTATCCCCTTTTCCTCCATAGAGGCAATCCCAAGTGTTGCTAGGTACTATGCACATGTGTGAACAAAGGTAACAATTCATACCCAAGATGGGGATAGTTGAAACCCACACACCCTACTATCACTGTCCTGCACATGCCCCCACCACACACAAAAATACCTAGTTAAACTAGAACATTGAGCCAAAAGTAATAAAATTAAATTCAATTGATACAAATGCAAAATTCTACATCTAGACCACAAAAAACAAATATACAGGTATAGGATGTGGGGAGGGAATAGATGGTTCAGCAGTACTACCTATGAAAAGGAGCTTGGGGTTATTGTTGATCATAAGCTGCACATGAGCCAGCAGTTTGATGCTGCAGCAAAGAAGGTGAATGCTATTTTAGGCTGCATTAATAGAAGCATAATTATAACCATTAGAAGAGAAGATTGAGGGGTGACATGGTTGCACTCTTTAAATACTGCAAGAACTGTCACAGAGAGGAGTAGGCAGGCTTGTTCTTTGCTACCTCAAAGGGTAGGACCAGGCTCAATGTTTTGCAGTTACAGGAGAGTAATTTCCTTTGAACATTAGAAGGAACTTCTTGACAATAAGAGTGGTTTGGCAATGGAACTAATTGCCTGGAGAGGTGGTGGGGTCTCCTTTTCTGGATGTCTTCAAAAAGAGATTGGAGAGCTACCTGCTGGGGATGCTCTAGCTCAGTGGTGTCCAACCTGTAGCCTTCTAGGTGTTTTTGGACTACAGCTCCCAGAATTCCTGACCATTGGACCAGCTAGCTCAGGCTTCTGGGAGTCTAAAATACCTGGAGGGCCACAGGTTGGACACCACTGCTCTAGCTCTACGATTCTATGATCTAAGCAGTCCCAGCAGCTGTGGTCAGGCACACACTTCTAGGGACAAACATGTCTGGACAAAAAAATTATCCTTTATAACACCAGAAGCATTCCCAGCATGGTGGAAGGCTGCTGAAAGTTTTGATGTCTGTGTTCCCACGTGGCGTCTGCTGTGGCCCTCCACAGAATTGGACTACAATTCACATCAGCCCTAGCCAGTATACCCAATAATGAACTTAAAAAACAAGGTCCTTGTTTTGGAGCAGGGGCATACAGCCTTGTTCCACCAGGGCCACCACTTACTCTGTTACCATAGTAACTGCACCTTCCTGCAATTTCCCTCTAGAACAGGGGTGGGCTGCTGCCCATGGGCAAGTGCCACTCTCTCAACCTCAGAAGAAGGCAAAGGTAAAGCCCCTCTGAATAAATCCTGCAAAGACACCCCCCCCATGATAGAGTCACCTTAGGGTTGCCATAAGTCGGAAACAACTTGAAGGCACACAAAAGGCTATTTATGAAGACCTAAGTCCCAACTAGAATGCTAGCCCTTATTTTTCAGTCACATCGTAGTACTACACAGCACTGCCCTCTTAGATGTTCTTTTATGTCCTTACTTGCATTTGTTTTTGCTTTGGCTCCAGCCACTGGAGGTATAATTATGAATGCACATTAAGATCTAATTTCATCCCAACTCATGACCTCGTTACATAGGTGCACTTTCAGTTGGGTATCCAAAGAACGTACAACATATTATAGTTTTGTTGTTATATGCCATCAAGTTGGCTTTGACTTATGGCAACCCAATGAATGTGAGACCTCCAAATGATCCTCTTATTAACCAACTCTGGCTCATGATTTTGTTGATTGAATCAATCTGTAATGCAGTCTTTCTCTTTTCCTACTGCCCTCAACTTGACAGAGCTTTATTGTCTTTTCCAATGAGTCATGTCATCTCACGGTATGTATATTCTAAATATGGTTGCCTTCATTTAGTCATTTTGGCTTCTAGTGAGAGTGCAGACTTGATTTGCTCTTTGACCATGCATGCATCTTGCTGATGGCCCATAGTATGTATAGAACTATTTTCCAGAACTACATTTTGTGGAGTTGGAACAGACCACAAGGGCCATCCAGTCCATCCCCCTGCCCTTCAGGAATACACAATCAAAGCACTCCCAACAGATGGCCATCCAGCCTCTGCTTAAAAACCTCCAAAGGATACTCCACCACACTCCTAGGCAGCATATTCTACTGTCAAATAGCTCTTACCATCAGGAAGTTCTTCCTAATGTTTAGGTGGAATCTTTTTTCCTGTAGTTTGAGTCCATTGCTCTGACTCCTAGTCTCCATAGGAGCAGAAAACAAGCTTGCTCCCTCTTTAATGTGAGTTACTTTTCCTCTCGGTCAGCTTTCTTCACAGGCCAGCCTTCAAGTTCTTACATAGAAATAAGAAATACTATGGCATTGATGATCCTGACTTTGATATTCAATGAGGTATCTTTACCCCTGAGGATCTTACCTAGTTCCTTTCTTCCTTCCCTTGCAAGTCTTAAGTCTTCTGATTTCTTGACTACAGTCTCCATTTTAATTTACAAGTGACTCAAAGTATAGAAGATCTTAACTATTTTGATGTCTTCATCTTAACTTTGAAGTTAAGTGAATCTTCTGTGGTCATTAATTTTGCTTTCTAAATTTTTTTCTTTTTCTTCCTATTCAGCTGTAATGCCCGAATAAAAAGTTTGCACAATTATAAAACTTGTATCTCTTCTCCAACATACAGTAGCAACTCTAAAAAGCTGGCAGTAAAACTTTACAATTGGAGCTAAAGATTTGTTTTGCATCACGAAATTAACATTTGGATACCTTAGGCAGGTACTAATGTTTTCATACTTCTCTGGTCTTCTAAGAACTGTGAGGCTGTGAAACTCTGGAGGTCTCTATACCACATCACCCACTATGATCAGCACGTAGTAGTAGTAACACCCCATCCCTCAGGAGATGGAGATCCTATGCGCATGCACACGCATACAGACAACTGAGCAAAAGGCCAATGGAACAGAGTGTGAGGAGATGTTTAAAAAGAAGTTTTAAAAAGCAGAATAGGCATAGCAGATTAGAGATACTCTTTCATGAAAGACACCTTCCTTTCAGGCACACTTAGAAGTTACAAGTTACAGATAAGTCTAGTCATTCCAGACAAGTTTATAAAATAAACATAACTCTGATGCAACTAAGCTAGACAGTTCCCTAATCTACTCACGGGGATGCAGTCCTGAGGTGTTGATGTTCATGGGGATTGGGAGCCTAGACCTTTCAGCCCAGCGTCTAACAAATGTCCCCCTTAGCTGGTACAAGAGTATCCCTGGCTCAGGTCTCTCTTGTTCTTCTCCCTGCCTCGTGATCCCTGAGGCAGAAGCATCTCGAAACTCCTTCCAGATGGTCACCTCATTGGTCAGCTATCTCCTGATGCTGATCCCCATAAACTGTAACTTAACCCAATACATCCTTAAACCTTTGTTTACCTGTTTGGTTGTGCTGCCCAGATAATGGGAGAGCCCATTATCACAGAGGCACAGAGCCATGTCTCCAACTTAGAGATAATTCCAGCGGGCTCCAAGGTTCACTCAGCCTTCCATCCTTTCGTAGGTCGGTAAAATGAGTACCCAGTTTGTGGGGGCAATTAGCTAACATACATTGGAAACTGCTTAATGCAGTATAGATGTGTAAATTGCTATTGCTTAAAACAATTTGTAAGCCGCTCTGATAGCCTTGTGGCTGAAGAGCGGGGTATAAATAAATAAAATAAATAAATAAAAAATAATGAGAACTGATGCTGAAAGAGAGGGCAATTTACTCAAGGTGGCCCTGTGAGTCTAAAGGCAGCTGATCTCTAGGCTCACAGCCTGATATTGTCCATTCGGTCAGTATGCCTCCCCTGTTGTTATTCACTCACCACAAAACAAACAATCTAAGACTGTTTTTTCTGCAAGAATCTTTATTTCTTCATTCAATCTGGCAATAAATTAGATTTGGGTTCAAATTGAGACCACGTAAAAAAACAAAACAGGACTGCTATCCTTTAAGTGACCCTTTGTATGTCACAAAGGAGTTTATAGGTAAGGAGTGTCATCAGGAATGCTTGAAAAATACCTGAGTAACAGGCTTTGGCACAAAGGAATGGGTGTGTACAGATCTGGGGACTGAGGTCTACCAAATTTTAGGTGACAGGTATAGTCATAAGGCAAAAGTAAAATACTCGGTAAGCCACAGTTGGGCCTGAGGTTAGGAAACAGTGATATGGAGTGATTCTCAAGATTGTTTCTCATGGTTTCCTTTGCCATCATTCCCTAGCAAGGCCCCCACATCATCCAGGGCCTTCTGGAGGTTTCCAGCCAGATGCTCAGCATTGGTTTCCTGGCAGCAGTTGAAGGCGGTGACAGCAAAGTTGACATGAGCTGGGAGTGGGTTGTAACAGACAGCATAGCCATCGGGCACTAGCGGCCCATAGCACATCACGCAATCAGTACGGGCAGCTACCTGAAAAGGGAAGAGAAAGAGGGATCTGTAGGTCACACACACACACACACACACACACACACACTTTTCTGTAGATTTAAAAAGAAAAACTACCACCCTAACATTAAAAATAACACTACTAAAAATAATATACCACAAAGCCTACAGAAATATATAAATCAGCTAAGCATTACTAATTGGTAAATGACAGCAACAATAGCAATACCTAGTAGATTCTAAGCTCTGGAGAGGCAGACCTTTTTTTCCTTTTTAAACAACTCGCTTAAAACAGGATTGTGAGAATAATGAGCAATGGCCTTATTTGTGCCACGTTCTTTGCAGGAAAAGAGAGAGCGCAACTGAGGTTAGGAGTAAAAAATACAGACTATTTAAACAAATTTAGGAAACTATATATATGTGTGTGTGTGTGTGTGTGTGTGTAATCTTTAAAAAACAACTACTATATCATAAAAATGTCAAATCAATGAACCAGACATATAAAATATAATATAAAAATGTACAAATACACAAGTATAATATTTAAAAAGTCCTGTGGGGAGACTTGTAGTTCTTGGAAATACAAATGCCTTGTTTGAAGGCAATTGGTAAAGATGAATAGTAACTTCAAATGATATGGAAGTCCTTTGAAAAACAGACAACTGTAGTCAATCACTTAGTAGTGAAGAATAAAGTCGGTTGGTATCTGTACAGTGATAGTCCACCTCTCTTAACAGCCAAACGTGTTTCAACAAAAAGCCTTAATCAGTGCCTGAAGTATTTCCTAGATAGAGCTTCCTTATCACAAATAAATCATGCA
This sequence comes from Gambelia wislizenii, assembly GCA_030847615.1. Classification (NCBI taxonomy): domain Eukaryota; kingdom Metazoa; phylum Chordata; class Lepidosauria; order Squamata; family Crotaphytidae; genus Gambelia; species Gambelia wislizenii. The sequence continues at coordinate 36,491,883 of JAUMIR010000002.1, forward strand.
AAATATAAAGAAAAGTGCTCCAACTGTATTTCTCCTGCTTTTCCAAAGACTGATTTATAGATCTATAGCAAATTTGTTTAAATAGTCAGTATTTTTTACTCCTAACTTCAGTTGCTCTTTTTCTTTGGTGCTAGTTAGGTTTCAGTTCTCCCCCTTTCATGTTCCTTGACAGAAACTTGAGAAGTATCCCCTATTGCGAACAGCATTCTGTAATCATGGTGCCAGTACTGATAAGGCCCTGTTCCAGACACTTGCAAATTCTAAGCTGGGGTGCTCAAATACAGAAAGCGGGGAGGCAATGTTCCTCCCAGTGTCAACTGTAACAAACTACACCATCACATTTTCTGCTGAAGATCTGCCACAAATGTAATCCCAAAGCTCTGGGAAATCTATTTCCAGTTTGGTGTCTCCATGCATCTGAGGAAGCAGACCAAAGTCTACAAAAGTTTATGCTACAGCTTATTTCTCTCTGTTAGTCTCAAAGGTCCTACAAGATCCCTTTGCAACTATTTTCAGTTTTTACTTCCTGTATTTACACAATTTTTTCCAGCTATTTTTGGGAAAAGTGAAATTTGGGAGCTTGGATATACAAACAAGGAAACCACCACATTTTCGTGTGGTCTTGAGCTGTTTTGGGCCACTTTCTGAACACTGTTTTTGTCAAATATAGTTTGGAGGTGAGGAAGGATGCTTGGGAGATCAAATAAAGTGGTTGGGTGGTCATAGGCAATCCAGGGACCACACTTTCCCCACTCATGTTTTAAGCTGTGACTTGTTTTAAGCAGTTTTAAGCAATCAGGGAGGAAGATACTTAAGAGACACTGGACCATTTAAGAAAGAACAATTTAAAGTTATATTGTGCCAATTGAGAGCTTTGAAAAGTTACTGCTGGATTACAGCTCCCCAAATTTCCTCAAGCCAATACAGCTATTGTGGGATTATGGAATTTGTAGTCCAAAATATGGGGATTCTGGACTTTTAAGTAAATTTCTTAAGCTCTGGGGCCATCATCAAGCCCACATCCTGCTACAAAACATCCCTAAACTGGTCCTGAAGGGCACATGAAGGACCTGGCTGCCTGTACCTGTCCTGTGGAAAGTTTCCAGTATGAGGCTACAGCATAGGAAGTGTCCATAAAAAGCTCTGGCACGCGGAAGCCATCAGCTATCGCCTCAAGTTTCAGTCCCAGCAAATGGCGGTCAATGCCTTGCCCATTCAGAGCCTGGAAAAGATCGATAAAAGAAAAATAGTTACCATCATGATTTGGGGGTGGGATGAACACCCCCTCCCCATTTTAAGGATTTAGAATATTTCTTAGCCATGACTGCAAGATATCTATAATTCAATCTGTAGTTCAGCTCCAGAGGGGCAATTCTGACCAGAAAAACAGCAAGGAGACTTCTTGTTGCACTAGGGCCAGGATCTCCCCTCCTCATCAGAGCTCCATCTGTCCTTTTAAAAACCTGCAGGACAGGGTTAGCCAACCTGTGACCCTCCAGATATTAGACTGTAACTCCCAGCATCCCTAACCTATGGTGGTTAGGACTGATGGGAGTTGCACCCGAAGGGCCACGATTCCACTTTAACTGCTATGGCTGCATCCTGTGGAGTCCTGGGGTTTCTCATCTGGCATAGCATTCTAAACACCCTCTCAAAAACTGCAAATTCCAGAGTACCACAGAATGCAGCCTTAGCAGTTAAAGCAGAATCAAAGTGTAATGATGGTGTAATGTGAAAGGGCTCCTAGTCACAGATCTCCCTTTGTTTATCTGGGGGAGGCAAATCAGGCCACAGTAGATCACGCCTTAGTCACGTCCCAATTAGACTACTGTAGTGTGTTCTACGTGGGACTGCCTTTAAAAAGTGTTCAGAAGTGCAGCTAGTGCAAAGTGCAGCAGCCAGACTGGTGTTGCGTGTGCATTTTAGAGACCACATAACACTGGTCTTACCAGAACTGCACTGGCTTCCAATTTGCTTCCAAGTACTGGTGTTGACCTACGAAGCCCTAAATGGCTTGCGGCCAGGATATCTGAAAGACAGCATCCTCTCAGATGAGCCTGCCTGAAATTAGACATCCTCAAAGGAGACCTTGAGGAGTAGCAGCTCATTTGCATACTTTCCTCCTTTGCTGGAGTTGCTGTGAGCAAAAAAACAGCCAGGTGGGGAGTGGTGGCAAGCTTCTCCAGGGCAGCATAGTCCACTGTCAGACAGCTCTTACTGTCAGGAAGTTCTTCCAAATGTTTAGGTAGAATCTCTTTTCCTCCAGTTTGAGTCCACTGCTCAGTGTCCTAGTCTCTGGACCAGCAGAAATCAAGCTTGCTCCTTCTTCAATATGACATCCTTTCAAGTACTGTATTTAAACATGGCTATCACATCACCTCTTAACTTTCTCTTTCCCAGGCTAAACATACCCAGCTCCCTAAGCTGTTCCTCATAGGGCATAGCTTCCAGACCTTTCACCATTTTGGTTGCCTTCCTCTGGACACGTTCCAGCTTGTATCCTTCCTGGATTGTAGTGCCCAGAACTGGACAAAGGATTTCAGGTGAGGTCTGACCAGAGCAGAATAGAGTGGTGCTATTGCATCCCTCGATCTAGACACTATACTCCTATTGATGCAGCCTATTGGCTTCTTTAGCTGCTGCATCACACTGTTCACTCATGTTCAGCTTGTGGTCTACTAAGACTGTCAAAAGCAAACCATACAGAAGGATTCAGAACCTCTCCAACTAATCAATTGCTTCCTTCATCTTCATGAAAATAGTAGCAGTGAAGATGTTCAAACAGGAAACCAGCAACAAGGGATACTGCATGCCACAGAAGGAGTCAAGGTAACCTCCAACTGCAACTGGAAGAAAAGGGTGTTGGTGGCTGGGGATTCATTGCTCAGGGGTATAGAGGCACCTATGTTCCAGCCTGACAAGATGAATTGGGAAGTGTGCTGTTTTCCTGGCGCAAGTATCCAGGATGTCACTGACAACTTGCCAAAACTCATCATGAACACAGATCAGAAGCTCTTTCTTCTTATTCATGTGGGCACCCATGACACTGCCAAGAACACCTTTGAGCAGATCACCTGTGATTATGAACAGGGTTGGGGGGAAAACATTTTTTAAAAAACCTTGTTTTTTGTTTTTGTTTTTAGTTTATACTGGTGTGGGTTTTTTGTTTTTGTTTTTTTCAGGGGGGGCATTAAAACTAATATAGGACTAAATCAGAAAATTATGTAGCAAAATGCAGTCCAGAAGTTACAGCCTCTAGCTTAAATAATAATTGTTCTTTAAAAAGTGCTCTTTTGTTAGAACAGCCATTTTATTCCTGTTTATTTTAAAACCAGACACCCGTGAAAAATCTTCTAATATTGTCAGTAATTCTTCCAGTTGGTCCTCTGGTTCCTCCAGTATTATGACAATGTCGTTGGCGTACAATTTTATTTTAAACTCATGCCCTTTGATTCTTGTTCCTCTAATCTTTTCACTCATTCTTACATTATTGTTAATCACTTCTATTACTGTTATAAACAGCAATGGCGATAAAGGGCAGCCTTGCCTCGTTCCTTTCATTATTCTTATTTGATCTGTTTTTTCATTGTTTATCAACACTTGGGCTGTTTGGTCTTTGTATATTTCATCTATCCAGATTTTAAAGTTGTTTCCTATGTTCATTTTCTCTAACACTGCTTTTAAGATTGTCCACCTCACATTGTCAAATGCTTTCTCAGCGTCTAGGAAGATCATTGCCAGCTGTTTCTTGTTATGTCTTTCATAGTATTCTATAATATCTATTATCGTCCTTGGATTATTTTGCATATATCTATTTGGTAAAAAAACATTCTGGTCTTCATGAATAATTTGGGCTAAAACACTTTTAAATCTTTGTGCCAAAATTACAGCAAAGATTTTATAATTGAGATTTAATAATGAGATAGGACGGTAATTTTTTATATCCCGCCTATCTTTTCCTTCCTTTGGTAAGACTGTAATATAAGCCTCCTTCCAGGAATCTGGTAATCCCTCTCGTTTTATAGCCTTGAATGTTTCCAATAACGGGACCTGTAGAACTTCCCCTAATTTTTTATAATACACTGCAGAGAAACCATCCGGACCTGGAGCGCTATCTGATTTCATTTTATTAATTGCTTCTACTACTTCCATCATTGTGAAGTCTTTATTTAATATTTCTTTCTGCGCTTGTTAGTTTCAATTATATAAATTATATAAAGAGGTCCCTAAATATTTATTTATTTCCTCAATATTTCCTATGACAATAGGGACCTCTTTATATAATTTATATAATTGAAGCCAGCCATCTTCCTGTTTTGTTGGCCATTTCAAAATGCCTTTGTTTTAATAATCTCATCTTCTGTTCCACTTCTATTATTGATTTTGATTGGATTTTCTTCTTTAGTATATCTATTTCCAATTTCCAGCCTTTATTATTTGGATCCTCTATTAACTTGGCTTCTTTCTTTGATAATTCCTGTAACAATTGTTTCATCTCTTTTTCCTCTTCCCTTTTCTTTTCACAAGCCTTCCTTAGGAAGTAACCTCTCATTACTGCTTTGCTGGCTTCCCAAACCGTCTTTATCTTAATCCCATCTGATATGTCTTCCTTAAAATACATTACCAGGGTCTCTTTAGCTTTTTTTTACGCTCTCCTCATCCCTCAATAAATTATAATTCAGTCACCAATTGAACTCTCTTTTCCTTCCTCTCATCTTTAACATTATTGGATTATGATCTGAGGTCCATTTGGGCATTATTTCCATATCCTTGATGCTTAGAGTTATGTTTTTGGTAGCAAAAAACATATCGATTCTTGAGAATGATTGATGTGCATCCGAACAGAATGTATATCCTTTCGCACTTCCCTGTTTCAAGTGCCACACATCTACCGTATTAATCCTAAATCTTCCTTCATTTCGAAGAATGATCTCGGTAGTTCTAACAAAAAATATGAGAAAGCAGGATGAAGACAAATTAAGCAAAGAAACCGGATTTAGAATTGAGAAAAAAAAATTAGGAATCTGGGTAACTCAGAGAAATGTGGACTTATATAAGAATAATTACGAGAAAACATGGAAGGGTATAAAAGAAGATCTAGGCAAATGGTCCAAGCTCCAACTCTCTTGGTTAGGAAGAATAGCTTCAATAAAAATGTCCGTGCTACCCAAACTTATGTTTCTTTTTCAAAACCTACCAATCATAACAAATAATAAATGTTTCGCGGAATGGAATAAAGAAATACTCAAATTCATATGGGAAGGGGAAAGGGCACGAGTGAAAGCAAAATTATTAACAGAAAGGAAGGCCATGATTTGATTTTTGGATGGCATGGTTACATGTGGTATAACAAGATAAAAGAGAATAGAGCTTTTGAGAACCATTATGTTAGAAAGACATTATACAAAGTGTGGGCCAATTTGAAAGCTAGATTTTACTACAAATTACCGTTATGGGTCTCAACACAAGAAGCCTTTTTTGGGAGGTCAAAAATAGAACAGCAAGAATGGCTAAGATATCATGAATTGTTAAGGAAGGAAACCCAAGGTAATATGAAAATTAAATCAAGGGAGATGTTAGAAAGTGGGGGATTTAAAATAAACTGGTTCCTCTATAAGCAAATTCAGGAAAGATATAGCATGGATTTAAGACTAAGGAATTTCGAACCAGAACCAAATGAAATAGATAAGGTGTTATTGGATAATGGGAAACATCATATAGCAGGATATTATAAGATACTTTTGAATAGAGACTTAGAAAATGAACAGGTAAAGGACCAAATGATAAAATGGTCCCGTGATATAGGTCATGTCATTGAAATAGACAGGTGGGAAAAATCGTGGGAGGAAATGCGGAAATTTACTCTGTCGCAAAGCATGAAGGAAAACTACTTTAAGATGTTTTTCCAGTGGTATTTGACACCAGTGAAGTTGGATAGAATATATAAAACAGGCGAAAGAAGATGCTGGAAATGTGGCGAGGTAGAGGGCACCTTAATAACATATTTGGTGGAATTGTTCAAAGGCGAAATCTTTCTGGAAGATGATACATATTAAGATAAAGGAAATTCCGGGAAGTAACTATCCAATGGAACCAGATATGTATCTCTTAAATATGGTAGATAAAATTAAGGGACAAAATGTTGCGGCTAAAAAGAAAATTATATTGTATATGATAACAAGCGCTAGGATTATATATGCTAGCCTCTGGAAAGAGAAAAGAGAACCAAGAACAGAGGAATGGTTAAATAAACTATATGATAGCTTTGATATGGACAGACTAATGGCTTCCTTGAAAGACAGATCGCCAGAAAAAATAGAAAAAGAATGAGAACCGATAAATAAACTTTTCTGGAAGGCAAATCAGACTATGGGATAGGAAAGAAGAGGTAGGAAACTGTGATAAGGTTAGGAATGGACAGACGAAAAGGAGATAAGGAGAAAAGGTATGGGTATTAGGTTTCAGAAATAAGATTGTAGTGACAACCAGATGAAACAAATTGAATGTAACAAGCAGGCAGGAGGAAAAATACAAGAACAGAGATCACACATAAACAAAGGAGGAAGGGTCACCTGGAGGAATATTCCTAAAAATTTCTTTAAAGTTTATTTGAAAGAAGTGAACAATATATAGATAACAGAAGTTTCTCTATATGTAAGTTTTTCTTTTCTTTTTTTCTTTTTTGATTATGTAAAATTTTGTTACAAAGATTGTGATTTGTTTATAAAATTGATGGAAAACATATGTAACTACAGTCGTCCCTTCACATTCGCGGGGGTTCCGTTCCGCGGACCCCCGCGAATGTGAAAAAACCGCGAATAACGACACCCCTCCCCCCTCCCTCCCCAGGCCTTCGCGGGGCCTTCTTAGGCCCCGCGAAGGTCTCCCCGGCCCTCCCTCCCTCCCTCCCCAGGCCTTTGCGGGGCCTTCCTAGGCCCCGCGGAGGTCTCCCCGGCCCTCCCTCCCGCCCTCCCCAGGCCTTCCTGGGGCCTCCGGAGCGTCTCCGGAGGCCCCAGGATCGCCTCCCCAGCCCTCCCCACCCCGTCCCCAGGCCTTTCTGGGGCCTCCGGAGATGCTCCGGAGGCCCCAGGATCGCCTCCCCAGCCCTCCCCACCCCGTCCCCAGGCCTTTCTGGGGCCTCCGGAGATGCTCCGGAGGCCCCAGGATCGCCTCCCCAGCCCTCCCCACCCCATCCCCAGGCCTTCCTGGGGCCTCCGGAGCGTCTCCGGAGGCCCCAGGATCGCCTCCCCAGCCCTCCCCACCCCATCCCCAGGCCTTCCTGGGGCCTCCGGAGCGTCTCCGGAGGCCCCAGGATCGCCTCCCCAGCCCTCCCCACCCCGTCCCCAGGCCTTCCTGGGGCCTCCGGAGCGTCTCCGGAGGCCCCAGGATCGCCTCCCCAGCCCTCCCCACCGCGTCCCCAGGCCTTCCTGGGGCCTCCGGAGGCCCCAGGATCGCCTCCCCAGCCCTCCCCACCCCGTCCCCAGGCCTTCCTGGGGCCTCCGGAGATGCTCCGGAGGCCCCAGGATCGCCTCCCCAGCCCTCCCCACCCCATCCCCAGGCCTTCCTGGGGCCTCCGGAGCGTCTCCGGAGGCCCCAGGATCGCCTCCCCAGCCCTCCCCACCCCGTCCCCAGGCCTTTCTGGGGCCTCCGGAGCGTCTCCGGAGGCCCCAGGATCGCCTCCCCAGCCCTCCCCACCCCATCCCCAGGTCTTCCTGGGGCCTCCGGAGCGTCTCCGGAGGCCCCAGGATCGCCTCCCCAGCCCTCCCCACCCCGTCCCCAGGCCTTCCTGGGGCTTCCGGAGCGTCTCCGGAGGCCCCAGGATCGCCTCCCCAGCCCTCCCCACCGCGTCCCCAGGCCTTCCTGGGGCCTCCGGAGCGTCTCCGGAGGCCCCAGGATCGCCTCCCCAGCCCTCCCCACCGCGTCCCCAGGCCTTTCTGGGGCCTCCGGAGCGTCTCCGGAGGCCCCAGGATCGCCTCCCCAGCCCTCCCCACCCCATCCCAAGGCCTTCCTGGGGCCTCCGGAGCGTCTCCGGAGGCCCCAGGATCGCCTCCCCAGCCCTCCCCACCCCGTCCCCAGGCCTTTCTGGGGCCTCCGGAGATGCTCCGGAGGCCCCAGGATCGCCTCCCCACCGCGTCCCCAGGCCTTCCTGGGGCCTCCGGAGCGTCTCCGGAGGCCCCAGGATCGCCTCCCCAGCCCTCCCCACCGCGTCCCCAGGCCTTCCTGGGGCCTCCGGAGATGCTCCGGAGGCCCCAGGATCGCCTCCCCAGCCCTCCCCACCCCGTCCCCAGGCCTTCCTGGGGCCTCCGGAGCGTCTCCGGAGGCCCCAGGATCGCCTCCCCAGCCCTCCCCACCCCGTCCCCAAGCCTTCCTGAGGCCTCCGGAGCGTCTCCGGAGGCCCCAGGATCGCCTCCCCAGGCCTTCATGGGGCCTCCGGAGCGCCTCCGGGGGCCCCGTGGACGCCTCCCTGGGCCTCCCCGCTCCCTCTATGTCTTTCACGGGGCCTCTGGAGGCCCCGTGTCGCGGTTTTGGGGGGGCCCGGGGGGGCCCTCCCAAAACCGCGAATAACCGAAACCGCGAATGTCAAGTTCGCGAATGTGGAGGGACAACTGTAATATTTTTTTTTTAAAAAGTGCTCTTTTAAAGCAAGTTGTTTTGGTTGAACTTGTGTCAATTGAAGGATTTGTTGCAAAATGGCATTTCTTGCACTATAAGATAAAGTGATTAAAAAGAAGCAACTGACACTGGATACTGGTCAAACATTGAATAACTGCCAATAAATTGTTTAAAGTTAAAATGTTTAAATTCAAAGATATTTTTGTTCCAGTAAGAGGGTTGGAAAATAGTAATAATAGCCAGACTTGGTGGGGTGAGGGGGAGAAGCAAGAATCATTTTTAAAAATCAGGAGTGTTGTTTTTTAAAGTCATTTGGTTTAAAACAAGGCTTAAACCAGCCAACCCTGACTATGAAGCTTTGGGCAAGAAACTGGAAGGGTCAGAGGCATGGGTGGTGTTCTTGGGAAAGGAAGATACTAAAAGTGAACAACTGGCTACGTAGATGGTGTAGCTGCAAGAGGTATGGCTTCTGTACCATCATCTTATCTTCTTAGACTGAGGACTACTGGTTACAGATGGGCCACACCTCACAAAAACTGGGAGAATGTCTTTGGCAGTAGCATGGCAAGCCTAAATAAGAGGCTTTAAATCACTGGCTCTTAAACTTCTTTACCAGGGACTCCCTTTTAATATCTTTTGTTGCTGTGGACCCCCAAGACTTAACTCAAGATTTAAAACCCTAACAACAACAATAGTAACAAACAACAACAATTGATAATAATACAATTACACCATCCATTAACCCCTCCCTCTTTCAGAGACACTGGAGGGGAGGGAAGATTTTCCTCCTGTTTCTTCCTGCAAATTTGTGGCTGGAGCAGATTGAAGAGCGATGCCCAGGGCAAGCCCGTCAGCCTACATCGTGGCCCCCTGGGGGTCCGCGGACCACAGGTTAAGAACCACTGCTTTAAACTAAATCCTTGGGGTGGGGATTGGAGATGATAGTTTGAACATCAGCCAAGCTCTAAACACAAAAATGTGAATTCTAGAGGAGAAGCTGAGGGAAGATTATGCAATCCATAGAAAAACTGACAGTAAATTAATTAATAGGTGGGAACAAATGAAACTGAACTTCCAGTGAGCAGCTAAAACAGTGCTGTTCTGCATGGCCTTTACTGTTCGAAACTGCTCTATTTTAACTGTCTTAAAACTGCATTTTAGGATTGGTTTTAGACTCTTTTAAAGGTTTTTAAAGAGTACTTTAATGTCCTTTTAAAGAAATGTTTTATGTTTCTACTGTTTTAATGGCTTTCATTTGTTCATCGCCTTGGGAGCCCTTTTGGGCTAGGAGGTGATATAGAATTTATTGTAAATAAATAAATAATCTCATTGCCCCTGAAGTGTTACAAACAGTTCCTTTGCTTTTAATTGGATTTTTAAAGTATGAGGAAGGGGGGGATTTATAGGATATGAACATGAGAAAGGCATATATACACATTGATAAAAGCTAGCCATATTTCTAAAACACATTATCTTGAAGCTGATCTTTATAAAAATACAAGTCCATGCCCAACCAAAGCAGTAAATCCATCTGAATGATAAATGGTGAAGGTTTATCTTTCCACCCTTGGAATATAAATCTTTTAGTAACAGTTAAGAGCACACCAGATCCAACCATGTTGACCTTCAGTTAAATTCCACAACACATGGATACAATAAAAAAGAACATGTGTGTCTACAAACACCAAAGATTATTCTAATACAAAATTAATACCTTGGAATACATTGAACCAAAAAAGGGTAATACTTTTTATCCAGTGTACCTGAAATATTCCTCTTTGCTGAACCAAATTTAATTATCTAAAGCAATTTTAGATATTGAAGCTAGGGTGGTTTCCCACTAGTTGATTTGTAGAGGACAATTTAACTTTTTGTTCCACTGACTTCTAACATGCAATTAAGGAATTCCACAGGCCTCAGCAGTGGAAAGAGGAGTAATAGAAGAGTGTTACAAATAAATAATAAGTAAATAATCTGCCTTCCTTTCATTCACAGAATCCTAGAGCTGGAAGGGACCACAAGGGCTATCTAGTCCAACCCCCTGCCATACAAGAATACACAACCATAGCACTCCTGAAAAATGCCCATCCAATGTCTGTTTAAAGGCCTCCAAAGAAAGAGAGTCCACCACCCTCTGATGTATACTATTCTATTGTCGAACAGACCTTACAATAAAAAAGTTTTTTTTTCTGTTGTCAAAGCCAGATATTTCTTCAACTCTCCCAAAGACATTCACTTCCAACAAGAACTCTTCTGTGTTTTTAATGAAATCTCCAACTTTGTTATGATTTGGTGATCTGGCAGAACTCCTGATTCACTTTCTTCAGAATGACACAAGCTCTCCTAAGCTCCACAGCAACCTCCTTAGCTTCTTACCTGCTACAGACACTCTTTAGATTACTAAAGTGCCTTCTTATGAGGAGGTAATTTACCTGCTCTGTGAGGGTGCTGTGGACTTCAACTGCTTGTTTCAGCAGAGACAGTCTTTCTGGGGCCTAGCATGGAAGGAAGCAAGAAATGGATTATAGATGTTCAAGAGATTTTACAAATCGTGCTGAATTGTAGGAAGCCCCAAATCAACAAGCCATAAGGAAATTACAACAGAGAAGTGACAGCACAATGTTAACACGCTCAGGGAATTCTTAAAGGTGGACATGAGTAAACCAAGGGCTTATCTAGACCTACCAGAATACACTGGCTTCCCTTTGGTGTATTCTGGCCCCTGATCTGGCCCATTTCCCACCCCCATTACCTAGGCAAAATGAGAGGAAGTCCACATGGACCCACATGCCTCCCCCACTGTCATGTGTCGCTCCCTCTGAAGCCAGGAAGGAGGCTCTCAGCATGTGATCAAGGCTGGTCACATGTAGGGAGCCTTGATCATGTGCTGGGGGCCTCCTTCCTGGCTGCACAGTGACTCCGGCGATGGTGATGTCCAGCTATACAGAACACCATGCAGGTATAGACCCCGCATTCCCGTGTGCAGCCTGATCTGTATTTTCCTGCATGAAGCGGGTTTTTCTAATTAAACATTTTGATGGGCTTTACCCTGCCCCCATCCCACACCTTTGCCTCAGGCATCATCTAGACTGCTTGGAGGCAAAAAGGGGCAAGAGCCCTATGTTTGGACTGCAGGGCTCCAAGACGGAGGCAAGCCGGGGTAAATAGCTTGTCTAGACAAGCCCCCAGTTCAGGCAGCCTCTGGCTCTCCAGATGTTTTTGGACTTCCACAATTCCTCACTACTGGCTATTCTGGCTAGGGCTGATGGGATTTATAGGTTAAAAAAAATCTGGAGGGCCACTGTTACCCACCTCTGCCCTAGAAAAAAAGGCTACGGTTAGGGTAGGCATTCTTGTCTGTACCAAGGCCAGTCTAAAACACTTTGCCATTTGAGCTGGAAGGTGAGATGGCACCCCTGCCCGCTGAAATTCCACAAACTGAAGGTGACAAGAGTATTAGCTGGATCAATATTTGTGATAGGACTGTATCAAAGGATGGCAGGCTGTCTTAAAGGGGTGCAGGCAGGCCATGTGAAATACAGAGCTCTGTTCCCTGACACTTTGGCACCATTCCCTGCTCCTTAGCATTTACTGTCTGCAGTGGCTGCCTCACATTGCCTAATAGCAAGGCCAGTGCTTGCCACGTAAGGTGTTTTTGTGGGATAAGGGTCAATTACGGCTCATGGCAATAATTGCTGCTACCGCTCACCCACGAGGCTGTGCTTTCAGTTCTTATTAGGAGGCAGGGAATTGTGAGAAATTTAAATACCTGACAGTTGTCATCAGACATAGCCTGGACAAAGGCCAATGCGGCTGAGGTAGCGGAGCGGATGGTTTCTGTCCGGCCTCGGTGGAAGCGACGGAGAGAGGCCGATTCAGCAGTTGGACACAGTTCCCCGTGTGCCCTAAGGAAGGTACAGTAAATAGGAAGAAGGACATGCACAGCCCTCCTCACACGATGCTATGCAGACATATACCCTACTTCCTCTAGATGAGTCAGGCTACCTATACAATAGCACACATTTCTGTTTTATCTACTCTGAGGTAGTTAGCACTAATTTTTCATAACGGGAAAAGATACTTCTTTGGACCACAACTCCCAGAATGCCTAGCCAGCATGGCCACTAGCCATGGAGTCTAACAAATGTAACTTTTCCAAGCTCTGCTCTTTCTAAAAGAAGCCAGGCAACAACTTCCACACTGATTCCCTTAAACAAGCTTCATGTCTTCCACCAAGCCATCATCTCACCTGTAATAGGCTAGCTGCAGCGCCACCTGCAGGACAGAGTCTGGACTCAGCCGATGGCCTTTGAGAAGCGCCTTGCCAAATCCACGGTAAGTGAAGCAACTAATATCCAGGTCAGTAATGAGACTGAGAGAAAAGAGAGAAAGATAGCTCAGCTTTTTTTGAAACAGTTTAGATAGCACTCTTACCACACCAAACTTAACTACTTTTCTTATTCCTCTGCTCCACAGGTGGGCAACTGACCGTGGCTGTGGGCTGCACCGGCCAGACTTTGGAGGGCTGTATCCCTCCCGCCTCATCCTCCAAGTTTAGTAACACTTTAAAAGTTTTGCCCACCCATGCTCTTCTCCCTTCCAAGGCCAGCTTAAATGCTAGGACATGGAAATATTAGCCAGTCACCAAAATGCTCATGGGGCCTTGGCGGTTTGATCATAGTACAGCAATTCTGCATCACTTGCATTGGGGTCAATCATTCATTTCTGATCTCAGTTTAAAGTGTGTGTTTTTAAAAAATATATCTTTAGTAGTTTTTTACACATTCTTGACAAACACAACCCCTAGTTTCTCCCCCCTTGACACAGATACATGACTTCCCGCTCTCTAAAACTTAAGACATAGTTATCTAGCATTCAAACTTTTCTTCAGTGTTAATACCAAAATGATATACACTCCTACCTAAAACATGAATGAAAGCAACGCATTTAGTTTTTAACACTCAAAAACAGTCTTCTCTCTTCTTTACAAATTGTATAAATGGCTCCTGGTCTTTGACAAGATTATCTAGCGATTTCTCTTTGATCATAGAATCATAGAATCATAGAATTGCAGAGTTGGAAGAGACCACGAGGGCCATCCAGTCCAACCCCCTGCCATGCAGGAAATCACGATCAAAGCATCCCCGACAGATGGCCATCCAGCCTCTGTTTAAAGACCTCCAAGGAAGGAGACCCCACCACACTCCGAGGGTCACTGTGGATAGATTGTCCATTTCTGCCATCAATACCCAGTTCTCATTTGATGGACCCTCCATACGCTTCCATTTACCAGCATATAGCAGCCTTAATGCCAAAATCATGTAGTCCATCACCTGATAGTATAACTCTATGATCTGTTGATTTGGCATTCCTAGTAAAAACAATTCTAATAAAAACTCCAATAAGAATGGCTAAATGTTTAAGGGAATTAAGAATATCTGTTGGGAGTGTGGGAAACAGATTGGATCCTTTTGCCACATGTGGTGGACATGTGAGAAAGCCAGGAAATTCTGGAAACAAGTATTGAAACTAATGCAAAATATATTTAGAATTAAGACAGATTTGAGTTTAACGTGTTGATACTAATCTTGAAAACCCTGAACACATGAGGCAAGGATGGAAATCTTTCTTTTCTTTCTTTCTCTGATATTCCTTTACAGCATTTTATTCCAATCATCCCAAGGCAGTTTCCAGCACAGTATTAAAATTCACAAAATATAATGCCATCATTCAATCACACCATAAAACAGTGATAAAACAATTACATTAAAATCAGCAGATTAGTGATGAGAAAAATGCTTGGTAAAGAAAGCATTCAGCTGGTGGTAGAAACAACTGGCATTGGTTGCTTGGCTGATCTCACCAAGGAGATTGTTCTACGTTGAGGGGTATCTTCTACATAGTGAGGACATCATCTATACTGCAACCAGCAAGGTTCATTACACTGTAGAACTGTAAGCCCCCTCAGCACAGAAACTAGTAAGAGATGTTCAACAGTGGAGCAGGCTGCCTTGGAGGGTACTGGAGTTTCCTTCTTTGGAGATCTTTTTACAGAGTTTGGGTGACTATCTTTCAAGAGTACCTGAGGGTTTGTCTACATGAGCCTAATAAAACGTTTGGGGGCTCTCCTGGGGCAATCTGTGGAGACGATGCTGGACCAAACCCCAAAATCTGGACTGAACTGTCTTCATTACGTTTGGCCAGTTCAGTCCCCAAAACGGTGTAAACCCCCTCTTAAAATGCTTTTTAAAAACTCCCAATCTACTTCAATATGACTCTTACAGGAAAATCTGGAGCACTCCACACCGAGAATGGGCAGATGTCCTCACACACATCCTGCTGTATAACTCAACCCCACCGCTGGCATGCACCATGTCCTCTGAGGTCACAACTGGCCTGCAGCATGAGATCAATCCTGGATGCCTTGTTTCTGGCCTCAGGGAACATGACATGTGCCAGCAGCCAGGCCAGGCAATACAGCAGCACACATGTGAGGACAGCTGCACATTCTCAGCATGGAGTGTTCTGGTAATGGGGGCAATCCGGGGCAGCTCTGGGGCCAGATTACTCTGGCCTGCCTCTGGGTTATCTCAGCTGATGTAGATGCACCCTTAGTCATGTGTTCCTCCATGAGAGGAGGGTGGACTAGATGTCCCATGCAGTGCATTCTAACTCTGTGATTCTATGATTCTACAAGAAAGCTGATCCCCCCCGAATATATATATATATATATATATATATATATATATCTCACACTGCACTAACAAAATTCAATGGTCCTTCACACAAAATCTAGTGGCAAGAGAGGAAGACCCTTTAAAGCAAGCAAGAAATATTCATTTTGAAAGGGCTCACATCTGCTCATTTTTGGTGGGGAAAGGAGTTGCAGCCTGAGGCACGTGCTATAGTGGGGGACTGTTCTCATAGACTGAAGTTGCCTATGCTAGTCTACACCCTTATGTTATGTGCCCACACTCTAAGGTCAGCCTCAGAGGCCCTGCATTTAGCCTACAACTATAGTCAATAGGAGAATATTCTAATCACCTCTCTCCATGGTAGCTAGGTGTCCCTTACTCTGAATTTCCCTCAAGCCTGGAGAGATGACTAAGGACTAAAATGTGGACTGATGTGCATTAATGCCAATTCATGGCAGCTTTCATTTGTCTCCACAGTTTTTTGGCAAGATTGCAGGCATGCAAAGCCATACAGCTTTGTTGCTCAAACGGGCAGGCCTGTGAATCAAGATGGCAGGCGCAAGTGAATTACTCGCAGTTTTATTGTCACCAGTTGCTGCTACCAAACAGTTTTTTTAAAGCATAGCTAAGATGCGAAAGTGTGATATTCTGCTTAAAGAAATAGAAAAAAGGGAGGCAAAGGCTGTTTTATCATCTCAGCACATGATCGCTACAGTGAAAATCCAACATGGCGGTTCCGGGCACTTGCCCTGTTAGCAAGCTCCACCCCTTGCGCACATCTGACCAATCAGCTTTCTACTTCCATTCTTATTGCAAATGTGCAACAAAGCGAATCGGTTGTCCCAACGTGCAGGAATGCGCATCGCATCCTCTGCTGAGCTTTTTAAAAAAATATGGGAAAAGCTGCAAAGGCTTTTCCTGTGTAGTTTTTGGCATTTTTGTTCCCCCTCCTTCCAAATACGGCAGATTGATGCGGGATGCCATTTAGACAAATCGTATTCTCCTCGAATTCTATGATAAATATTTTTGCCATTTAGACAAGCCCTGATTCTTCCCTGCCTCCTGATGAAGAGAAAAACAACATGGTTCCCTTAGCTGCCACACGGGGTCTTGAAAGAAACCCAAGAGGAAGGAGCAATGTGGGCCTGTTTTAAAAGTTGAGAAACGCTAGATAATGAAACACAGCATGGTCCTTCAATCTGGCTGGAGCCTGCCTTCCTTTCTAGTGTGCTTTATAAACATTCTACCCTGCACACAAGACCACAAACTCACATGTCCAGGTTCTGTTTTGCATGTTCGATGTCACGCTTGATTTCTGGAGTGAAATAGAAATAGAGCTTCTTAGGCAACTGCAGAGGAATCAATGGGGCACGGACAGGAACAGGATCTTTGCTGGAATGTGAAGGATGGGGGTGGACGGGAGGACAAGAAAAAAGCACCATTAAAATGAACTTAAAAGAAATAACAGGTTGACTAATAGCCCAGACCTATTAATTTTCCTCTGTTGTAAACTCTCCCCCACAACAGAAGAGCAAGAATCCCTTCTTTCCTCCGTCCCTTCCCCCATGTAAACCCAGGAAGTTCTGGCCCATGCAGAGGACAGTTTTGGACAATACAGGAAGTAGTGCTAGATACACAAGAATGCTTGGATTTTGTATAAGAACCATAGAACTTGGGGAAGTTACTTTTTTGGACTACAATTTCCACCATTAGAACATATCAGGAAGAAGAATTTTGGGAGCTGTAGCCCAGAATAGTAACATTTCCAAGATGAGGAATCTAAGGACTCTGTATAAGTCCTTTTAGCATCCTTGTATACAAACACAGAGTTGTGAACAGTCACACCCCTAGTGTGAGCAAGTATCTCCTCCAGATGGAAAAGCACCAGGGGAAGGCAACTGTGGAAGGATAGGGGGCTAAATTAGCCCCCTCCAGAAGACCCTGGTGGGCCACACTCACTCTGGCAACCCCCCTCCACGTTTTTATTTTTTTGTCCTCAGGTGACATTTTACACCATGCTTTTGAACCTACCTGGGATCAAAAGAGGTCTCTCTTTTTTTTAACAACAGGAAGTAAATGGAAGTCACTTCCTGTTTCAAAAAGTCCTCTTTTAGGCCTAAATTGGTCCAGCATGGACCCAAACCTTAGAGGGCATTTTGGGGCCAACAATGCTTTTTTGAAATTTTTTGTTTTACCCGGGTCGGGGGGAGCACACGGGGGCCTCCAAATGTAGTCAAAATGCCCTCCACACCCCATAGAGGGCTTTTACAGTAATTTTAGAGCAAAGACGTTTTGAAAAAAATATATATGATTCCTTGGGGGTAATGGGGGGCCACAAAATGGCCCTGGGGCCACACTTCACTCACTCCTGAGGTACACCTTGCTTGACCATCCTTCCTCTCAAAATTTGAAGTGCACATCAAAGTCACATATCAAAGTCAATATGTCAGAGAGTTTTCTCATTGCTTCAAAGTACAGTGGGCCCGCAGAATCTGCTGGGATTTGCTTCCAGGAACCCCTGTGGATAGCAAAATCTATGGATGCTCAAGTCCCATTATATACAATGGCATAGTAAAATGGCGAACAGCAAGGTTTGCTGTTTGGATTTATTTAAAAAATATTTTTGAGCCGTGGTTGGTTGAATCCATGGATGCAGAACCCGTGGATATAGAGGCCCAACTGTAAGTATTTCTGAATACAGTTGTCCCTTCATATTCGCTGGCGTTTGGAGCCATTGTACTGTCTATCCTCCTTTATGGATCTGAAACATGGGTCACCTATCGCCACCACCTACGACTCCTCAAACACTTTCATCAGCGCTGTCTACGCACAATGCTAAATATACACTGGACTGACTATGTGACGAATGTGGATGTCCTTGAGCAAGCAGGGATCACCAGTATTGAGGCCATGATATTAAGAACGCAGCTGCGCTGGGCAGGGCACGTTTTTAGGATGGAGGATCATCGCCTCCCAAAAATACTACTCTACGGTGAACTCACCACGGGTCGGTGTAAGAGGGGCGCTCCAAAAAAGCGATACAAAGACTCCCTGAAACAACATCTCAGGCTCGGCCAAATTGATCACCAACAGTGGTCCGCCCTGGCCTCACATCGGGAGGCATGGAGACGCACTATCCACAATGCTGCAGCCTTATTTGAGAACTCACGCCAAACAAGTCTTGAAGAGAAACGACAACGTAGAAAGGATCACAACCCAAAAACACCCAAGGAGACCTTCTACTGTGCTTTCTGAAACCGGACTTGTTTATCTCAGATTGGCCTTTTTAATCATCAGCGCGCTTGCAGAAAGCACAGGATGAGTCCTTCTTGAATCTTCGTTTGCGAAGAAAAGCCAGAGAGGTTCCAGGACCCCTGTAGACACCAATATCTGTGAATACTCAAGTCCCATTATATGCAATGGCATAGCAAAATGGCGTCCCTTATATAAGATGGTAAAATCAAGGTTTGCCTTTTGGATTATTGTTTTTTAAAGAATATTTTCAAGCCGTGAATACTTAAATCTGTGGATACCAAATCTGTGGATATAGAGGGACAACTGTAGTTGTCATGCCTTCATTTGTATCTGTCACACTCACATACAAAATTTTCATGCCTTGCCAAAAGACGTGTACTTAAGAGTTAAATTGGTAGGGAGAATACAGCTCCTTGAACTAGTTGCTAAGCAGACTTGATTGTAACTGAAGTATAGAAGAGGATAACTAATCAGCTGATGACGTCTGATGATGGGAGCAGGAGTGGGCAACATGTGATCCTCCATATACAATTAGCTAGCCAGCATGGCCAATGGTGAGGGATGATAAAAATTTCAGTCCAGCAACATTTGGAGGACTAGAAGTTAACCCTCACTCCTCTAGAATGAAAAACAAATAAACAAACCCCAAAACTTTTCCTTTACTACATATCAACATGCTAAACTTCCTGGAATTAACTCATGTTTAAGTGACCTTGAACAGCCTCGCCATATTTCTCATTTTCTCAGCTTGGCCTCTGCAGAAAGCTAAATAGGAAGTCCTGCCCACACAGCCATGAATCACATCTGAGTAGTCTTCCTCTAATCCTTTCTTCTCCTAGGGGGACATTACCAGTAGTCAAGGACGTGGTCGATGATTGTGGCAATCGGGGGGCCCTCGGCAACAGCTTGTTCATAAAGCACCCCACAGGAGCCGTCTTCTCCGATAATGAACTGTGCAAGGATAAAGGATAGGTAGGTGGAAAGAAAATGAGAAGAGAGGGAATTTCTGACTACATAAGGACAAGCTCTTGGACAACTGAGATTAGTATTAATGTGGGTCTTTGCACGTATTGGAGTAACAGAACTGCAGAGAGCCAGTGTGGTGAAACCTCCCACAAAGGAGAGTCCATCTCATCTGAGGCAGTATGTTTCATTGCTGAACTGCTTTTACTAGCAGGAAATTCTTCCTATAATGTTTAGTCAAAATCCCCTTTGTTGTGACTTGAATGTATTGGTTTGGGTCCTACTCTCTGGAACAGCAGAAAACAAGCTTGCTCCACTCACTACAGGACAGACCTTCAAATCTCAATCTTCCCTCCTGAAGTTTTAAAACATTTAAAACATAGATATGCAAATATGAGTACACTCCCCATTAAAAGACCCTTCTGCAACCAACAGTTAACAGCCAAAGTCCTATCTAAACATCAACATCATCATCATCATCATCATCATCACTACTACTATTACTACTATATCCCACCTTTTTCCCAGTTTGGTACTCAAAAGGCTTACAACACATTAAAAACATTTAGCTAAAAATTCACAAAACACAAAAGTTTAAAAAGCCATTAAACTATGAAAACAAATTAAAACCAGTCATTAAAAACACACACACACACACACACAGCACAACAAACAAAAATGTTTAGCACACTGTTTAGACCTGAAACAAAGCCTACAGGCTAAATATCTATAATTTACACTCTGAACAGCTACTGGTTCCCATGTCTGAACAGAGAGGTTAGGCTTCTTCCACATTTCTAAACGGAATTGCCCTGGCTCTCATTGTGATGTTATTCTCACCTGCAGAGTCTTGTCAAACCAGCGATTGCCACTATTGGAGTAGCTCCCTCCACCATGCAACATCTGCGCCGCCAGTCGGCTTGATGCGCGGGCATCCGACACCTTTAGGACTGGAGCATCCAGGCAGACGGTAAAGAGGCTACGCTGGATGGCACGTGCAGATTCCCGGTTCAGCTTGTCTAGAAGAGTGCAGGGAGGGTTACATCAAGGAAGTCAGCGTTGTGAAGTCAATAAAGTGTTAAAACATGTCTACAGAAGTGTTCTCTCAGGTAAAACAAAATTACATGGGCCTTTACAGTATTCACTTTTTTTTTCAATTTTATAGAGGTCCTGAACCCCCAACTCCTATGAAATTTGAGAGCTAACTGCAGAGTTAATCCTTCCTCTCCATCCCTCTGCCTGACACCTACCTCTCATGAGAGTGGTGTAGGCCTGGCCCCATGTGTGTCGATGGTCACTGGTCAGAACCCCCAAAGGTTCTTTATCTGTCTTCCAAGACTGGGCACGAATTCGCTGGAGTTGCCAGTGCAGCTGGTCAACGGTGAGAGGGGTCCCATCACTATTGTACACTTCAAGCTGGAAGAACTGAGGGAGAAATAAGAAGAGAATAAAAACAAGGTGCATCCAGTCACAAAAAGGAGCTGTTCTCTTCTGAACACACCCCAAGGTGCTCGTCTTAATCTATAAAGCCCCCAGATATTTCAGAGATCATATTTTCTCATGAACAGACTGGTAAAATTCCCACTGCAGCTCCCAGAAGCCTCAGCCTTGTATGGCTTCTGGGAGTTGTAGTCCATTTCCCCCCTATTTTCCCAGATTCTGTTCAAGAGTGATAAGAACAAAGCAAAGGATGAAAGACCTGTCTCATCCAGCGTCCCAACTAAATGATGATGATGTTGTTGATGGTGGTGGTATCATGATTGTGGCCATCATCATCATCATCATTCTGCCCTTCCACAGTCTTGGACACAAGTCAGTTTACAAAGGTTATAACAGCTACAATGGGCCCTCCTAATTTGTGGGCTTCCGATCCGCAGTTTCAGCCACCTGAGGATTGCTGCACTCCATACCTAAAATGGTGGCCACAGGCACACAGACACACCGACACATCCATGTGCACATGGCTGCCATTTAATAATATGGGGTGCAACCATTTCTTGCCATCCATGGTTTTGTGTGTCCCAGAACTGAACCCCTGCAAGTCCAGAGGGCCCACTGTACAGCTAAAGGTTTTACATTGTATGGTGGGCCCTTGCTATCTGCTGGGGTTTGGTTCCAGGACCCCCTGTGGATACCAAAGCCCAAGGATGCTCAAGCCCCATTATATACAATAGTGTAGTAAAATGGTGCCCCTACATAAAACAGCAAAATCAAGGTTTGCTTTTTGGAATTATTAAAAATAAAACATTTTCAGACTTTGGCTGGTTGAATCTGTGGATGCAGAGGCTATGGATATGGAGGGCTGACTGTACAAAAGTTTAAAACATAACTAATGAAACAATAAAGTTAAAATCCATTAAAAACAAACCATTTAACAAATAAAAACAAAACAGCACAGGAAAGACCCTTTCCCCTTGAAGAGTGTGCCTGTCCAACCTTTCTGGGAAGGAAGTTCCAGAGTTGGGGGCAGCCACAGAAAAGGCCTTCTCCTGTGTTCTCACCAGATGTACCTGGGAGGGTGATGGGACAGAGAGAAGGGTCTCCCCAGCAGATCTCAAAACAGGTTCATATAGGGGCACACAGTCCTTCCATTAGATGCTTGTGGGAAGCCCAAGGCTGGATGTAAAGGCCAAAGTCCTCTCACCCAGAGTTTAGAAGTAATTTTATCCAACTTTTAAAAAAACCTTGCAAAAAAGCAATGCCTCACCCTGTTGACCCTGCTTAGCTTCCAAGATCAGGCACAATCTGGTGCCTTTAGGGTATTTAGGTATAGCCACCATGATTAATAGCCTGTTCAATCCTCTAAGAGCCAATAAACATATGGAGCTGCCTTGTACCAGGTCATGCCTTTTCCTCATCTAGCTAAGTACTGCCTACCTTATCTACTCTCACAGACAGCAGTCCTCTGAAGCCTCAGGCAGAAAGGAGGACCTCTAGCCCTGCTATTCTAAATTCATATCTAGGGATAGCTAGGGCCTGAACATGGCCAACTAGCCTATAGATTACCCCCCAGGAGTCTTCATGAAAAGTATGACTAAAATTATACCCCCAATGACCATTGGATGGAAAAGCAACCTAACAATGTAACCAAATTCCTGTTTTTTTGTTATTGTTTTTAAAAGAGGGGGCACCCGGAGTTGAACCAGGGACCTCTTGATCTGCAGTCAAATGCTCTACCGCTGAGCTATACCCCCAGTACATACACTAGTATCACCTCAAGTCTAATTATGGAGACTGGTTTTGCCACATGGTTCTCCTCCACATGTTTATGAGTAATGGCCTTCCAGCATTACACCTACAGGGAAATCCTTCTATAATAATTAGTTAAGAATACTTGACATATCCCATGCCTATGGAGTTAAGAGGTTTATTTTGACATTATTTTTCTTAAAAAAAAAAAAAAAAGCCCTCCTGAAGGTTACCAGCCATGAACCTTCAAGAAAAACAGGACTGAACATCCAACTCTATTCCTCTAAGAAAAGAGGGGGCACCCGGAGTTGAACCAGGGACCTCTTGATCTGCAGTCAAATGCTCTACCGCTGAGCTATACCCCCAATGCATTGGCACTTTTGACCAAGAAATATACTTAGGGATACTGGTTTTGCCACATAGTTTTCTAGCGTACATTAATGAGTAATGGTTTCAAACTACCTACAGGCTATTTGTTCCACATAAATGCTGCTAAGTCTACTGCACATTTATGCATTGCAAAAAAATAAACCCGCAAAACTGTTTTTTCTTGGAAGCTTGCCGCAGGCCAGCAGCCAATAGCTTGCAGACTGCACCAGTCCCTGGACTACCACTGTTCTAGAGGACCCATAACACCAGCTACAGCTATGGGGTCGATCCTTCTACCCCTTTGTAATCTGAGGTTACACCTCAGCACCTTTTTCTTGCTTAGTTTCACCTAAGAGTTTCACCTCTTAGTCTCACCTCAGCATCTTCTTCGTGGTCTCTGTGAATCCACACAGCTGGGTAATTCCTGTGCCTGTGCAGAACACTCAGAACCTTCTAGAATCGCTAGGTTGAATTTTTGCGATAGTCCCACCCACCCCAACGGTCGCTCTGAGCCGTTACTGGTCATTCCCCTCAGTTCCTTTCGTCCGCCACGCAAGCAGCATGTTAGGAACACCACTCCTGTCTAGGATCACTTTTTCTTGTAAAATATGGACTAATCTTGGATTTGAACTTTGGATTTCTGTACTCAATGACATTTCTGGATTTTGGACTGGTTTTGGATTCGGCTTGTAGAGGTATCGTAAAATGGCCTCTAAATTAGCCACGTTCAAGCACTGTGTTATTTGCCAACCAAAATTGCCGAGCGCTGACGGGCACTCAAAATGCCTAATTTGCTTGGGAAAATCTCATAATGTGGAGAACTGCTCCCATTGTAGGGCCTTTACACCTCAGGCCCGAAAGCAAAGAATGTCCCGGCTTGACAATTCGCCAGCCCTGTACATTTGTTCAGTTGAGTGCACTGAGTGGTAGAGACATGAGTTTTCAGGTATACCTCACTTAAAGAGATATAATCGGCCCTCCATATCCATGGATTCTGCATTCATGAATTTAACCAACCACAATTCAAAAACATTTTTTTAAATCCAAAAAGCAAACCTTTATAAGGCCCTCCCTCCAGCCCAACTGCCACCGCACTGACCTTGGAGGGAGAAAAGAACCAGCAGTATCCGCACAATTTAATCCTTACCCCCACTGACATTCCCTTCTCCTTATGTGTCATGTCTTATTTAGATTGTAAGCCTGAAGGTAGGGAACTGTTATAAATAAATAACCTTGATTTTTCTGTTTTATATAAGGATTTACTAAGCTACTGTATATAATGGGACTTGAGCACCTGCAAATTTTGGTATCCGTGGGGGGATGGGGGTCCTGGAACCAAACCCCAGCAAATACCATGGGCCCACTGTAGATGTGTTCCTGAGCATTACTTCTTTAACAGAAATTTGGGTACCAGAGGCAGAAATGACATGGAAAGAACAGGGATAGATTCCTACACCACAAAAAAGAAAAAGAAAAAAAAGAACAGTTCAACATGTTTCAGGAACCTTTTTATTTGAAACTAACTTTTTTTCTTTTATATTTTTATTAACATCTTTATAATTGTTACATGCCATACATGAACTGTACACATTATAAACTCTCTCACATAATGCAATAGAATGCATTATCCTTTATAATTCCATACTCACAAATTACAATACAAATCTTTTGCTATACACCTGTTCTGAGCAGACAAAAGTGCAATCCTGCTCTCACTCAGCCTCCACCTCAAATACAGAAACACGTATGATTTCCCACTTGTCAAGCAGAAAACCTTAATATCATCTAATGTTGGATTTTGAATATTGATGATTTTGTAAAGGAAGATAGCTGAAGATTTATGGAAAACAGGTAGAAATAAAGAAGGAAATGTTATATCACCATATGGATATGTGAAAGGTCAGGTAAGCCTTGCATAAGTAAATAAAACCATTTTGAACCTTCTAGAGACCACTTGAAAGCTTCTTCCAAAATGCATCCAGTAACAATTTTTTTCTTTTTTTCCACCAGTCCTTATGATTTCAATTTTAGTGGCCAAACTTATAGATCTATGCTTTTTGAACATGCTGGGTGTAACTGGTAAGGCAGGCTTATCTGCTCTCTCCTTTTCTCTCCATTTTTCTGTATACACATATCCAGTAAGGGATTCCAGAGGCACTTGCTGGTCATCTTGACTCTTGCAGGATAGCTAGAAAAGAATCCCATACTTTCCCAGCTTAAGCTTTATGGAGACATGTATGGACAATAAATGTTTATTATGGAGACATTTATTGTTTGCTGGAGACATGCTGTTCCTGCAACCTGATACTGAAAGTCTCTGTTTCTCCAGCCCTCCTCCAACATCCTCCCACTGTTACCCAAAATGCTCCTTGGAAAATTCCAAGAAAATATCGAGTTTCTAATATGTTGGGGAAATTAGCAGCAACTCGACTTAGCTATGCAAAGAGGGGGTAACAATGGAATCTGAAAACCAATTATACCAGTACTAGTCTAAATGGAATACTTAGTACACATTTAAAATTAAGTATTGTTTTTTTTTAATTAAGGAGTTCAAAAATAACACCAAACACACACATATTCACCCAGAAGAAACATTCACTCAAGGCTATAGAAAGAAACAGTAGGAAAACTTGGATAGGGGGTAGCAAGAGGATCTTGAGGTGATACAGACCTGTCCTGTAGTCAATCTGGCAGAGTGGATGGAGGACACTGGATGTGGCAACACAGAGCAACGGCGTGTCCCCCTGTTACTAGCTGTGCGCAACTGAGGCATATTTTGGGGGGTCTTTTATACCTCCAAATACACCTGAGGGGATTGGTTGCTTCATGGGTTAAACAATGAATTCCATGAGCCTTCATGGATTGCACAATGAGTTACCTGGTCTTGACAAAAGGTGAGAAAGATGCTAAATGTGTTTCTTAATGTCCCAATGATTGAATTTTAACAGCTTTTAGCAACTTCTTTTAGGTTGGGAGCTGAGGAGAGGAAATTTCACAATCAGCAAGTACAAAAGGGTTTCTCCCATCCATTAACCTCCCATTTATGTGGAATGTGTCTTCTTTCGGCTTCTTAGCCCCAGGCCTTCCTTTCCAGGAAAAAAACAGAAATGACCTTTTCTGAGACCATCCTGTCTTTTCCCTTGTACAAGGGCACAGTAATGAACCACGTTGGCCAGTTTCTGATGCCTATAGCCAATGCTAACATTCCAGAAGTGGGGTGCCTTGGAAGTGGGGTGCAAGCTTGGTTACACCACTGCCAATGCTGCTAAAAATCTTCCTGCTAATTGGAGGATGAGAAGGAAAGAGGAGATGGCCAAGTGCAAAAATACTTTGTAAAAAGGAGTTTCTTTGTCAGAGGCTTCGTTAACAGAGGTATGCCTGTATACATAAGCTCCTCCCTAAATGCCCCACACCTCTGCCAGCATCGGAGACCTTCAAATATTGGCTGGCATCCTAGAATCATAGAGGTAGAAGAGACCACAAGGGCCATCTAGCCCAACCCCCTGACATGCAGTTCTTCGTAATGTTTAGGTGGAATCTCTTTTCCTGTAGTTTGCGTCCATTGTTCCACTTCCTAGTCTCTGGAGCAGCAGAAAACAAGTTTGCTCCATCCTCAATATGACATCCTTTCAAATACTTAAAACATGTCTCTCATGTCCCCTCTTAACCTTCTCTTCTCCAGGCTAAACATACCCAGCTCCCTAAGCCACTCCTTATAGGGCATGGCTTCCAGACCTCTTCCCACCATTTTGGTCACCCTCCTCTGGACACCTTCCAGCTTGCCCACATATCCTTCTGGATTTGTGGTGCCCAGAACTGGACACAGTATTCCAGGTGAGGTCTGACTAAAGCAGAATAGAGTGGCACTATTTCTTTCCTTGACACTATAGCTGAAGATTAATCCTGATAGAGACATACATATGTGATATAGCCTTGTTTGGTGCACACTTGCATGCATGAGGACTTGGCTGCCTTGTGAGATGCAATCTTGGAGTCCTCTGCCTAGGAATTCCTTTAATTGCACCTCCCATTATCACAACATGTTTGTAGGTTTCCCTTACATCTGCATATGTACTTTTGTAGGTGCTGCGGAGGTTGGTATCCCCTTTCTATTTCTGAATTCCTCCATCCCCCAACTTACTATACAATTTCTGTATACTTAGGAAGCTGGGTATGTTTAGCCTGGAAAAAAGACGGTTGAGAGGCAATATGATAGCCCTGTTTAAGTATTTGAAGGGGTGTCACACTGAGGATGGAGCAGACTTGTTTTCTGCTGATCCAGAGACTGGAACACGGAGCAATGGATGCAAGCTCCAGGAACAGAGATTCCACCTCAACATTAGGAGGAACTTTTTGACAGTAAGAGCTGTTCGGCAGTGAAACACACTCCCTCGGAGCGTGGTGGGATCTCCTTCCTTGGAGGTCTTTAAACAGAGGCTGGATTGCCATCTGTCGGGGATGCTCTGATCAAGATTTCCTGCATGGCAGGGGGTTGGACTGGATGGCCCTCGTGGTCTCTTCCAACTCTACAATTCTATGATTCTATGAAGCCTGCTCGCACAGATATTCTGTGCCTTGTGGGGTGTGGACAGGGTCAGAGACGTGTCTGGTGACATCCCGCAGAGCCAGACGCAAAAAGCTTAGTTGAAGGCTTTCACGGCCAGCATCCATAGATTTTCCTTGGGTTTTTTTTCCAGGATGTGAGGCCATGTTCTGAAATAGTTTCTTTCTGATGTTTCACCTGCATCTGTGGCTGACATCCTCAGAGAATCTCTGAGGATGCCATCCACAGATGTGGGCGAAACGTCAGAAGGAAACTATTCCAGAACACGGCCTCACAGCCCTGAAAAAAAACAAGGAAAATCTATGCAAAATGCTTACTTCAGCAAACCCCAGCGGGTCTCAATGCTGTTGTAATCAATTTACATCTGGCTACTCAAACATAGCCAGACGCTTCTCCACTCTTACCCGCTCCCCATGAGGAATGGTATAGTGGGGGGCTTCCAAGTCTGTATGGTAAGTTTGGGTGGTGGTGGTATTTGGCTCAGCCTAATATAGGCTTGCATGCAGAACTACAGTACGGTACTATACTGTTCTCAACTATACAGGATGGAGTCTTAATGTCTGCAAAAGCTTTGTAACTGCATTTGGCTGAATGTGGTTACAGAACTGCCATGATCAGGAACCACTAATGCTCCCAGCTGTGGAAGAGTGAGACAATCAGGAAGGGGCTTACATACGCACCCCACCCCCACCACAAATGTAGCCCTCCATACTTTTGGGTGAACACCTGAATAGGGCTATTAACTGTCCTGTATGTACTAGGATAGGCTTAATTACCTGGAAGTTGCGGACTACGGTGATGTAGGTCGGTGGTCTTCGGCCTGGGGGAGGCAGCAAGACGGTATCGTGTTTTGGGCCTGGAAGGCGGCATGAGGCAAAGAGGCGAGAATACTGGTCCATGCAGAGAGGGTAGCCCCGGGAATATTCAACCAGCAGAGTCTGACTGGCATGTGGGGAAAAAAATAATAATCAGGATTTATTTATTTATTTATTTTGTGTGCCACCTTTTTCCCAATATGGGACCCATGGTGGCTCACAAGGGGTGGCAACTATGGGTTAATTTGAACTAGGAGTACACTTATTCAATCAATTGTTGTATGGTGAGTCCACACATAGGCAAATCCCATTGACTGAATGGATCTGCTCAAGTTAGGACTAACAACAAGATTTAGGCCAATAGGAATTAAAACAAAATGCAATTAAAACAATAGAAGGTTAAAAAACAACTAAACAATCAGTCATACAAAACATTAATATTAATTTAAATAAATAAATATTTAAATAAAAACATTAATTTAAAACAATTTTTAAGGGCTGTTAAAATGATAAAAATGCAACATACTCCAATTAAAAGACCTTCTACAGCACATAACTAGGGGTGCATCTACACTGTTGAAATAATGCAGTTTGACACCACTTTAACTGCCATGGCTCCAGCTTACAGAATCCTGGGATTTGTAGTTTTGAGAGGCACCAGCACTCTTTGGCAGAGAAGGTTAAAGACCCTTTAAAACTACAAATCCCAGGATTCCATAGGATGGAGCTATAGCACTCAAAGTGGTATCAAGCTGCATTATTTCTACAGTGTAGATGCACCCCACATCAATGCCCTGCAAAATTCACTCTGTAAGGAGGCAGCTGCTCTGGGTACTGGTATTACTTTATCTCTGCCAGTCCTTTCAGTTCTGATCCCCATGGTCTCAGCCCTGACATGCTGCAATAAGGGAAAATGTCCACCTACTCACCCAGCAGGTTGGTTCTCCCAAAGGTACAGTGAGGTTAAGGTTCAGATGCCAAACACATTAGCACACAAACACCTCCAACCGGTACAGTAGGACCCCTGTATCCACTGATTCAGTTATCCATCGGACACAAAACAGTACACCTATCATAGAGTCATCCTAGAAAATCCCTAAAGAAGCATCCTCTCTAGACATTTTCTACATCCTCCAAGGCAACTCTATGGTACTTTAAACAGGAAGTCCTAGTATGTTCAATGGTGTTCATTGTTTCGGTATCAATGCCCCCTCCCGAACCAATTCCCCCGCGGATACAGAGGTCCTACTGTATATTTTTTTTCTGGATTTTTCCGAATAGCTCTTCCATTAGTGTTCACGTGCACTCACGCCCTGAATGACCATGGGTGTAATTACAACCAACATGTTACTTGTAACCAATTCCTCCTCACAATAACCAAGGCACAACCAAGTTGCATTACGGTTAACAGGGAATCATTTCAATTCATTATAAAACTATAGCTGGTGTGAGTTACTTTTATTGTTACAGGAATCCTGTGGCGTCATTACTTAGATGTGTTTTGTACCACAAGCCACTGTCTGGTAGCATTCCTGATGTTAAAAAATAACTGAAAGTAACTAAAGTATCAAAAAGCAACTGAGAGTATCAAAGTATTACTTTTGTAAACGAGAACAAACAAAGAATTACTTTTTAAACATAGCAAAAAGAACAGTAACTAACAGCAGGTTTATGTATACATGTGTATCTTTAGATTTTGAAAGTGTTGCTAAAATGAATTACTTTTATATATACAGTAATCTTCCAAGCTTTGGGTAGCTATCAGTATATCCTTTCCAAAATCAGCATAATCAGGGTATGTTAAAAAGGATTTTTCATCTTTTGTGCCTTCAAGTCACCTGTTGACTTATGGTGGGCCCCGTGAATTTTATAGGGTTTTCTTAGGCAAGGGATACTTGGAGGAGGTTTGCCATTGCCTTTCTCTGAAATATAGCCTATAGCACTTGGCATTTGTTGGCAGGCTCCTATCCAGTGATGGTGGTTATTGTTGTGTGCCTTCAAGTAGTTTCTGACTTATGGCAACCTTAAGGAGAACCTACCATGGGGTTTTCTGAGGATGATAGTAAGTGACTTGCCCAAGTTCACCCAGTGGGTTTTCATGGCCAAGCCGGGATTAAAACCCTGATCTCCAGCGTTGTAGTCCAACACTGAAACCACTATGACATACTGGCTCTGTATTTCAGAGGTAGGAAACAGCAAACCACCTCTGAGTACCCTTTGCCTAAGAAAACCCTATGAAATTCATGGGGTCGCCATAAGTCGATAGGTGACTTGAAGGAACAAAGGAAAAATGTTTTTTAACATACTTTGATTATGCTGGTTAAGGAGAGACATATGCACACATGTACCCTCATGCATCTGTATGTAAGGGATTTGTTACATTTCTATCCTGTCTTTCCTCAAGTGAACCCAAGGTGGCGTTGTTGACTCTCCTCATCTCCCAAATTCCCTTTTGGATACAGGACTTTGCTTACAGTGCCCAATTTTGATCAGCAGGCTGTGTCTTAACATCAGCACCTTTGCATCAATTCAGAATTACCTCCCCAATTCAGAATACTCACTAGTCAATCTTTGCCTTGAAATCCAACACGCCAGCAATCAGTTTTGCCGCAAACCTGTGGGAGGAGAAGACATTCCAGATGAAATGCTCTACACAGAACTCCTTAGCTTCAGTATCTACTCCACTTTGCTACTCTGGGTACATACCAGCTATCTCATAACATCCTGCAAACCAACAACTCTACATTGAGTCAACATTTCTTATTTCTTATTATTGTTCAAAGAAAGCCAATCTATTTTAAAAACGAGTTGCCTGTCAGGAGGAAAGAAAGCACTCCATGCATGCTTAAAAGCATTATCCATCAGTCGTCCTTAATGCAGCCTGATGGCAAGTTAATAGAGTCTAGTGGCAGCAGTGGTCAGAAAAGCTAGTAACTGAGACATCTAGAGGACAGCTGATTGGGAAAGGCTGACCTAACTTAACTTATGCGTACAGGTTGCCCCCCACCCCGCCGTTTATGTGGGGGATACATTCTCTGACTTACCGCAGATAAGTGATACTGCATATAATAGCAAACCATCATATTAGGCCATAGACCTGTGCCAAAGGACCTAAAAATGCCTAAAAAGGATGCTTCTCTAAGCATCTGGTGTGACTTTATGGTCAACTTCAGATTGAAGCTGACCATAGAGGAGTACTAGAGGACCTCCCAATGCCTAGAAAGACCACCTCCAGCTCTATGGTCCTCCAGATGTCTAGAGAGATCATTCCCCCCCCCCGTATACTGGTAAGTGAAACTGTGGGTACCGATCCCATGTAAACAGGAGGGGGGGAATTGTATACGTTTTTGTATGCATCTCCAGTGTACAGTTTCTTAAGTTCATACTGAAATAAATAGGTTGCCCTCCCCCTAAAAAGCCCCCAAAGGATCAGTTTAAACTTCTTTTTGCTCAATTATTCAGGAAGGTACAGCCTATTCAAACAAGCCCAGTACACACAGCAAACAAGCCCAGGATGTACCTCAGGGAAAAGCATCTCTGGAATCCCACTACACACACAAAAGGGCTTCAAATCAGAGGAGAAATATACGCATGCTACAGTTCTAGGCTGGGATCCAGAAGTATCAACAGGATTCTTAAGATCTGTGATGGGAGGAAAAGGCTGTATGAGCTGGCTCTTTGGGATGAAGTGCAGCTTGATAGCAGGTTGCCAGGCAATGGGACTCAGAGGGGGAGTGAAACCCAGCCCAGTTGTAGGCAATGTAGGTGATTTGAAGGGATGTCATATTGAGGATGGAGCAAGCTTGTTTTCTGCTGCTCCAGAGACTAGGCCATGGAGCAATGGACTCAAACTACAGGAAAAGAGATTCCAGCTAAACATTAGGAAGAAGCTTCCTGACAGTAAGAGCTGTTCAGAAATGGAATACACTGCCTCGTAGTGTGGTGGAATCTCCTTTGGTTTTGAAACAGAGGCTGGATGGCCATCTGTTGGGAATGCTTTGATTGGGTACTACTGCAGAGCAGGGGGTAGGACTACATGGCCCTTGTGGCCTCTTTCAACTCTATGATTCTATGATGAGCTTCCTAGTGAGAGTGGAGTGGTTAACAGGGAGTCTGGGGATGTGGTTCTAGACAGAGAGAGGGGAAGAAAGAGTTGAGAGAGCTGAGGAGTTTACAGAGCGATGTGTGTCTAGATTCTAAATCAGTGTTTCCCAAACTCTGGTCTTCCAGGTGTTTTGGTCTTCAGCTCCCAGAATCCCTGATCACTGGCCAAGGTGGCTGAGACTTCTGGGAGTTGAAGTCCTAAACACCTGGAGGACTAGAATTTGGGAATCACTGCTCTAGAGGAAGGGAGAAGGGTTAAAGTCTGTCAAGTGTTTGATTTTAATGTAACCATTCTGAGCTTGAAGCAACTCACACAAGATATTTTATATCCGTACATTCTTCAATAAAAGTTACTGTTTGTTTTATAGTGGGTTACCCGGACTGAGTTGATTGCTAGTAACTAGAATATGGAACAATGGATGCAAGCTCCAGGAACAGGGATTCCACCTCAACATGAGGAGGAACTTTTTGACAGTAAGAGCTGTTCGGCAGTGGAACACACTCCCTCGGAGCGTGGTGGGGTCTCCTTCCTTGGAGGTCTTTAAACAGAGGCTGGATGGCCATCTGTCAGGGATGCTTTGATCGTGATTTCCTGCGTGGCAGGGGGTTGGACTGGATGGCCCTCGTGGTCTCTTCCAACTCTACAATTCTATGATTCTATGCTTCTATGAAGTGGAAAGAAGAGAGAACACATCTGAAATATTGTAACTGATTTTGGGAGATACGTGGGACCCTAGCCCTTTTATACATCAGCATAATGTTAAAGGGGTGAAAGTAGGGTAAAGTTTTGGTGACCGGGTGCCTTGCGAGGTTGGCAACCTGAGACCAACCGCATGTTAACGAAGGCACTATCACCCCATCATTTTACACCTATTCACAACTGGCTGATTGGAGTCCAGAGTAGATCCCATTGCAACTATGAAGGTAACCCATTTCCACAATGACAAAGGAACAGCCAAAAATGTGCAAATGCTGGCTCAGTGGTTACACCTATGTAACTCTTCTTCCATGACCATAAACTGAATGCAACCATTGCACAGTGGACCCAAAATATAAGAACCTCCTGTGCAGGGGAACTTATGCCTGTTTAAGATACTGACAGGGTCCTGGCCTCTGCCTCCTGCCAGATTAAATTATAAAAATGGATTTGTTGGTGTTTATGTAGTTGCCCATCTTTTCCTGACTTTCAGATGAAAGGGCTTTTCTTGCCTTTAATAAAATTTGTGGGTGTAATTATGGATAAAATAACAGTAGACTCACTCATGAGTAATTGTTTTTCTCATATTAGCCATATTTCTCATATTAAGTGGCTAATACTAAGAATACCTGTTATTTACATGTATAATCGGCAAGCAGTTGATTTTAATTATCTTATGCACAATCCTAAATATACACTGGACTATGTGACGAATGTTGCTGTCCTTGAACAAGCAGGGATCACCAGCATTGAGGCCATGATATTGAGAACACAGCTGCGCTGGGCAGGGCACGTTTCTAGGATGGAGGACCATCACCTCCCAAAAATAGTACTCTATAGTGAACTCGCCACGGGTCAGCATAAGAGGGGCGCTTCAAAAAAATGATACAAGGACTCCCTGAAACAACATCTCAGGCTTGGCCAAATTGATCACCAACGATGGTCCGCCCTGGCCTTACATCGGGAGGCATGGAGATGCACTATCCACAATGCTGCAGCCTTATTTGAGAACTCACGCCGAACAAGTCTTGAAGAGAAACGACAACGCAGAAAGAATCACAACCCGGAAACGTCACCCAAGAGACCCTCTGCTGTGCTTTCTGCAACCAGACTTGTTTATCTCTGATTGGCCTTTTCAGTCACAGCGCACTTGCAGAAAGCACAGGATGAGTCCTTCCTGAATCTTCATTTGCAAAGAAAAGCCAGAGAGAGAGAGGTGTGGTGAGAAGTGTAGCCCTCCAAGTTCTCCTGGAAGGCAAGTGGGCGAGACTTTTAAATACTGTGTGATTTGTATTTTAAAGTGTTATATATTTCAATATTTTAATGTTTGTGGTTTTAACTGTGTAAATTGTTTAATTTGTTTTTAAATTTGATATTTATACTTTTAATGTTTTGTATTGTTTTTTTTTTAACTTGGACTGTTTTAAACTCATTGTTAGCTGCCTTGAGTCCTTATATTGGGAGAAGACGGGATACAAATAAAATAAAATAATAAAATAAATAATCAAGAGTGTGGCCCCCTAGCCTTCCAAATTTACCCACTCCTGTTCTAGCCCAATACTGTCAAATATAACTGCCATCCACTCTCCAGGGCTTCAAGCACAATTCTTTCCTAGCCCTAACAGGAAGTCCCTAGTGGTCTCCAATCCAAGTATTAACCAGGCTTGACCCTGCTTAGCTTCCAAAACCAGATGAGATCAATTGGTAGGATGGGAGGCAGTAAATGAAACCACATGACCACAGCCATTCTTCTTCTTGTATTTCACACTTAGCCTAGTACAGCATAAATTCAGCATTTCCTTGGACAGTCCTTGTGCTGTAATAACTGTACCAGCATCATTTATCAGTAATACGGTATTACTGTATGCACCTCATCTTTTTCAGAAGTTCTCTTGGCTCAGTTTCATTTTTTCCCCTCCCTGGCATTTTGAGGGGATGTGTTACTTCATGGTTATGATCTACTGAGGATCACATTTCTAACCTCAGAAAGTTTAATCTACATCAGGCTCTTTAGATTTGCACAGCAACATTTCCTACCAAGATTAATTCAATTTTTGTGATTTTTGTGACAACGTCAAACACTAAGACCTTTAAGAGGCCGTATTAGATTAAAACAGAAGGTCATTGACAAGCAAACACAAGCCGAATATTGTTCTACAACATCTGCTTGAACGTCCTCAAGGCTGTTGTGTACATAACTTTCAATGTTTTGGAAAACAGAAAGAAAAATATGTTTTAGAAAAGAACACAACAAAATAAAAGAAACACACCCAGGCTTCTAGCCTTACTATTTCTTCTCAATTTCAGAACATTTAACTAAGGCCCCGTCTACACGACAAAAAAACATTCGTACGGCATTCAAATGTTCAATCATTCGAATCTGATCCGCCATGTACACACAATCAAACATTCAAATGACTGTATTGATTTTTTTGGAAATCTGGAAAGTTTACCAAATGCCAGAATGCCAGATTTTACGGGGGAATTCGCAGCCCCCCTTCCGAATGCTACATTTACGTTCAAATGATAGTCTGTACAAACGATCGATCTTTCGAATGCTGTACGGATTTTTTTCATCATGTAGTCAGGACCTTAGCTGGCTGATTAAAACAAGCAAAAAACTCCTCACATACTACCCAGGTGAAGTAAGCGAAGACAGGTATCCAATAGTTGTTTAGAACTACAGGATTTTTATAGTCATTTAATTTTTTAAAAAAGGAAAAGGGGAAGCTCAACATATAAATCACACGGGGCTGCCTTTGTATGCATGGATGCCCAGATCTCAGCAGGAGCCACAAGTGCATTTGCACAATTAATACAAATGTGCCAGCTACGCCTGTTCCTTGAGACGCCAGATCTGGCGACAGTGACACATGCCTTGATTATATACCGTTTGGACTACTGTAACTCACTCTACTTGGGCTGCCTTTGGAAACTGTTCAGAAACTTCAGTGGGCCCAGAATGCTGACTGAGGCCAGTGATAGGGAGCATACAATTCTCTTATTAAAACAGCTTCACTGGCTATTGGTTCATTTCCAGGCAAAATTCAAAGTCCTGGTCATAACCTATAAAGCCCTCTACGGCTTGGGTCCAGACTATTTGAAAGACTGCATCACCCCATACGAACCTGCCAGAACTTTAAGATCATCAGGGGAAGGCTTTCTCTCAGTCCCGCCATCATCACAAGCTCGCTTGGCGAGGACACGAGAGCAAGGCTTCTCAGTGGCTGCTCCCACCCTCGGGAACTCCCTTCTGTGGGACACTAGGCCAGCCCCTTCCCTACCTGCCTTTCACTGGCAGGCAAAGGCGTTTTTATTCAAGCAGGTTTTTAATATGTAGCTGTGCTCCCAGGAGCTTTTTGCCTCACATCGGGCGGCATGGAGCAGGGCACGTTTCTAGGATGGATGACAATCGTTTCCCAAAAATAGTACTCTATGGTGAACTTGCCACGGGTCAGCGTAAGAGGGGCACTCCAAAAAAGTGATACAAGGACTCCCTGAAACAACATCTCAGGCTTGGCCAAATTGATCACCAACAATGGTCCGCCCTGGCCTCACATTGGGAGACATGGAGACGCACTATCCACAATGCTGCAGCCTTATTTGAGAACTCATGCCGAACAAGTCTTGAAGAGAAACGACAACGCAGAAAGAATCTCAACCCAGAAACATCACCCAAGGAGACCTTCTGCTGTGCTTTCTGCAACCGGACTTGTTTATCTCAGATTGGCCTTTTTAGCCATCAGCACGCTTGCAGAAAGCGCGGGAGGAGTCCTTCCTGAATCTTCATTTGCGAAGAGAAGCCAGAAAGAGAGAGACTACCAGCAATAAGGAACAGGCAGAGGAAAATCAACCAATTTCCACCAAAAAGAGGGGGCACCCGGAGTTGAACCAGGGACCTCTTGATCTGCAGTCAAATGCTCTACCGCTGAGCTATACCCCCAGTACACAGGCATGTTTGATCAGGAAGAATATTTAAGAGTACTGGTTTTGCCAGTAGTAGTAGTAGTAGTAAGCAAATATGTAATTTGCTTAATCTTCTTTGCTACCACTGATCTTATTAAGAACCTGGATATGCCTTTGGATTCCTGCCAAGAGCTATGACACTTGAGTCTGTCCTCTGTAATTTGAGGTTCTTCATAATCTGTGATGTGCAGAGATTTCCCTGAGACAGACATCTTAGGCTAGTTTGTTCCACATGCCCAGGGTGCAAATAGCTTATGGCTCCTTGAAAAACTGACCACTAAAGGAGCAAATGAAAGCTCAAACTGAACATTGAACATTCCATGTTCTCTGCCTAAGAAAGGGTCAATTAGCTTTAAACACAACAAGGACAGCCTGGATCTCACAGGAAGTTACTTTTCTGTTGCTAAAGGAGTTGAAATTTTATTAACTTTTACTTCCTTTATCCCCAGTTTCCATATGGCCAAGAAGGGGAATGGCCTCTCTCTGCCTGCATTGAGATCCCTCTAGACCAGTGGCTCCCCAACTTTGGTCCTCCAGATATTCTGGACTTCAACTCCCAGGATTCCTGACTGTTGGCCAAACTGGCTAGGGTTTCTGGGAGCTGAAGTCCAAAACACCTGGAAGACCAAAGTTTGGGAACCATTGCTCTAGACCGTCTTAACTGACAATGGATATAACATTTGAGACAAAATGTAGGCCTGTGGGTGACATAGTCACTTTTCTTCTCCCGTATGATTTTTAATATCTTTGCCTGACAAAGAAGCTGTGAAGCATCAAAAGCTTGCAAGACGTATTTTCTGCAGTTTGGTTGGTCAACAAACATAACTTTTTTTGGTGGATTTTGGGTTTTGTTGTATTTTGCTGTACAGCCAACACGGCTCCCCTGGATATGTTCCCTGGATTGGGAAAAGATGCTTTAGATCAAAGGCTGCATCTGGAAACAAGATAAATTGATCCACAGAGGAATCCTTTTGGTCAAGGAGGTGACTTTCCAGGGCAGATACCCAACCCAAGCTTGGAAACAGTAACTTTTTTGGACAACAACTCCCAGAATTCTTTAGTAGTGGCTGCAGGATTCTTAAATTACAAATTCTGCACTTTCTGCATCCCAGCAGTTAAAAAAAAAAAAGTAAGGAGACAATCAAACAAGGTTAAAAAAGTAGAATTAATGCAGGATAGCAGCGTCTATGGCCAAATCTCATCACACAATGTTTTTACTGTCCTGTAGCTGGTGTGTATTCAAACTGTTACTGTGGTGTCCCTTTTAACTGATGGGAAAAACCTGTCAATAGCTCTAAATGTTGCTATGGTTCTGCTGATGACCATGGTGCCATAGGTCCCTTCCTTCAATTCCAGTATTACACCAGTCAGTGCCATGAGGGTCCTGATTCTCCTCTTTGACTGATCTCTTCCCCTTCCTCTCACTAATCCAAAGCAGGCTAACTCAATGCCTGTCAGGGGTTTATTTAGTTTCATTTTTGCTGTGTTTGTGTAGTTACAGCAAAACAATAAAATAAAATAATTTAAAATCTTTTTTGCTACAATTACACAAACACAGAAAAGGTTTTAAAAATTCAAATTGAAGGCACGGAATTAGCCTGCTTTGGAATAGCAAGGGAGAGAGAGCAGGGAGGAAGAGGATCAGGTCCACTCATGGCACTGACTCCTATAATGCCGGAACTGCAACGAAGACTTATCACACCAGAGGTTTTTTCAAAGACGTGCAATTGCATGAAAGAAGAGAGGTGTGATAAGATCTGTTTTCAAAGCAGTATGTTCCTGTTTCCTTTCATGACATGATTGTCCCAAGACATTAGCCTCGCGTGATAATCTCCTAAATTTCCAAGCTCCGTACTGCATGTCCAAGTGTAAGAGGGTTTCATGAAGTTGTGTTCATCACTAACAAGTGGATTTTTTTTTGTTTCCTTCTTCTTCTTTTTTTTTTAAAGAATTGTGATATAATCCCCTAGTCCCTTGAGGATGCAAGAGAGGAGGGGATCCCTCAGAATTCACACTGAGTTCAGAAAGTGATAAAAAAAATGTTCAGCACCCCTGATTGTTCTGAGGCCATTCCAAGGCCCAAGGAGGAAAACTTCATAGCACTCTTGCTGAGGAATGGAGATTAAATGGGAATATTTTTTTGAGTTTTGCAGTCTACTGCGGAAAATTGCAGACAACACACATAGACCAGCAGTGTAAAGAAAACTAAAAAAAGTTTAGTAAGTCACTGAGGATGGAGCAACATCGGTTTCTGCTGCTCCAGAGACTAGGACACGGAGCAATGGACTCAAACTATAGGAAAAGAAATTCCACCTAAACATTAGGAAGAACTTCCTGACTGTAAGAGCTGTTTGGCACTGGAATACGCTGCCTCGAAGTGTGGTGGAGTCTCACAGAACCATAGAATTGTAGAGTTGGAAGAGATCACGAGGGCCATCCAGTCCAACCACTTGCCACACAGGAATCACGATCAAAGCAACCCTGACAGATGGCCATCCAGCCTCTGTTTAAAGACCTCCAAGGAAGGAGACCCCACCATGCTCAGAGGGAGTGCGTTCCACCGCCGAATGTTACATTGGGTACTTACCGTGAAGGTACTTTCTGTAGGATAGATGGCAGGAACAATCCGGAAGTGTTGGGAACCTAGGACCGCCCGGCTTAAGCAGGAAGTAGAACAAAGCCTCTTGGGAGATTTTTGTCCCTTTGTTCTCCAGTCCTCTTCTCCCACGAGGCCAGTTCTCTGACTAGCAAAGCCCTGAAAGAAAGGTAAGGAAAACTCCTCCCTATTGAGAAAACAAACTGATACACATAGTTAGTTGAGAAAGGAAAGGCATCTCCGTGTCATTGCCCGTGGCCTTGTTGACAGTCACTGGGTGGGACGGATTGTTCCTGCCATCTATCCTACAGAAAGTACCTTCACGGTAAGTACCCAATGTAACATTCTGTAGGTCTAGATGGCAGGACCAATCCGGAAGTGTTGGGATGTACCCAAGCTCCCCGATGTCGGGTGGGAGTGACTGTCTTGATGTTAGCTTCATTGTTGGACCACCTCGTGGAGGACTCTCCTCCCGAAGATGGCCGA
This sequence comes from Gambelia wislizenii, assembly GCA_030847615.1. Taxonomy (NCBI): domain Eukaryota; kingdom Metazoa; phylum Chordata; class Lepidosauria; order Squamata; family Crotaphytidae; genus Gambelia; species Gambelia wislizenii. The sequence goes on from JAUMIR010000002.1 coordinate 36,532,195, forward strand.
GTTTGATTTGAATTTGTCCACCTTATAATGCCTGATAAAGGTGGAGGCGGTGCTCCATGTTGCGGCCCTGCATATCTCTTCGATGGGTGCGTTTGACGAAAATACCGCCGAGGTGGCCGCTGACCTTGTGGAATGCGCCACCACCCCTGATGGTCGTGGTGTGTTTGCGGAATCGTATGCTAGGAATATGCATGCCTTGATCCACGTTGCCAGAGTCTGTCTCGACACCCTGGTTCCCATTGAAGCTGGTGTGAAGGATACGAACAGTGAGTCGCATCGCCTGAATGCCGCTGTGCGTTTGATGTAAATTCTCAAGGCCCTCCTAACGTCCAGTTTGTGCCATAACTTCTCCGTTGGGTGGACCGGATTGGGGCAGAAGGAGGGCAGTATGATTTGTTGTGACACATGGAACTGAGAAAGGACCTTTGGTTTGAAGGATGGGTCTGGCCTGAGGTATACTGCATCGTCCTCAAAGGAACATAGGTGTTCCCTGATGGATAGCGCTGTGAGTTCCGAGACCCTTCTAGCCGATGTGATTGCCACCAGGAATGCCACCTTGATTGAAAGCGTCCTGAGTGGTACCTTCCTTAAGGGTTCGAATGGGCTCTTGACTAGTTGCCGCAGCACCAGAGGCAGGTTCCAGGATGGGAATCTGTGGTGAACAGGTGGAGATATTAGGGTTGCGCCTCTCAGGAACCTTCTGATGTGCGGGTGTAAGGAGATTCTGTTACCCTGTGGGTCCTGAATGAACGCCGCTAGCGCTGCCACCTGTCTCTTCAGTGTGTTTGGCCTGAGTCCCTTGTCGAGGCCTTCTTGCAGAAATTGGAGGATATGCTTTGCCGAGGCTTCCAATGGATTCACGTCTGCGTTTGCGCACCATTGGGAGAACACCCTCCATGTCGCCTGGTATATCTTTCTCGTTGACGGCCTGCGTGAGGCTAACAGGGTGCGTATTACGTTTTCCTCGTATCCGCAGGCCTCTAGAGCTCTCCGCTCAATCTCCACGCTGTCAGTTGTAGCCATGTGACGTCGTTGTGGGCGACTGGTCCTTGGAGGAGGAGATCCTGCCGTGGGAATAGTCGCATAGGTGGTTCGATCGACATCTCCGTTAGGTCCGAGAACCACGGACGGCGGGGCCAATGTGGTGCAACCAGGACTACTTGAGCTCCCTCTTCTCGTATTTTCCTGCATGTTTTCCCTACTAGGGGAAACGGTGGGAATGCATATAGTAGGCCCTTTGGCCACCGCGAGTGGAGAGCATCGGTTCCCTCCGCTCTTGGGTGAAAGAATCTGGTGAAGAAGCGGTCCAGCTTGGCGTTCAGGTGTGACGCGAACATGTCCACTGACATTTCCCCATAGTTCCGTTGAATGTGTGCGAAGGTCTCCTGGTTCAGTTCCCATTCTCCCGGGAGTACCGTGTGCCTGCTCAGGAAGTCCGCTTGAATGTTGTCCTGACCTTGTAGATGCTGGGCCGACAGGGACAGGACTGTCTGTTCCGCCCATTGGAACAGGATCATGGCTTCCTTGTGTAGGGACCGGGATCTGGACCCTCCTTGTCGTGCTATGTATGAGCGTGTCGTTGTGTTGTCCGTGAGGAGGAGGACGTGCTTGTCCCTGAGCTTGTTGGAGAAGTGTTGTAGTGCTAGCCGAGCTGCCCTGAGCTCCAGCCAGTTGATGCTGTGTTCCTATTCTTCTCTGGACCAGAGCCCCTGTGCCACGTCTCCTTGGCAATGGGCTCCCCATCCTCGGAGACTGGCGTCCGAGGTTACTACTATTTGGTGACTGACAGTCAGGGGAGATCCTTTTGCTACGTTTTGTGTCAGGGTCCACCAGGTGAGCGATTGCCTGACTCTCTCTGGGATGTCTAGCGTGAAGGTCTCCTTGCGAGATATTCTTTCTTGGTGAGGAAGAAGCAACTCCTGCAGTGGTCTCGAGTGGAATCTCGCCCATGGCACAATCTGAATTGCGGATACCATTAGACCGAAGAGTCTCGCCAGGGACGCGACTTGTGCCCTCTGCTTCCAGCGTGCTGACGTTGCTTCCCTTTGTATGGTCATTTGTCTTTCCCTGGACAGCGCGACAGAGTAGTTTGCTGTGTCTATTTGCACTCCTAAGTGGACTATGCTCTGTGCCGGTATCAGCGTGCTTTTCTTGAAGTTCACCATGAAGCCGTGTCTCTGCAGGCATTGAATTGTTACCTGCAGGTCCCGAAGGGCCTTGTCCTTTGAGTGTGCCCTCAACAGGATGTCGTCCAGGTAAGGGTAGAGGTGGATCCCTTTCATCCTGAGGTGTGCCATCAGTACCACCATGACCTTGGTGAAGACCCGCGGGGCCGTCGCCAGGCCGAAAGGGAGCGCCTTGAACTGGTAATGTTCCTCCCCGAATGCGAATCTGAGAAATCGCCGGCTGTCCGGATGCATCTTGATGTGAAGGTAAGCCTCCGACAGATCGAGGGAGGCCAGGAAGTCTCCCTCCTGTACGGCGACCCGAATGGATGAGAGTGTTTCCATCTTGAATCGTTTGTAGGTGACGAATGAGTTCGTGAATTTGAGATCTAATACCGACCTTAAGCTTCCGTCCTTTTTTGGTACTGTGAAGAAGTAAGAGTACACCCCTAAGAAACGTTGAGTGACCGGTACTTCTTCTATTGCTTCTATCTCCAGTAGGTGGTTTATGGCTGTTCTTAAATTCTGCGCCTTTTGCTGGTTTGTTGGTACTGGCGCTGGTAGAAATCTGTTCCTGGGCTCTACATTGAAGACCACTTTGTATCCGTGGGCTATGGTCTCGAGGACCCACTTGTCCTTTGTGGATGTTAACCAGGCGCCCAGGAACTTTGACAGCCTTCCCCCCACTGGAGAGTTTCCCGAGTCAGGACTGTTGACGGGAGGAGCCTCTACGAGGCTGGGCTCCTCCTCTGCGGTTTTGATTCGGGGGGGCGAAGGGCGCTTGACATATAACGTAGTTTGTTTTTGCCCACGGTGGCCTTGTGGATCTGAAGTCGGTCCTCCGTCCGCTTCCTCTGTAGCGGCGAAAGGAGTTATTGGTCTGGGCTGGGCGTCTGAAAGTCCTCTTATCGTTCTTACGCCCCGTTGAGGGCATTGCCTGCTTCTTATCTTTCGTCTTGACCAGTATATCTTTGAGAGCATCCTCGCCAAACAATTTGGTTCCTTTGAACGCGGCGGTGGCCAAGGCGTTCCTGGACTTGCCGTCTGCATCCCATTGTTTAACCCACAGGTATCTTCTCGCCAGGTTGGCCGCCCCTGAGGCCCTGGCTGCGTATGTAAGGGAATCCTGTGAGGCATCCGCAATAAAGTTGAGGGCTAAACGAATCCTGCTAAAGGCCTTGTCTAGGGCCCCTGTTTCCAGGTTTTCGGCCTCCATGACCTCTTGTAGCCAGATAATGGCTGCTCGAGAGATTAGGGCTGTGGCCATTGACGATCTAATCCCTAATGTGGAGGATTCAAACGTCCTCTTGAGTGCTCCATCAGCCCTTTTTTCATCGGCATCCTTGAGGACTCCGTCTTCTTCTCTAGGAACCAGAGAGTTGGAGACCATTGATACCACTGGTTTATCTACCACTGGGGTCTTCAGTTTGTCTAGTACTTCCTTGGGAAAGCTGTAAAACCTCTGGGCAGCTGCCGTGCCCCGCCTTCCCAGTGCTGGTTTGTCCCACTCCTCAGTTACCAGGTTCCAGAAGGCTCTTGGGAACGGGAAGAGTGGTCTTTTCGATTTGTTCGAGGGCATTAGGGCCACTGCCTTCTCGCTTCTGGGGGCATGGGGGTCCTCCGCATTGTCTTGGTTGACCACGGGGGGCGGAATCCCCAGAGCGGACAGAGCCCTGCTGATGAGGTATGGGAACTTTTCCCCTTGAAAAATTCTGTCGGCGGCCTCTGAATCTGATGTTTCCGACTCCGATAGTTCCCCTTCCTCCCTGTCTGGGATGTGGGTGTCATCATTATCCCCCGTGAGGTCTAGGTCTAGGTTGGAGTTTTGGATAATCTCGTCCCCTTCCGAGGCCCCATCCGACTCCTCAGACGAGTGCCTGGAGGGTGGATCCTTCCTTTTCCTGCCTGTTTGCTTTTCTTTAGCGTTCCCCCTCTGTTCTCCGGTGGTTTTGGAGGGTTTAGGGGCGCCTTGCTCTTTTTTGGAATAGGCGTCTTTCCCCTCTCCCTTCGTTTCCTCAGGAGGTTCAGGACACTGGCAGTTTCTTCCTGATCTTCCTCCTGGTCAGAGATAAGGGCTTCTGATAGCATTTTCAAAGCCAATCTGATTGAATCCTTCTTGGCTTTCTTTACCCTTTCCTCCACATTTTTGCCACCCCCTGCTGCGAGGTCCCCCTGGGTTTCAATATCGACTGCTTCTTCATTCTCACACTGGACATCGCCCAAAATCTCCTCTCTCCCCCTTCCCGTGGGGGCTTCCCCTTCACCCTCCTCCCCATCGCTTGAAAATTCCAAGGTGTCCAGGTCGTACCTGGCAGTAGAAAACGCCGTTCTGCCTACCTTATCCTGTGTCTTCTTCATCAGGATGTCCAGCAGGCTGGTGTTGTTGGGGAAGCTCTGTGGGGGCAGGGAAGATACCTCGGCCCCCACGTCTCCCAGGCCCTCCTGCGATGTTGATTTGTTGAGCGGTTGGCTGTTGGTGGCCTTGGTTATGCTGCTGGAGCCGCCACTAGTGAGGGCCCTCTCCGCTTCCTTTGCGGCACTCCTCTGTGCCACTAGGGCAGATAGGAGGCCAGCGGAGGCGCTACTGGTGGATGGGAGTTCACTGGCGCCATCTTTGGGGCCATCACACTCCAACGTCCCCCTCTTTCTCGGTTTGGTGGTATCTTTCTTGGCATCAGGTCTGTTGCTTCTGATGCCCCCCATGATTGCCTGTTTCTACTGGGCGCAGTGTGGGCAGCAAACAGCAGGTGGCGCCTGAGAGACAAGGCTTACCCACCACCAAAGGCCAGCTATGGGGGAGGATGGTGTGAGTTTAGTGTGCCTGGCGCGGTCCCCGCTTGGCTGTACAGTGCCCGGGGGGGCTTGAGGTAGGAGGCGTTCGGGGGGAAGGACGCGCTCGCGCGTCAGCTGTAGCCTTGCCGGGCACCGCGGCCAAAGGGTGGGAGGTGTGTGCTCAGCCCTGTGCCGCAGCCCTGTGCCGTTGCTCCCTTGCCTGTGGAGCGCGGCAAGCTCTGGGGAGTCAATATCCCGCGGGGGGGGGCAAGCGGAGGAGCGGAAAACAAGCAAAATGGTGAGCGCACGTGGCTGCTTGCAGCGCTGTTCGGCTGCTGGCCGTCGCGCTGCGGAGGCAGAAAAGGAAGGCTGGCCTTCGGGCCGCTTCGCTGCCGAGGGGGGGGGAGTGCTGAGTTGGAGCGTCGTGCTGTGGGGGCAGAAAAGGAAGGCTGGCCTTCGGGCCGCTTCGCTGCCGAGGGGCGGTGGGTGGGGGAAAAAGCAGAGTTGGGGCAGGGGGGAAAGCGGCTGGCCGTCGGGGCCGCTCCGCTGCCTGGGGGGGGGGGAGGGAGAAGGGTCTAGGAGCTGGTGAAAGAGAGAAAGATTTTTTTTTTTTTTTGGGTAAGGGGTTGAAGTAGCAGGGGGTTAGGTAGAAGAAATTAGAAGATTAGAAGATTAAAGATCAGTAATAAGGTCTAAAATGGTAGTCAATCCGGAGGAGCTGAAATATCTGCCTTGCCGGGCGAAGCAGGAAGTAGAACTGGCCTCGTGGGAGAAGAGGACTGGAGAACAAAGGGACAAAAATCTCCCAAGAGGCTTTGTTCTACTTCCTGCTTAAGCCGGGCGGTCCTAGGTTCTCAACACTTCCGGATTGGTCCTGCCATCTAGACCTACAGAACAGCTTTTACTGTCAAAAAGTTCCTCCTAATGTTGAGGTGGAATCTCTGTTCCTGGAGCTTGCATCCATTACTCCGTGTCCTAGTCTCTGGAGCAGCAGAAAACAAGCCTGCTCCATCCTCAATGTGACACCCCTTCAAGCTCACTACCCACCAAGTCAATAGTTGGAAAGGGCTGTGTGTGTGTACTTCTGGAAACATTTGATGCATTAACGTCCAGTTATGCAAACTCTGAGAAACTGCAACTGCTGGTACAAAGATTTTTACATGACAGTAGTGCCCCAACAGGATTTGGGTCTAGCACATTTATGACTGCCTATTTTTCCATAGATAAGAATTCGCTTGATCAGATTCTAGTGTTACCCTCAGCTGGCAAGTCTGTATACATGTGTGTAGGAAAATATGTAAATAATATGGTTAGAAGGAAATAAAGTGCAAGCAAATAAAAAAACAGGTGCTCACTGTTATGTAATACATACCTGGCTATTATGGATAGCACCTTACCTAGCTGGTTAATAATGTCTTAATAGATGCATTACTGTGTAATGTGCCACAAGACTCTGGCTGGCATCCTGTTTGTGATATACATAGGCATATTCCAGACTTATGCCTGTATATATCTTTTGCACTCATGCAGGGAGGAGATATTCCTCCATACTCTCCTCCATGCATTGACCATGCTGCATGGAGAACTCATATCTCTCCTGCAGCCACCCCAACATGGCCATTTAGTGGCCTGGCAAGGGTGAGGACAGCCAACAAGCATCTAGCTATGTAGCAGAAGTCCTGGAGGATGCCTTTTGTCATTATTCACCCAGCTGTACAAACACACCAGATGATGCAGGATCTTGACTTGTGTACAAGAAAAAACTACCTTTTGTGTGCGTGCACATACACCACCATACAAAATTTAAAAGAGTTGTAGTTTCCTACCGTGTACTAATTCTACAGCACTCTTTTTTGAAATCTGGTTTTCCCCAAGTATGAAATGTTTGAGCCAAGCTTCTCATAGAGGCTAGCCATGCTTATACATGACTTCAGAAGGAAGACAGGTGGGAAGACACAACAAATTTGGGTTTCACTTGATTTAAATTTTGTTTCTACTTCTCTAGTACTGTCACCACTATGCAACATACTGTAGCTCTGAAGGCTAGAAAGTTTCTTCAGAACAGGCATAGTCAGATCTGTAGACTTCTGTCCGTGGCCTACTGGCTTGTACGCTCAAGCTGTGTAGCAAAGGAAACAGAAAAGCTAGAGGGCAGCCTCAAGTCACACTGAACTCCCCACAATGTAAAAAGCATCTCATTGCAGGATCCTGTCTCAGGGGAGGGAGGTTCACAACCTAAACCCTGGGTTTAGATTTTTAACATAGAAAACTGGCCACAGTCTTCTGTCCTGGAACATCAGATGAACCTTTCCCTCCCATTCACACTTCCAGAAGGAAAATAAAAAGCAACTGATGAGTCAGATATACAATACCTGGAGAAGATGCCTTGTAAAAATGCCCAGAAACTGATACGTGGATTTACCATGATCCCAGCATTCAAGAAAAGATAATCCAAACGATGAAATCTCATCTTCATCTCTCCTTCTTTGGAGGTTTTTAAACAAAGGCTGGATGGCCATCTGTTGGGAATGCTTTGATTATGTATTCCTGCATTGCGGGGGGTTGGATTAGATGGCCCTTGTGGTCTCTTCCAACTCTATGATTCTCTGTTCTGTGACAGCATGATGGAAATGGCACTTCGCTTGAGTTTGTTAGTCCACAGACTTAGGACAAGCATTGCAAGATATTCATGGTTTCTCCAATTTTGCAGGGGTCCTGCTCCCCTAATGCCCACGAATGTGTAACGGCAACTGTACTTCTTTGAGGACTGACAGTTTCGTTTTCAAAAGAAAGCAGGAACTATCATCACCCCACCCCTGGTCCCCTCCATTCTTTTCTTCCTTACTCAAGGAGAAGATCAGCCTACCTTAAAGCAGGCTCAATTCAGATGAGCCATTCTTCCCTTGTCTGGTGCCTCAGTGAGGGACGGGGGAGTGAGCAACCACCATTGCACACCCTTATGTTTTTTTACTAGGGGCAGAGCACACCGTGTCCTCTCCTTTTGATACGCCACTAGGGGTCTGCAGGTCGCATCCAGTTCGCAACCCCTTTTTTGCCGAACCCCAAGACCACTTCTCCATCCATTTCTTCAGGTGTGGGAAAAACACTTCAGAACAATAAATTGTCCCTTCTGGAATGAGTTTACCACTCAATACCTTCCTATGTTTCCAATAAAAGGCCTCATTGAATAATACCCCCAATGACCACTGGATGGAAAAGTAACCTAACATGTAACCAAATTCCTGGTTTTTGTTATTGTTTTTAAAAGAGGAGGCACCCGGAGTTGAACCAGGGACCCCTTGATCTGCAGTCAAATGCTCTACCGCTGAGCTCTACCCCCCAGTACATATACCAGTATCACCTCAAGTTTAATTATGGAGACTGGTTTTGCCGCATGGTTTCTTCCACACATTTATGAGTAATGGTTTTCCAGCATTATACCTACAGAGAAATCTCTCTCTCTCTCTCTCTCTCTCTCTCTCTCTGGCTTTTCTTCACAAACGAAGATTCAGGAAGGACTCATCCTGCGCTTTCTGCAAGCGCGCTGATGAATAAAAAGGCCAATCCGAGATAAACAAGTCTGGTTGCAGAAAGCACAGCAGAGGGTCTCCTTGGGTGACATTTCCGGGTTGTGATTCTTTCTGCATTGTCGTTTCTCTTCAAGACTTGTTTGGCGTGAGTTCTCAAATAAGGCTGCAGCATTGCAGATAGTGTGTCTCCATGCCTCCCAATGTGAGGCCAGGGTGGACCATTGCTGGTGATCAATTTGGCCGAGACTGAGATGTTGTTTCAGGGAGTCCTTGTATCGCTTTTTTGGAGCACCCCTCTTACGCTGACCCGTGGCGAGTTCATCGTAGAGTAGTATTTTTGGGAGGCAATGGTCCTCCATCCTAGAAACGTGCCCTACCCAGCGCAGCTGTGTTCTCAATATCATAGCCTCAATGCTGGTGATCCCTGCTTGCTCAAGGACAGCAACATTCGTCACATAGTCAGTCCAGTGTATATTTAGCATTGTGCGTATACAGCGCTGATGAAAGCGTTCAAGGAGTCGTAGGTGGTGGCGATAGGTGACCCATGTTTCAGATCCATAAAGGAGAATAGACAGTACAATGGCTCTATACACACTGATTTGTGTCCTTTGCCTCAGGTGTTTATTACTCCAGACTCTTTTGTGAAGTCTTCCAAATGCGATATATGCCTTTGCTAATCTGTGATCGATCTCTTTGTCAATCTTGGCATCTGAGGAGATGATGCTTCCCAGGTAGGTGAACTGCTGAATGGACTTGAGCACAGATTTGCCAATGGCAATGTGGGGATGGTGGTGTTCGTCCTGTGGTGCAGGCTGGTAAAGAACTTCTGTTTTCTTCAGGTTGACTTCCAGCCCAAACAGCTCTGCAGCTGTTGCAAAGCAGGATGTTAGGCACTGCAGAGCTGCTTCTGTGTGGGCAACAAGGGCAGCAGCATCGAGAAATCTTTCTATAATAATTAGTTAAAAATACTTGACATAGAATCATACAATTGTAAAGTTGGAAGAGACCACAAGGGCCATCCAGTCCAACCCCCTGCCATGGGATATTAACATATCCCATGCCTATGGAGTTAAGAGGTTTATTTTGACATCATTTTTCTCCAAAGCCCTCCTGAAGGTTACCAACCATGAACTTTCAAGAAAAACACGACTGAATATTCAACTCCATTCTTTAAAAAAAAAAAAAAAAGAGGGGGCACCCGGAGTTGAACCAGGGACCTCTTGATCTGCAGTCAAATGCTCTACCGCTGAGCTATACCCCCCCAGTACATAATCAAGCACCTCTTAACATCTAGTTACTCATGCTGGTTATGCCACATGGTTTTCTTCCACACATTTATGAGTAATAGCTTTCCAGCATTATAATTATAGTACAAGGAAATCTTTCTATACTAGTTAGTTAAGAATACTTGATATATCCCATGCCTATGGAGTTAAGAGGTTTATTTTGACATCATTTTTTACACAGCCCTCCAAAAGATTACCCACCATGAACTTGGAAGCAAAACAGGACTGAACATCCAACTCCATTCCACTAAAAAAGAGGGGGCACCCGGAGTTGAACCAGGGACCTCTTGATCTGCAGTCAAATGCTCTACCGCTGAGCTATACCCCCACTATGTATACATGTTTGCCCAGGAAGCCTATGTAAAGATACTGGTTTTGCCAGATAGATCTCTAATGTATGTTTAATGAGTAATGCCTGTTCAACCAACAGGTAATTCTTTCCACATAAATGCTTCTATTAAAGAGCAACCTACCATGCATCTATGCATTATAAACAGGTGCTAGAGCAGTGGTTCTAGTGATACATGCACTACAATTGGGATAATGAAGTAGTCTAAGTGTGAGAGAGGTATTACAGTAATAGCAACCAATTTCCCTCCCGTAATACTACCGCATTTTTATTCATAATATTCGCATTTTACAATTACCATAAGTATAAATATAATACTCAATGGAATTATTAAAAGTTTGTACTATTGTATTAATGATTTTCTTTTTTGTTGTTGTTTTGTATTTACTATCAACAATACTAGAACAACCTTTCTGCCCTTAAAGCGTACCATAAATGGTAAATATACAGTAATAACAGAAAGCTTCCTTGTAAACATATGAATGTCCTTGTCAGAGAAAGTGGACTCCCCACCTATCACAGTGGAGCTCAGTTTCTACGACAGAGTGACTGGTATGATTTAAGATCAGCGATGGCTGTCATGTTAGTAGGACAGTAAATTGCTCTGGGTCTAAACGTCAAAGGAGTTGTCCATGGTGTTGAACCTTGGAGGTCCACTACCCCCTGATATGGACTCATCTCAGAAAAGGTTGAGAAATCCTGTTCTCAACATGGAGCTGTCTTAAACAAGGAACTGGCTACTTCATAGAATCATAGAGTTGCCATGAGGGCCATCCAGTCCAACCCCCTGCCATGCAGGAATAACATGACTATCATGTCATCTCTTAACCTTCTCTTCTCCAGGCTAAACATACCCAGCTCCCTAAGCCGCTCCTCATAGGACGTGGCCTCCATGGAGCCCAACCTTGCAAAATGGTGTTACCCCGAGGAACACTTCAAGGGGAGCAAAAGAATAAAAATAAAAATTCACAGGCTATCTCACTGATCTTGAGAAGGAACCCTGGAGAAGTGTTTAAGGAGTCTTCTTCGCTGGAGCTTATGGGTCTCTACTCATCAGGACAGTCCTGCTATCCACTTGGCAGGGAATATCTCCGACCAATGAAGGCTTGTGACTCTGATGTGAGTGCAGGAGGCTGAAACTGCACTGGGTTTTAGTCTAAACTTTTACTGGGGCTGCCCAAAGTGCTGAACATTAGTTCCCAAATAGGTTCAGCACCTTGGAAAGCCCCTTTTAAGTTCAGACTACAACCCACAGTGATTTATGGTGACCCAAAGGTGAACCTATCAGGAGGTTTTCTGAGGCTGAGAATATGTGACTTGTCCAAAGTCACACAGTAGGATTTCATAGCCGAGCAGGGATTCAAACCCTGATCTCCAGGAGTCATATTCCAATACTCATATCATTACCCAATCTCTCCCTATTTATTTAATTATTTATTAATTCATTCATTCCATTTTATATGCCACCGTTCTCCTGGTGCAGAACCAAAGGCAACTCACAAAAACAAAGAACAAGATCAACTAAAACCAAACAATAAAAATGAAAGATTTTTTTTTAAACTATCATATTAAAACTACAACTATATCTCAGTTAACAAAAGAGAGGTATTCCTGAGCATTATTTCTTTAACAGAAAATTTGGTACCAGAGGAAGAAATAACATGGAGCAAATATGAATAGGTTCCTATACCACAACAAAGAAGAGCAGTTCAAAATGTTCCAGCAAACTCTGCATCCAAAATAATATACGCATGTGTGAAATGAAACAGTCTGGTAAGCCTTGCATAATTTTTTTAAAAAAGATTTTGAATCCTTGAGAGACCACTTGAAACCTTCTTTCCAAATGCAGCCAGCAATTATTTCTTTTCTTTCATTAGCCCCCACTTCTTATGACTTCATTTTAGTGGCCATGCTACTACATGGGGGCACATGGTGAGGCAGGTTTATCTGCTTTCCCCTTTTCTCTCTGTTTTGATGTCCAGCATGGTCCATAATGGATTCGGGAGATAGCTGCTGTTTACCTTGCCTGTTGTAGGCAAACACACACAGCTACAGTAAGATCAGCTAGGTAGAATCCCAATATTACCTAGCTCAAGCTTTATTACATTGCTTACTGCAGACATGCAGCCGCAACCCAACACTAGAAGTCTGTGTTTCTCCAACCCTCCTTCACCATCCTCCCAGTGCTGATGATACTAAAAAAAAACTCCAACTAGAAACAGGACAAGAAAAAAGGAGAGCCAATAAGACATAAAAAGACTTTGTAAAAAGCAGATTCATTGTCAGAGGCTTTTTAAACTGAGGTGTCCCTGTATAGATTTAAAAAATATAAAATCAATCAAAAGCATAAAAAGGTTAAAAATAGAGCACACAGCCCTTCTCTTAAAAAGACTCCCTGGAAGCAATCAAGCATAGAAAGCAATTAGTCATTAAAAGCCTGCTTGAATAAGGTCTTTGCCTGCTGGCAAAAAGAAAGCAGAGTGGAGCCAGCCTAGCATCCTGTGGAAAAAAATTCCAGAGGGTGGAGCAGCCACTGAGAAGGCTCTTTCCCATATCCAATGGGCCCATTAGTGGTGGGACCAAGAGAAAGCCTTCCCCAAGGATTTTAAGACTCTGGCAGGTTCCTATAGGTTCCTAGCTCAGAGGAGGGAAAGAAGGTGGGGGAAACAGTTACAGTTATCCTCAGAGATACTTGTAGTACTTCCCCACATACACTGCCACACTGGAATCATTTTCTCCATGCTGCCCAGATCTAGAGAGAAAGAATTCTGACTGGCCACCAAAACTAGGCAAACTCAGTGTACCCACCACCTCTGGGTCTCTGATATGAAAACAGATTGCCAATTTAACCCTGGCAGAGTAGAAGATGACTAAACTGAGGTTGTCGTACCTTGGACACATCACAAGATGACATGATTCACTGGAAAGGATTATCATGCTTGGCAAAATGGAAGGCAGTAGAAAAAGAGGGAGGCCACATTACGGGTGAATGGATTCAATCAAGGCAGCCACAACTCCGAGTCTGCAGGACTTGAGCAGCTCAGTTGATGACTGGGGCTCTTGAAGGTCTGTCATTCATGTTGTTGTTTTTAACTGCCTTTGAGTCAACTTCAACTCATGGCGACCCTGTGAATGAACACCTCCAAGACCCCCTGTCCTCAACCACCCAGCTCAGGTCCTGCAGGCTCAGGGCTGTGGGCTCCTTGACTGAGTCTATCTCTCAGGTATGCTGCCTTCCTCTCTTTCAACTACCTTCCACCTTTCCTAGCATTATTGTCTTTTCAAGTGAGTCATGTATTCTCATGATAAGGCTAAGTATGACAACCTCAATTTAGTCATCTTGGCTTCCAGGGAGAGTTCAAGCTTGATTTGTTCTAGGACCTGTTTATTGGTCTTTTTGGCACTCCACAGTATCCGTAGAACTTTTCTCCAGCATCACATTTCAAATGAGTTGATTTTCTTTCTATCCGCTTTCTTCACTGTCCAGCTCTTACATCCATACATGGTGACAGGAAATACAATGGCTTGGACGATCATAACTTTAGTGTTCAGTTTTATATCTTTGCCTTTAAGGACCCTGTCTAGTTCTTTCACAGCTGCCATTCCCAATCCTAGCCTTCTTTTGATTTCTTGACTGCAATCTCTATTCTGACCAATGAACGATCCAAGGTATAGGAAATCTTTAACTATTTCAATTTTCTCGTAGTCTAGACTGAATTTACATAGCTCCTCCATGGTCATTATTTTTGTTTTCTTAAAATTCCACAGTAGGCACTTTCTTTTTTGACCATCTTTAGTAACTGCCCAAGTCTTTGTTGTTTTCTGTCAGTAGTATGGTGTCATCTGCATATTTTAGATTGTCGATATTTCTTCCTCCAATCTTCACTTCTCTTTCCTCCAAGTCTAAATCTGCTCTGCATATATTTGCTGCATACAAGTTGAACAAGTAGGGTGATAGAATGCAGCCTTGCCTGACTTCCTTTCTTGATAGGGAACCATTCTGTTTCTCCATATTCTGTTCTAATGGTAGTCTCCTGTCCTGAGTAGAGGTTACACATCAGGACAATCAAATGTAATGGTACACCCATTTCTATAAGAGTAATCCATAGCTTTTGTGATTTATGCAGTCAAAGGCTTTGCTGTAGTCTATAAAGCACATGCTGATTTTCTTCTGGAATTCCCTGGTATGCTCCATTATCCAGTGCATATTTGCAATGTGATCTCTAATACCTCTTCCTTTCCTGAACCCAGCTTGCACCTCTGGAATTTCTTGCTTCATATACAGAGGAAGTCATTGCTGCAGAATTTTGAGCATGGCTTTGCTTGCGTGGGAAACAGTGAAACGTCAGAAAGAAACTATTCCAGAACACGGCCTCACAGCCCGGAAAAAAACCTAAGGAAAATCTATGTATACTGATCGTTTCCAATTTGTGGGCTATTGTTTTGTTTTCCATATTTGCTGGCAGATTTTAGTTAGAAATACAGTAGATTCTATCTCTGTAGACTATAGCCATTCTATTGCTATAGCATCTGTTCCTAGTGATTTATTCTTCCCTATTGCTTTGAGTGAAGCTTTCACTTCACTTCCCAAAATTTGGGGTCCATCTTTGTATGTTTCTTCTTCTTCTTGTGTGTCATTCATCCCTTCATCTCTTTTATATATTTCTCCTTTATATTGCTTCCATTATCTTTTTATTTCATCTTGGCTGTATATTATGTTTCATTCATAGGGTTGGCATAAGTCAATGTCAACTTAGAATCATAGAATCATAGACTTGGAAGAGACCACAAGGGCCATCCAGTCCAACCCCCTGCCATGCAGGAATATACAATGAAATCATTCCCAACAGATGGCCATCCAGCCTCTGTTTAAAAACCTCCAAAGAAGGAGACTCCACCACACTCCAGGGAGTGCATTTCACTGCTGAACAGCTCTTACTGTCAGGAAGTTCTTCCTAATGTTTAGGCGGAATCTCTTTTCCTGTAGTTTGAGTCCATTGCTACGTGTTGTAGGAGATTTTCAGACACGGAAAAATCGTCCCTTGCCGCGCGAGCAGCCTCCCGAAACTGCTGCGCGGCAAGGGTCTTTTTCGGACCGCGCTGTGCCTGTTGCGAAGCCGTCCGTGTCACTTCCGTGAAGCTTGGGACGGCTCCGCGTCATATTTCAATCACGGGCAGCCTCCGTGCTTGAAATATGACGCGGAGCCGTCCCAAGCTTCACGGAAGTGACACGGACGGCTTCGCAACAGGCACAGCGCGGTCCGAAAAAGACCCTTGCCGCGCAGCAGTTTCGGGAGGCTGCTCGCGCGGCAAGGGACGATTTTTCCGTGTCTGAAAATCTCCGTAGTCTCTGGAGCAGCAGAAAACAAGCTTGCCTCATCCTCAGTATGACATCCCTTCAAATATTTAAACATGGCTATCATGTCACCTCTTAACCTTCTCTTCCCCAGGCTAAACACACACAGATCCCTAAGCCGCTCCTCATAGGACATGGCTTCCAGACCTCCCACCATCTTGGTCACCCTCCTCTGGACATGTTCCAGCTTGTCCATATCCTTCCTGAATTGTGGTGCCCAGAACTGGACATAGTATTCCAGGTGAGGTCTGACTAAAGCAGAATAGAGTGGCACTATTACTTCCCTTGATCTAGACACTAGACTCCTATTGATGCAGCCTAGAATCGCAAACCTGATGGCAAATAACAGCAGGAGTGTAAATCTTTGCCAGTGTAGACATAGGAGGCCTATGAGGAAGGGCAACCAAGGAGTCCGGTTCTACCTCTCCAGTAAATCAGTAGCCACTTGGGTCAGGGGTGGAGCTGCACTCAGTATAATCTAGCTGCCATTACACAGCGTGGGAGGAAAGCCTTGCACAAAGAGGTACATACTGGACCCCTCCTTACTCAACATCTGAACAAGCACTTACACTGCCTAACTCCTGATTATAACAACACAAGTCATTAAGAAGACTCCAGCTGCTGTATAAAAGCCACTTAAGAATTATGCTTGCCAGACAAGAAAGATAATTACATTTCCTATTCACATTGGCAATTATAATGAGTTTGCTGGAGCAACACCCTTCCTTATGAGGAAAGGTTACATCATTTGGAGCTCTTTATTTAAGAAAAATAGTTAAGTGGGGATGTGACAGAGATATGTAAAACTATGCACGGTGTGGAGAAAGCAGACAGAAATATGCTGCCCTCCCCATACAGCACAGTGGGTCATCCACTGAAGGTGTCTGGTGAGAGATTCAGGATGGATAAAAGGAAACAATTCAATTCTCAGTGCATTTAACCAGGGGTGGACAACTGTAGGAGACCCCCCAACAGACTTGAGGGGGGGCCTGCACCCCACCATCAAACCCAACACCAAAAATAAATAAATAAATAAATATTGGGGGCCCAAATGCTTCAAAAGGCCCTATAGGAGCTATGGGGAGGCATTCTCGCCATGTTTTTAGACACCTGAATTCAAACCAGAGTTCTGAATCTATAGTCAAATACTCTACCATTGAGCTGTACTTCACCACCTTCCTCCTTGGTTGTGGATGCATGTCACCAAGGACTTGAACTATTTGGGATTCCCATGAACACTGTCCAGGGCCCTTTAATACTACACAAACAGATTGACCCCTGTTCTAAGACACCCACCCCTGTGGAAATCTGAAACCGTGGATAATACGGAACCCTGTTATTTTCAATGTGATGAACGCCAGAAATTGACCATAGAATCACAATGGAGGACCTAGAAATGCCTAGAGAGAACTTTTTTTCAGACATGGATAAATGAAACTATGGATACCAAATCCATGGATACTGGGGTCAACCTGTATAGCACTAGGATTCCACTCTAACTGCCACGGCCGCACCCTATAGAACCCTGGGGTTTGTAGTTTGTTTCAGGCACTAGATTTTTCTGGCTGAGAACGTGGAATAGCCTTCCCTAAACTGCAAATTCTAGGATTCCACAGGATGGAACCATGGCAGTTAAGGTGGAATAGTAGCACTATAATTGAGTAAAGTAGGATCCCCGTACCTGTGGGGGATTAGTTCCAGGGCCCCCCGGGGATAATGAAATCTGTGGATAATAGCGAATGCCCCCATCGCCATTCTCCTGTGGGAGTGATCCCAGGGGGTCAATCCCGGGGGAGAAGGGAGACAAGATCTCCTCCACCCCTCCCTTCGTTCCGTCACCATTCCCACCATGGGAGTGATCCTGAGGGGCAATCCCAGGGGAGAAGGGAGAAGAGATCTCCTCCTCCCCTCCTTTTGCCCCCCCCCGGTCACCATTCCTACCACAGGAGTGATCGGGGGGGCAATCCTGGGGGCAAAGGAAGAAGGGAAGCAAGAGCTCTCCTCCTCCCCTCCCCTCCCTCCCCCACCCACTCCACCCCCCCGCTGTCACCATCTGTGGACAACTGAATCAGCGGGTACGGGTACTGTAGTATGAAAGGGCCCCTAGAAACGACAATGGTTTAAAACGCAAGTATATTTAAAATGCAGGTGCCTGAGAGAAGTTGCCTATTCTAACCACATTACACCAATCCTCTGTCAATGTCACTAGTTCCTAGGCTGCCTCAGAGTTTAATCAGAGCTCACCTCTGGTGGTTACAACATGTAGTCATGTTTTCAAGCTCTGAGTTCAATCATGGCTTTAACCTTGGGGTTTTAATTAGCTTCTTGCAATATTTAACTCAATTTAGAGGCTTTCCTGTGCATTCCATTACTATCTGTGATACGGTGAGCATGTACCAAGGAGAGAGCCTTCTCAGATGTGATACTACCTCCCAAGAGAGCTATGCCTGGCCATCTGCTTTTAGGCAGGCAGGGCCAAATGAATTCCTTTTAAAGAAAGAAAAGAGGGGGCACCCGGAGTTGAACCAGGGACCTCTTGATCTGCAGTCAAATGCTCTACCGCTGAGCTATACCCCCCAGTACATGTTCATGCATCCTCTGAAGTCTAGTTATGGATACTGGTTTTGCAACATAGTTCTCATCATATATTTATGAGTAATAACTTTCCAGCATTATACTTACAGGGAACACTTTCTACAACAACTTTTTTCAGCTCAGGAACACTCTTCCACTTGCACATTCAAGCACTGTAAAGGGTTCTGGAGTACATGCCAGAGCAGTGGCAGTCAACACAAAGCACTGGCTACAGTCATGCACCTGTATCACCTTACCCTTGCCAACTCAAGAGTGCAACAAACCTTTCTTGTGATGGAACCATGCAGAAGACAAGTAGCAGTGGAAGGCAAGGTATCTCCCATGGACCCACCTCCACCATCGCTGTTCTTCTGAAGGATACATTCCTGAGAAATCTCAGGCAGGGATTCATGAATACTTTTGTTAACTCAGCACTGGCAGGTGCCTTTAAAGAGTCTATCTTTATACAGTTGTCCCTTCACATTCGCTGGGGTTTGGTTCCAGGACCCCCCGTGAATACCCAAATCCGTGAATACTGAAGTCCCATTATATGCAATGGCATAACAAAATGGTGTCCCTTATATAAGATGGCAAAATCAAGGTTTGCTATTAGGATTATTATTTTTTAAAGAATATTTTCAAGCCGTGAATACTCAAATCCGTGAATGTCAAATCCGTGAATGTGGAGGGACAACTGTATATATATAAAAAAAATAACTCAGAGCTCTTTCTTATGTATGAAGACCAAAAAGAGAAAGAAAGAAAGAAAGAAAGAAAGAAAGAAAGAAAGAAAAGGAAGGAAGGAAGAAAGGAAGAAAGGAAGAAAGGAAGAAAGGAAGGAAGGAAGGAAGAAAGGAAGGAAGGAAGGAAGGAAGGAAGGAAGAAAGAAAGAAAGAAAGAAAGAAAGAAAGAAAGAAAGAACGAACAGGGGTCCAAACAACTAATATATGTAATCCTCTCTGGTTAACTTCATAAATTATAGAAATATAACTGGGATCATGTATCAAAAGTCAAATGCAATGTCAATTATTTACCTGTAAGGACTGGAAATCATATAGGAAGTCAATTAAGCAGAGAAGACGTAATCTCAAATGCACATATTCTGAAGACTATAGGGTGTTATAGACTGAAAATGATATAAGATATCTTTATATTTACTCCACCATGGAAGACACATTAATGTAAGATGACACGTTAACATGTTGAATGAAACTGTTTTCTTCTATGGAACCATATTCCTTTTTCTCAAGAAAAATAATTAATAATAATAAAAAAATAAAGATTCTATCACTACCCCCACAGCCTTCTTCTGACCTAGAGCAAGAGTGGGAATTGTTATTATTTTATTTACTTATATTCCGCCTTTCTCCCAATATAGGGACTCAAGTCTGCTAATAATGAGTTTAAAACAATACCAATTAAAAACAATACATGCAATCCTCCAGGTGTTGTTGAACTGCAACTCCTAACAGATCTTGGCTACACAGGCAATTCCAAAACATCTGGAGGATCACATAACAACAACAACATTATTTATTTCTTACCCACCTCTCCACATGGATCAAGGCAGGGAACAACAGATTTACACATAACTAATATCTGTTAAAATTCATATTGATTAAAATACATTGACCCATTAAAACACATAATATCTATATTAAAACAATTTATGGCTGGGTCCTATATGGCTTGGGTCCAAACTATTTGAAAGACCGTATCTCCTAATATGAACCTGCCAGAATTTTAAGATCATCGGGGGAAGGCTTTCTCTCAGTCCCACCATCATCACAGACTCGCTTGGTGAGGACATAAGAGAAAGAGCCTTCTCGGTGGCTGCTCCCACCCTCTGGAACTCCCTTCCACAGGAAGCTAGGCTGGCTCCCTCCCTGTTTTCCTTTCACCAGCTGGCAAAGACATTTTTATTCCAGCAGGCATTTAATTTGTAGCTGCGGGCACAGATACTTTTATGGGAATGTGTTTTATTGTTTTTATTCTTTTAACTTTTATATGTTTTTCTATAATTTTAAATTGTAACGATTTTCATTGTTTTTAACCTTTTAACTGTTGTATCTTTTTAATTGGTTATTATGTGTTGTGAGCTGTCTTGGGTCCCAATCTGGGAGAAAGGCGGCATAGAAATAAATAAATAAATAAATTTAAAACTCACAGTTTAACAATCATCTGGAGGGCCTGCTGGAAGAGACTAGTCTTTAATGCTATTTTAAATTCACACACAGTGTATTCAACTTTTGGATCTCTTCCAGCAGGTCATTCCAGTGTCTATGGGCGGCTGACTCCTACCCTTGCTCTACCCCTGAAGCATCTCCAAGAATCTGCATTGACTTTGAAGAGGGCAGTAAGGTAGCATAGTCTCTCACTGGGTTTTCAGTGGCTTCTCTTCAGCACAGAGGTAAAGGACACAAATTTTCCCCAGGTCCCACTGGAGCTCAGATGGCCTCCTGAAACCCACTACCCACCATTAAGGTCCTTTCCCACATCTTTTGAGGTAGTGTAAATTTTGGCTAGCTGTTGCTGCTGCTGTTATAGGCTGCCATCCATATGGTTCCTGGACTTACCACAGATACCAGAAACCACAGATAATAGCGAAACCTATTAAAATAAAGGATTTCCAGTACAAACATACCATAGAGTATGTTTTCGGTAATAGAGCCTTTTTGGTAATCGCCCCCAAATTATGGAATGGCCGAAGGAGATCCGTCAGATGACGAGCTTGAGTAGCTTTTAAAAAGCACTAAAGACAGATCTCTTTCGGCAGGCCTTTTCTGATAAGATCCCAGCCTCAGGAGCTGCGTCTCCTGGCATTTTATTTATTTACTTATTTATACCCCGTTCTTCAGCCAGAAGGCTATCAGAGCGGCTTACAAATTATTTTAAGCAACAGCAATTTACACATCTACACTGCATTAAGCAATTTCCAATGTGTGTTCGCTAATTGTCCCCACAAGCTGGGTATTCATTTTACCGACCTACGAAAGGATGGAAGGCTGAGTGAACCTTGGAGCCCGCTGGAATTGAACTTGCGATTTGGTGACTTGCAGTACTGGCATTTAACCACTGCGCCACCAGGGCTCCTTTTAGTCTTGCATCTTTTAGTCTTGCCAGCTGTTAATTTTTCTATGTGTTTATATATGTGATTTTAGTTTAGGCGGTTTTTAATTTTATACGAGTTTAATATCTTTTTACGGGGGAGGGTGGGGGAGGGTGGTGCTTAGGGATTTTAGCTAGCATTATTGTATTTTAATTATTGTAAGCCGCCCCGATTGTTTTTAATAGAGGGGCAGGGTAAAATAAATAAATAAATAAATAAAAGTTGCATTGGTGGACCTAGCGATTCCTAGAAAGAATACCCCTCTAGGCATTTTCCAGTGCAACTCTATGTTATGTGTCCCTGTTTTTTCAGCTGTGGGTAACTGAAACCGCGGATATCGGTTCTAGGTGTTACAGTCTGGAGTTTTGGACAGTCAAAGATTTGCATTCTATCCAAGAATCTAGAGACCAGTGAGGCATTATCTGATAACGTGGCATGTTCCAAGCAGTATTGCTTTTTGTAATTCTGCTATTGTGAACCTATCTATAGATTTATCAAATCTATTTCATACATATGTTTAGTCAGTCCATTTGGAATTACAAGCAGAATATCTAACATTACTGGAACCGCAGTAGCTGGTTATAATATAGATTAAAACTACTAAGCTACCAAGGCCAGTAAAAACATAAAGATTCCTCACATAGAGTAAGAAATGTATCTAAAGAAACAAACTATGTTGTTTGTCTTTCAGGTGTAAATGAAAAATATTGCTACACTCGGGTTCCCATCCAGCTCTATGATGGTTGAGGACACAGGAGAGGGCCTTCACAGTGGCTGATCCTAGACTATGGAACTCCCTCCCACAGGAAACTTATCACACTACACTGTTATAGTGCTATTATTCCACTTTAACTGCTCTGGCTTCCTCCTATGGAATTCTGGGGTTTGTAGTTTAGTACAGCCTAAGAGCTCTCTGGCTGAAAGTTGTAAATGCCCCTCCGTAAACTGCAAATCCCAGGATTCAAGAGGAGGCAGCCAGAGCAGTTTAAAGTGGAATAGTAGTGCTATAACAGTATAGTGCGATAAGGCCCTAAGTTGGTGTCCTTTCTGCTCATTTTCTGTAGCAAAGACAATTTTATTTGGACAGGCTTCAGGCAATTAACTGGTTGTTGCAGAAGGGTCTTAAGGGGGGGGGCTAAACTTTTGCCCTCACTGTCATATTTTAACACTTTTAAATTAGTACTGTTTTAGATTTTTAAAAAAATATTCTTTATAATGTAATAATCACGTTTTAAGAACAAATTGTTTTAATCTGTGCAGTGAGACGCCTTGGGTTGCATACTGGGAGAAAGGCAGGATAGAAATAAAATTTAAAAATAACTATGATGTGATGATTTCATGTTATACTATGCATTACTAAGTGTTTCAAGCTTTTGCCCAATAAGAACCTTCATAGACTGGAAGGCATATACCAGAAAAGGGGATAGCTGGAATAGAAACAAGGACTCTTCTAATCTATAGTCAAATGCTCAAACAGTGAGCCATACTTCCAGAAGACATGTATGTATTGTGGCTCAGGAACTCCCTTCCCAGGGAGGCCGGAATGGACCTTTTCCTGTTACCCGTTCGTCAGCAGGCTGCCTAAAATCTTTTTATTCAGATAGGCTTTTAAAACAGAAAGATTTAAAAGAACAGGCTAAGGGGTGCTGCATTGTTTTAACTAAAATGTTTTTAAGAACTTTTTTATCGTTTAGATTGTATTTTATTCTTTTACTATAGTCTGGGTTGTTTTAATACTGTAAATGGTTTAATTCTATTTTAGTGCTCAATTTTTGTATGTTTTAAATTGTATATTTTTTAATTGTGTGCAGCTTTGAGTCCCAATTTCGGGGGGGGGGGAAGGGTGGGATGATGATAATGATGATGGGCTCGGCCTTTCTCTTGCTCTTGAGTAGGAAAAGGAGATCCCCAAGTTCTATCAGCTGTCACCACCCACTAATGTTTGCACCTCAAAATTCAGGCCTCATCCACACCTACAAAATAATTCAGCTCCACTATGTATTATCTTGTGCTGGTTTGACTCCTGTTAGTGTCACACACACCTGTTATAATCTGAACCCAATGTGGTTTGGCAGCCACAGATTCCTCCCAACAGAAGTCACATCGGGACAAACGGAAGTGTCCTGCCATATCCACGTGTTCATTGCATCAGATTATTTTCAGTCACACAACCACTACAGATTTGTTTGTTTATTCCTGGCATGCATGTCCACACCTATCAACCAATAGTCTTTTCTTGCTTTCTTGTCAATCTTACCACCAACCCTGCACTCTCATTGGATGGCTCCCCCATCCAGTCCCCTTCCCCCGCCCCCCAGTGAGTGATCATGAGTGAGCAAGGGAATTTTAAATGTCTCGCTCTCACACACACATATAGGGACAGAAGGCGGGTGGTGCACAAGTCTCCAGGTGGACAGAAGGAACAGGATAGGGGAGGGGACGAGGGGAGAGCCAGGGTGGGTGGGATGGTGGTAGAAGCAGGATGGGGCTGCTGGCAGCTGCTCCTACAGCAGCAGCTTCGGCGGATCCAGCGGCATCACTAAGGGGTGCAGGGCCTGAGCTACCCCCTCACTGTTGATCATAAACACCATTGATCATAAATACCCCTTACCCAGTGAGACACCCTGACTGATCAGGGATGCGTGCACACTCCCTCTTCTCTCCCCCATCTAATCCCCTTGCACCCCTCCTGATCCAGTGTAAGACTCTTCTAACCCACCCAAAGGGGCGCTTTGCTCTCCCCTCCTCCAAACATTTGTGTTCACCTTTCCTGTGATCCTGTGATGCTTAATGCAGTGTAGATGTGTAAATTGCTATTGCTTAAAAAACAAAAACAATTTGTAAGCCACTCTGATAGCCTTGTGGCTGAAGAGCGGTGTATAAATAAATAAATAAATAAATAAATAAATAAATAAATGGCAAAAGGGAAAGAGAGGGAAAAGGGAGAGGAAAAATTGCATTCCATTTTGGAGAGAGGCAGGAGGGAGGTGGGAGATTTTCCAAAGGGAAGATCCAGTCCACTTGGATGTCTCCTACTCTCCAGGAATTCTCAAAGATGATTGCCAGTGATTCTGAGATTACATCTGCCAGTTCTTTTAATACCCTTGGATGTATAGTTCATCTGGTCTTGGAGACTTGAATTCATTTAGAATAGGCAGGTATTCTTGTACTATCTCTTTACTTATTCTATGCTGCATTTCCCCTACTGTATCATCTGCTCTGTTTTCCCCAGGCTGAGCTCTATTTTTCTTTTGGGAGAAGACCGAAACAAGTGTGGAGTACCATTATGTCATTAACCCTTTGTCCACCTGAGTTGGCCAGACAATCGAGGAGAACATTATCACAGTCACGAAGAAAAAGTCTTTGGTGTGACTTATCATTTATTCTTAGTTTTTTCTAACAAAAAAGATATTGCCATGTTTTATGCATTATTAATCTGGGAAGGCTACCATCCCAAATAAATTCCTCTTTTAAAAAGAGGGGGCACCCGGAGTTGAACCGGGGACCTCTTGATCTGCAGTCAAATGCTCTACCGCTGAGCTATACCCCCAGTATGTATACCAGTATCACCTCAAGTCTAATCATGGATACTCGTTTTACCACATAGTTCTCTTCAGTTATGAGTAATAGCTTTCCAGCATTATACCTACAGGGAAATCTTTCTAGAATAATTAGTTAAGAACACAGGATATGTTCCACACATATGGAGTTAACATCTGACATCATTTTTCAAGGAGGCCTCCTGCAGGTTGCTCAACTTGAGCCTTTAAAAAAAGCAGGACTGAACATCCAACTCCATTTCTCTAAAAGAGGGGGCATCCGGAGTTGAACCAGGGACCTCTTGATCTGCAGCTCTTTCGTTGAGCTATACCCCCAGTACATATACTAGTATCACCTCAAATCTAATTACGGATACTGGTTTTGCCACATGGTTCTCTTGTATACATTCATGAGTAATGACTTTCCAGCATTTTTTTTAAATGGTGAGACCACATTTGCAGAACCACCCACCCACCTGTCCCGTCCTCAATCACTCCACCCCGATATTGATTTGGCATAGGACACACATGTAAAAAAGCCACTTTTCCCTAAAACTGAGGAGTAAAACTTGAGTTTTTAAAAATCACATTAACACCTAAAAAAGTGCTTTCACTGTGAAAACGGTGGTACATCATGTGTTCCAACAGCACTGGAACCAAGGTGAGTACAGATTTTTTTGTTAGTGTGGATTCAGCCTCAGTGACTTTGGTCAGGCCTCACCTAGACTATTGTGTCCAGTTCTGGGCGCCACAATTCAAGAAGGAAATGGACAAGCAGGAATGTGTCCAGAGACAGGCAAAAAAGGTCTGAAGAGCAAGCCTTATGAGTAATCATGTAGAGAGTTGGGTATGTTTAGCTTGGAGAAGAGAAGACTTGAGAAGTGATATGATAGCCATCTTTAAATACCTGAAAGGATGCATGCCGAAGATGGAGCCAGCTTCTTTTCCCTCTGCTACACAGACAAGAACATGAATTAAATTACAAGAAAAGATTCCACCTAAACATTAGAAAGAACTTCTTGACTGTAAGAACGGTTTGACAGTGGAATAGACTGCCTCAGAGTGGAACTGACTTTCCTTCTTTACAAGTCTTTAGTTGTGTATTCCTGCATGGCAGGGGGTGGGACTACATGGCCCTTATGGTCCCTTCCAATCCTAAGATTCTATGACTTACTGGGAAGTCACCGAGGAGTTCCATTTGCCTTTTTTTTCTCTGCAGAGACTTCCCCTCCCCTCTCTCATGGGAAACGAAAATCCTACACACACACCAAGCAAGGCATGTTTAATGAGAGTGGAAAAGGGGAGATCTTTCAGGGCATGTTTTTATTCCAAGCAAGCAATCTTGCATTAGCAATGGTATCTCGTACACAAAGGCACCTTCCTTCAGGCATTACTTAAGAGTAGTTACAAAGTCACAAAAACGCTCTCGTCATAGTCAGCCAAGATCTCTCTGGCTTTTCTTCGCAAACGAAGATTCAGGAAGGACTCATCCCGCGCTTTCAGAAATAAAACATAAGCCCTAATGGGACAAGCTAAAATAGTGGTTCTTAACCTGTCATCTGCAGACCTCCAGGGGTACGCAATGTCCTCACTCCTCACAGGGGGTCTTGTGAAGGCAGTGGAGCAGCCACGTGACAGGAGTCAAGGCACTGGCTGGCTGGCGTGGCCTGCACATTGCCATTTATTCCACTCCAGGCACAAACTTGCAGGAAGAAGCAGGAGAAAAGTCTTCCCCCTTCAGTGTCTCTGAGGAATCATTTAATCAATGGTGTCTTGTTGTTTAAAATCTTGAGTTAAGTCTTGGGGGTCCACAGGAACAAAATATATTTAAAGGGGGTCTCTGGTAAAGAAAAGTTTAAAAACCACTGAGCTAAAAACATTCCTATTCTATTCCCAATACACATAGTATTCTGGGTCTCTGGATACTCATGGGAAACATGGAGTCAGACCCTCTTTGTCCAGCCTACATCCGAGCTTCCCTAGGGGCGGTGAGGCAGGCAGCGCCTCTTCTACCTCTCCATCTGTCCCCTAAGTCTCTCCATCACTCTCATGGTGTCGCATTGTATAACTGTTCATCTTAGAAGCATATTGAAGCTTTCACACTTCTCACAAACTGATCATCCCCACTGGGCAATTGTCTCTCTCTCATGATCTCTGTCAATCCTACATGATTCTGACCCTAATAAATGTAACCTAACCCACAGATTCATAGAGTTGGAAGAGAACACAAGGGCCATCCAGTCCAACCCTATGCCATGCAGGAATAATCAAAGAACTCCTGACAGATGGTCATCCAGCCTTTGCTTAACAACCTCCAAAGAAGGAAACTCCACCACACTCCAAGGCAGCACATTCCACTATCAAACAGCTCTTACCATAAGGAAGTTCTTCCTAATGCTTAGGTGGAATCTCTTTTCCTGTAGTGTGAGTCCATTGCTCCATGTCCTAGTCTCTGGACCAACAGAAAACAAGTTTGCTCCATCATCAACATGGCATCCTTTCAAATGTTTAAATATGGCTATCACATCACCTCTTAGTCTTCTGTTCTCCAGGCTAAACATGTGCAGTCCCTAAGCTGTTACTCATAGGGCATGGCTTCCAGACCTTTCATCATTTTGATCACCCTCCCCTGGACACATTTCAGCTTGTCAATATCCTTCTTGAATTGTGGTACCTAGAAATGGACACAGTATTCCAGGTGAAGTCTGAACAAAGCAGAATAGAGTGATACTAGTACTTCCCTCGATCTAGACACTAGACTCCTATTGATGCAGCCTAGAATCAATCACATTGGCTTTTTTAGCTGCTGCATCCCACTGCTGACTCATGTTCAGCTTGTGGTCCACTAAGACTCCCAGATCAAGCCAGGTGTCACCCATCCTATACCTGTGCATTTCATGTTTACTGCCTAAGTGTAGTACCTTACATTTCTCCCTGCTGAAATTCATTTTGTTAGATTTGGCCAAGCTCTCAAATCTATTAAGGTCATTCTGAATTCTGATCCTGTCCTCTGGAGTATTCGATATCCCTCCTACGTTTTTGTCATCTGCAAATTTGATAAGTATCTCTCTATTCTATCATTCAAGTTGTTTCTAAAGATGTTGAATAGCACTAGGCCCAGGACAAAACCCTGTAGCACCCCGCTAGTCACTTCTCTCCAGGATGAAGAGGAGCCATTGGTGACCACCCTTTCAGTTCATCCCATCAACCAATTACAAATCCACCTAACAGTCGCATTGTCTAGCCCACATTTTATTAACTTGTTTGCAAGAATATCATGGGGGACCTTGTCGAAGGCCTTAAGAAATCAAGATATGCCACATCTACAGAGTTCCTTTCATCTATCAAGTTTATGACTCTATTAAAAAAAAAAAAAGAAAGAGATAAGATTAGTCCGGCATGACTTGTTTTCAAGAAATCCATGTTGACTTTTAGTTATCACGGCATTCCTTTCTAAGTGCTTACAGACTGTTTAATCATCTGCTCCAGAATCTTTCCTGATTTGATGTCACAGTGACTTTTAGGGTCCCCTTTTTCCTCTTTTTGAAGATGGGGAAAATATTTGCCCCCCACTTGGACATCTCCTGTTCTCCAGCAATTCTCAAAGATTGCCAGTGGTTCTGAGATTACTTCTGCCAGTTCTTTCAATACCCTTAGATGTAGTTCATCTGGCCATGGAGATCTGAATTCATTTATATGGGCCGGGTATTCCTGAACTACCTCTTTACCTTTTGCTGCATTTCCCCTACTGTACCATCTGCTCCATTTTTCCCAGGTTGAGCACTACAGTAGGACCCCTATATCCACGGGGATTCAGTTCCCAGACTTACTGTGGATACTGGAAACTGTGGATAACAGCAAATACCATTGAAAACAATGGGACTTCGGTTTAAAACGCCATAGTTGCCTAAGAAGTCCTAGAAAATGTCTAGAGAAAATGCCTCTCTAGACATTTTCTAGGAAGACTCTATGGTATGTGTTCTGTTTTGTGTCCCGCGGATAACTGAAACCATGGATACTGGTTCTGCAGATACGGGGGTCCTACTGTATTTTTCTTTTGGGAGAAGACCGAGGCAAAGGAGGTCCCTTCTGCCAGTACCATCATATCATTAACTCTTTGTCCAGCTGAGTTGGCCAGACAATGGAGGAGCCCATTATCACAGTCACTAAGAACAGTCTCTTGTGTGACTCATTATTTATTCTTAGTTTCTTCTAGCAAAAAGATATTCCTATGTTTTACGCATTACTAATCTGGGATGGCTACAATCCCAAATAAATTCTTCTTTTAAAAAGAGGGGGCACCCGGAGTTGAACCGGGGACCTCTTGATCTGCAGTCAAATGCTCTACCGCTGAGCTATACCCCCAGTGCATGTTCTAGTATCACCTCAAGTCTAATCATGGATATTGGTTTTGTCACATGGTTCTCTTCATTTATGACTAACAGCTTTCAAGCATTATACGTGCAGGGAATCTTTTTAGAAATATTAGTTAAGAACATAGGATATATCACATGCACATGAAGTTAACATCTAACATCATTTTTCAAGAAGTCATCCTGCAGGTTACTCAACTTGAGCCTTAAAGAAAAGCATCCAATGCCATTTCTCTAAAAAGAGGGGGCACCCGGAGTTGAACCAGGGACCTCTTGATCTGCAGTCAAATGCTCTACCGCTGAGCTATACCCCCCATGCAGGTTTTCTTTCACAAGAAAGCTCATTATGAGTACAGGTTCGGTCACTTAGTCCACGTTGACCTGCTGCCAGGAACAGGTTTGTCCTCCACGTAGATCATGATGTAATTTGGCATCCAAACAAACTATAATTATCCTCCTTTCTACATCATGCTTAACTCGTTGTGGGTTTGGATAAACTACTCTGTACACAATGTTACTCATTTGGGTAGATGCATGATGGAGATGTATTCGTCCTGGCAGTTTTGGATTAAGACACAACCTTGGCAGGGCAGGGACCTCATTCAATGGGGATGCTATGGCGGGGGCGGGGGGGATGAAACTTATAGAAAGAAGAAAAACAATAATAAAGATAATGAAAAATATTTACATTATAAGCTTTAAATTAGGGGGAAACAAGCCAATCTGCCAAAAACTTATACAATCTCATTTGGCAGGATAGTAACTTGACCTAGGGAAAGGTTTCAAATATTTAAATAAGGATTAGTTCTTTTCTTCTTTTTTTTTAGCTGATTGCTCAGCCTGTGGGAAGTTCAATATTTACATGGTTGACGATGTGTTTATTGTGTTTTGTTCATTTGTAAACATTTTAATTTGTTCTAATACATTTGTTTCCTTATTACGTTTTGCATATACGTCTTATTTGTTGTGGGTATTGAATTAATTTATGTTATAATGGGTTTTTTTTCTCTGTTCCTTGTCATGAATTGATGTTAATGAAAAAATGTTTTATTAAAAAAAAAAGATGGGAATGAGAGCAGTTCCTGGGCCTTTTTACACTATGGGGCAAGACTGGGACTTCTTCCCCACTTTTCTCACTGGATCAATAAATGATGTGCAAATCCAAAACCACAACCACAACAACACATCCTACAGCCTATGCAACTTTCCTACCATACCCAGGAGGGGAAGTATGAGCAGCTCTCCTTAGTCCAGGGGAAATGTAGAGTCACTAGACTTGACCATGTCTACCACTCCCCCAGCATTTTTCCAAGGGCTGGACCCTCTCTGCAGAACCATGCCAAGGATCCCCACAGGCCTGCCCTGCAAAGCCTTCCCTCCTAACTCTGCTCCTTACCTCAGCTGTCCTCTCCAATCATTGAAATCCTGCTTGGGCAGCACAACGGCTGGACTCGAGTGAACAGCCAGCGGGAGACGGCTTTCCAGATAGGCTGACTGGACCCACCAGTCTGTGATCTGGGACAAAACAGAGTTAAGACCATCAAGAGGAGGAGGATCAGAAAGAAATACAGAATTGCGGCGAATCCTGGGGCACATAAACACCACAGAATTATAACACTAATATTGCACTGTAACTTCTATGGTTCCCTCTTATTGAGTCCTGGGATTTGCAGTTTAGGGAGGGGGATTTAGAATTCTCAGCCAGAGAGTTCTAGTACCTCACCAAACCACAAACCACAGGATTCCATAGGCTGGAACCATGGGACTTACAGTGATTCAATTCCAAATGTAATTGCTTAAAACCATAGGTTATCACAATGTAAAACAGAGAGGTTATACAAATATCACATAACAAAATTAAAATATGGATATAACATTTCAAAATTTCCAACACAATTTCTAGCATTACTAATATTACTGGTAGAAATTAATTAGCTAATGCCATTTTAAAAGTGGCAGCTCTTCTATTAATACTAGAATCTTTCTTACAAAGCAAAAATTCTAATTTTTGGCAGATGGACCAATGGCTTTTTAATAGATAGCAACTGCACAAGGTATTTTACTCTAATTTCTTTTGACAGAGAACAACTAAACAAATAGTGTGGCAGTTAAAAGTCAAACAGTAAGTGCTACGATTGTATAATGTGAAAGGGCCCATGGTTTATTATTACAAACAAGGCTGAGGATGTGCAAACTGCTTATCAACCTCCACTTTTCTCCACACCACTAACGCAAGGGGGAATCATGTGGGCCTCAAAATTTAACTGGATTCCAGCTCCATACCTACCTCACCACTGGCTATGCTGGCTAGGGATACTGGGAGCTGTGGTCCAGAAGAGTTCTGAGAATTCCCCATGAAATCCAGAGGCCATGAATCTCCCGGATCTTAGAATTCCCCATGAGCGAGATATCATTCCTACTTCTGTACTGAACAAACCAAGAACGTCCTTTCTGTCAGCCAGAATGTTGGAAAGTTCCTTTTTTTCAGACTACAACAAAGGCTGCATCTACATTGTACAAATAATGCAGCCTGACACCACTTTAAGTGCTGTAGCTCCACCCTAGGGAATCCTGGGATTTGTCATTTTTACAAAGTCTTTCGCCTTCTCTGCCAAAGAATGCTAGTGCCTCACCAAACTATGAATCCCAGGATCCCATATGAAGGAGCCGTAGCAAATAATTCGATTTCAAACTGGATTATTTCTACAGTGTAGAGGCACCCTGAATGGTGGCTGGTGACTGAGGCAGCAAACCTGCTCTAGGTTTTAGCCCGAACTTTGAAAAAGTTAGCCAAGGTGCTGAAGCTATTTTAGGGATGGGGTTCAACATCTTAAGAGAGTTCCTTTAAAGATCAGACTAAAAGCCAAAGCAGATTCACTGGCCCCAATGACACAAAAGCTACCGGGCACAACCCCCAAGACACTGCTCCCCACCAGCATGGCCCGGACAGCACAGATGAAGGAGCGGGTTGATTATTTCTCCTTCAGGTCTCTACATTTTAATCCTCCTTCTTGCATATCCCCAGGGACCGTTGCCTCACCCAGTTTTCCATGCGAGCCGCCCGACGCTGCAGCCGGGCCTGTAGCCTCTCCCCTTCTCCACCTGGTGCCTCGAACTCCGATACCAGTTGCTGCGTTTGCTCCAGCTCCTCAGGGCTCACGAGAGGCTCCAGTGAGCGCAGGTACCGGGCCATGGTTTGGGCCAGAGGAGGCAGGGGCTGGCGGGGGAGAGGAAAAGATGATGCATTTCTGCAATGGAGCACCTGGAACAGAAAAAAGGACCACGTTTAGACAAGCCATTCATTTCCTCTTAAAAAAAAAAACTAATCTTGAGTTCTGCAGCCCTTCAGATATTGTTGGATTCCACCCTGCACACACCTAGCCAGTACAGTCAACAATGAGAAATATTGGGAAATGTACAATAGTTGCAATTCATCCATCACCTGAAGGGCTGCACAATTCCCACTCAGAACAAGACTCTGCCTGCATTGAGATTCCTCCAGACCATCTTAACTGACAGCAGAGTAACATCTCAAGATAAAATGTAGGCTTGATGGGGAAGAGATATGGAAGAATTAGGCAATACAGTCAGACCCCCCTCCCCCGCATCCATGGGGTTTCCGTTCCTGGATTTACCACAGATACTGGCAAACACCACCGAAAATAATGGGACTTCTGGTTTAAAATACTATAGAGTTGCCTTGGAGGACCTAGAAAATGCTCAAAGATGACACCCCTCTAGGCATTATCTAGGAAGACTCTATGTTGTGTGTTCCTCATTTTGTGTCCTGCAGATAACTGAAACTGCGGATACTGGTTCTGTGGATATGGGGGTCCGACTGTACATGGTGACAGCAGCAAGACAGTTGTATACACAGAGGTGGAAGGACTCTGAGACCCCTACACAAGAAATTGGTTAATGAAACTACATGATCTGGCTTAGAGAGATAAGTTAACAACTTTCATTAAAGGCCCTACTGTTAATTTAAAAAAGAATTGGAATGTAATAACAATAAATAGCTGCCACCATGTTGGATTTTCGCCATAGTGATCGCTCACTAAGGTGATAAAACAGGGTGGTTATTTTTTGTTTTGCTTTCCTGTTAAAATGGAAAATCACTGTATCGCCCCAGTGCACCTTCGATGACTTTTTTTTTTTAATCGGCGGTGGCAAAGAAGTAATGCAAGTAAATCACTCACAGCCGCCATCTGGAATGCAAGGCTTATGGGGGCTTCTGAGGCCAAAAACACCATTAAGACATGTCGCTGCTGCTGCAAAATGCCATTAGTGCAAGGTACTCTGTTTCCCCCCTCGTATAGATGGGCCCCTAGTCTTTTTCTGATTTCTGGGCTGCAGCCTCCATTCTGATTAATGACTAAGCCAAGATATGGAAAATCTTGAACTATTTTAATGTCTTCATCATCTGCTTTAAAATTATGTCAATCATCTACTTTAAAGTTAAGTAAATAATCTGAGGTCATTATTTTTGTTTTCTTATGTCCAACTGTAAACCTGCCTTTGCTCTTTCTGACTTTCTTTCTTCTATAAACTTTCCAAGTCTTTGCTATTTTCTGCTAGTATGTAGCGCAGAGCCAACGTGATGGCAACTAACAACAAATCAAATAAACATTTAAATATACAGTCTGGCTTTTCTTCGCAAATGAAGATTCAGGAAGGACTGGATTTATCCTTCAAGCCTGCGCAATGGATTTTTCTGGTGGAGCACAGCGTGCACAGAACTAGCCTCACCCTTTAAACCAAAGGTTCATCTGCTGTGGCCTTGCAAGCATGGACGGTAGCAACAAGGTCCTCAGCTGAGATCTCCATGTTCTCTTGTACAAACAAACTGGCACCTCCCCTTGGAAGCATGTGCTTGCCATACGGAAATCGCAGGTTTTCCAAAACAACGGGGCAAAAAAGATCTCCATGTTCTCTGAGTACAAACAAACTGGCACCTCCCCTTGGAAGCGGGTGCTTGCCATACGGAAATCACTGGCTTTCCAAAACAAAGGGGCAAAAAAGATCTCCACGTTCTCTAAGTACAAACAAACTGCCACCTCCCCTTGGAAGCATGTGCTTGCCATACGGAAATCGCAGGTTTTCCAAAACAATGGGGCAAAAAAGATCTCCATGTTCTCTAAGTACAAACAAACTGGCACCGCCCCTTGGAAGCAGGTGCTAGCCATACGGAAATCACTGGCTTTCCACAACAATGGGGTAAAAAAGATCTCCATGTTCTCTTGTACAACCAAATTGGCACCTACCCTAGAAGCGTGTGCTTGCCATAGGGATATTGCAGGGCACCGCCTTTCCAAAAACAACTAGGAAGGGCAACGGGCAATGATTCCCTCCAGCGGTAACTTTGGGTACAAGACACCCCAGCAATTTTCTTCCCTCCTCCCTTTTTGCGTCTTTCCAACCCGTTCCTCCTAACGCTTCAGAATCCAGACCTGCGCAATGCCTTGGGATTGAGGTTCTTTTTCCGGGCTGTGGGCCGTGTTCTGGAATAGTTTCTTTCTGGTGTTTCACCTGCACCTGTGGCTGGCATCTTCAGAGAATGGTTGGGTAGGGAGGGGTCTGTGTGTGGAGTTTATATGCTGTGAACCCCTGTTGGGGAGTATATATAAATCTGTGTAATTGAATGATTAGTTTCTGGGTATAGAAATGCAAGGATGATTAGTGTCTGTTTGGCTAATGGTTGAGCGCATTTGGAAGACTTTACAAAAGAGTCTGGAGTAATAAACACCTGAGACGAAGCACAAAAATCAGTGTGTATAGAGCCATTGTACTGTCTATTCTCCTTTACGGGTCTGAAACGTGGGTCACCTATGCCATCACCTACGACTCCTCGAATGCTTTCATCAGCGCTGTTTACGCACAATCCTAAATATACACTGGACTGACTATGTGATGAATGTTGCTGTCCTTGAGCAAGCAGGGATCACCAGCATTGAGGGCATGATATTGAGAACACAGCTGCACTGGGCAGGGCACATTTCTAGGATGGAGGACCATCGCCTCCCAAAAATAGTACTCTACAGTGAACTTGCCACGAGTCAGCGTAAGACGGGTGCTCCAAAAAAGCAATACAAGGACTCCCTGAAACAACATCTCAGGCTCAGCCAAATTGATCACCAATTATGGTCCGCCCTGGCCTCACATCGGGAGGCATGGAGACGCACTATCCACAATGCTGCAGCCTTATTTGAGAACTCACGCCGAACAAGTCTTGAAGAGAAACGACAATGCAGAAAGAATCACAACCCAGAAACATCACCCAAGGAGACCTTCTGCTGTGCTTTCTGCAACCGGACTTGTTTATCTCGGATTGGCCTTTTTAGTCATCAGCGCGCTAAAAGCCAGAGAGAGCCAGCTTGTGGGGGCAATTAGCTAACACACATTGGAAACTGCTTAATGCAGTGCATATGTGTAAATTGCTGTTGCTTAAAACAATGTGTAAGTCACTCTAGATAGCCTTGTGGCTGAAAAGCAGGGTATAAATAAATAAATAAATAAATATCAAAGTTTGATTTTTGGATTATTATTTTTTAAGAGTATTTTCAAGCAGTGAATACTTAAATCCGTGAATGCCAGATCCATGAATGTGGAGGGACAACTGTATATGTAAATTTGTGTATTTGAATGGTTAGTTTCTGGGTATAGAAATGCAAGGCTGATTAGTATCTGTTTGGCTAATGGTTGGTTGATGGGCCATTATCTTCTGGGAATCCCCTTGTCCCTGGGTGGAATTCCTTTGTAATCCCTTTCCTTGGGATTGACTCGGAGCCATGGTGGAGTCTCCTTCTTTGGAAGTTTTGAAACAGAGGCTGGATGGCCATCTGTCTTGAGTGCTTTGATTGTGTGTTCCTGCGTGGCAGGGGGTTGGACTGGATGGCCCCTTGGGGTCTCTTCCAACTCAACAATTCTATGTTTCTATGACTCCTACCCCAGCCTAAAGAGGATCCCACCCGGGGCTCGGGTAGGGGGTTTCTCTTCCCAGAAACACTGGAGCAAAACCCTCCCCTCCGGGCCCCTCTCTCCCTCCTGATCTTGGGGATGCCTTCCTCTCCCCGCATCTGATGGCCACGCCGCCTCCTGCACGTCGGCAGGGCTGGACCTGGGAGCCAAGCAGCCGCCCCGCCCGCCTTCCAGGAAGACTGAACACCACGTTTTCCCACCCCAAGGAGGAGAAGGGCCTGCAGCCTCGACTCACCGTGGTCCTCCAAGCCGGGGGCTTCTTGCAGCCCCAGGGTCGCCACGCCAGCCTCCACCTCCCCATTGCCAGAAGCCCATGCACCCCTCTTGGAGAGCTTGCAAACAAAGGGGGGGCCTGCCTTGGCTTCGCAGGGCTCCGGGCGGTGGGGGAAACCTTGACCCGGCTGCAAATATTTGTCACTTCCTGCAACGAAGAGGAAGCAAAAAAAAGCTGGAAATTGGGGGGCGGCACTTCCTTCCTCTCTCCCCCCCCCCAATTTTTGTCTGTGCAAAATTTTCCACCACGTTTATCTTCTACTGTGGAAAGAAATGTGCTTATCCCTTTTATTTTATTTATTTTTTTGCAAAG
The DNA here is from genome assembly GCA_030847615.1 of Gambelia wislizenii. Lineage (NCBI taxonomy): Eukaryota > Metazoa > Chordata > Lepidosauria > Squamata > Crotaphytidae > Gambelia > Gambelia wislizenii. Next base: position 36,568,812 of record JAUMIR010000002.1, read on the forward strand.
AGGGATTAAAGGGAAAAACCATGTTTGCAAGAAGGTTGCCCATGATCAGTTGCATAAAGGTGCAAAATAACTGTGCCAGGCTTCCCTGCAGAGGAGACAGGCTTCTTTTCCCACCGAGATGTGTCGCTGAGTTGAGCGCATCCTTGTGGCTGCTGCTTCAGGAAATGCCTAACTTTATTTCTTCTTTTTAAAAAAAAAAAAATTATTTAAAGCACAGTCCTAACTTGAAACATTGATCTGGGTGGTTTGGAGAAAAAAACAAGAGATTGTCCAGGTCTCCCTCCACCTTTTCTTCTTGGAAGAGCTTCTGTGTAGCTGTAAAAATGGATTAATGACTTCTCCTTCTGCAATATGCAAAGAGCAACTTAATCAGTTGTACACCTGCCTGTGCAGGGATGTAAAATGTGAAAACAAATAGAACACCAAAACACCCAGGTGTACCATCTCACCTTATAATACGAGTACAGTTGTCCCTTCATATTTGCTGGGGTTTGGTTCCAGGACCCCCGCAGATACCAAAATCCGTGAATACTCAAGTCCCATTATTTGCAATGGCATAGCAAAATGGTGTCCCTTACAGAAGATAGCAAAATCAAGGTTTGCTTTTGGGATTTTCATTTTTTAAGAATACTTTCAAGCTGTGAATACTTAAATCCGTGGATACCAAATCCGTGGATACGGAGGGGCAACTGTATTTCAAAATGTATGACCAGGTTCACAATTTGCAACTTTCTGTAGCCTGTTACATTCTGTTCTACAACTCTAAGGAGTTGTCAAAATGGCGAAAATACTCCTCATAGAATTTGAGGAGAATTTGTTTTGTCTAAATGGAATCCCTTATCAATCCACTGTATTCAGCCTCCCCCCCTTTTTTTTTCTGTTTATTTAAGCAGAAGATTGCACTTCCAAACTTTGAATTTACTTTTTTTTTTTATGCTGTTCAGCAGAGGCAGCTGGTGACAATAAATCACAAGTAATTCACCAGCCATCTTGATTTGCAGGCATGACCATTTGAACAACAAAGACATATGGCTTCACATGCCTGCAATCTTGCCAAAAACCATGGAGACAAATGAAAGCTGCTGCGAATTGGCATTAGTGCGCATCTCTGGCTTTTCTTCGCAAACAAAGATTCAGGAAGGACTCATCCCGCACTTTCTGCAAGTGCCAATCCGAGATAAACAAGTCCGGTTGCAGAAAGCACAGCAGAAGGTCTCCCTGGGTGATGTTTCTGGGTTGTGATTCTGCGTTGTCGTTTCTCTTCAAGACTTGCTCGGCGCATCAGTCCACATTTTCTTGCCTCATATAGACAAGCCCTAACTGTGCTGCTACCTGTAGCTTTGATATCACTCTATCAGTGCATCTGAAGAAGTGGACTGATATGCTAAAACAAATCAGTCTTAAAGAGGCTGCTAGATTCCGCTTTTCTCCCTCCCTTTTTTCCCCTTTTAATAATTAGAAAAGGGAAGAGCAGCCTTAGTATTGTGAATCTATTACCCAGTCTATGCTGCTGACCTTAAAAGTTTCTTTCTGGGTTTTTTTTTTGGGGGGGGGGATAACAATTCCCAGAATGCCAGAGCTGGGGGCTGGTGGATTCTGAGAGCTGTTGTTCCAAAAAGGAACTTTTCCAGAATCAAATCCAAGCTAACTAGCTAGGGGAATGTGGGAGTTGTGATCCAAACAAGTGTAACAAGCTCTGGGGAAGCATCATTTTGTACATGTTTTGTGTTCCTGTGAAGTTTCTCAGGCTCACACATTATGGCATTGGCAGGCAGTGGGCCTAGCAGCATAACTCCAGGCCTGCCTCAATTTTGTTCACGTATTATGGAGGCCAAGGGATATCAAAAGGTCTGAACTTGTCTATAAGGAACAATTAAGAGATTTAAGTATGATCTAGCCCGAAGAACATGTGGTTAAAGGAAATACCCCCTCCAGCTATCTGAAGGGCAATCTTGTAGCAGCTGGAAACGATGTCAAGGCTGGGTCTATCATTAGATAGGACCAACCAGTTTACAATTCCTTCTAAATCATACCCTCCAGGGACAATCCCGATTAATCCTCTGTCAGCACACCTTTCAGCTGCTTTTAAAACGTCCCGCTTCTCTCTCCTCTTCCCATTTCTCTTCTTTTCCTAAGCTTACTTCCATTGCTGCAAATTGAATTTGAAGTGCAAAAGTAGTTTGCACTCAATTAGAGATGTAAAATTTCTGGAAATTTTGAAGCCATGGGAAAAATGTTTTCCCCCACCCTATTTTTTCAATAAAAAAATTGATTTTTTTTTGAAAAATTGAAAAAATTCAACGTTAGCACTTTTTACAGATTGAAAATCACTGTGTGTGAAGTCGAAGGCTTTCATGGCCGCCATCCATAGATTTTCCTTGGTTTTTTTCCAGGCTGTGAGGCCATGTTCTGGAAGAGTTTCTTTCTGACGTTTCACCTGCATCTGTGGCTGGCATCTTCAGAGATAATAAACTCTTCCAGAACATGGCCTCACAGCCTGGAAAAAAACCCACAGAAAGCCCGTGGATGCCAGCCGTGAAAGCCTTCAACTTCACATTACAGTTGTCCCTCCACATTCACGGATTTGACATTCACGGATTTGAGTATTCACGGCTTGAAAATATTCTTTAAAAAATAGTAATCCTAATAGCAAACATTGATTTTGCCATCTTATATAAGGGACTCCATTTTGCTCTGCCATTGCATATAATGGGACTTGAGTATTCACGGATTTGGGTATTCACGGGGGGTCCTGGAACCTAACCCCAGTGAATGTGAAGGGACAACTGTACTTTTATTTATTTTTTTAATGTTTATTTGTAACCAGTGGAGGAACAGTCTCCTGAACTGTACAAAACCTGTTTGGTTTTGCTAGTTCATGTGGAACAGGCAAAAAAAAAAAAAAAAGAATATATGAACACCTTGTCTTAAAGATTTTATCCATCACACTAAAATAAAACATTCCATATTTTTTTTTCTTCCTTTTATCAATTCTTTGGGAGGAGAAAAAGGCTTTAGGGGGGGGAAAAACGTTTTCCAGGCCTTCACACCTCTATACTCAATTAACAGGGGTTGGGGAGGACCAGAGGGGCAGAATCTTGCCCTTCTCAGCAGATTCAGACAAAAGCAAACTCCTGCAGCCTCTTAACCTGTGTGTTCTTCCTCAATAACTTTTGCCACCTTGACCAAATTGTGATGTTGCTTGGTCCATGTGTCCTGGTTTTCAACTGTGAAATGCTGGAACGTATGCTGAATTAGAAGAGCCAGTGTGGGTAGTATAGTGGTTTTAGCATTGAACTGCAAGTCTGGAGACCAGAGTTCAAATCACCACTTGGCCATGAAAACCCACCTTGGTCAAGTCACTCACTCTCAGCCTCAGAAAACCCTGTGATAGGTTCACCTTAGGGTTGCCATAAGTTGGAAGTGACTTGAAGGCACACAACAACAAGACTGTTGAGTTAGCCTGCCCACAGGCCCTCACAGCTAGGCTGCTGTCCTCAGATTTTAAGATTCGGCATTGCACTGAAGGAAGATTTAGCTGGCAGTACAGAAGAAATCTATCCATGTGGAAAGGGCAGGGCAACATCTTTGCCTCAGGCAGCAAAATATCTTGGTCTGACCCTGGGAGACTTGTTACACTGCATTTTTATAGAGCTATGGTTCCACTTTAACTGCTCTGGCTGCCTCCTATGGAATTTTGGGATTTGCCATTTAGGGATGGTCATTTAGGATTCTCAGCCAGAGAGCTCTTAGGCCTCACTAAACTCGGGTTGCGTTTACGTGGGCAAATATTCCACTAAATATACCGCTAAGATTGCTTATTGTTCTCACGGATCGTGCCACAGTATCGCCTCATTCAGAAGGGGGGAAGGTAAAAAAACCAAATATAGCGTCTCAGGGGATCTCGCTACTTTTGCCGGTTTATTTGAAAAGTAGCGCGATTTAGCACATTATTGATAGTGTAAACAACCATTTTGCTAAGGGCTGTGTGGATTACCAGCCATCTTCCCGATACAGTTGCAGCAGAGCTGCACTGTGATTGGTTCTTATGATGAAGGGGTGGGCTGGCTAGATGTGGAGTCAGGAGGGAGATTCAGTAGCGATCCAGGAAATGTTTTAAAATCCTTCGTGTCTATTGCTTGCTTTGGTGCCAAGGGAAGTCTGTACAGGTAGCTGCAAGGGGGAGTCAATTGCTCAGTCTCAATCAGCTGTTACCCATGGAGAAAACCTTTGCGTCTGCATTTTTATTTCAAACCTACCTTGTTTGCACATCCATGTCTGCCCAGGAGTGAACAGAGCTTGAATGGAGCTCCATTCACTTCCTGGTTTGAAATCCCGTCCATTCTCGTGAGAAGATGAGAGTGCGGGAAATTCAAAAATTAAAAGGCAAATACAGTCATCCCTTCACATTTGCGGGGGTTACGTTCTTGAGACCCCCGCGAATGTGGAAAAACCGCAAATAACAACTGCTCGCGCAACCACCACCCCCAGAGGGAGGGAGGCGGCGGGAGGGTGTCTGGCCAGCCTGGCTGGCCTCTCCGCAAGCCTTTCTGAGGGGACTCCGGGCCTTAGAATACCCAGAGCCCGCTTAGGAAGGCCGGGACGGCAGCAGGCGGGTGAGCAGGTGGGCGGGCGGGTGGGGAGGAGGCTGTGCTGGCTCCCCCCGACCTTCCGAAGCGAGCGCGGGGGCTTTGGAGGCCCGGCGCCCACTTCGGAAGGCCGGGGGGAGCAGCGGGTGGGTGGGTGGCCGGCCGGGTGGGGAGGATGCTGCGCTGCCTCCCCCCAGCCTTCCTAAGTGAGTGCTGGGGCTTTGGAGGCCCGGCGCCCGCTTCGGAAGGCCAGGGGGAGCAGCGGGCGGGCGGGTGGGTGGCCGGGTGGGTGCGGAGGAGGCTGCGCTGGCTCCCCCGGCCTTCCGAAGCGAGCACTGGGGCTTTGGAGCCCTGGCACCCGCTTCGGAAGGCCGGGGGGAGCAGCGGGTGGGTGGTCGGGCGGGTGGGGAGGAGGCTGCGCTGCCACCCCCCGGCCTTCCGAAGTGAGCTCTGGGGCTTTGGAGCCCCGGGGCCCGCTTCGGAAGGCCGGGGGGAGCAGCGGGCAGGCGGGTGGGTGGCCGGGTGGGTGGGGAGGAGGCTGCGCTGGCTCCCCCCGGCCTTCCGAAGCGAGCGCTGGAGCGTTGGAGCCCCGGCACCCACTTCGGAAGGCCGGGGAGAGCAGCGGCTGGGTGGACGGGTGAGCAGGCGGGCGGGGAGGAGGCTGCGCTGCCTCTCCCCTGCCTTTCTCAGCAGGCTCCGGGGCTCCAAAGCCCCGTACCCCGCTGAGAAAGGCCGGGGAAGGCAGCGTGTGTGTGGGGAGGAGGCTGCGCTGCCTCTCTCCTGCCTTCCGAAGCGGACACCGGGGCTTTGGAGCCCCGGAGCCCGCTTAAAAAGACCGGGGAAGGCAGCGGGCGGGTGTCTGCCTTCCTCTCCCCGGCCTTCCTGAGTGGACTCCGGGGCTTAGAAGCCTTGGAGTCCCCTCAGGAAGGCCGGGGAAGGCAGCGGGCGGGCGGGGAGGAGGCTTTCTGAGCGGACTCCGGGGTTTGGCGCCCCGGAACCCGCTTAGGAAGGCCAGGGAAGGCAGCAGGTGTGCGGGAGGGAAGCTGCCCAGCCTCTCCCCGGCCTTTCTGGGGGGACTCCGGGTCTTAGAAGCCTCGGAGTCCCTTTAGGAAGGCCGGGAAAGTCGGAGGGAGGGAGGGAGGGAGGCTGCCCGCCCCACCCCCCAGCCTTCCTGAGCAGACTCCGGGGCTTTGAAGCCACGGAGCTGCCTCTGGAAGGCCGGAGAAGGTGCAGGCAGGAGGTTGCCCCGCCTCTCAGCATCCTCCTCTAAGGGGCTGGGGCTAAACCGCGAATAATCAAAACCGCGAATGTGAAAGCCGCAAATGTCGAGGGGCAACTGTAAAAGGAAAAATGTGACAGCAAGCGCAAAAACACACTTAAAAAAAACCAATTAAACCTGGGAGGGTACAAAAATGTGTGTCACTTACCTCTATGTTCCCATTGCATGCACGAGTGTTCTGGCAGGGACCTCCCATTGATGCTGGCATTCTACCAGCATAATGGGGCACCTTTTCAGTTGCACGTCATTCTGTGACAGAAGCAGAATGGGGGGTCCATTGATGGCTCAGCCCGTCAATAAAAAGAAGCGCCGGCAGAACGACAGCCGAACGGGTGCATTACAAATGGGTAACGACGTCATCTGAAATGCAAGCCTTACAATCTCCTATAATTGCAATGATTTTGGTACATCTTCAGAAGAAATCCAAAGAGGAAGAGTTGCAGAAGTAAGAGCAAGTACCAGGGCTGGAGTATCTCAATTAGGGTGCTGGAGTGAAAACTGGAGAGGGATCCAGTACCTTTAATGGTAGTGTAGAAGGGAATTTCAGCAGGTGTCATGTGACAAACCACACCTGCAATTCCATCTTCTACACAACCATTAAAGGTACAGGGCCTGTCTCCAGTCTTAACTCTGGCAATCCTAGTCACAGCCTCCCAGCTGTTCCTGCTGGGCTCCCTGGTTGTTCCTTCTATTTTAGGATAGGGCTGTGTGTGCCACACATAACAGTTTGCTGCCTTCAGATATGATGGAGAAGGCTATTGCCAGTATGTATATATGAGCCTTCAGGTTGGAAGGGACAATTCAGTCAGTGTAGCCATTTCAGCACAGCACAGTTCTGCTCACGTATCAATTTTTAACTGATTTTTTTTTTTTAAGAAAATGCAATCAAAACCATTTCTGTTTGGTTGGGATTGTCTTGCAAAACCATTTGGCTAAGGGTTAGGGTTAAAGTAAAGGTAGGGTTAAGATAAGCTAGGGTTAAGAAATAATAACCCTACCCTTGCCTTAACCCTAACTCTTACCCAAATGGTTTTGTAAGACAATCCCAACCAAGCTAAAATGGTTTTGATTGCATTTTCTTGACAAAATGATCAATTATCAATTGGTACACAAGCAGAACCATACCACGCTGGAATGGCTACAGTGAAAGAGCCACACTGAAAAGTCCTAGACCCTCTTCAAGTTGCCTGCCAACTTATGGTGACCTCATTAATTTCATAGGCTTTTCTTAGGCAAGGAACAGTCAGAGGTGGTTTTGTCAGTTCTATCCTCTGAAATATAGCCCACAGCATCTGGTATTAATTGACATTCTCCCATCCTATTACTAACCAGAGATGACCCTACTTAGCTTCCAAGGTCAGATGGGATCAGATGGGATCTCTTAACAGAGATTCCCAAACTTAGGTCCTCCAGGAACTTTGGACTTCATCTCCCAGAAGACCTAGCTGACTTGGTCAACAGTCAGGAATTCTCAGAGATGAAGTCCAAAACATTGGGAGGGCTAAAGTTTGAGAACCACTGCTCTGGGGTATTTAGGCTGCTACTGTGAGAATTGAAATAAAATTCCCAGTTCCTACTTCCTTTAGTGAAGTAACATTCAATTGTATTCCAGTCAGCTCACATGTACAAAGGATGGACGCCGCTCTATCCTCAGTTTCAAGAACAAGCCCTAAGTCCACACTCATTCAAGGAATCCATCAGGAGAAATGAGGCCAGATATTCAATTTGCCTAATATAGGGGTCATGCAGAGCTGCTGGTTTTGTTGGAATAGCAGCTCCCAGCCCTAACCTCAATCATGAGGTATTGAAGAAGAAGGGACTGGACAGACATATTTTGTCAGGGATGTTTCAGTTGTCAGTGTTCTGAAATGAGCAGGAAGTTGGGCTTGATGGTCTTCAATATCCCTCCCAACCCTTCCTATAATTCTCAGGTGGAAAGTGTGAGTGTCTTTCTGTCCATGCGATGTTACATTTTAGGACTACAGTTCCCACAATTCACCAGTTAGCATGGCCAGTGCTGTGCTGGCTGGGAAATTATGGGCATTGTAGTCCAAAATGTAACTTTGCCATGCTCTGGTGTGATCAGACTTTTAGAGGAAATTATGAGTATTTTCTCATAGGTTCATTTACTGTCAGTATTAGATAGCTACTGAGGATCAAAACACATCAGTGTTGTCCTCATGAGTGGCTGAGATAATGACACCTTTGTTTTCTGATGGTTCAAGGTACACAAACTTTATTTTCATGCACAAAATTATTTAAAATATGTGTGTAAAATTACCTTCAGGTTATGTGTATAAGGTTTATATGAAACAAATAAATTTTGTGTTTAGACTTGGATCCCATCTCTAAGATATCTCATTATGTATATGCAAGTACTGTATTCCAAAATCCAAAATACCTCTGGTCCATAGCATTTCAGATAAGGGACACTAAACCTATATTATCAAACTGTGGCTTCTGGTTTCTGGGTATTTTTGACTTTGGACTTAAATGTTTCTACCAGAGCCCCCTTCTATAGATAGTAACGTATAGTGGGTCCTCACTATCTGCTGGGGTTTGGCTCCAGGACACCCTCCCCTCCTCAACACTACCCATGGATACCAAAATCCATCTATGCTCAAGTCCCATTACAGTATATACAATGGTATAGTAATGGTAAACCAGTAAAAAAAGCAAACCTTTTTGGGAAGTTTTTTTTTTTAATTAGAACCGTAATTGGTTGAATCTGTGGATGCAGAATCTGTGGATGTGGAGAACCAATTGTATATTACTTCACTTACTTCAGGATGCAGTCAATCAGCCCTGCTGTTGTTACCCTCTACACTCAGGGGTCATGGAGACCTTCAAAATATCAACATTAATGTGGGGAATTAATGTACTCAGCTTGACAATGCAAAGAGGGGGGCAACGGATAGCGGATCTTATGACCTTTCTATACCAGTAACTGGGAGGAGACGTTAAGCTAGATGGTATAATAAATTTCTCTTTATTTGAGAAAAACAATAATAACAACATTCACGCACACATTTAGGCATCAAGCATTCATGCACGAGTAGCGAATAAAGTGGGATAAATTGAGACAGAAGAATAGTGAAGGGAGTTTCCAGTGGGTAATACGACACATTTCCTGTAGAGCAGAAGTTCCTGCAGCAACAGTCTCAGAGTTGCACTCTGAGAATCAGTCAGAAAACCCACAGCATGGATGTAGGAGGAGGAGCTGAAGACAATTGGTGTTGTTTTGGAGGGGTCTTTATAATCAATATTTGCCTTCTGGGGATGGGATTTAGAGTATAAGACAATATTCCATGGCATTGCTCAGAGAGTGCCAAAGACATTCCAGATACCTATGTTAATGTGTGGATACTTTGCGAGTGAAAGGGAGGAAGTAACTTTCTTTTGTTTGGTAAGGGTAAACTAATGAGGGTTGTTTACAGGTTTGAGTTTGCCATAGTTGGCAAATGGGACTAACCAGGTGTATGTGCCTTCAGTTCCCTTGCGAATTGGCATTTATTTAGAATCTGGATAGCTTCTCCCTAAGTGCATACCTGAAGAAGCAATGTTTGTCTTTGGGTTTCCTAGTTGGGGAATTTCCCAGATATTTATTAATGGCCGCATTGCGTGGAAGGCCACATGTTGACCTAATTATTAAATATTGCCAATTATTAATATAGATATGGGGCTAGAGGTGTCAGCATAGGAAACATTGTATTTGAGGCCCCTGCTGCTCATCTGAATGGGGGTCCTGGACACCTGTTCTTAAGTCTTACCCTAACCGCACTGCCAGCTTTGAACAAACACTGTTATTGTCATGTGTAAACAGCTTTGCTCAAAAGACAGTAATGCAAGGTCAAATTATCACCTGCCCATAGTTCAGAAATGCCTCCCATTTCTTTTCCTCCTCTGTATTCAGTAATTATGCCTTTGCTAATCAAAGGGAGGGGAAAGAGATATTATGCAAAGCACTGAAGTACCATTCCTTGATTACTGGAAATCCTGGATGGATTATATTGGGGAACGAACTGTTACAGATACTGAACAATGCTTTGGTGAAAGACCAGTTGTAATAATTAACATGGCCAGTACATTTTGCATATTGTTTCCCTCTGAATTCAGCACCATCTCCTGCTATGTGTGAAGCACTGGATAACATTCCATGCCACTGATGAAGTAGACTCTGTTCCATTGATATTTGTGCCATAATAAATGGTTTGTCTGTAAAGTGCCATAGGAACTCTTTTTGGTTGAATCCTGTCATGTACATTCGCAGATGCAGTGACCAGAAGTTTCAGAGTTTATCAGAAAACGTTATTGACAACAGAAATCCAGAAAGCATATCATACAAGGTTGTTGCTCAGAACTGAAACTCAACAGAAAGTATAGTAAAAGCATATTACAATTGATAAAACCTGGTGGACTTAAATTCTATTGGTCACCCATAATCCCCTGACCTCCTCTTCCCATACAAGTGTCCATCCCAGTTTTCTCAAGCTTGAAATGCAGCTGCAGCCGCAGCTTCAAGCTTATCTCTCCATTCCCATTACACCTCCCCTCCACATTTGGCAAAGAACACTTGTTAACAAGCACAACAAAATGAAAACACAGTTAACAGCAAGGTTACATGAAAATACTGAAACCTTATCGCATGTTAAAGAAAAGCAGAAAGTCAGCAGAAATGTCCCATCTTTCCTGCTGCCTTTCTGCATGGTATCATCATTTTTTCATTCTGGTCCCGTAAGGGTTTGAGGTAAAACCGTGCCTTTTTGCTAACCAGAAAAACCAATTTGCAAAAAGGCATGGTTTTAACTTGGTCCCCCACAGGACCAGAATGAAAGGACACTGGAAGGACGCCAACATCATATGGGAAGGCAGCAGGAAAGACTAAACATTCCTGCTGCTTTGCCACTTTTGCTTGAAGTGCAGTAAGGCTCTGAATTTGGCAGGAACAGGTCATATCCAGGACTGATCCTGACAAATCCTCAGGATTTCTTGGTACAATTCAGACACTATACTTTTACCTGCCCTGACATCTCCCCACTCTTTTAATAATTCATTAATTGGCTATATTTTATAAATTGGCATATTACTGGCACTCCATGTGGTTGGTAGTAGACCAGGGACTCCCAAGTACAAAGAATCAAGGTTTGCTCAGAAAATCTAAGGAAACCGCCTACTAAAATAGCCCAGATAAGGATTAAGCAACCTCCCTGCTTGAACTGGTGAGTTAGGGAGGAATTGGGCTAATTCTCCTGGACATAGTTAGAAATGAGTCATTAAATAATCCCATGAAGGTAGCTGGACACTCCGCCTGCAAAACTGGTCTTTTCTCTCACCTATCCTGAAACAATAGAGGTTTGCCTGAGACCCATCAGTTTTGTTTTGTTTTTTTGTTTTTTTTTTTTTATTTAACATTTATTAGACATATAACATAACATGCAATTTGTATACACCAACACATCAATAACAATAACAAAAACAACAACAGTGAGTAATCAACGAGACTAGACAAAACATGTGGATAAAACAAACTCCCCACGTGCTCTCTTCCTGCCCTTGATTCTATTCTTTCTCCATCTCCTACGGATATTTCATTTATACCTTCTTTTTTTCCTTTTTAACAAACCAGATAACTGCTAGTACCACTTTCATTTTCAATTCGTTCTATATCCATTATGCAACACTCTTGTTCATCATAAACTTCCAACACTCTTTTGTTTGGCTTTAAATATCCTTCTCTATCAAATTACAACACCTAAAGATTATCATTAACATTATACAATGGATATCCATCATAACAGCAACATCAAGGTAAGGAAACTTGAGTAAATAACTTCACGTATTAGCTACTAAACCCAATTGTACTGACCTCTCCTTCTTTTTGTTTCATGTATTTTATAAATGGTTCCCATACTTTTAAATACCTCTCCAATACTTTCCCTCTCACCAAATTTGTTAATTTATCCATTTGCGCCAATTCCATTACTTTCTCTTTCCATTCTAATCTTGTTGGAATTTCTGTAGACTTCCACCTTTTGGCCAAAACCACTCGCGCTGCCGTGATTAAGTAGGTTATTAATGTTCTATTCTCCTTCTCTTTTCCATTTTCTAAATTTATCATATTTAATAGATAGAGTTCTGGTCTCAATCCTATACCAAAACCAACTATCTTTTCAATCTCCTTATTTATCTTATTCCAATATCTCCGTATTTTACCACATTCCCACCACATGTGGTAAAACGTTCCCTTTTGTTCTTCACATTTCCAACAAGCAATTAAGTTACTTTTCTTCATTTTTGCTATTTTTATAGGTGTCATATACCATCTGTGCATCATCTTGTAGAAATTCTCTTTTAAATTATAACTACACGTGAAATTTAGTCCCTTTCGCCAAACATCCTCCCATTGATCTATATCTATGTTATGACCTATATCTTTTGCCCAATTCAACATACATTGTTTGATTTGCTCTTCTTCTGTATTGTACCTTAGGAGTAGTCTATAGATCTTACTAATTAGATGTCCATCTTCCGTTTTTATTATCTTCTCAAATTCTGATATTTCCTCTTCATATTGTTTATCCTTCAAGTCTTCTTTGATTCTAGCCCTTACCTGATAGTAATGTAACCATTGCATTTGTATTCCTTCATCCTTTAACTTCTCCCACTCTTTAATACTCCATACTCCTACCTTTTTCTCCATTAGATCCTTATATGTTAACCAATTATCTTCTCTTAATTCCTTTTTGCAGAAGGCCTCTTGGGGAGAAAGCCATCCTGGTATTTTTGGACAGAGTCTGTGTTTATATTTATCCCAAACCCTAATCAAGGATTTCCTTATTACATGATTTTTAAATTCTTTATTTACCTTAACCTTGTCATAACCCAAATAACCGTGCCATCCCATTTTTAGTTCATGTCCCTCTAATTCCAAATTTCTTTTATTATCTAATAGAATCCATTGCTTTATCCATGACAGGCATACTGCTTCATAGTATATCCTCATATCCGGCATCCCCAAGCCTCCTCGTTCTCTCGCATCTGTCAAAATCTTCCATTTAATTCTTGGTTTCCTTCCTGCCCACAAAAATCTCACTAATTCTCTCTGCCAATTCATAAGAATTTTATTTGAATAGATAATTGGTATTGTCTGAAATAGGAACATAAGTTTGGGCAAAACACTCATTTTAATAGTAGAGATTCTCCCCATCAGAGATAAATTTAAATCATTCCATTTTCCCAAATCCACTTTTATATCCTTCCATATTTTATCATAGTTGTTTTGAAATAATTGTTGGTTATTAGTCGTTAAGTTAATACCCAGATATCTCACTTTCTTAACAATTTCAAAATTTGTTATCTTGCCTAATCCCTCCTTTTCTTGTATACTCAGATTTTTTGTTAGTATTTTAGTTTTTTCTTTATTTATCTTGAAACCCGCCACTTTGCCAAATTCTTCTATCTTCAATACCAATTGCTCAATGCCTTTTAATGGCTCTTCTAATATAATTACTAGGTCGTCCGCGAATGCTTTTAATTTAAACTCTTCTTTTTTGATTTTAATTCCTTTTATCACTTTATCTTTTCTTATTTCATTATTTAGAATTTCTAGAATTAATATAAATAGTAACGGTGATAGGGGACATCCCTGTCTAGTTCCTTTCTCAATTTGTATTTCTTCTGATAATTTCCCATTTATACTTAACCTTGCTTTCTGTGTAGTATATATTGCCTGAATCCATTTATAGAATCTCTCACCAAATCCCATTTCCTCTATTGTCTGTAGCATGAATGACCATTTTAAATTATCAAACGCTTTTTCAGCGTCTATAAAAATCAGGGCTCCTTTTATTTCATTGTGATAATGTAGATATTCTAACACGTTAATTACCGTCCTAATATTATTTTTTATTTGTCTTTTAGGTAAAAAGCCGTTTTGATCACTATGTATAAATTCTTGTAAAAACCCTTTTAACCTTTTTGCTACGATCGCTGCGAAGATTTTATAATCTTCGTTTAATAAAGAAATTGGTCTATAATTCTTCACCTGTGTAGTGTCTTTGTCTTCCTTTGGTATTAATACAATATTTGCTTCCCTCCAACTGTCTGGTACTTGATTATTCTTTAGGATGTTCCTTATCACCAGTGAAAAGGGTCCTACTAATTCAGCATAGAATGTTTTATAATATTCCCCTGTCAGGCCATCTGGTCCTGGTGTCTTATTTCCTTTCATTTTTCTTACTACCCCTATAATTTCTTCTATCGTTATGTCTTTATTCAATTCCTCTCTTTGCATTTCTGTCAGCTTAGGAATTTTACACTTCTTAATATAATCTCTTCCTTGGACTAAAAGATTTTCCTTATTTTGATACAATAATTTAAAATAATTGTGGAATACTTTTTGCATTTCAATTTCATCTGTTATCTCCCTGTCTCCCACCTTGATTTTCGTTATTAATTTCTTGGATCTTTCTTTTCTTAATTTATACGATAACCATCTACCAGGTTTATTCCCATGTTCAAATTCTTTTTGCTTTAAGAAATCTAGGTTTTTCTTCAGCTCATCAGTTGTCATCATTACTATTTGGTTTTGCAATATTTTGATTTGACTCTTAATCATTTTGTTATTTGGTTTTTTTATTAATTCTTGTTCTTTTATTCTTATTTCTTCTAATACTTTATCTCTACTTTCTTGTTTTCTCCTATTGATTATTATACTCCACTGTGTAAATATGCCCCTCATCACTGCTTTCCCTGCGTCCCATACAGTAATTACTCCCACTCCTTTATTTAAATTCAAGTCAAAATATTCTTTCAATTTTTTCTTACAGTCTTCTACCACTTCCTCTTTTAGGAGTAGAGATTTATTTAACCTCCAATTCCTTACTCTATTTTTATCCTTTATAATTACCACCATTGGGTTATGGTCAGATAATGGTTTGGGTAAAATATCAACCTTCTTAATAGAATGTATGAGATTATTGCTCATCCAAATCATATCAATCCTGGAGAACGAATCATGTACATCTGAGTAAAAAGTATATCCTTTGTTCACCCCTTCTTTAAATCTCCATACGTCGACTAATTGAAATTCCTCTACTATATCAAAAAAGTCTTTTGCTAATTTCCCTTGATATTTTTTAGCACTTTTATTCTTATTATCTGATTTTCTATCAACAGATGGATCCACAACACCATTAAAATCTCCTAGTATACACCAGCTTCTATAGTCCATTTGACTCATTCTTTTTTTTAGATCATTAAAAAAGGTGAATTTTTCCTCTACTGGGACATAAATTCCTATTGCTAATATTTTATTATTATTTACCACTATTTCCACCATTACACATCTCCCTTTCTCATCAGAGTAAATTTGCTTTGGGTTCAGATTTGGTCTTACATATAATGCTACACCTTTTCTCTTTTTCTGTCCTGCTGAGGTGAATTCCTCCCCCAAATTTTTCTGTTTTAGTAAATGCTTATGTGATTTTTTAATCTTAGTTTCCTGTATGCATATAACATCCGCTTTGTTCTTTCTTAGGTGATGGAATACAATTTTTCTTTTCCTAGATGAATTTAACCCTTTTACATTCCAAGTCAGGAATTTTAACCCCAACATCTATTTATTAATCAAAACTTTATTTATTTGAAATTACCCCCCCCAACCTTTATCAAAGCTTATAAAGTCAGTTCACTTCGCTCAGATCGAGTGCACTAGATTCTTTACTCTTCTCCCCCTCTTCTCTCCTGTTTTCCTCCTCCACCTTCTTCTCTCTTCTATCCTCCTCATCCTGTACGTTTCTTAAGTCCTCTTTCCGTTCATCTTGCTCTTCCTCTTCTCCATCCTCTTCCTCTTGTTTTTTACGTTGTAGTCCAAATTCCTTCTTATTTTTCCTAATAAAGTCTTTTGCTTTTTCTATTGAGTCAATCTTTATTCTTTCTTTTTTGAATGTGAAGAGAACTCCTTCAAGTCTGTCCCAGCTGAAGGGGATTTTTTCTTTCTTTAGTAATTCCACTAGAAACTGATAATCCTTGCGTCTTCTTAATATTCTAGTGGGAATTTCTTTCATCAGGATGAGAAGTTTACCCTCATACCACATTCCTTTATTAAAGTGTGTCTCCAATATGTAGTCTCTAACTGATTTTCTCACACATTGTACAATAATGTCTCTGGGAAGGTTTCTTCTAGTAGCAAACAACGATTTCATTCTATATACACGATCCAGTTCTTTTCCCACTTGGTCCTCACTCCATTCTAAGTTCTTGGCAAGTAATTCTATTATCAACATCCTTGTGTCTTCTTTGGGAACTTCTCTTAATCCTCTTATTCTTATCCATGATTCCTTTTCCCTCTGTTCTGCTAGTGCTAGATGGTCCCGCATTATTTCCAACTCAGCATTTAGTTCCTCATTTTCTTTTTTCAGGGTCTGAATATCATCTTTATTTTCTTTCACTTCCTTTTTCGTTTGGGCTAGTATTGTATGCAGTGCATTAAATTTAGTGTTAATATCTCCCAATTGGACACTCACATCTTTCCTGAAATCGCGTATTTCCTCCATGAACTTTAACATATATTGTGGTGTTCCTTCTTCAGTTGACCCCCTCCTTCCCAGTACGTTATTTGTATCAGTAAGTTTTGTTCTGTTCCTCAATCCTGATGCCATAGTAACTTCTTTTTATTTTCACTTCTTTCTTTCTTGCCCTTCTTTCAATTTCAGTTCCTCCTCTTCCTCCAACTTTACTATCTCTTATCAATCTTTTTCTCTTCTTACTTCTTACTTCTTTTCTATTTCTTTCTCTTGTAAGGAATTTTAGTTCTTCTTAGGTAGCAGATGAGGTAGATGAAAAAGGATACTCACCCCCCAAATGTAGGGAGGAAAAAAAAAAAAGCAGAGGAGGGAAAAATTTATATAAAAAAGAAAAGAAAAAAAAGTGGTGGGTGAAAATATTTATAGAAAATAAAAATGAAAAATCAAAAAAAAAAAATCAAAAAGGCAAAAAAAAACCCCAAAAAGGCAAGAAAGAAAAATCAAAAAAGGAAAAAAGAAACAACCCTGAAAAATTAAAAAAAAAAAATTGAAAAAGGGCAGAGGGAAAAAGAAAGAAGAAAAAAAATATAAAAAATAATAATAATAAAAAAAATAGCCACAACAAGAAGGGAAAAAAAAAAAGAAAAAAAAGCCCCACCAAATAATAATAATAATAGTAATATGTTTACCCGCTTGGAGAGGAGGAAAAAAGAAAAAAGACACAAAAACAGACAGAAAACAAAAGACAAAAAAGAAAAATGGAGAAGAAAGAAAAAAAAAGGAACAATCTTGTAGGATTGTATAGTCGAAGCTTAGTTTTTGTTAGATAGCAGTTTACTTTTGACCTTGCTGTTCATTCCTGGTATAAAGATACAGTCTGTTGTCAAACGCCTCTCAATCCAAGGTTGCCAAGTCAGTCACTATGGCTTTTCAAGGACTATTTTACTTTGGCTATTTTCCAGCCATGTGCTCTTCTGGGCTATTTCAAGGTCACAATCCATGTAATATCTTCTACACTGTATCTTTATATCCCCAGTACACCATACAGACGCCTAACAAAAAAAGTAACTATTTAAATCAATCTCGTTCTGGCAGCAATCTACTGAGTTTTATTATGTCAAAATAAGTTCTGTCAAACCATTAATTGCAAATACACATAAGAAGAACAAAAAAAGAAAAAAGGAGAAGAAAAAAAAACCTCAAGGGATCAAAAAATCAAGAGGAAAAAAAAAAAGAACAGCTATATGTTTAACCAATTAACCTGATACAAAAAGAAGTGCCCAAAATATATTCAAAAAACAAAACAAAACAAAGCAAAAATCTGCAAAATATAACAAATAATAATAATAATAATAATAAAAACCTCTCAAAGCGGGTATAAATTTAACTATTAAGTCCCCAAAAAAAAGAAGGGGAAAAAAAGAAAAAAAGAGAAGATAAAAAAAAATCTCTTTTAGTAGCCTTTTGTCAAACAAGAAAACAAATATATATAAAGAAAATCACCTTTCCTTTCCTTCCCTTTCCTTATTGCTGCCAATTGGAAGAGGTACCTTTCTGTCCAAGAGAGAAAATCTCAGCCCTCTGAGAGCACGTTTCACGATCTTAATTTTCTCTTAGCTTCCTCTTTCTTTCGTGAGGTCTGATGGCTTCTCTGCGAAGCAGGGGTTTTTGCTTTCTCCCCCCTACCCTTGCCTCGGCCGGGATTCACCTTCTGCTGCCCGTCGCGCCCCGCTGGCTTCTTCCTCCTCTCCTTCTCAGCGGAGAAAGGGCTTTCGCCCCTCGCAACCGCGATCGCGATCGGGTCTTCAAGCCCACCGCAGCGCACCCTTCGCTTCCCCCTCTCCAGGGGGGTCTTCTTGTTGGGGGTTTGACTTGTTGTCACCCCCCAACGGCCGAGTAACGGGGATCGGAGCCGGAGCTCCGTTTAGATCGATCTTCGCTCGCCTTCACTCAGACCGGAAGTCGGACGAGACCCATCAGTTTTGATGTTTCAGCCATTAACGATTGTTAACACATCCAGAAAACCCATTGTTTAACCCTGGAAAACTCTGGCAAGCATTGTATTCCATTCAAACTCACCCCTTCAGGGGGAATATTGGGTAAACATATCACCCTAAAACACCACCAAAGTGTGCGCAGCTTCCCTTCCTCCCATCGCTCTGTCAGTCTGCATCACCATGGGTCGCAGCTTCTACACAAATCTCTGCTCACCAGACAGGTACAGTATAACCCATCACCCCAAACTCTATTCCTCTATCCCAATACTTCCTGCTTTCTTCAATTGCCTTATGTCAGTGCTTGAAGCCTGACTGTATGTATGCGTGCATTCCCTTGATTATTTTTCAATAAAAAACTTTTTTTTTTAATTTTCTGGCTGTGAATCTCCTCAGTGAGTACTGGTATACATAGGTCAAAAGATCCCACTGTTACCTGGCCACTCGCTGCCACATTTGAGCTAATTAAAATTCCCCATAGAAACATGCGTAGAATTTCCATGGACCTGAGTAATTTGGGTAACAATATTTTCCAGAATGTTTTTCTCCATTTCTTCAAGAAATTTACTGTCTGCAAATTAGGATTGTACAAGAAAGTCATTGATGGATTGTGGGATTTATACTTTGGATTAACTGATATGCCAAGTTAAATAATTTTTGCTGTTTTAAATATTGCAGTTTACTTATCATGACCCCTGGTTCCATTGTGGCCATATTTATAACTGCAACAGCTTTTGGTGTATATAAATGGACCAACAGCTTTAAGAGTCTCAGTCTCTTCTTTATATCCACCCATATATCTTTATCTAGCTCTGTTGGAAACATAATCACATTATCAGAGAAAATGAAATCCATGAAATCCAGAAAAAAATGAATCCAACAAGTCTAGTTTGTTGTTAGTTTGCTGGAAAGCACTACATTTGATGTTAAGGAAGTTAGAGTTGAGTGGAACAAACCAACAGATTGTCCTGTGCAAATTAACAAATGGAAAACAGCCCAGCCTTCATGACCTAAAACCTCTTTAGGCCTAAAACTAAATGTAGTTCAGCAAAAATTGATGTTTAGAGAATAAAATTTTATTTAGAGAAGAGGCAGGCACAACTCCATCATGCCTAGGTACGGAAGCAGATGAAAGGCCCTCCCTCCATCCTAACTGCTACTGCCTTGGCCTCAGAGGGAGAGAAGATTAAGATGTACTTAATTCTGTCAATTACTGCCATCGCCTTTTCCTTTTTGTGTAATGTCTTAATTAGATTGTAAGCCTGAGGGAGAGGAACTGCTCTTTTCCTTGTAAAGCACTATGTACAGGGATGGCACTGAATAAATAGATTTATCCAAAATAAAAGGATATTATGAAGCTAATCAATTGAGATATTTTATAGAAGGAATTGTAGGACAGGGGGATTTAGAACGGTTAGAGACAGAAACGGAGAATAGAAAAGAGAATATGGAACATATTTGTTGATAATTTTACAAAAAAAGGAAATTAAAGGAATTGAGAACCCATTTCTGCAAAATATATGGGAAATATGGTATAAATATAAGAGAGAATTTTTGCCTATTGATTCAGTATTAACACCGGTTATAATGGGGAAAAATTCCCAAATAATTTGAAGGAAAAAATGGGAAAGGAATTAAAGAAAAGAGGACTAGATAAAATAGAGGGATGGACAGGATGGATGAATGAGAAAGGGAGTATAAGAGAGAAATTATGTGGAATGAAAATTTCATGGTTTAATTGTATACAGTTAGAACAATGGATTAAAAATTGGAAAAAGAATAATAAAGAAACAAGGGAACTTACAAAATTTGAAAATTTGGTGAAAAAAGGTGAAAAGAGGGATGATAATGAAAGTATGAAAGGTATTACAAGTGAATTATATAAAATATTGATAAAAAATAAGGGAAAAAAGACAAAGGGGAATATTTAAAAAGAATATGAGAGGAAGATTTGAAACAAAAAATTGGAGATCATGAATGGGATAAAATATGGAAACAAAGACATCTAAAAATATGTCGATACGGATAAAAGAAAATTATTATAAAATAATATGGAGATGGTATTTGACACCAGCAAGATTGCATAATATAGATAAGAATAACTCTAAATATTGTTGGAGAGGTTGTAAAGAAATAGGTACATATATGCATATGTGGTGGAATTGTAAATTTGTACAGCAGTTTTGGGAAATGGTTTTCATAGAAATAGAGAATATTCTGAATAGAAATATACAAAGGAAACTGAGCATAGCATTGATGTCAATTTATAATGGAGAGAATGGGAACCAAGCAGAAAAGGATTTAATAACAAATTTATTAACGGCAGCAAGATTAATTATAGCAAGACATTGGAAAATGCAAATAAATGTACAAGTGGAGGAGTGGTATAAAGAAGTTTGGAAGATGGCAATAAATGATAAGTTAACATGTAGACTCAAAGTAAGAAGAGGAAGTTGGAAAGAAAGTGACTTTGATAAAATTTGGAAAGTATTTGTTAAAAAAGTATTACAGACAAAAGATGGGAGGTTACCTCCACGAGAAGAAATGGGATTCTGGAAAGATTAGGTAAGGGATAATGGCTCCGGTGAAGGGGAGCACTGAGGTGTGGGGGGGTAGGGGAATTAATATTTTTGAATAGAATTATAGTAAAGAATCTATGTTAACTTTTGAAATTAGTTAATAGAAAAATTGCGATGTTTATAGTAATTTTATGTGTTATACTAACTAAGGAGATTTTCAGACCGCGTTTCAGCGTGCCTAGCGTGGGAGGAACTTTCGGGAGAGGGACGGCGGTCTTGCGCGGCAGGGGGGCATTTTCAAACGCCGTTGTCCCTCTCCCGAAACCATCCGTGTCACTTCCGTGAAGCTTCGGAAGCTGCAGAGCCATATTTTAATCACGGAGGTTGCCCGTGATTAAAATATGGCACTGAGGCTTCCGAAGCTTCACGGAAGTGACATGGATGATTTCAGGAGAGGGACAACGGCGTCCGAAAATGCCCCCCTGCCACGCAAGACCGC
The DNA here is from genome assembly GCA_030847615.1 of Gambelia wislizenii. NCBI lineage: Eukaryota > Metazoa > Chordata > Lepidosauria > Squamata > Crotaphytidae > Gambelia > Gambelia wislizenii. Next base: position 36,590,218 of record JAUMIR010000002.1, read on the forward strand.
CGTCCCTCTCCTGAAAGTTCCTCCCGCACTAGGCATGCTGAAATGCGGTCTGAAAATCTCCTATGTATTGATTGGATAATATAATGTATGATTATAACATTAATAAAAATATATTTAAAAAAGATGATGTTAACAACAACAACAACATAACACCTTTGAAAAAATAAAGTGTATGTTTCAACTAAAGGTTCACTATATAATACAGCTAAAGCTTCCTTGTGGCATATGATGTGATTGATTGCATTCAGTGGTTACTCCATTTTGTTTGAATATGTTACAGTGTATTCATTTTGTATTAGAAAAATCTTTGGTATCTGTAGATGTATATGTTCTTTTAAACTACATTTGTCCCTTCATATTTGCTGGAGTTTGGTTCCAGGACCGCCTTGTGGATACCAAAATCCGTGAATACTCAAGTCCCATTTATGCAATGGCATAGCAAAATAGAAGATGGCCAAATCAAGGTTTGCTTTTTTGATATTTTTTTTAAAGAATATTTTCAAGCTGTGAATACTTAAATCCATGGATATAAAATCTGTGGATATGGAGGGACAAATGTACATTTTTGTGGCACAGAATTTAATTGACAGTGGTTAGTACACTTGTCCCTTCATATTTGCTGGGGTTTGGTTCCAGGACCCCCCATGGATACCAGAATCTGTGAAAACTCAAGCCCCATTATATGCAATGGCATATCAAAACGGTGTACCTTATATAAGATGGAAAAATCAAGGTTTGATTTTTGGATTACTATTTTTTTAAGAATACTTTCAAGCCGTGAATACATAAATCCGTGGATACCAAATCCATGGATAAGGAGGGACTACTGTATTGGATGGGAGATTGCCAAGGAATACCATGGACTTTATCACACGAGGCTGAAATTGTGCAATTACGATGGGATAGTAGCACATATGGATTCCCCTTATCGCATAAAGTCCTCTTCCTTCCATGATCCATGTGTTTTTCACCCGTTAATGATACATAACTTTTCATTGATGGGCAAACCTGTGAATAGCCCTCAATATCACTCTTTTCACAGTATTGACAGGCATGGGAAATCATGTCCCACTGTAATCATGTGAATGGCTGGTCTTCTTTTCCTGCTCCCCTTTCCCAACGAGAACACATAACCAACCTTCCGGAGGAGTACATTCAGAGAACCAACAGGATGCTGTTTTAATGAAGTCTTTGCTTAGTATGTTTTTATTTCTGTTTAAGTGTTTGTTTGTGAAGTTCTTTCGTTATATATTTGTTTTTAGTGTTTTAAACTGAAGTTGTGGCTGCTTGTGAGAATAGCCGAAATCTCACCTATGCAAAATCATAGAAGTAAGAGAAAATTTTTCTTAAAGGCGCATGCATGGGCCAGCACAATGCATGAATACTCTGCCATTAGAAGGCAATTAGAAGTGTTACTATAGCATGAGCTGAAATCCCATTTTTAAACTGCTAGTGGTGGTCGTGCAATAATTCCATGGCGGGAGCATCATGTGTTTACAGCAACATGCAATAATTACTGTGATCATGCCATGTCTGTTTCTGTTTTCCTCAGTAGTGGAATTACAGTGTTTTTAGACACTTGTCTGATAAAGTTGCATGTGCTATCAGAGGAAGACAATGGCAAACCACCTCTGAGTATTAGACATAGACATACATGGGGGCAGGCTGTTGTATCTTTTCATGCTGTTACTGTTGCTGAAAGGCTTATACTCCAAGGTTGGAAAGATAAATTTTCATCGTCATTCAGTGGTGAGTAGAGCTTACTGGTTTAACTATGCATTGATATATACTTTACTTACTGACTTACTTGTTTCATTTATATCCTGCCTTTCTCCCAGTACTGGACCCAAGGCAGAGTACACACCTTAAAAAGACAATACAATTAAAACCTCTCAATACAATTAAACTAACTTTGATTTTAAAACACAAGTTAAAAACAGAAATTAAACAGCATTAAAAGGTATTGAAAACAAACTAACATAGAGCCTTATCACACTACACTGTTATACCACTACAGTTGTCCCTCCACATTCGCGGGGGTTAGGTTCTTGAGACCCCCGCGAATGTGGAAAAACCGCGAATAACAGATGCTGCTCCCGCGCCCCCCCCCAGAGGGAGGGAGGCATCGGGAGGGTGTCTGGCCAGCCTGGTTGGCCTCTCCGCGGCCTTTCTGAGGGGACTCCAGGCCTTAGAAGCCCCGGAGCCCGCCGGGGAAGGCAGCATGTGGGTGGGGAGGAGGATGTGCTGCCTCTCCCTGGTCTTTCTCAGCAGACTCCGGGGCTTTGGAGCCCCGGACCCCGCTGAGAAAGGCCGGGGAAGGCAGCTTGTGGGTGGGGAGGGAAGCTGCCTGGCCTCTCCCCGGCCTTCCTGAAGGGACTCCGGGTCTTAGAAGCCTCGTAGTCCCCTCAGAAAGGCTCATGAAGGCAGAGGGAGGGAGGGAGAGAGGCTGCCCGCCCCACCCCTCTGCCTTCCTCAGTGGACTCCGGGACTTTGAAGCCCTGGAGCCGCCTCTGGAAGGCCGGAGAAGGCGCAGGCAGGAGGTTGCCCTGCCTCTCGCCAGCCTTCCCTAAGTGGCTGGGGCTAAACCGTGAATAATCAAAACCGCGAGTGTGAAAGCCGCGAATGTGAAGGGGCAACTGTATTATTCCACTTTAACTGCTGTGGCTGCCTCTGGGGTTTGTAGTTTAGTGAGGCCTAAGAGCTCTCTGGCTGAGAATGCTAAATGCCCCTCCCTAAACTGCAAATCCCAGGATTCCACAGGAGGCAGCCATAGTAGTTAAACTTACAGGATCACCTTCTCCCATATAATCTGTCCTGTACACTCAGGTCCTCTGGGGGACATTTACTCCAGTCAGCCAGGACTAGGCTGGCAGTGGTCACCCAGGGGACTTTTTGTTCAGCTGCCCCTAGACTCTGGAATCACTTTCTGAAGAGATCCAACAGTTGCATATACTGTCTGAATTTAAAAGAGCATTAAAGACAAATCTCTCCTGGCAGGCCTATAAACTATGAATTTTAAACTGTTTTAATATGTACTGTTTTTTATGTTGAATTGATATTGTGTGTTTTAAGGTATTTATGCATTTTGTATGTATTCTTAATCAAGATGTATTTTAATTTATATTAATTATTTTGTGTAGATGTGTTGTTCCCCACCTCAATCCATGGGGAGAGGTGGGCAAGAAATAATAATAATAATAATAATAATAATGTGCCATAACATAGTGCTATATCAGAGTAGTGCAATTAGGCTCATAACTCTCTACACCCCCTTCCCACTAAAAAACCCCCAAACCCTCTATCTGTCATCACCAAATGCCTTCTTAAATAAAAATGTTTTCACCTGCTGGCAGAAAGAGAACAAGGAAGGGGGAAACCAGACCTTCTGTGGAAGGGAGTTCCACAGCCTGGGAGCAGCCACAGAAAGGCTCTCTTCTGAGTCCTCGCCAACCATGTCTGCAATGTCAACTTAGACATCAACTTCAAGAAAATGCATTGTTTGGAAAGATGGTCAGCTTATATCAATGTACCTGCCCAGCCCTTGTTCATATCCTATGTACTTTACTCCCCCTTTTAATTCTTCTTTATTTAGGGGCCCTGGTGGTGCAGTAGGCTAATGCAGCTAAAACTGTAGCCAAAACTCATGTAGATGTTGAGTTCATAAGTTCGATTCCAGGACCCCCCCCAGGTCATCTCAGCCTTCTGTAAGTCGGTAAAATGAGTACCAGCATAAGAAAAGAGCTGGGGCAACATGCTGTAGAAGCTGTTAATTCAATTTCCAAAAAAAGCAGCAGTAGTTATTAGTGTACAATGCATTCTGAAGTGTCACTCTTGCAGCATTGTTTGTATGCCAGAAGTGCCATCTACTGGGACTCATGTTGTACAATTGTCTGTACTGAATGTACAGTACTCTGAAATGTATTGTATTGAATTTACTGTATGCTGTACTGTGTGATGTTGTACCCCGCCCCCGATTCTGAGGAAAGAGGGGGGTAATAAATAACTAAGTATTATTATTATGATTATGATTATTATCCATCTTTCTTTAATTTTCTGTTTCTTCTCTTTGTAATCATACTTTAGAAATTAAATACAAAAAAACACCTCTTACTCCAGAAATACCTGGACACCTGACATTGAACTGTCATGTGCAGCAAAGGATTCTGGGGCATTTTCTAATGGGCAAGCTCAGTTCATGAAAGACACCGGTCTGGCCTGTTCAGTTTCATCATCACCCTGAGTGAACTAGGAACCGGACCTTGTCTAATGTACACACCCAACATTCCTTTGCATGACTACTCGCTACAGTACAGTCATAGCAGATGTCAGACAAGCTTTCTCTCAGGGGTACTCTTTTTGTCATCATTTATTTTTCTCATTGAGAAGCTACTATTAAGCTTCTGAGAAGTAGTAAGCTTCTAAAAAACCCAAAACAACAAAACAAAAACCCCAGGGCTTGTCCACATGAAGGAAAAAAACCCAGATTGCTCCACAGTAATAGCAAGTTGCAGCAGCTGTGACCTGTCTTAATAGTTTTACAGCCCCCATAAACTTCGCATGACAGCGGCCTTGAGTGAATTACTCATGTTTTTAAATCTGCCGCCTGGAACTTTTTTTAAAAAAACAACAACTATTTCTATGGTGCATACAAGCAATATTCCATCTTTCAAAAAAAAAAAGAGAGAGAGAGAGAGAGAGAGAGAGAAAGCACAAATTCCTGCTTATTGCCCTAGCAATCATTTGCTAAGGCAAAAATCCAACATGACAGCAGCGGGCACATACCCTGTAACCCAGCCCCACCCCATGAGCTCATCCAGCCAATCAGATTTGTACTTTGTCTTGTATAGGGAAGCAATTGATGTCCAATTGCTTGTCCTAACGAGGGAAAATGCACGTATCACTGGAGCTTTTAAAAAGTTGGGGAAAGCCGTGAATGCTTTTCTTGTGTAGTTTTTCCTCTTTTTGCCCCCCTTCACAATATGACGAGAGAATGTGGGATCCCATTAAGACAGCTCATTTTCTGAGCAAATTCTGGGAGGAGTAGCTAATACCCTAGAGGACAGGATCAAAATTCAAAATGACCTGGATAGTGGAGAGCTGGGCCAAAGCTAACAAAATGAAATTCAATACGGAGAAATGTAAGGTACTGCACTTAGGGCAGAAAAACGAAATGCATAGATACAGGATGGGGGAGACCTGGCTGAATGAGACTACGTGCGAAAGGGATCTAGAAGTCCTAGTAGACCACAAGCTGAATATGAGTCAACAGTGTGATGCGGCAGCTAAAAAGTCCAATGAGATTTTGGGCTGCATCAATAGAAGTATAGTGTCTAGATCAAGGGAAGTAATAGTGCCACTCTATTCTGCCTTGGTCAAGCCTCACTTAGAATACTGTGTACAGTTCTGGGCACCACAATTCAAAAAATCTATAGTATCTCTATACCACCAAGTATTTCACAAACAAAAAGCAGGGGTTTGGCTAGATGGTGAAAATAATCCTAATAGAATTTGTCTCAACAAGATCCCATGGTGATTCAACTGATTCAGAAGGAGGTGGGCCAAAAACTCCAAAAAACTGCAGAGGAAAAGTCTTTACAGGTTTTTCCGAGGTTTTTAAACTAATGTGTGAAAACACACATTACCACTCATTTGGACACCTGATTCACAGCACAGCACATTCTTGGAGAGGGCAGAAGTGGAAAGCTGATTGGTCAGACATGCGTGAGTGGGGTTCCGGCACTTAAGTGGCCAGAAGTGTCATTTTAGAGTTTAGCGCTGAAGAGACCAAATGGCTTTTTTAAGCAGAAAGTCTCATTTGCGCACCTTTGATCTGCAGTTTTTTAAAAAATACTGTGCCGTAGCAACAACTTGTGGAGAATAATAACATGAGTAATTCACTCTTGGCCACTATATTGATTCGCAGGCATGGTTGTGTGTGCACTTCAAACACGGATAGCTTCGCATACCAGCAATTTTGCCAAAGGACCATGGAGACAAATGAATGCTGATGCCAATTTGTGTTAATGTGCAGCAATCCACATTATAGCTTCTCTTCTAGACAAGTCACAGGACACATATGGCCAAGTAACATCAGAATGTGGTTAAGATACAAAAGTTATTCATGAGGAAGGACAAACAAGCTACAAGAAGCTGCAGTGGTTTGCTGTTAATGGAAGCCTATAGGGAAGGGCAAGACTCTCACCCTCCTCTCCACTCCACCTTGCTAGTGGAGTGCAAATGTTTTTTGCACTTTGAACTCAATTTGCAGCAATAGAAAAAAGGGGGAGGAGGGGAGAGAAACTGGGACGTCTAAAAATCATATGAACGAGCGAGATGGCAGAGGATTAACCAGGACTGGCCCTGCCAAATCAAGACAGTTGCAAGAAGGTATGTATCTTGCTAAGCAACCTCACAGTGTGGTTGTGAAGATAAACTGGTTCGGTGGGAGGAGAGTCAGGAACACACCCTGACCTTGTAGGAGGCAAAGTGGAATCAAAATGATGTAAATAATTATTTATACTTTATTCCCACCCTTCTTCCAATTAACTAATGTTCTTTCACAACATTAAGCTTGGGCTCCTCAGGCTTCTACTCTTACCTGCTCCCTCCCAGTAATGTCCATTTGGATGGCTAATACAAGAGACAGGGCCTTCTAATTGTTGGCCCCATCTCCCCCACCACCTGAATCTTCCTCCCTCCAAAATATGACCAATTCCTGTATAAGGGAGGAGGAGTAGAGACTTTTTTTTTAAATTTCCCACCTAACTTTGGTTAAAATTATGACTTAAATCATTTATATACACTCTTGTTTTAAATTGTATTAACAATTGAATGGCTTTATTTTGATTGCTTGTCTGGATTGGGGGATTGTATTTTGCTGCTGTTCTTAATTTTAAAATAAACCAATGTCTTGGTTTCCAATATTTTTATGATACTATTTCATCCCATTTTCAGGAAACTTTTTTTTCTATCAAGAAATGGAATTAAAATGGCAAAATAAGTAAATAGGTAGATTGTAATAGCAATAGCATTTATATTTCTATACCGCTTATCAGTGCAAAGCACTCCCTAAGCAGTTTATGATGTGTTAGCTAATTGTCCCCAACAAGTTGGGTACTAATTTTACCAGCCTACAGAAGGATGGAAGGCTGAGTTAACCTTGGAGCCCTCTGCAATCAAACTCACAACCTTGTGGCTGCAGTACCGGCATTTAACCACTGCACTACCAGGGCAGAGAAAGAGAGTCGCTCAAGGCTACCATTTGAACTCAGTGCAAGATTAATTCAGGTCTTCTTGGTCCAATTGGAGTGGCCTAACTGCTATTTTGAAGGACCATTATTTCCCCATATGAAACTGTTCAAGCTGTAAGATCTTCAGGCCTTCTCTCTGTTCCACTAGTTGCCCAGGCTTGTAGTGGGCCTTCTTGGTGGCTGCTCCTCCAGTCTGCTGGGATCTGTCCTGTTCTCCAGGAATTATCCAAAATTACTGACAGTGGTTCTGAGATTACTTCTGCCAGTTATTTTAATACCCCTGGATGAAGTTAAACTGGCCCCGGGGACTTGAACTCATTTATACTAGCCAGGTATTCCTGAACTACCTCTTTACCAATTCTGTGCTGTATTTCCCCTACTGAATCATCTGCTCCATCTTCCCCAGGTTGAGCACTGTTCCCCCTTTGGGAGAAGACTGAAGCAAAAAAATGTGTTAAGTAGTTCTGCCTTTTCTCTGTGTCCTGTTAGCCTTTTGCAGTCTTCTCCATGCAATGGCCCTACCATTTCCTTGTTCTTCCTTTTGCTATGGACATAACCAAAAAAGCCCTTTATATTGTTTTTAACCTTGCTAGCAAGCCTGAGCTCCAGCTGAGTGTTGGTTTTTCTGACTTTCCCCCTTTATGAGCTGGCTATTTGTTTGAACTCTTCTTTGGTGATTTCCCCCCTTTTCCATTTCTTGTACATGTCCCCTTTTAAGTCTTAGCTCAGTTGAAAGTTCTTTACACATTCATCCTGGTTTCTTTAGACATCTTCAATTTTTCTGCCTCATCAGAACTGTTTGAAATTGAGCCTTCAATATCTCGCTTTTAAGAAACTCCCATCCACCATGTACTCCCTTTTTTTTTTTTTTGTATTCCTGACCATGGGATCACCCCCAGTAATTCCCTTCGTTTTCTGAATGTTTTTGTCTTAATGATTTTTTTGGCAGATTGCAGGCATGCAAAGCTATCTGTGTTTGATGTGCAAACGGGCATGCCTGAGAATCAAGATGGCGGCCGCAAATGAAGTACTCATGTTTTTACTTACCTCAATTTGCTGCCACGGGACAGTACAGTGTATTTTTCTTTAAACCATATCCAAGGTGCAAAAGAGTGACTTTTTGCTTTAATTTAAAAAGCAAACAGAAAAAAAAGCTGTTTCATCACCTTAGCGCTTATTCGCTAAGGCGAAAATCCAACATGGTGGCTCCAGGCACTTGCCTTGTTAGCAAGCTCCACCCCTGCACATGTCTGACCAATCATCTGCTCATGTTGGGAAATCAAATCAATTAAGTTGCTTGTCCAAACAAGCAGGAATGCGCATTTCCTGTGCTGTTTTTAGAAAACTTTGGGAAAAGTCACAAAGGCTTTTAACGCATACTTTTTGGCAATTTTGGTCCCCCTCCTTTCAAATATGGTGGAGTGATGCGGAATCCTATTGAGACAGGTCATCTTCTCCTCACATTCTGTGAGGAGTGTTTTCGCCATTTAGACTACCCTCTGGTTAATGGAAAAGCTTTCATACAACATAAACATCTCTCATGGACACAAAAGAAACAGCATATTTCAAGAAGACTAGTTGATTGTTATTGAATATGTTAATGAACATTCCCACAGACTACAACCTTCAGATGACCAAAAGGATTTCTGGAAGGAGACTCTAACCTTGGACCCTTCTCTTTCACACACAGAAAATGTTGCCGCTTGAGGTCTAGACGACACAGGGGGTAAAAATCCGGATGAAATTCGGTCTACACCTGTCAAAGCCTGAACCTGCAGCTGGATTTCCACCCCCAGTGAAGCAGAAAGATTTGTTTTTAAAGTGTGTTTTAAAACACTTGGCTTCCATTCAAAGCTACTCACACTTAGGGCTTGACTCTGAGCCCTATGAAAGCAAAGCCCCAGTGCTAGTCACTCTCTCTGAAGTCAGAAAGACCAGGCCTGCCCTACCATTGCCAGGCTAGCAGCCCATTTTGACTTCAGAGAGAGCAACTAGTGCTGGGGCTTTGCTTTTCTGGTGCACAATCACCCATTCTGAGCTCTATTAAACCAAAGCCTCAGTGCTAGCTCCTCTCTCTGAAGTCAGATTGGGCTGCTAGCCTAGCAATGGTGGGGCAGGCCGGTTGTTCTGACCCAACTAGCACTAGGTCCCTGCTTTTCCAGTGCACAATTGCCCACTCTGAGCTCCATGAAAGCAGAGCCCCAGTGCTAGTCAGAACAGGTGGCAATGTCACTTTTTAGCTATTGATTTTGCATATGTTATTTGGAGAAGCACATACTAGCATACCAACATAGCCCTATCGATTGATGCCTTGCAGCGATGTGGACATATGTACATTTACATGCATGGGGAGGGACCCAGAGTGGCCACAGCCATACTGCAGTTTACTGGACCAAAGTGAATTTGGAAGGGAGAACTGTGTGGACAGTGCTTCTGAACTCGCCTTGGTGTGGACAAGCCTGTGGTTGTTGCAGACCAGGATAACCTGAAGGTAAACTGGATTTTCCTGTAGGGTAGATGAGTCCTGAGTCTATCCACCTTTAATTGTACTGGTTTTAATAATTTGTAAACCACTTTGAGTCCCATTACTGGGAAAAAGCCAGGATATAGATCAGAGTTTTTTAAACAAGGGTTTCCTGGAACCCTAGGGTTACTTTAGAGGTCACTAGGGGTTCCACCAGAGATCATGATTTTAAAAAATAAACAAATGTTTTTGAGCTATACATATAATAATTTCTATGCAGGGTTTTTCTGAGACCTATACTTTTTATACAGAGGTTTCCTGAAAACTGAAATTTATTTCAGGGGTTCTTCCAGGGTAAAAAGGTTCAGAGAGGCTGATATAGGTGATTACTACCGAACAAGTCTTGAAGAGAAACGACAACACAGAAAGAATCACAACCTGGAAACATCACCCAAGAAGATCTTCTGCTGTGCTTTCTGCAACCGGACTTGTTTATCTCGGATTGGCCTTTTTAGCCATCAGCACGCTTGCAGAAAGTGCGGGATGAGTCCTTCCTGAATCTTCATTTGCGAAGAGAAGCCAGAGAGAGAGAGAGAGAGAGAGAGACTACTACTACTAATAGGAATATGCAACACTTTATTTACATTTAAAGCTTTTATCTTACTTTCCTTAAATGTGTACTTGTGCTTGTTCTAAGACTATTAAGCACCATTCTCCTGCCTCTCTGACATCTTCAACTGTTCCCTGCCCTTTTACAGCTCCTTGAGCTCCTTGACATTTCCCACTTGACAAGCTCTTGCTGGCTTCAGCTTGTTTGCCCAGTAAACAAGCCCATGTGCAGCCAGCTCTGCACTGTTTGGAACATAGCTGTTCTTAGGTAAGGGCAATCAACCTCTTAGGAGAAAGGTGACCCTCAGGACTATTTGTGGGTGAGCTCTGACAGGGAATGTGTGGCCTTCCAGATTCAGTTGTCCTGATTTGGCAAGGACAGTCTTGATTCATCCTCTGCCACTCCACTTTTTCATCTGCTTTAAAATGCCCCCTCTTTCCTCCCCTCACTTTCCTTCTTGGTCTCTGGGTCCCTGGAAAGAAAAGGTTAAGAGCCACTGGCTTAGAGTCTAGACTATCTGTAACTTTGTAACTCCAAGTATGCCTGAAAGCAATGTGCTTTTCAGGAAAAGAGATACAGTAGGACCCCCTTATCTGCTGAGGATTGGTTCTGGGGGTGCTGGGTGTGGATACCAAAAACCTAAAATACTGTGTCCAGTTCTGGGCACCACAATTAAAAAAGGATATTGACAAATTGGAGCGTGTCCAGAGGAGGGCGACTAAAATGGTGAAAGTTCTGAAAACCATGACTTATGAGGAGAGACTTAGGGAGCTGGGTATGTTTAGCCTGGAAAAAAGACAGTTAAGGCGCGATATGATAGCCCTGTTTAAGTATTTGAAGGGGTGTCACATTGAGGATGGAGCAAGCTTGTTTTCTGCTGCTCCAGAGACTAGAACACGGAGCAATGGATGCAAGCTCCAGGAACAGAGAGTCCATCTCAACATTAGGAGGAACTTTTTGACAGTAAGAACTGTTCGGCAGTGGAACACACTCCCTCGGAGTGTGGTGGGGTCTCCTTCCTTGGAGGTCTTTAAACAGAGGCTGGATGGCATTTTGTCAGGGATGCTTTGATCGTGATTTCCTGCGTGGCAGGGGGTTGGACTGGATGGCCCTCGTGGTCTCTTCCAACTCTTCCAACTCTCTCTCTAGCTTTTCTTCGCAAACGAAGATTCAGGAAGGACTCATCCCGTGCTTTCTGCAAGTGTGCTGATGACTAAAAAGGCCAATCCGAGATAAACAAGTCCGGTTGCAGAAAGCACAGCAGAAGGTCTCCTTGGGTGATGTTTCCGGGTTATGATTCTTTCTGCATTGTAATTTCTCTTCAAGACTTGTTCGTCATGAGTTCTCAAATAAGGCTGCAGCATTGTGGATAGTGCGTCTCCATGCCTCCCGATGTGAGGCCAGGGCAGACCATAGTTGGTGATCAATTTGGCCGAGCCTGAGATGTTATTTCAGGGAGTCCCTGTATTGCTTTTTTGGAGTGCCCCTCTTACGCTCACCCATGGTGAGTTCACCGTAAAGTACTATTTTTGGGAGGCGATGGTCCTCCATCCTAGAAATGTGCCCTACCCAGTGCAGCCGTGTTCTCAATATCATGGCCTCAATGCTGGTGATCCCTTCTTGCTCAAGGACAGCAACGTTTGTCACATAGTCAGTCCAGTGTATATTTAGGATTGTGCGTATACAGCACTGATGAAAGCATTTGAGGAGTCTATTCTATGATTCTATAAGAAATTTTGGGGCCCCTGCAATGCTTTATTTTTGGGGGCCCTTACGTTTATCTCAGGTCAATGTAACCTAACTCAACCTAAGCTATTCACAGTAGGGGATATTCAGATTATTACTAATAATGTTTTTGCAGGAGGAGGGTTACTAGGCCCCCCCACAATGATGGGGCCCCTGCAGATGCTGACACCGCTGGTGCCTTAAACTGGCCCTGGGAGGAGGAGGAGGCTGCAGGAAACATGCACAGCTCCTCCACCCCGGTGCCTCTCCATTGGCGCCTCTCGTCCTTTGACCCGGCGCCGACTGCAACTCGCAGCGAGGAAGGGAGGTGGGTGATTGGGGAGAGAGGAGCGGGAGGCGAAGGAGGGGATAGAACGTTGGGCGCACCGCGGTTGCTAGGGACGCCTGCACGGTTGCCAGGGATGGAACGAGGAGGAGGAGGAGGAGGGGAGCTTTCCCGGATCTGACGCGCGCGGGCGCCCGCACGAGAAGGGAAATAAACAAGAGCAAGCCGAGAGAGACAGAGAGAGAGGCGAGCGAGATCAGCTGGCGGATGGGGGCAGGGCAGCGGCGGCGGCCACCGGTGCTTGGACCCAGGCAAGATCCCATGGCTGGGGTGGAGATGGGATGGAGGCTGAGTGAGCAGAGCCAGAGCTGAAGAACTGAATCCATGCATGCAAGGGTGATGAGCATGGGGGAGCACAAACTTTAAGAATGAATGGCTTTGGCAGCTTGGAAAGTCGATTGCGGGGTGGTGGTGGGACCGATCTACTCTGAGGAGGGGAAGGATGGGGCTGGATGTTGGCTGTGGCGTCACAGGTAGAATCATAGAGCTGGAAGGGGACACAAGGGCCATCTAGTCCAACCCCCTGCCCTGCAGGAATACCCAGTCGAAGCATTCCTAAAAATCAAAGCATTCGTCAGGTTTCCTAAAGGGGGGAATATATCTATATATAGATATATAGATATGTGTGTGTGCGTGCATACACACACATATATATCACACATGTATACACATATGTGTGTGTGTGTGGTTTTTCTCCCTCTGAAGGACCTTGAGATATATGCAGAGGAGAAGACGACTCGGGTTGCTTTGCATCATCATCATCATCATCATCATTTTAATGTTCTTTTTGCACTATCGACATTGTCAGCTGTACATCCCAGGAGGCTTCTGTGTCTTAGGAAGATGATGGTGGTAGTGGCACCCGACACAGGACAAAGGTGTGAGAAAGCGTGTGTTTGTGTGTGTGTAGGGCAGAATATGGAGAAGCCACACTTGATGGATTTCCTTCCCTCTCCCCTCTTTTGGGTAGTTCTCAAAGATGCCAAGAGAATCCATAAAGCTGGACCTGGCTGAAAGGGAATGTGTTGGCCGAAATTCAATTGCTTGCTCCAACTAAAGTCAACGTATTGAATTAAATGGAACGGTACCTTGAGCGATGAGTTGCCCGAGTTCCCATTGATTTAGTGGGATCTTACTTACTGTAATTGGGACAAATGCTTGGATGGCAGTCTTTGTTTCTCCTGGTGGGTTGGAGGGAGGAGAGAAAGAGTGAATGACTTTTGCCAGCACTCAAATTGCTTGCAATTTGTCATGGAAAGGAGATCTCTGTGGAGAATTGAGGATTTAGTCATTTTTGTGGGGCAAAGAGAATGGAAATAGAGAAAACAGTGGATGGCATTGTGGGTGCTGTTGTGTCCTTCCCCTCCCCTCCCCATTTTCTCTTCTAAGATTACCAGCCTCAGTTGGGCCTCTGTGAGCAGTTGGGTGTGCATGTCACACCTTCTACTGGCACAACAAGCTGCTGTCAAAAGCAAAGAATGCACTCAGATCCTTGTTTTTTTCCAGTCTCTGGGTGATGCCATCACTCCCTGCAGGGAGATGCTAACAAAGCTCTTCTGATTATGGACTTCTCTGATTATGTGAACTAATTGCTGCCAAAGCTGAGTTGACAAGTGATGTTAGTAATTTATTGGGTTTTTCCCCCAGCTAATGGAAAACTTGTTGTTTTGAATTGTGGTCTGGCAGACCATATCTCCCTCTATGAACTGGCCCAGGCCCTGAGATCCTGAGGAGAGGCCCTTCTCTCAGTCCCAACACCATGTTATCTCAAGTACGGTTGGTGAGGATGCGAGAGAGGGCCTTTTCGGTGGCTGCCCCTAGACTCTGCAACTCCCTCCCCAGAGAGGCCAGACTGGCCCCCTCCCTGTTGTCCTTTCTGTGGCAGGCCAAAACCTTTCTATCCAGGCAGGCTTTTAAAACAGATAGTTCTTAAAGGACAGGCTAGGGGCAAGGTTGGGGAACCTTTGGCCTTCTAGATGTTTTGGACTACAATTCCCATAATTCCACACCACTGGCCATGCTAGCTATGACTTGTGGGAGTTGAAGTCCAAAACATCAAGAAGGCCAAAGGTTTGCCACCTCAGGTAGGGCGTGATGTTTTATTGAATTGTTTTTTTAAAAGCTTTTTATCTTAAAAAAAAAGTTTGTAATACTTTTTAATACTTAAAAAAAGTTTTAAATACTTTTAAGTATATTTTAGTCTTTTAAATATTTTGACACTATTTTAATAATGTAATTAGCTTAATTCTGTTTTAATGTACACTTTTTGTCTGTTTTAATTGTGTGTGTGTGTTTTTTTTTTAAAGTTTGAGCCACTTTGGATCCCAGCCTTGGGGGAAAAGCAGGATAATGGTGATAATAATAATAACAACAACTAGCTGGACCTGACATACCATACACTGTTAAAAAAACTCTCCCCCAAAAAGCCAGTAGGCCTCACAACTACCCTGTAAGGTATGCTGGTGGATTTAAATTCCTCCTCCCCCTTCTCTGCATTTCACATTTTCTCCAGAATTGCTGAAGGTGACTTGCTCTGTTGCCCTGCCCCTGCTGCCGTCACCACCAGTTGACTGCCTGGGTCCCATTGCAGTGGCAGCAGTGTTGTCCCACCGCCACTGCCGGTTGACTGCCTGGGTCCCAATCTGGGCCACAGATTGAGTGACAGGGGTGCATAATGAGGTGGAGAGGGAATTTCCATGTGGGTGGTGATTGGTTGGGTGTGTTTCCTGAGCAGCCAATCAGCACACTGGGAAAGGCAACATACCCAAAAGAATTATATATATAGATAATACAGCTTGCACATTCTCCATCCAGTTATGGGCAATGACCACTCAGGCTGAGGGATTCTGGGATCAGTAATTCAAAACCAGATAAGGCCAAACTTCTGGGGTTTGTAACAATCAAAAGACATTCACAAAGTGTTCTCCACAGCTCAGAAAAGAACCTATTCTGTGGTTACATCTTGGCATCCTTTCCTCCCATGGTTAGGCATTGCTAAGTAAATACCACTAGTGTGTGTTTTTCTGCTGCAGTTCCTAGAATTCCCCCAGCCACAGTGGGCAGTAACCATGCTGACTGGAGGATAATGGGAAGTGTAGTTCAAAAAGTAACTTTTGTGAGCTCTGAGTATTTTTGGGGCGCGGGAAGGACGCATTTAAAAGACAAACGTGTTAGATTAGCAAGCTAGGATGGGGTTCAATGGCTGTTTTTGTCCACACACAATTTGTTACTGCTTTGGCTGAATACCTGGGATTATAGGTCAACCCTGTATCCGTGAGAGATATGTTCCAAGACCCCCTCCCTGGTGGATACCTGAAACCGTGGATGATAGGGAACCCTATTATTTTCAGTGAGAAAAACACCAGAAATTGACCATAGAATCACATTGGAGGACCTAAAAATGCCTAGAGATGCTTTTTCAGGAATGGATAAGTGAAACTGTGGATACCGAATCCGTGGATACGGGGGCCAGCCTGTATAGTGAATTTTCATATGATTAAAAAAAATCAAGGGAATTGAAAACTTAGTCTAAGGGCAGTGACGTATTCTGTGTTCACATCTTGTTTTATGTTCTTCCTATGGTTAGGCATTGCAACACTACTTGTGTGCTTTCTGTGTTGCTGTTGTTAGTCCTGCTTTTTTCTTCTCTTCTTTCCATCTCTTCAGTAGATCGGTCAACTGTTCCATCTGTAGGAAAGCTGATGGCGAGAAACCAGGCCTTTTGTTGGCAGCAGTGAATTGCTGGCTTGACAAGCACTAATCCCTTTTATGGAAGCAAATATAAACCGGTCCATGAGTCAGCTGCAGTTTCCACTCAGTCTCTTTCCCCTTTGGAACCCAGGGCTTTTCATCCTTAGCCTCCATTCCTCAGTAGGTCACTCCTGTTACTTAGGACTTGTCTATACAAGGGGAATAGAAGCGGATTGCTCTGCAGTAATGGCAATTTGCAGCAGCTGCAATTTGTCTTAATGTTTTTTTTTCCCCAGGCATAAACTTTGCATGCTTGCAGATACAGATGGTGGCCACAAGTGAATTACTCACCTTTTTACTTACTGCAATTTGCTGCCGCTGAACTTTAAAGAAAAACAACACTATTTCCAAAGTGCAATTAAGCAATATTTTGCCTTTCCGAAAAGGAAAAAAACCAGCCCATTTTATCACCTTAGCGCTTGCTCTCTAAGGCGAAAATCCAACACTTGCCTTGTTAGCAAGCCCTGCCACCATGTTCATCTGGCCAGTCAGCTTTGTGCTTCTGCTCATATGGGAAAGTGAATCAATTCACGTCGTTTGTCCCAATGAGTGGGGATGCATATCCCCCGTGCTGTTTTTAAAAAACTCCGGAAAAAGCAGTGAAGGCTTTTCCTTTGGAGTTTTTTGTGTTTTTGGCCTCCCTCCTTCCAAATACAGTGAAACGATGCGTGATGCAATTAAGACAGCTCATATTCTCCTCATATTCCATGAGGAGTATTTTTGCAGTTTAGACAACCCTTTAGTATTGCCAGGCAAAGTCATGGTTCCCTTGTGTCTTCATTTAGTGACACATTTTACAGGTACGTAGGAATCATTGTATTGAGACATGGCAACCTTAGATGGGAAAGAGAGACTTTCTGTCTTTCTGGTTACATCCCGTTTGGATTACTGTAATGCACTCTATGTGGGGCTGCCTTTGAAATGTGCTCAGAAACGTCACTCGGTTCAAACAGTTGCAGCCAGATTGTTACCTGGGGCTGACTACAGAGAGCACACGACTCCCTTGTTGCAACAGCTCTATTGGCTGCCGGTCTATTTCTGGCCACAATTCAAAATGTTGGTTTTGACCTACTGGTACAAAGCCCTATATGGCATGGGTCCAGGTTATTTGCAGGACCGTATCTTCCCTTATGAGCCAATTAGAACTGGTAAAATTGTCTGGAGAGGCGCTTCTCTCTGTCCTACCACTTTCTCAGTCTTGTTTGGTGGGAACAAGGGAGAGGGCCTTCTCAGTGTGTGCTCCCAGACATTGGAACGCCCTTCCCAAAGAGGTCAGGATGGCCCTGTCCTTGCTCATTTTCAGTCAGCAAGTCAAAACAGCCTCATCAGTATTCTGGGAGCCACATTATACCTTAAATCTTCAGATTTAATTAAAAATCTTTGGCTTAGGTGTGAATAATCCATGGCCCTCCCGATATATGCAGTTGTCCCTCCATATCCATGGATTGGTATCCACGGATTTATGTATTCATGGCTTGAAAATATTCTTTAAAAATAATCCAAAAAGCACCTTGATTTTGCCATCTTATATTGCAGAAAGTGTGGGATGAGTCCTTCCTGAATCTTCGTTTGTGAAGAAAAGCCAGAGAGAGAGATAAGGGACACTATTTTGCTATGCCATTGTATATAATAGGACTTGAGTATTCATGGATTTTGGTATCCACGGGGGTGGCTGGGTGGGTCCTGAAACCAAATCCCAGCGAATATGAAGGAACAACTGTATAACTCCCATCAGATCTGGCCAGTATACTCAGTTGGCAGGAATTATGGGAACTGTAGGGTGACATGTTTCCACTGCCCTAGACCCAAACTAGGGTCCTGAGATATTGCTAGATTTCAGTTCCCAGCATCCCCAATCAACATAGCTGATGGTGGGATGCTCTGGGAGTTGTCATCCAGCAATGTCTGGGGACCCTCACAGTGGAAATGACTGGTCTTAGGTGTTTTTACTTAGAGATATATTACAAGAATGGGCAGCTTGTGACTCTCAAGGTGTCAATTGATTGGAATTCCCATCATCCCTCACTGTTGGCTGGGCTAGCTAGGGCTGATGGGTGGTGCAGTCCAATGACATATAGAGGGTCACATGTTCCCCATTCTTGATATTCAAGCAAAAATGCACAGGTTGTTTTTACTCACAGAGAAGTCAGCTTGCTAATGTATTCCACTGATTTTTGGCAGTAAGTACAAAGAATTTGAGATGATTGACAAGTGCTTGGGATGTTTAATTTTTAAATCTTGTCTTCAGTAAATAAAATAAGTTCTGCAGTATTGAGCTAGTTTTAGTGTTTCTGTTCTGCATTCATTTCTACTGTCCTGTTTCAGTGTAAGCTCAGATTTAGGGCTTGTTGCCTGCATAACAGTCCTATAGAAGGGACTATTAAAGTTTTCACTTCTACTCTGGATACTTTAAAAATGTAAAATTTGCACTCTTTTGTTTTAAGAAAAAAAAATGTAAAATTTTGAACCTATGCCTTCCAAATTCTCTACTGAGAAAAAAACCTGGATCCTGTTGTTGTCGTTGTATGCCTTCCAGTGATTTCAGATGGGGTTTGCCTTTGCCTCTTTCTGAGGCTGAGAGAGTGTGATTTGCCCAAGGTCACCCAGGGGGTTCCCATGGCTGAGCGAGGGTTCGAACCCTGATCTTTGGAGTTGTAATTCAATACTCAGATCACACCACCACACTGGCTCACAGTTAGATCCTGTTGTAGTAGTAGTAGTTGTTGTTGTATGCCTTCAAGATGTTTCTGACTTATGGTGACCCGAAGATGAACCTATCACGGCGGTTTTCTTGGCAAAGATTTGTTCAGAGGAAGTTTTCCATTGCCTTCCTTTGAGGCTGAGAGAGTGTGACTTGCCTAAGGTCACCCAGCGGGTTTTCGTGTCCGAGCAGGGATTGGAACCCTGTTCTCTAGTCATAGTCCAACGCTCAAACCACTACGCCACACTGGCTTCCAGCTGAATCCTGTTAACAGTATATAAAATTATAAAAAATGGAAGTATTTCTTATGATTTCATTTTGCATAATTTATTCTTCCGTTACTAAAACCACTACAGTATTCTGCTTAATCTTGGATATGGTAGAAAGGTTAAGAAGCTGTACAGAATGTGGAAGCTCCATCCCCAGTTGTTGGAAATCTGACTTAGCTGGAGTTTCTCCTTCTGAAAAAAGAAATTTCAGCATGCATTCTCCCCATACCTTGTATGTATATTTTTGTATCCGAAAGGCCTAGAAAGTTGCTAACTTGAGCATTGCCCTACTTACTGCACCTTTTCTGTGCTACAGCAGGATAAGCCACACACATTGCCCTGTTTGTAGCTAATGCTATGGTAGCAAAGTACAGTAATCTTCTTTGCAGAGATCTATCTCTTTAGGGCCTTTTAAGGGGATTGTTTTATTGAGCGATCAAGTTTTCATTTGGTTATTGCAGCGTGTGCATGTGAAAGAATGTGGGAGGGAAATGAACTGCTTTTTGTTTGCTTCCTTGTCTCAACAACCATAAACTAAGGTTTAAAATGTCATTTCTGGCACCACAGTCTCAGGTATCCACGGCGGCGGGGGGAGGGACGTCAAATATCCCCTGCAGATATGGGGTGGGAATGCGACGGGTACAGGCATACCTCAGTTAACAAAGCATCTGACAAAAAAGCACCTTTTAACGAAATTGCCCACTGGCTTGTCATTTTCGTCCTCAGCCTCTGTCTCCTTTTTAGTAGCATTGGAATTGAGAAAATGGTAAAGGAGGGATGGAGATACATAGATTTTTACTGTTAGGTTACCGTGGCGTTTCTGTACTATGCAAAAAAAGAAAGCTTGAGCTGGGAAAGAGCAGGGCTGAGCCTACTGAAGCCATGTGTGCCTTTCTGCAACAGGTAAAGTAAACAGCACTTATGGAGCGTGTGTGGACAGCAAAACAGGAAGGCTGAGAGAAGATAAGCCTGTCTGACTAGATTCCCTCTGGCGTGTTAAAGAAGCATAGATCTATAAGTCTGGATACCGAAATGGAAATCATAAGAGAAGCGGAGACTGGTTTAAGAAAAAGGCATCCCTGTATTTTGGAATAATTCCTCCCTAGTGGTCTGTGGTAGGGCCAAATCCACATGACACAAATACAGTTGTCCCTCCACATTCACGGATTTGGCATTCACGGTTTTAAGAATTCACAGTTTGAAAATATTTTTAAAAAAATAATAATCCAAAAAGCAAACCTTGATTTTGCCATCTTATATAAGGAACACCATTTTGCTATGCCATTGGCATATATAATGGGACTTAAGTATTCACGGATTTGGGTATTCATGGGGGTTCCTGGAACCAAACCGCAGCGAACGTGAAGGAACAACTGTAATCCAGTTTGGAACTGGATTATTTACCATGGCTCCTTCCTATGGAATCCTGAGATTTATAGTTTGGTGAGGCGCCAGTACTCTTTGGCCGAGAAGACTAAAGACCTTGCAATGCCAATAACTGCTCTGGTACTATTTGTCCTTTAAAATCACATGTAAACCTTTGGAGTTATATGTTTTTCTATTAATTTTGCTTCATTGGAGAGTTTAGGCAATTTCCTGTTTTAATTTTTTTCCTCCCTTTTGAAGCTAGCTATATTGTGCGTGGTTTTTGTTATTGTTGTTAGTCTTTATTAGTATGAAGAGCCGGCATGGTGTAGTGGTTTGCGTGTTGGACTGGGATTCTAGGGACAAGGGTTCAAATCTCCACTTAGCTGTGAAAACACACCGGGGTCCTGATTAGAGAGGAGGAAAAAGTGCGTGAGGATGTGCATTAACTCACCTTTGCAGCAGCTCCCTTTTATCTAAACAGTTTTTTTTCCTCAAAACAAGTTGTACGTGCAATGACATGGAGCCCCTTCCCGCGAGTCAATGTGGCAGCCGCAAGAACGGGGCACTTTATTATTCCCCCCAATTTTATTGTTGCTCTACTTTTTTAAAAAAACTTTTAAGGGTGGAAGGGAGACCTTTCACTTGTTAAAAAAAATTGCCTCAGCGTAGCGAAATAGCACACCCTCGCTGGTCCAAAAAGCCAAAATAGCGCTTCTGAACTCAACTGGAGGAAAGCTGCTCCCACTTGCATGACAGACCAATCAGCTGTCAACTTCCTCCTCGTCCAGAATGTGCAGCGCTGTGAATCGGTCATCCAAAAGTGCATCACCACAAAGTCTCTTAGGGCGCAGTTATGGAGATTTTTGCCCCCCTCCTTCTGAATATCTTGTGCTGCTTGTTGGGACAACAGGTATTCTCCGTGAATTCTATGAGGAGTAATTTCATTGTTTAGACAACCCTGGGGTAACCTTGGACAAGTCACACTATTTTCAGCCTTAGAGGAAGTCAGTGGTAAACCTCCTCTGAATAAAGCTTGCCAATAAAATCCTAGGACAGGGCCAACGTTTAAGCTTGGAATTGACTCTAGGGCACATAGCAACTAATTACGTTTAATGACTGACTATATAAAGAAAAACATTCATTTAATTAAAAGAAGGAATGAAGCAAAGACAAATCACCTAGACTTCCGCTGTCTGTGGGTGTGGTTTTTCCCCCTCCAGGTGTTTTGGATATCTATTTCTAGAATGTGAAGTCGAAGGCTTTCACAGCTGGCATCCATAGATTTTCCTTGGTTTTTTTCCAGGCTGTGAGGCCGTGTTCTGGAAGAGTTTATTTCTGACGTTTCGCCTGCATCTGTGGATCTGAAGATGCCAACCACAGATGCAGGCGAAACGTCAGAAATAAACTCTTCCAGAACATGGCCTCACAGCCCAGAAAAAAACAAACAAGGAAAATCTATGTTCAGAATTCCTGACCATGCTAGTTGGGATGTCTGGAAGCAAAACATCTGGAGGACCAAAACTTGAGACCCACAGGTGGCCCTGATGGTATGCATTTCCAGCCTCTGCTCCAGAACAAATATCTACACTTATTAGTGCATTTTTTCCCTCTAGGAAGATCTGGGACAGGCGTCCTTTGGAAATGGACCTATTTTAAGTGCTAATACCTACCAAAGCACTCTCACATATGACTCAGTGTAGCCGGTTCATTGGTTTTTTTTTAATGCCCTGGCGTTCTTCCATGACTGAGCTTGTTGCTTTGTCTCTCATTTATTTTCTAACGTGTGGCTCTGCCAAGCCAGGTTTTAAGAGTCACTGCAAGAGAAATGATTGAGGCAAATGGGAAGCACCTTTTAAGTGCCCTTGCTTTCCATGAGAGGGAGAGTGGCTTGTTGAGGCAGTTGGCATCATGCCATCAATGTACATGTCATGTGTCCATAGTAAACAAGGCCTGACTACATGTGGGGCAAAAACTCCTAAAGCCCTGTGCATTATTATTCTTCACATAGAGAGACACACAGCAGGGCTTCCTTTGTGAATCTCATCTATTTTTCTAGCATATGTCCATTTTGCTTTGTTTTCTGCCTCAGATTTGGGCTTCTGCTTTTAGTACAGTTTGCTAGATTCTTTCTCTGGGCTTGTTTATGCGACAAAAATACTCCTCATAGAATTCAAGGAGAATACCTTTTGTCCCAATGGGATCCTGCATCATTTCACCATATTTGGAAGGAACGGGGGCAAAATCTCCAAGTACTCCACAGGAAAATCCTTTGTGACTTTCCCTATATTTAAAAAAAAACTTTGAAGGAAATGTGCATTAGGACAAATGATTCACTTTGCTGCACATTCCCGATAAGAGTGGAAGGGGAAAGCTGATTGGTTGGACATGCACAGTGGGCGGAGCTTGCTGGCAAGGCAAGCACCTGGAACCACCATGTTGGATTTTGTTGTAGCAGTCGTGCACTGGGGCGACGAAACAGCCTTTCCCCCCTCTTTTTCTCCTGTTTACGTATTTAAGCAGAAGATCACACTTCCATACCTTGGATTTGCTTTTTTTTTTTTTTTTTTGTAATACTGTTTAGCGGCGGCAACTGGTAATCCACTTGCGCCAGCCATCTTGATTCACAGGCATGCCCATTTTAGCAACAAACTTGTATGGCTTCTCATGCCTGCAATCTTGAAAAAAAGCTTGGAGACAAATGAAAGCTTCTGCAAATTGGCGTTAGTGAGCATCAGTCCACATTTTATTGCCTTGTATAGATGAGCCCTTTGTGTTTTAGGCTGCAACGCTATGACACTTACGGGACTAGGCTTACTTCTGAGTAGATACATCGAAGATTGTGCCATAGATTGCTTATATATATATATATATATATATATTTAAAATGTTTTATGATATTGTCAGTGTTTAGCTGTCCTGAGGATCTTAACTGAGATGACATAGGAGATGTGGTGGGACAAAAATATTTTCATAAATAAATAATGTCAGGTATGAGATCAGAATATGGAGTTACTATTCTTTTCTCTCTCCCTCCCATCCCCTGGCATTATATTCCTTCCTTCCATTTTTGATTTGTTATTTTTTCTGTTTTTATTTATCTAATAGATTTAGATCCTCCTAGGATAACAAGCAAATCAGAAAACATAAAAATATACAGTGTTTAAAATGCAATTAAAATCACATAAACTCACCACGTGAAAATATAAGATGCCATTCTGGGTGGTGGAAATGAACTTTTCCTCATGCAACAAACTATGCCATTCCATTATCCCTCATGCAACCTTCCTGCACTCCCAAAATCTGTTCTGGAGTATCCCTCAATCCTACAGAGCATATTTGGGGGAGTGGGCTTAGAGTAAATGGGGGAATATTTCTTGTTTCACTCATCAGAGCCATTCATGGCAGATGAATAATGACTGGCTTTTGCCTGTAAAGGTCAACCCCCATATCCATGGATTTGGTATCCACAGTTTCACTTATCCACATCTGAAAAAAATATGCTCTCTCTAGGCATTTCTAGGTCCTCCAATGCGATTCTATGGCCAATTTCTGGCATTTGACTCATTAAAAATAATAGAGTTTCATGTTATCCATGGTTTCAGGTATCTCTGGTGGGGAGGTGTCTTGGAACGTTACCCCACATGTACAATTGTATTCATATTTCCTAGGTGTGGAAACACAACTTTTTTTCCTTCTCCCCCCTTCTTTTTGTGATACGCAAGTAAAGGTTTGAGTGTTTGACTATGACTCTGGAGATCTGGGCTTGAATCCCTGCTCAGCCATGGAAACCCACTGGGTGACCTTGGGCTAGTCACACTCTCTCTGCCTTGGAGGCAAACCCCCTCTGAACAAATCTTGCCAGGAGAATCCTGTGATAGGTTCACCTTATGGTTGCCATAAGTCAGAAATGACTAGAAGGCACACAACAACAACAACAACAACAAAAACAACAACGACGTATCATTCAGCCCTGTGGATAAAATTTCTAGTGGAAGACCAAGGATGTTTTTGCAGATATTTTTGGACTGCATCTTCCAGCATTCTTTGCATTTGGTTATGCAGGTTGTTGTGCTAAGAGTTGCAGTTGTACACACTCCATTCCTGGTCTGCTACTAAGAACTGCGTGCTAGACTAATAAAGTAGACTTTATCTAAATGATCATATGATGATATATACAGTATCAGTGTTTCTTAACCTGTGGTCCCCGGACCCCCAGGGGGCAGCGTTGTCCTCACAGGGGGTCTGCGAAGGCTTGAAGGCTGCTCAGCCCACGTGACAAAAGCCAAGGCAAAGGTTGGCTGGCTTGGCCTGCACATTGCCATTCAATCTGCACAAGCCACAAACTTGCAGGAAGAAGCAGAAGAAAAGTCTTCCTCCCTCCAGTGCCTCTGTGGGACCGGTTAATGGATGATGTAATTGTATTATTGTTGTTATTGTTGTTGTTAGGTGTTGTTGTTGTTGTTAGGGTTTTAAATCTTGAGTTAAGTCTTGGGGGTCCACAGAAACAAAAAAATATTTAAAGGGGGTCCCTGGTAAAGAAAAGGTTAAGAGCTATTGATATATAAAAATCACCTTTCTTAAGTTTTCCTCTTTGGTCAAGGATGAGTCTCTTGGAGATGTTCTCTGAACCTTTGGTTAAATATGCCTTTTTCTATTGGCCTAATCCCTCATTATATATTTACCCTTCTTTGGGACAGGGTAGATCTTTCCGTAAGCCTTTAGCCAGCAACAGCAATAAACAGAGAAGGATTTCATGAGCTGTTTGTAAATTTAGGTCAGTTCCAGTTAAGATGTTATGAAAACACAATTGACATGTTGGTATTTTGTATGTATTGGGGCCTGTTTTCCGAGTACGGTATGACAAGAACTTTGGTCTCTCTCAGTTACTGGAGTTTTCCTGTACAATCTATTTCTACCATGAAAATGCCAACCTTGCTATAAGATGATTCATTTACACAAAATAGCAGAAATATGGCTTACAGCAAGCTGGCTAATAATTACAATGGTTAACTACACACCACCAATAAATAAATAAATAAATAATAAAAAAGGAAGTGCATCATCAGGAAAGAGAGAAGAAAGATGTCATAAAATTTGAACATCCTAATTTAGGTTCACCACAAACTTGCTCATCAATAGGGTGGCAAAGTATACACCACAGTCGGCCCTCCACATTTGCGGATTTAACTTTTGCAGACTAGATTATTTGCTGCCCCTTCCACTGCTACCCTACGCCATTTTTAATAGTGACTGCAAACCTCACGAGACTGAGGCTTGTAAGTCCCTATTAAAAATGGCGTAGCAGTGGAGACAGCAGCCAGCCTCATCAGCCGCCTGCTTCTGACTTTAAAGGAACTCCACCACCTTGATGGAATCCATGGTGGGTTGAATCCACAGATGGCACATTTTCTATGAGTTAAATATAGTTTTTGCGGGGTAGAGCTATGGAACATGTCCAGAAGAGGGGGCAACCAAAATAATAAAAGATCTGGAGGCCATGCCCTATGTGGAACGGCTTAGGGAGCTGGATATGTTTAGCCAGGAGAAGAGAAGGTTAAGAGGTGACATGATAGCCATGTTTAAATATTTGAAGGGATGTCATACTGAGGATGGAGCAACTTTTTCCCTGCTGTTCCAGAAACTAGGGGGTTGTCCAAACAGTGAAAAAACTTCTCACGGAATATGAGGAGAATCCTACCTGTGCTAATGGCATCCTGTGTGATTTCGCCCTATTGTGAAGGCCAAAAACCTCGTCACAAAAGCCTTCGCGGCTTTCCCCATCTTTAAAAAATACCCAACGAGGTCAGGCACAGTTCTGCTTGTTAGGACAAGCGAGTTGATCTGATTTGCTTGCCCATATGAGAGGAAGCGCAAATCTGATTGGTCAGACGTTCTGTTGACTAAAGATATAAAATTTCTAGAAAAAAATCTGGAAAATTTCAAGCCATGAGAGGAAAATGTTTTTTTTTTCTTTTTCAGAAAAGAAGCAGATTTTTTTGGAAAAAATTAGAAATTGCAAGTTTAGCATCCTTTACAGATTGAAAAGCTCTTTGCTACTTTAGGAACATAAGTACAGTCAGAACCCCGTATCTGTGGGGATTCGGTTCCCAGACGTACCACGGATACTGGACACCGCACATAATAGCATATGATATTAAAATAAATGAGTATACATTTTTATTTAGACATAAAAATAAAGTGTCCCTACTGCTTCCTGTTCTTGTGTTTGGGGTTTTATTTTCAGGAGCCAATAAATAGCAGCACTAAGGAAAAGGGGCAATCCTTTATGAAGGAACTGACAAAACAGGCTTGAACGTATAAACAGGTTAATCGAGTCTTCTAAAGCCATAAGCCTCTGATGGCAACTTTCTAAATAGGTATTAACAGATGATGTCAGTCACCCACCTTGGCATCACTTGTCTATGAGGTGGGGCAGGTGCAGCTCCAACACTGGCATTTTGGGGCCAGCCAAATGTCAGTTTAATAAAATAGTTCCCCTATTGATGCATGAAAACGCATGAGGCACACATTCTCTCAGCCTGGCCTAGTTCACAGGGGTGGTGTGAGGGTAAAGTGAGGAGGAAGAGAATTACTGGGAATGGCAAGAATTATGGATTACAGTTGTCCCTTCATATTCACTGGGGTTTGGTTCCATGATCCCCCGTGGATACCAAAATCTGTGAATATTCAAGTCCCATTATATGCAATGGCATAGCAAAATTGTGTCCCTTATATAAGATGGCAAAATCAAGGTTAGCTTTTTTTGGAGTACTGTATTATTTTTTTAAAAATATTATCAAGCCATGAGAACTTAAATCTGTGAATACCAAATCTGTGGATACGGAGGGACAACTGTACCTTAAGTTTGCTGGAAGAAATAGACGATATTTGTGTAACTCAAAAAGACAAATGAACGGTTCCCACAGTAAATCAAGCCTGCACTCTCCATAGAAGCCAAAATGACAAAATTTAAGCTACAATACCCTCCCAACGTTTCATAGATTAAAACTGCAATGCCTGTGGCCAAGGAATCATAGACTCATAGAGTTGGAAGAGACCACAAGGACCATCCAGTCCAACCTCCTGCCATGCAGGAACACACAATCAAAACATTCCCGACTGATGGCCATCCAGCCTCTGAAAACCTCCAAAGAAGGAGACTCAACCATACTCCAAGGCAGTGTATTTCACTTCCAAACAGTTCTTACTGTCAGGAAGTTCTTCCTAATGTTTAGGTGGAATCTGTTTTCCTGTTGTTTGAACCCATTGCTCTGTGTCCTGGTCTCTGGAGCAGCAGAAAGCAAGCTTGCTCCATCCTCAGTATGACATCCCATCAAATAATTAAACATGGCTATCGTGTCACTTCTTAACCATCTCTCCTCCAGGCTAAACATGCCCAGGTCTCTAAGTCACTCCTCATAGGACATGGCTTCCAGACCTCCCACCATCCTGGTCTCCCTCCTGGACACGTTCCAGCTTCTCAATATCCTTCCTGAATTGTGGTGCCCAGAACTGGACACAGTGTTTCAAGTGAGGTCTGACCAAGGCAGGATAGAGTGGCACTATTACTTCCCTTGATCTAGACTCTATACTCATATTGATGCAGTCTAGAGTCGCATTGGCTTTTATAGCTGCTGCATCACACTGCTGACTCGTATTCAGCTTGTGGTCCACTAAGACTCCTAGATCTCTTTTGCATGTACTGCCATCAGGCCAGGTGTCACCCATCCTATATCTGTGCATTTCATTTTTAGTGCTTAAATTTAGTATCCTACATTTCTCCCTGTTGAAATTCATTTTGTTAGTTTTGGCCCAGTGTTCTAATCTGTTAAGGTCATTTTGGATTCTGATCCTGTCCTCTGGGGCATTAGCTACCCCTCCTAATTTGGTGTCATCTGCAAACTTGATAAGCACACCCTCTATTCCCTCATCCAAATCACTGATAAAGGTGTTGAATAGCACTGGGCCCAGGACAGAACCCTGTGGCACCCCCAGTAGTCACTTCTCTCCAGGAAGAAGAGGAACCATTGGTGACTACCCTTTGGGTTCGGTTGGTCAACCAATTACAAATCCACCTAACAGTTGCATTGTTTAGCGCACATGTTGCTAACTTTTTTGCAAGAATATCATGAAGGACCTTGGTAGATCAAGAGTGTGATCAAGATGGCAAAAGTTATTAATGAGGAGGAACAGGCAAGCCAGGAGTGGCTGCAGCAGTTTGTTTTTGCCTGACCAAACTGGGGGCGGGGGTCAACTCTGCTCTTTCCTTTCCTTCCTCTCTCCCATCTCTTCTACTAGCTCTCTCCTTTCCCTCACCTTGTGCCCTCACAGTCAATCCCTTGCTTGCTTTTTGGGCAATGCCGCTTGCATCACCAAGCGAGCAACATCATAATGTGGCCAAGATGGCAAAAGTTATTAATAGGGAGGAACAGACAACCTACGAGAGGCTGTAGCAGTTTGCTTTTGCCCGACCCTACTGGGAATGGCAAGATTCTGCCCCCCTCCTCCCCTAGTGAGTTTATTTGCAGCCATTGAAGTATGCCAAGAATAAATGGGGAAAGTCGGAGGAGGAGAGAGAAACTAGGACATTTTAAAAGCAGCTGAAAAAAAGTGGAATGACAGAGGACAGTCGCTGCCAAATTGGAACAGTTGTAGGGTATGGGTTATCGTACTTTGGCCATCTGATGAGATGTTGTGATTCATTAGAAAGGATGATGATGCTTGATAAAATGGGAGACAATAGGAGAAGAGGAATACCACATTACACATGGATTGACTCCGTCAAGGAAGTTACAAGTTTGCAAGATCTGAGCAGGGCTGTTGACGACAAAGTGTCTTGGAGGTGTCCCTTTCATAGCTTTGCTGGAAGTCAAAGCCAACTTGATGGCAATTAGCAACAACAAAATAAATTAATATGGGGTTTAGATGGGTGTATTGAAGACGTTATTGTCTCCCTTGTGTTTGGAATGTGTTTGTCAATGAAAGGCCTGTTGGCTTAATATTAATATTAATATTAATATATTACATAAATGTGAAATTTGATTTCCTCCACCCTTGCTTTTGGCCATAAGGCTGACTTGTGTTTTATATAATGAATCTAGTTTTTGAGTGGCTTTGGGAGAAAGCCCAGGCCACAGTGCCCCAGAACTGTAAAAACACTGAACAAAAATTTGATTATGCTGCAAAAGAACAGACTGTAAATCCTTTCTCAATCCCCATATCAAACAGATGCTCAGGAATGTAAAACATTCTTCCAGCCCGGTTCTCTAATTCATTGCTATCTATAATCAACTGTGTTAAAGGCTGAGTCTGTAGTCCAGCTGGTGCTGGTTTTCCAGGGTCTCAGACAGAGAACATTCCTCCTTGGTCTGCTACTTTGGGTCCTTCGACGCAGTGATTCTCATGTTTAATCCCCCTGATGTTGACAGATGGCAATTACCATCATCCCTGACCATGGGCCATGCAGGTTGGGAATGATGAGAGTTGTAGGTCAACAACACCTGTGGCAATGGGGTTGGGAACAAAGATGGAACTGTTGGGGATTGGACCCGGGGTCTTCAGAATACAAAGCATGTGTCTGCCTACTGGTGTATGTCCTTCCTCAGTGGTAGGGGCCCCAGAAAACTGGGATTGGTTCTTCTGCTCCCTGCATTATTTAATATATATATTTTTGGCAGCATATTGGCTGTTGTCATGAGCTGAGGTTGGAATTATTAGTGTTGTTGATGCTAATAGACTGGTACTAAATCATTAAAGAAAAGCAATTGGTTAACATTGGTGTGTAGGTATAGGGGAAGGGAAATGAAGGCATTGCCTCTTCCCTAAGAATTCTGGCCCCCCGTGACATCTTCCTTTAGTCCTCAAATTTCTAGTGTTGCAGTAATTTAAAAGTTAAGTTGGGCATTTAGAAATACAGTTTAGGTATCTAAAGAAAAGAGAGCCAGCATGGTCCAGTTGTTTGAATGTTGAAAGACCAGGGTTCAGATTCCTGCTGAGCTGTGGAAACCCATTGGGGAACCTTTGGCAAGTCACACTCTCTCAACCTCAGAGGAAGGCAAAAGCAACCCCCCTCCCTCTGAATTTCAACAAAGCTTGCCAAGAAAATCCTGTGATAGGTTCACAGTAAGTTGGAAACAACTTCAGGGCATGCAACAACATCAATCCAAAGGAAGGCAAAGTTCCCAAGAGAATGTGAACACAGCAAGCATAAGAGCTCTAGGTGTGGACCATTTTGGGCCGGTTTAAGGGACCTGCAGCTGCAGCCCCCCATTGTTGTATCTTGGTGTTTAATGATTAAAACAATGAATTTCAACATTGTTGTTAAAAATTTCAGTGAAGCAGGGATAGCGAGTTGATTCTTGAGGAATGAGTTCCAAGCTCTGATCATGAGCCGGGAAACCCACCCGCAGGTCCTTGTAAATGACCTCCGGAGGAATCCCACATGGGACTGACAACCCAGAGACATCTAGTCCCTGCCCTTGAGTTTTGGGATTGGCTGAAGGAGAGGGGCAGGGCCTGGAGAAATCCTCATAATCCCAGGGATTATGGGAAGGCAGCCAGGAGGAGGTTGTAGACTTCCAAGAAGTAATTCCGCGCTGGGAAGTGTGTCAGCAGTGCGTAGGCTTGTGCCAGGTAAGACAGAGCTCTGAGATGACTGACAGCTGGACTTTGATCTCTTTGCCTCCTCTCTTGCCTTCATTCATGAGATAATCCAAATCTTAAATTGCAGTGGTGTGTGTGGTTGTGTTATTTATAGCTCTGGATGGAGCTGTTGGAGACAGGCTTACATTCGTAAGTCGTTCACGGGAGAGGTGCTACAACTTTTAGGTTTAGATTAGCCAGAAGTCTTTGCCACTGCCACACAGCTGACAGACTGGATTACAACTCCCATCAACCCCCGGCCAGCCCAAGGAATGATAGAAGTTGTAGTAGAAGGCATTTGGAGGACATGCAGGTTTGGGAAGGACTGGCCTATAACTTGCAGACATTGGCCTGTAAGCTTGCGCTATAGCCCCAGATGGTTACTCCATGGAGCTCTGGACACCAAGGAGCCCTGGTGGTGCAGTGCTTAAACGCCAGTAATGCAGCCACAACATTGTGAGTTTATCCTACAGAGCTCCAAGGTTCACTCAGCCTTTCATCCTCCTGTAGGTCAGTAAAATGAGTACCCAGCTTATTGGGGGCAATTAGTTAACACACATTGGAAACTGCTTAGGGAGTGCTTTGCACTGCTAAGCAGTATAGCAATATAAATGCTATTGCTATTGCTATTACTCTGTGGCAGAATTTGGAAATGTTCTTTCTTTGGACCACAGTGTCCAGAACTCCCAACCAGGCTGTAGTGGCTGGGGGACTCTGAGGGGTTGTGTAAATAGTCAAAATAATCCTCATGGAATTTGCTGGGAATCTGACCTGCCTAAATGGGATCCCGCACCAATTCACGGTATTTGGAAGGAGGGGGGCCCAAAACGGCAAAAACAACCCAGGAAAAGCCTTTGCCACTTTTCCCGTAGCTTTTAAAAAACAGTAAGGGGGTGCACATTCCTGCTTCAAAGCACAAGCAAATTGCTTTGCTTCTCCATATGAGAGGAAACACAAAGCTGGGTGAGCGTGGAATCTCATTTCCTGTAGTTTGAATCTATTGCTCTCTGTCCTTGTCTCTGGAGCAACTTGTCATGGGCTTCACACACACACACTGAAAATTTGTCCTTGATTTTAAAAAAAAATTGATTATGAAATATTTTCTTTCAGAAAAATGAATAGAATGAGAGAAGTTGTCACAGAGTTACTGCCCCCAAATAATTTCTAAAAACTATGACTTTGTCCATTATCAGTATCTATTATCATTATCTATTCTTGGTTCCTTTTCTCAGTTCTTCTTATTGGAATAAGTACATCATCTCTGTTTGACACTACAGACAACTGGTGGAAGCAAAGTAGTTTGCTCTATTTTCCTAATATTTATGGTTTCTTTTATTTTTATTGGGGGGGGGGGTTGGCCTGCTCTTCAGACTGGGAAAGCCAAAGATGTCAGGTGTTCCTTGTAACGCCATTTGTAAGATTTTTTAAAAAAACTAAACTGTATTTTAATATATCAGACATTATAATTTAATGTCAAACCAAGTACAGTAGTACAGTATATACAGGCAGACCCCCGTATTCACAGAACCAATATCAGCAGTTTCAGTTATCTGTGGGACACAAATAGGGGACACATACCATAGAATCATGTTGGCAAATGGCTAAAGAGGCATCCTCTCTAGGTATCTTCTAGGTCCTCCAACACTACTATATGGTTTCCTTTTACTGGAAGTTGTTTATTTTAATACGATTTGCTGTTATGTTCAGTGTCCAGTATCTATGGTAAGTTTGGGAACTGAATCCCCACAGAAACGAAGGTCTGACTGCACTTACGTTCCTAAAGTAACAAAGAGCTTTTCAGTCTGTAAAAGATGCTAAAATTGCAATTTCTAATTTTTCCAAAAAAATCTGTTTCTTTTCTGAAAAAGAAAAAACAAAACATTTTGCTCCCATGGCTTGAAATTTTCCAGAAATTTTTCTAGAAATTTTATATCTTTAGTCAACAGAAAGTTTTAAATATATCTTGGGGAAAAGGTACTTTTTGATGAAACAAGGTCCTGCTTCTCACTTTCCAGAAGAATCAAATCTTCTTCATTTTTTAACCATTTTTTTCTGGTGGTATTGAATGGTTGCAGGGGGTCCCCTGAGGAAAATCCAGCCCCCTAAAGAAGATCAGGGGCCTTGTTGTGATGACTGCAGGCCACATTTGAGTCACCTCTGCTCTGTGGGATCACCAGTGGGGTGTAGCTATAGGGGGCAAAATGATGTCCATTGCCCCCCCCCCCGAAATCTCCTGCTCCCAAGAAATTCTCCTTCAGTATCCAAATTTCTAACATTTCAGAAACAAAAAACTTTAGTTGGGTGTTTAGAAATACAGTAGGACCCCCTTATCTGCTGGGGATTGGTTCGGGGAAGGGGGTGCGTGGATACTGAAAACCATGGATAATAGCGAACGCCATTGAAAATACAGTAATGGGACATCTGGGTTAAAATACCATGGGGTTGCCTTGGAGGACCTAGAAAATGGCTAGAGAGGACACATTTTCTAGGAAGACTATGATAGGTGTGCTGTTTTGTGTCCTGTGGATAATTGAATCAGTAGATAATGAATCAGTGGATACGGGGGTCCTACTATACAGTTTAGTCATCCACAGAAGAGGGGTAGGCAAGGCGACCAAAGAAATGCAAACACAGAAAATATTTGTATTCTAGGCAGAGAGACATAGATGTTCAATGTCTCTTTGCAGTGCTAGAAATGTGAGGAGTGAAGAAAAATTTCTTTGGGGGAGGCAAAATTCTGATTTGACAGGGCAACACAGCCTGGCGCTTTATCCTCTTCTATACCACATAAACTTCTGGTAGGCTGTGGGTGGAAACTGCAGCTGTGCCTTAACGCCAACCCAAGGGACAGGTCTATCTTTTTCACAGGCATTGTTGCTCATTTGTGGCTGTACCTTGTGGATCCTATGAGAGATAGTAGCCTTGTTTCTTAAGAGTGTGTCAGTGTAGGAGTCCTTCATGTGTTCAGCTCAGTGCTTCACAGTGCAGTCTTGTACATAGCTTGTTGTCATTGTTGTTGTTCTTGTCTGCCTTCTAGTTGTTTCCGACTCACCCTTGAGCGAACCTATCACAGGGTTTTCATGGCAAGATTTGTTTGGGGAGGGGCTTGCCACTGCCTTCTTCTGAAGCTGAGAGAGTGTGATTTGCCCAAGGTCATCCAGTTGGTTTCCATGGCTGAGCATGTACTCAAATACAGGCTTCCTTGGGTCCTAGTCCAAGAATCAGGGAGCCCTAAATGCCAGTACTGTAGCCGCAACATTGCAAGTTCAATCCTGAGCGCTCCAAGTTTCACTCAGCCTTCCATCCTTTCATAGGTTGGTAAAATGAGTACCCGGCTTGTGGGGGCAATTAGCTAACACACATTGGAAACCTCTTAATGTGGTGTAGCTGTGTAAATTGCTATTGTTTAAACAATTTGTAAGCTGCTCTGGGAACCTTTATGGCTGAAGAGTGGGGTATAAATACCTAAATAAATAAACAAACAAACACTCAAACTACTATAACACACTGGAACTCTATACATATCTACTCACAAAGAAGTGTCAGTTTGGTGGGATTTTCTCTGAATTAAGTGGGTATTATAGGAATGGGAATCATGTGGACCTCTGATTTTGTTGGATTGCATCTCCCAGCATTTATTGCTATTGGCTATGCTGGCTAGAAATTCTGGGAGTTGCAATCCAACAGCACCTGGAGGGCCACATGATTCCCACCATGGGGTTATAGATACCTTAATGCTATTTCAATCTTTTTTTTTTTTTGGTATGTTTTTAGCCATGCATGTGGTCATACATTTAGCCTGCATGCCAGTGCTATTCAAAGTAGTGGCCCATGGACCAGTGCTGGTCCCTGAGCCACCAGCTGCCAGTCCCTGGTGAAGTTCCAGGAAAGAAAGAAACAATTGTAGCCTATGGGCACAAATATGGTACTGAACCCTGGCATAGTGGGGTGGGGGGGATCATTGCCAAGTCCCTACATCAGATAGCCTGAGAAGCACTGCTATAAGCCAACTTGAGGAACAGGCAGGGTATAAATAAATGGTTGAGGATGTCTTTAGCCTGCAGTCCCTCTGAAGCCCTTCTGAAGTGTGTACACTGGTGTCAGATGGATGCCATGTCAGTGGGGGTGGTGATCTGTTCTGGATTCAAGTCCAAACTTAAAGAAGCTGTCACCAGTCCTGAGTCCTGTCCCACCCTCTGCCACAGAGGAATACACAGAAAAAGCATGCCTGAGAGGTGGGCATCCAACCTCGGTTTGAAGACCTCCAGTGAAGGAGAATCCACCATCTTCCAAGGCAGTCCGTTCCACTGTCTAGCAGCTTTTCCCATCAGGAAGTTCTCCCTAATGTTTAGATGGAACCTCTTTTCTTTCAGGTGGTTTGTCTCCTGGTCTTGGGAGCAGCAGAAAAGAAGCTTGCTTCATCTTCTACATGAACGAGAATCATACAGTCATAGAGTTGGAAGAGACCACAAGGGTCATCCAGTCCAACCCCCTGCCATGCAGGAATACACAAAGCATTCCAGACAGATGGCCATTAAAAAACCTCCAAAGAAGGAGACTCTGCCACACTCCGAGGCAGTGCATTCCACTTCTGAACAGCTCTTGCTATCAGGAAATTCCTCCTAATGTTTAGGTGGAATCTCTTTTCCTGTAATTTGAGTCCATTGCTCTGTGTCCTAGTCTCTGGAGCAGCAGAAAACAAGCTCGCTCCATCCTCAATAAGACATCCCTTCAAATATTTAAACATGGCTATCATGTCATCTCTTAACCTTCTCTTCCCTAGGCTAAACATACCGAGTTCCCTAAGCTGCTTCTCATAGGGCATGGTTTCCAGTCCTTTCACCATTTTGGTCCCCCTCTTCTGGACATGTTCCAGTTTGTCAACATCCTTCTTGAACTGTGGTAAGCAGAACTGGACCCAGTATTCCAGGTGAGGTCTGACCAGAGCAGAATAGAGTGGCATTATGACTTCCCTCAGTCTAGACACTATACTCCTATTGATGTAGCCTAGAATTGCATTTGCTTTTTTAGCTGCCACACATGATGTCCCTTCAGATATTTAAGGATGGCTCTCATGTCACTCTCAGTCTTCTTTTCTCTCAGCTGAATATATCCAGTTTCTGTTTGGAATTAGAGTGTCCCAGGGTGTTAACCTTTCTTGGGAAACTATGTAAGCTGAAATGGTTAGAAGTCAACCTTCCCTTTAGCAGAGTAGCAGTTGGAGCAGGCCTCAATCAGACTAGGCTTCCCTGAGAACTGGAAGGGACTCAAAAGCAAATAAGGCAGGCAGTTTCAGGTTACAAACTTAGGGGTTGTCTAGACATGATGGTATACAGTACTGTGAGCGGGTGCACATTTTCACCTATTTGCAGTGATGTTGTTTTGTCTCCACTATATTTTTGCCAATTTGTATCTATTCACATCTATGTGAATGGAGCATCCACATAAAGGGCAATAGAGCAAAAATCTCTCTCTGGCTTTTCTTCGCAAACGAAGATTCAGGAAGGACTCATCCCGCGCTTTCTGCAAGCGCGCTGATGACTAAAAAGGCCAATCCGAGATAAACAAGTCCGGTTGCAAAAGCACAGCAGAAGGTCTCCTTGGGTGATGTTTTTGGGTTGTGATTCTTTCTGCGTTGCCGTTTCTCTTCAAGACTTGTTCGTCGTGAGTTCTCAAATAAGGCTGCAGCATTGTGGATAGTGCGTCTCCATGCCTCCCAGCCCGGAAAAAAACCAAGGAAAATCTATGAATACTGCTTTACCTAAAACCTGCTTGCTCTAACTGCAAGAATTGAGGTGGGGAGAGAATGCTGGAAATTTCCAACAGTTTTCTAAGGCAGTAGTTCTTAACCTGTGGTCTGCAAACCCCCAGGGGTCTGCAATGTCCTCCTGAGGGTCCGCAAAAGCAGTGGAGCAGCCATGTGACAGGAGCCAAGGCAAAGGCTGGCTGGCTTGGCTTGGCTTGTGCATTGCCATTCATCTGCTCCAGCCATAAACTTTCAGGAAGAAGCAAGAGAAAAGTCTTCCCCCTCCAGTGCCTCTGAGGAAATGTTCAATGGATGGTGTAATTGTGTTGTTGTTGTCTGAGGGTCCATGGAAACACAAGATATTTAAAGGGGGTCCTTGGTAAAGAAAAGTTTAAGAACCACTGCTCTAAGGTGTTTCTCTTAGGGTTTGTTTTCCAGACCTTTTGTCATCTCAGTTGCCCTCGTCAGGACAGTTCCAGCTTGTGATGCCCAGACTTGGAGCTAGTTAGGTAAACCACCATGGGTAGCTTTTTCATAGTTCAGAGTAAAACCCATAACAGTGCCGACATGGAAGCCACTGACTTCTACTGAGTAACATACCCAAGCCCCTGCTCTGAATTTACTCTGGAGACAGAGTTGATCTGCAGTGTTAATCCGGGTGTCTGAGTGCTATTGACTGTCTCCTTTTTACAAGGATGTCTGGTTGGTTGGGAGAAAAGTTGCTGATAAAAGATTTTCTCTTTTGTGTTTGCAAGAAGACTAGATTGTGTAGTAATACAGCTGCTAGGCACTGCTGTGGTATATATGTCAATCTACTTCACCATCTAAATGTGGATTTAACTGGAACAAATGGGAGGACTGCTGTGGGTGGCCTTTATGAGCAGACAGGTTCATTAAGGGGGAGAAACAGTCCTTCATACATCCCGGTCTATAGCCATGTTTGGTAGCAGGGGTTAGATTGTGGCACCTTTGTATGTTTTAGGATTCTGTGTTGTTTTTAGACATAGTGAATAAACTGTGCAGTGCCCCTTTTAAGTCCAACCCTCACTCTCTGCCCTTAGCATAAGACAGGGTGAGATTTTCCAGATGTTGTGGAACTCCAACATCCATCATCCATCATCCACTGCTGGCTAGGACATGAGTCAGCTCCCTAGAGGTTGGAGCACAACAATATCTGGAAAGCCACAAGTTGTCTACCTCAGGCCTAGGAGAACACCCTGCTGCCGGCCTGTGTTTTGCAGCTGTGCCTAGAAGTGATATAAACCTAGTTTTGGTTATTTCTTTTAAACACATAGTGCCAGTCCATATTTGAACTAAAGCATCGAAGGAGGCATGCAACCTTTAAAAAAACCTTTTGTCAAATTACAGTTTTTAAAGCAATCTAAAAAGTAAATGAGACAGCAACACAAACCATGATGGATATAATGCCATGCTAAAGACCTATTGAAACAAAGTGTGCAGAAGCTTCATTGATGAAGTGGGTGAATTTTCTGAATCAGGGAGTTCCCCATTCTAGGCACAAAAAAGGAGAAAGCCCTCTTGGGTCTTCAGGCTTCAAGCCAGTATTTAGAAATGGCCTGTTAAGCCTGAATGCAGATAAAGGCTCAGCAGACAATATGGATTCCTTCAATCCATGCTGTGGCAGACAGATAAGGGATTAGATCTGTGGGGCAAAGAAGATATGAAGCAGATCTAGGTAGGGCTGAGTGCAAGGAAGGTAAACATGATCAGGAGCCAGCACAAGATACTCTGTTTTTGAGTGCGCTTAGTTTAATTGCAGGGCATCTGCTATACATATAAAAGGTCTAGAACAGGGCTGGGCAACTGTGGAAGGCTTACAGGGGCTGCTTTAGCCTCCTAGGAAACCTTGGCGGTCCACACCTGCTGTTGCAAAAAAGAAAAAAAAACCCAAAAATTTTTGGGCCCCCAAACACCTCAGGGGGTTGTGGGGGGCATTTTTACCATGTTTTTGGGTTTTTTAAAAAAAGCCTCTTGTGGGCCTAAATTGGCCCATGAGACCCATAAAATGTGGGGCATTTGGGGGCATTTTTATTTTATTTGCCCAGGGAGCTTCCAAACATGGTGGGAATGAACTCCATACATCCTAGAGTGCATTTGGTGGCATTCTGGAGCAAATAAATAAATAAATAAATTTTAAAAAGACATTTTTGACCCTTGGGGGCCACAGAAATGTCTCTGGGGACTGCATGTAGCCACAGGCTGCACTTTACCCACCCATGGACTAGAGGTTGGTCACAGGCCCCTACAATAGGCCTAGGGTTGCCAGATAGAAAACTGGAGAGGGTTTCTGTACCTTTAGAAGTCATGTAGACCAGTGGTTCTTAATCTGTGGTCTGGGGACCCCCATTGGTCTGTGGTGTCTTAACAGGGAAAGGCTTGAAGGCTGCTTGGCCCATCTCCTCCCAGCAGAAGCCAAGGCAAAGGCTGGTTGGCTTGGCTTGCACATTGCCATTCATCTGCTCCAGCCACAAACTTGCAGGAAGAAGCAAGCCCCCCCCCCGTGCCTCTGAGGGAAGTTTTTATGGATGGTGTAATTGTATTATTATTATTATTATTACTAGCTGTACCTGGCATAACATATGCCGTTAACAAACTCCCCCCCACACACACGGAAGACCTCATGACAACCCTGTAAGGTAGGCCGGTGGATTTTTAAATTCTTCCTCTCCCTTCTCAGCGTTCCACACTTTCCCTGGAATTGTTGAGGGTGACTCACTCTGTTGCCCTGCTGCTGCCGTGGTCACCAGTTGACTGCCTGGGTCCCATCACAGGCAGCCCACCGTCACCAGTTGACTATCTGGGTTCCATTGCAGCGGCGGCAGGCCACCACCAGTTCCCTGCAAAGGGACTGTGGGTCCCTTCACAATCCGTGACTGGTAAGTGGTGACGGAATGAGAGGAGGGAGGGGCCCTTGTGAGGCTGAGGACGTAGATGCAGATTGAGTGGCAGGAGTGGATTGTGAGGTGGAGAGAGAATTTGCATGTGGGTGGTGATTGGTTGGGTGTGTTTCCTGAGCAGCCAATCAGCACACTGGGAAAGGCAACATAACCAAGTGTGTGTGTGTGTGTTGATGATTTTAAATCTTGAGTTAAATCTTGGGGGTCCACAGAAGTAGGAGAAAAGTCTTCCCTCCCCCTCCAGTACCTCTGAGCAAAGGTTTAATTGATGGTGTAAATGTATTATTATTATTATTATTATTATTATTTTATTCATCTTGAGTTATGTCTTGGGGGTCCACAGCAACAAAAGATATTTAAAGGGAGTCCCTGGTAAAGAAAAGGTTAAGAGCCACTGATATAGAAGAAAGAATTTCAGCAGGTATTGCTTGTCATGCTATCAGGTATCAAGCAATGCCTGCTGGAATTCCCTCATCTGCTCAGCCAATACAGGAGTCCTCTGCACTTTTCACTCTGGCAACCCTAGCTGGGAAAATGCTGGAGAATCACTTGCAGTCAACTCTAGACCAATGCTTCTCAGGCTATTTATTGTATGGGACAGGCAATTATTATTTTTTTCCTAATGTGCCTGGAACCAGTATCATATACGAGTCCATTGGGCACAACTGTTTGCTTTCCTTCCTGGAAGCTTCCCATAGACCAGGAGCCTATAGTCATAGACCAGCACCAGTCCGGGGCCACCACTTTGGGTAGCACTGATTTAGATGATGCTGAGACAGATGGCCTGTTTAATAAAGAAGCAGCCTCCTATATCCTCATTCAAGGGTCAGCAAAGTTGTTGGGCTGATGTTGCTGGACTGCAACTCCCTGAAGCCCTAAACTAGCATAGACAACAGTGTGGGATACTTGTGGTCTGAAAACATCGAAAGGACCACACTTTGTCCACCCTTGTCCTTATTGGTCAGAGCAGCAAACACGAGTATTTATGGACTTTTAGCTTCCATAATTCCTTGTCACTGACTGTGTTAAGCCTGCTGGGAGTTTTAGACCAGTGGGGCTCTTAACCTTTTCTTTACTGGGGACCCCCTTTAAATATATTTTGTTGCCGTGGGTCCTCAAGACATAACTCAAGATTTAAAACCCTAATAATAAGAATACTACTACTACTACTACTACTAATACATTTACACCATCAATTAAACCTTTGCTCAGAGGCACTGGAGGGGGAGGGAAGACTTTTCTCCTACTTCTTCCTATAAGTTTGTGGCTGGAGTGGATTGAATGGCAATGTGCAGGCCCAGCCAGCCAGCCTTTGCTTTGGCTCCTGTCGCATGGCCACTCCACTGTGGGGAGGAGGTGGGCCAAGCAGCCTTCAAGTCTTCACAGACCCCCTGTGAAGACATTGCGGCCCCCTGGGGGTCCCCAGACCACAGGTTAAGAAGCACTCTTTTAGATAATTTTTTTGGGGGGAGGGCCACAGTTACCTACCCCTGTTTTTAGGGGTAGCATCACCTAATGTACCTAGGACCCATTCACACGATGCAATTGTAGCACTATGGGATTCTACTTTAACTGCCATGGTTCTGGGATTTGCAGTTTAGGGAGCTCCTGGGATTTGCAGTTTAGGGAGGGAGCTTTTAGAAATCTCAGCCAGAACACTTTAGCATCTCCCCAAACTACAAATCCCAGGATTCCATAGGATGAAATCACAACAGTTAAAATGGAATAATAGCACTGTAATTGTGTAGTGTGAATGAGCCCCTAATGTTGTTAAGAGCCATGCTTAGTTATATGGCTGCTATCCTTGCAGTTCTTCTCTTCGAGAGGAGTTGCTGATGTACAGTAGATTTATATTCACTAGATCTGTATTTTTTAAGCTATTTGATTTGGGGGACTGACAGGGTTTTTTTCCCTCCAGGGTGCTAGGGACCAGTACCATATTTGTGCCCATGGGCTGCAATTGTTTCTGTCTTTTCTGGAAACTCTGCAAGGTCCGTTGACTACCATTTTGTGTAGCACTGCACTAAATCCTAGACAAGAATGAGAAGCCTGGTTGATGTAGAGGTTATAGTGTTGAACTAGGACTAGGGAGACTCAAGTTCAAATCCCTATTCAGCCATCATGGTCAAAGGTGATCCTAGGCCAGTACATCACTCTTGGCCCAACCTATCTCACAGGGTTGTTATGAGGATTAAATGATGGATAGGAATTGTGTATGTATCAGTAATCTGTTAAATAATGATTGCGTTGAAGGTGTCTTATCTCTGGTGGTGTCCCATTTTTTCTCTTTTAGTGCACAGGTGGGAAAAGTGTGACCCTCCAAGTGTTGTTGGACTACAGGTCCTATGAGCCCTAGTCAGTAGAGCTAATGGAGAAGAATGCTGAGCCTTGCACACCAAGAACATCTGGAGGGCTGCAGTTTACCCACCCTGGTATTAGCATGACTCCCCCGCTTCCAATCTTTTTGTGGGGAAATCTCTCTGGCTATTCTTCGCAAACGAAGATTCAGGAAGGACTCATCCCGCGCTTTCTGCAAGCGTGCTGATGACTAAAAAGGCCAATCCGAGATAAACAAGTCCGGTTGCAAAAAGCACAGCAGAAGGTCTCCTTGGGTGATGTTTTTGGGTTGTGATTCTTTCTGCATTGTCATTTCTCTTCAAGACTTGTTCGGCGTGAGTTCTCAAATAAGGCTGCAGCATTGTGGATAGTGCGTCTCCATGCCTCCCAATGTGAGGCCAGGGCGGACCATTGTTGGTGATCAATTTGGCCAAGCCTGAGATGTTGTTTCAGGGAGTCTTTGTATCGCTTTTTTGGAGCGCCCCTCTTACGCTGACCCGTGGCGAGTTCACCGTAGAGTAGTATTTTTGGGAGGCGATGGTCCTCCATCCTAGAAATGTGCCCTGCCCAGCGCAGTT
This sequence comes from Gambelia wislizenii, assembly GCA_030847615.1. Taxonomy (NCBI): domain Eukaryota; kingdom Metazoa; phylum Chordata; class Lepidosauria; order Squamata; family Crotaphytidae; genus Gambelia; species Gambelia wislizenii. Next base: position 36,632,921 of record JAUMIR010000002.1, read on the forward strand.
GTGTTCTCAATATCATGGCCTCAATACTGGTGATCCCTGCTTGCTCAAGGACAGCAACATTCGTCACATAGTCAGTCCAGTGTATATTTAGGATTGCGCGTAGACAGTGCTGATGAAAGCGCTCGAGGAGTCGTAGGTGGTGGCGATAGGTGACCCATGTTTCAGATCCATAAAGGAGGATAGACAGTACGATGGCTCTATACACACTGATTTTTGTGCTTTGCCTCAGGTGTTTATTGCTCCAGACTCTTTTGTGAAGTCTTCCAAATGCACTATATGCCTTTGCTAATCTGTGATCGATCTCTTTGTCAATCTTGGCATCTGAGGAGATGATGCTTCCCAGGTAGGTGAACTGCTGAACGGACTTGAGCACTGATTTGCCGACGGCAATGTGGGGATGGTGGTGTTCGTCCTGTGGTGCAGGCTGGTAAAGAACTTCTGTTTTCTTCAGGTTGACTTCTAGCCCAAACAGCTCTGCAGCTGTTGCAAAGCAGGATGTTAGGCGCTGCAGAGCTGCTTCTGTGTGGGCAACAAGGGCAGCATCATCGGCGAAGAGCAGCTCACGGACTAGATAGTTTAGAGTCTTAGTGTGAGCCCTCAGACGGCTTAAGTTAAACAAGCTACCATCAGTACGGTAGCGTATATAGATGCCGTCGTCTTCTTCAAGCTCTGCCATAGCCCTTTGGAGCATCGTGCTAAAGAAGACTGTAAATAAAGTTGGTGCAAGAACACAACCTTGCTTCACTCCATTAGTTATTAGAAAGGGCTCTGAAAGAGCATCGCCATATCTGACTTGACCACGTGTAGCAAGATAATCATTTTAAGGAATTTGGGGGGACATCCTAGTCTTTCCAGGATCTGCCACAGACCTTTTCTACTTACAGTGTCAAAGGCTTTGATGAGGTCGACAAATGTTACATAGAGACCCTTGTTCTGCTCCCTACATTTTTCTTGCAGTTGCCTAAGGGCAAATACCATGTCTGTAGTACTCCTATTGGCTCTGAAGCCACATTGGCTTTCAGGGAGAAGTTCTTCTGCAATAGCAGGAACTAACCTGTTCAGGAGTATCCTTGCAAGGATTTTTCCAGCAATAGAGAGCAGTGTTATGCCTCGATAGTTTGAGCAATCGGATTTTGCTCCTTTTTTCTTGTATAGGGTGATGATGACTGCATCTCGGAGGTCTGATGGCAGTTCCCCTTTTTCCCAACAATTCACAAGGAATTCGTGGAATTTTTCGTGGAGTGCATGACCTCCGTGTTTCCAAACTTCAGGTGGGATTCCATCAATCCCAGCTGCCTTGCCGTTTTTCATCTGCTGTATGGCCTTAAGGGTCTCTTCCAAAGTGGGAGCTATGTCCAATTCATTTTTCATTGGTTTTTGTGTCATATATTGGATAGCTGAGGCTTGGACTACTCGGTTGGCGCTAAAGAGACTTTGAAAATGTTCAGCCCAACGATTTAGGATGGAGGCTTTATCAGTAATTAATGTTTGACCATCTGTACTGTATAAGGAGCTTTGGACCTGATAAGTAGGTCCAAACACTGCTTTAAGAGCTTCATAAAATCCTCTATGATCACCCAGATCTGCACAGCGTTGTGTCTTTTCTGCTATATTGATCCACCACTTGTTCTGCATGTCTCGGAGTTTTTGTTGTAGTTTGCTACATGTGAGGCGGAAAGCTGCTTTTCTTACATGACAGGTTGGCTGGGCGAGGTATGCCTGGTGAGCAGCTCTCTTCCTTGCCAACAGCTCCTGGATCTCTTGGTTGTTTTCATCAAACCAGTCTTGATTTTTCTTGTGGGAGAAGCCAAGGGATTCTTCTGCAGACTGGAGGATACTGTTTTTGATATGTTGCCAAAGCACTGTAGGAGAAGGATCTGTAGGATGGTCTTTTTGTAGATTTGCCTGGAAGTTGTCTCTCATGGTAGCTTGTTGAAGATTGTTGACTTGGAGTCTCTTCTTTAAGATGCCACCCCTCTTAGGTTTGAACTTAAGATGAAGATTTAGTTTACATCTGACAAGGCGATGATCTGTTTGGCATTCTGCACTGGGCATCACTCGTGTATGACAGACATCACGAATGTCTCTCTGACGGACTAGAACGTAGTCAATGAGGTGCCAATGTTTGGATCGGGGATGCATCCAGGTTGTCTTCAAGCTATCTTTCTGCTGAAAGATTGTGTTTGTAATAGTCAGCTGTTGTTCTGCACAGAACTCTAGCAGGAGGCGTCCGTTATCATTGCAATTTCCAACACCATGCTTGCCTAAGACACCTTTCCAGGCTTCGGAGTTCTTTCCTACTCTGGCATTGAAGTCACCAAGGATAATAATTTTATCTTCTACAGGGATTTTTTGTATGAGTTGGCGTAGGTCTGTGTAGAATTTGTCTTTCTCTACAGGGTCGGCTTGCATAGTTGGGGCATATATACTAAAGAGAACAACATGTGGGAGGCGTAAGGAAATAATGCGATCAGAGTGTCCTGTTGGCAAGGTTTCGAGTTTGGAGGCAATGGAGTTTTTAATCATAAAGCCTACTCCTGACAGATGTTTTTCGGTTTTGGGTTTGCCAGACCAGTAAAGTGTGTAGCTGGCGCCATGTTCTTTAAGGCTGCCTTCCTCATAGAAGCGAACTTCGCTAAGAGCAGCGATGTCAATATTAAGCCGTGATAGTTCAAGGGCTATTAGGGCAGAACGACGCTCAGGCCGTCCACTATCTTCAGAGTCTTGCATGGTTCTGATGTTCCAGCATGCAAGTGTCAGTTTATTTACACCTTTGGTGGCCGGTGTGTGCCTTTGTTTCTTTGCCTTGGTTTGACCGCATCAGAAGATTCCCATTGGCCGCGGCTAGCCAACCAGGTAGTTGGGGATGAGCTTTCTTTAGGCCACCTTTTCTAGGCCCCTCTCCATATGGAGCAAGCAGTGCTCTCCTTAAAAAAGGCTGCTTGGTCGTTCAGAATGCTGCCGAACAAGACTGTCATCTCCCGGGTCAGGCTTGAGCGACCAATGTCCTGAACCGCCTGCATGCAGGGTTGGGGCTGCGGCTTCCAGTGCATCTTTACACCTGCCGGTTTCGTCCCTCGTCAGTCGCTACAGGGCTTTTTTGGAAATGGATTTGTCCTTCGAGCCTGTGCAATGGATTTTTCTGGTGGAGCGCAGCGTGCACAGAACTGGCCTCACCCTTTAAACCAGAGATTCATCTGCCGTGGCCTTGCAAGCATGGACGTGGCAGTGAGGTCCTCGGGCCGTAGGTTTGATTAGAGTTTCCTTCTCTTAGATGGTTGACCTTACAGGGTTGGACGAGCACCATCTGCCCGGGTTTGGGATTGGAGTTTTCCTTCTCCTAGGACGGTTGCCACAAGGCTAGAGAGCCCATCCTGCCCTTTGACGCTCTTTGTCAGACCCTTCGGTTTTGACCTGTCTGGCATGGGAGACCCTACCAGTGGCTATTATGCCACCGCCAGCATAGCTCAAAACATCATTAGGGTACGCAAGCCTCTCTCCCACGACAAGGGGGCATCAATGGAGAGGGTGGGGAAATAAATTCATGTAAAAGGTATGACCAGGGATTTGTAATCTAGATTTATTTGGGGGGGGGTGATTTATTTATGAGTCCTTACAATTATCCAGCCTCCCGCTTGTGAACGTTGGGGGTTAGTTTCATTAAAAAAACAAACCTACAGAAGCAAAATGCAAATGCTTCCAGTGCCATGTAACCTAGTTTTTCCAGAGCTTATTACTGTCAAGGCACGTGTTTTCAGTTTTGTAAAATAACTCTTTATCTGCAATGCGAATATCTGCAATCACAATTTCACACACACGCCTGTCTGAGATTCTGCTGCTGTTCTGTTCCACCTGGTAAGAATGCTGTGAAACTTTGAAAGCTTGTATGTGCCAACATCAGGCTACATTAGTTGAAGTTTTCAGCTTTTGGATCTGATATTGGTAAGTGATTGGAAAGGAGCTGGTATTTTTGAACTCTTCTTTCTTAATAGAGCTCGGAGAAATCTAATGTTTGCTTTTGTGTGTGTGTGTGTGTGTGTGTGTGTGTGTATAGAAGACTTGTCAAAGGACTGCCTGAGAATCCTTGTTCAATGTGTTTTTGCAGATTATTTGTTTATTTAATTTATACTTTGCCTTTCTCTCAGCACAGAACCGAAAGACCTAGGAGCTCCGGTGTTGCTGGGAAAGCTAGCAGTTTTAGATGAATGGATGGATGGATAGGTAGATAGATATGCATGTTTTGCAGCTTCAGATTTAAATAATTCTCTTCCTGTGGGTGAAATTTGAATAGAACCTGGTAAGAAGAGGTGAAGTCTGAGTGCCATCTGGCAGGGAATTAAAATATATTTTAAATATGAAAGATAGTGTGAGATATTGAAAAGGACAGGTTACTTGTGGCCCTCCAGATGATGATGATGATGATGATTGATTTTGTTCATTTCTATCTCGCCTTTCTTTCGACAGTGGAATTCAAGGCAGCTAACAACATCTTTTAAACAATACAGTACAAGTTAAAAACAAAATGCTCTCCCAAGATCATGATCACCAATATAATCTTCAGACAAAAGATAATGACCACCAATTTGTATATCCTGTTTAAAAATGTCTTACATAAAAACAGAAAAATTATATAAAAATAACAATATATTTACTCTCCCTGTATATTTTGGCTGAACTGAGAGACTAGGACGGGGAGTACACATGACAGGGCATTTTCTGTAGTGGCACACTGTCTGTGGAACTCCCTGCCAAAGATGAGATCTGTGGGGCAAAGAAGATACGAAGCAAATCTAGCCAGGGCTTAGGGCAAGGAAGAACAAGCTGGAATGTATCCAGAGGAGGGTGACCAAAATGGAGGACTGGAAGCCATGCCTTCTGAGGTTTTTGAACAGAGGCTGGATGGTCATCTGTCAGGTGTGCTTTGGTTGTGTATTCCTGCAGGGCAGGGGGTTGGACTGGATGGCCCTTTTGGTCTCTTCCAACTCTATGATTCTATGGTTAAAACAAGGCGTAGGGGCATTGTACTCTATTTTAGGGGAGAATCATGCTCCCTAGAGGTTTCCAAGAGTGCAATTCTTTTGTTTTAATGGGAAAAATAATTATCAGGGAGACAGTGGAGCTTAAAGGGCCACATGCAGTTTGCAGGCTATGTGTTGCCAACCTCAATTTATAATGAGTGGGTGAGATTGTACAGTAGTTTCATCCTAAGATGTTTAGGGCTGTGGCGCTACCTGGGTACCTGCAGGAGACTCCTACAGGGGCGTTGTCAATTATGATAAAAGATGCTTAATGATCAGTTGGCTCTGAGTTTTGCATTCTAAATAAGAGGCACATTATATTTAGAGGTGTGTGCAGCCAGATTGAATGTGTTAAAATCTCTCCTTCCATTCTTGGCTCTGATTGGCTTGTCATATAAGGAAAGTGGGTTAGGTTTTGTTTTTGTTTTTGGTATGGCTAAGCAAGGATATTTGTTTTCTGATGCTGGTATGTCAAGATGCCCTTCTCCTTTATAGGAAAGTGGATTGGGTGGAAATGTGGCCAGCTCAGCAAATATTGGACAGAAAGTTGGATGAGGGGTTGAGTAGATGGTGAAAATAATCCTAATAGAATTTGCAGAGAATACCTTTTGTCCCAATGAGATCCGATCGAGATTCACGGTTTTCAGAAGGGAGAGGGGCCAAAAACTCCATTTACTGTGCGGGAAAAGCCTTTGCTGTTTTTCCCGAGGTTTTTTTTTTTTTTTTTAATAATACATGGAAATGCACATTACCATTCGTTTGGACATCTGATTCACATCACAGCGCATTCTTTGCGAGGGTGGAAGTGGAAAGCTGATTGGTCGGATGCACACAAGGGGCAGGCTTGCCAGAGATAAAATGGCCAAAAGCACCATTTTGGAGTTTTGCAATATCGATTGTGCACCTTTTGCTACACTGGGACAACCAAACAGCTTTTTTAAGCAGGTCACACTTGCGCACCTTTAATTTACAGTTTTTTTAAAAAAATACAGTGCAGTGGCAACAACTTGTGAGAATAATAACATGAGTAATTCACTCTCGGCTACCATCTTGATTCGCAGGCATGGCTGCATCTGAACTTCAAACACAGATAGCTTCGCATACCAGCGATTTTGCCAAAGGACCATGGAGTACAAATGAAGGCTGCTGCAAATTTGCATTAATGCGCAGCAATCCACATTATATCTTCTCATCTAGACAAGCCTTGTTAGACTTTAAATCCCAGCTCTGTCCTAGATTGATTGGATCCTGGGTGATCCTAGGTAATTCAGTCTCTTTCCAAAGCCTGTGTCTCTGGGGCCGGTTCCACGACAGGAAAAAGTTCGCCACATTCCGGATTACTGTCCTTTCATATCAGGAGCGCATAAATCACACGGTGCCTGGCAGTTTCGAATGATCCAGACACTTTCTGTTTTGCTTAATTCACACAGGCAAAGGTGGGGGGGAATCGCCTCCAGATGATTAAAGTCAGGCAGGAGGCGGGGAGGGAGCAAGGAGGGGGTCATGGAGACCATAAATAATGAGAGGAAAGAAAAAGGACAAACAAACAAGCAATCGAAAGAGCGATCTGACAAACTCCCCCGTCTTCCCCAGCCCTGAAAGGCTTTTGTAAAGAAAGGAGTCAATGAAAGCACGAACAAGCAAAAGCATAGTGGAGCAGATTCCCTTCATGCATGCATGCACACACAAACACACACCACAGAACTAGGGCTTGCCTCATTTGGTTTCCCTCCCTCCGAAGGCTTGAATAAAGGCAAGTGAATGGAAGGACAAACAAACAAAAGAACGAACATGCCATCGGCTGTTTTCCAGCACGCACACACACACACGCACACACACACACACACACACACACCCAGCGAAGCAGCGAAGCATCTTCCCACCCCCCCCCACCCCCCAAAAGATAGACAGGAAGGGCTCCGTTTTCCAAAGTGAGTTGCAAGCAGAAGGAGGGTGAATTTCTTCTCTCCAACCCTTCAGTCTATTCGGATAAAGCACTCCAACCAATCAGGATTCAGCTCTGTTCACAGTAATTCGAAAAGGCAGATGCCAGTTTAGTTCCCACGGTAAAGTATGCGCATTTTCGCGAACTTAATCAAAAAAGTGCGGAAAACTAGCGAAAGCTGATACTGCGCAACTTATGGGTTTTTTGCACCCCCTCCTTTTGAAAAGGGCGCTGTTGCTTCGAGCGTGGGAACTATCAGGCTTCTTGTCGCATTCTTTGAGGATTTATTTTGCCGTGGAAACGACCCCTCTGTTTCAACAGAGAGTATTTCAACTCTCTGTTTCAACAGGAGTATTTCTGACTTAGGCCAAGCTGCTTTGTGGGGCTAAGGGGAGTAAAAAAAAAAAAGAAGTTTCAAATAGGTTTCTAGTTACTCTGTCATTATTTCTTTAATAGCATGAGGCGATATGATAGTCCTGTTTAAGTATTTGAAGGGGTGTCACATTGAGGATGGAGCAGTCTTGTTTTCTGCTGCTCCAGAGACTAGAATATGGAGCAATGGATGCAAGCTCCAGGAACAGAGATTCCACCTCAACATTAGGAGGAACTTTTTGACAGTTAGAGCTGTTCGGCAGTGGAACACACTCCCTCGGAGCGTGGTGGGGACTCCTTCCTTGGAGGTCTTTAAACAGAGGCTGGATGGCCATCTGTCGGGGATGCTTTGATCAAGATTTCCTGTGTGGCAGGGGGGTTGGACTGGATGGCCCTCATGGTCTCTTCCAACTCTGCAATTCTATGATTCTATGAATATGAATACAGGTTGAGTCTCCCGTATCTGAAATGCTTGGGAGCAGAGGCATTTTGGATTTTGGAATATTTTGGATTTTGGGATACTTGCATATACATAATGAACTATCTTGGAGATGGGACCCAAGTCTAATCAAAAAATTCATTTATATTTCCTATAAACCTTATACAGATAGCCTGAAGGTAATTTTAAATACAGTACAATATTTTTAACAATTTTGTGCATGAAACAAAGCTTGTGTACATTGAACCATCACCTCTCTGGTTTCTCTTCGCAAACGAATATTCAGGAAGGACTCATCCCGCGCTTTCTGCAAGCACGCTGATGACTAAAAAGGCCAATCTGAGATAGACAAGTCTGGTTGCAGAAAGCACAGCAGAAGGTTTCCTTGGGTGATATTTCTGGGTTGTGATTTTTTCTGCGTTGTCGTTTCTCTTCAAGACTTGTTTGGTGTGAGTTCTCAAATAAGGCTGCAGCATTGTGGATAGTGTGTCTCCATGCCTCCTGATGTGAGGCCAGGGCAGACCATTGTTGGTGATCAATTTGGCTGAGCCTGAGATGTTGTTTCAGGGAGTCCTTGTATTGCTTTTTTGGAGCGCCCCTCTTACGCTGATCCGTGGCGAGTTCACCATAGAATACTATTTTGGGGAGGCGATGGTCCTCCATCCTAGAAACATGCCATCAGAAAACACATAAAACATAAATTGCCATGTCATGTCAGCGCTCTGAAAAGTTACGGATTTTGGAATATTTCAGATTTGGGAATACTGGGTAAGGGAAACTCAACCTGTATTAACATATTACTGATGACATCTTTAATATTGTATACAGTAACCTCCACAGTTATGTAGTGGCTTTAGAAGTATGACTTGCATCGGGAATGCTTTGATGTGTGTATTCCTGCATGGCGAGGTTTGGACTAGATGGTCCCTGTGGTCTCTTCCAACTCTATGATTCTATGATTAAAACCTGTTTGTTGTTTTGTTTTGTGACATGGTATATGGGCGTCATTCTCACTGAGGTGGTACATCCATGTCTGGACTGTACCGTTTCAGACTGCATATTTTTTCATGCTTAATATATAGAAAAGAAAATCACACTGAAAGCTAGTACTGTATTCCAGGGAAAAGGCTAGAGCAGTGGCTCTTAACCTTTTTTTTGCCAGGAACCCCCTTTATATATTCTTTGTTGCTGTGTACTCTCAAGACTTAACTCAATATTTAAAACCCTAACAACAACAACAACAACAACAACAACAATGCAGTTACACCAGTGGCTCTTAACCTGTGGTCCAGGAAGCCCCAGGGGGCCGCAATGACCTCACAGGGGGTCCACAAAGGCTTGAAGGCTGCTTGGCTCACCTCCTTCCTGTAGTGGAGTGGCCATGTGACAGGAGCCAAGGCAAAGGCTGGCTGGCTTGGCCTGTACATTGCCATTCAATCCTCTCCAGCCATAAACTAGCAGGAAGACGCAGAAGAAAAGTCTTTCCTCCCCCTCCAGTGCTCTTAAGAAAGGTTTAATGGATGGTGTAATTGTATTATTATCATCATTAGGTATCATCATCATCATCATCATCATCAGGGTTTTAAATCTTGAGTTAAGTCTTGGGGGACCATGACAACAAAAGATATTTAAAGGCGGTCCCTGGTAAAGAAGAGGTTAAGAGCCACTGAATTACACAATTCATTAAACCTTCCTTAAGACGCACTGAAGGGGGAGGAAAGACTTTTCTTCTGCTTCTTCCTGCATGTTTGTGGCTGGAGTGGATTGAATGGCAATGCACAGGCCAAGCCAGCCAGCCAGCTTTTCCTTGACTCCTGTCATGTGGCTGCTCCACTTCAAGCCTTCGCAGACCCCCTGTGAGGACATTGTGGAGCCCTGGGGGTCCCCGGAGCACAGGTTAAGAATCACAGGGCTAGAGTATAACTCTGCTGCTTGGGAACTAGTTTTTGATGTACAGTACAGTTGTGGTTTTTGGATGGAGGACCATTCCATCATTGGTTGTTTGTAGTGGTATTGTCCAGATACACGTTAAACAGATACAGACACAGTAGCGACAATACAAATATATTACACACGCTAACAGAAACAGGCTGGCTATATGTCATCCCTGACATATGGAATTCTTTAGAAAGACTAATTAGGGTAGAGATTATGGTTATATTATGTTTTCATACACTCTTTATGATGTTCAGAGAACTCTGATTAGTGAGTGGGTAGTTTAAAAGTGGAGTACAATCATTATCACATGACACTGTTATAGTGCTATTGTTCCACTTTCATTGCTCTGGTTGCCTCCTATGGAATCCTGGGATTTGCAGTATTAGGGAGGGGCATTTAGCATTCTCAACCAGGGAGCTTTTAGGCCTCACTAAACTACAAATCCCAGAATTCCACAGGAGGCAGCCATCGCTGTTAAAGTGGAATAATACCACTATGACAGCATACTGTGATAAAGACTGACAGAAGATTTATGTGTAACAATGATCATGACTTTCATGTTGAATAAGTATGAATTAAATTTACCTAATTATATTTGTCTCTATGTCTAGTTATTGAAAATATTTTTTTGAAAAGAGGAAATTCCTGATTTAACCATCTCAGTGACAACTTTGCTTGAGTCAACAGAGATGTTATTATTTTAAAAGAAATTTCTATAGTACCCTTCCCAAAAGTGATTCCAAGTGTTCCAGTAGAAAAGAGGAGACAAGTGCTATACAGTTGTCCCTCCGTATCTATAGATTTGGTATCCATGGATTTAAGTATTCACAGCTTGAAAATCTTCTTTAAAAAATAATAATCCAAAAAGCAAACCTTGATTTTGCCATCATATATAAGGGACACCATTTTGCTATGCCATTACATATAATGGGACTTGAGTATTCACAGATTTTGGTATTCATGGGGGGTCCTGGAACCAAACCCCAACTATGAAGGGACAACTGTTTAATATCTGCTCACTCTACAAGCAGATATGAAGGGACAACTATTTAAAATCTGCTCACTCTACAAGCACTGTTTCAGAGAATTTTCAGGTCACTGTTTGTAATATGGGGATAATACATCATATCTTTTAAGGCTATTGTAATAAGTCCTGAAATAATGACAGTTGGGCCTCCACATTTGCAGGTTTATCTTTTGTGGATATGATTATTTGCAGGCGATCTGCTGCCCTCTCCACTGCTGCCCTACACCATTTTTAATAGGGACTGCAAGCCTTGTGAGACAGAGAGACTGTGAACATGTGATCAGGCTTGTAAGTCCCTAACAAAAATGGCTTAGGGCAACAGCGGAGTTGGTGGTAAGCCCTGCCAGTTATCCGCTTCTGCCTTGTGAAGGAATCCCGCCACCTTGAAGGCATTTGTGATGGGTTGAACCAGTGGATCGTACTTTTTGTGTGTGTGAAGTATGGTTTTTTGGGGGGGGAGTAGAGATATTCATGCTTTCTCCACTTTTGCAGGGGTCCTGCACCCCTAACCCTAGCAAACATGCAGGGCCAACTGTATATGCAAGTACCCTCTTGAGCACTATGTACCCTCTTGAGGATGGAGCAAGCTTGTTTTCTCCTGCTCCAGAGACTAGGACATGGAGCGATGGGTTCAAAGTTGATTCCACCTAAACATCAGGAAGAACTGGTGGTAAGAGCTGTTTGGCAGTAGACTGCACTGGCTCAGAGTGTGGTGGAGTCTCCTTCTTTGGAGGTTTTGAAACAGAGGCTGGATGGCCATCTGTCGGGAGTGCTTTGATTGTGTATTCCTGCATGGCAGGGGGTAGGACTGGATGGTCTCTTCCAACTCTATGATTCTATGAGTTTTTGTCTTATTGTTATAATAGCACCTTTAAGATGGAGAAGGGGAAATTGTGGGTCAGGAGTGAAAAGATTTCAGAAATGTTAAAGTTGCAAGCTGAACGTATGGGTCACTGTTGATCAGCCATGATGGGTAGAGCAAGTGAGTGTGCAAGTTGAGTTGGTCAACCAGGAACAGAGCAAAGGTGAGGCATGGACAGGAAGAGAAAATGCATTCATAGCTCATGTTCATCTTTTTCTGTTTTTTCCAGCTGGTAGGATCATGCGGCAGGGGCAAAGCTATATTGGGGTACTAGCTCCATTTTGTATCCTGGCCACCTTCCTCCTGCTCACTCTCACAGCATCTTATAAACCCGTCATTGTTGTCCATGGCTTGTTCGACAGCCCTTCAGATTTTCATCTCTTGCTTGACTTCATCAATGAGGTAAGTCTGGAAGCCAGAATGTGGGAGGTGATATGAAATATGTCCAGTAATAAAGCCAATTGTTACTCAAAAGTAGAGTGGAAACTTGGGGAGGCAACAATTAGGCAAATCCCATTGATTCAGCAGGACTGTTCCGTCTGGGACTATTAGATTTAGCCCATGGAATTTATGTATTTTTTGATATTAAAATGTATGATCTGCCTTGTCAAAGGAAAAAAATGAATTCAAGGCAGCTTATAAATTAAAATATCATGCAATATATCACATATTGGAATCCCAGATATCAAACCACAGTTCCTAAAAGAACTATCCTAGGCCTTGTCTACACTGGCCAGAATACTCCACCTTCTGGCTAAAGTATTCTGGCCTTGGAGATGGACCAGATCCCGCCTATTTCTGCAAAGAAATGGGCAGAAATCTGGAAAGTCATTTTTTCTGGGCAGTAGAAGAGGAGGTGTGGGGTTCAGGAAATTCCTGAGTACAGGTTGACCCCCATGGGGGATACATTTCAAGCCCCTCCCAGTGGATACCTGAAACTGTGGATAATAGGGAACCCTATTATTTTCAATGAGAAGAGCACCGGAAGTTGACCATAGAATCATGCTGGAGGACCTAGAAATGCCTAGAGAGGACATATATTTCCGGACGTGGATAAGTGAAACTGTGGATACTGAATCTGTGGATACCGGGGTCAAGCTGTACTTATTATGCCAGCATTTTCTTTGTAGAAGTAGAATTGTAAAGCAAGAAGAGACCTAAAGTTTAGGCTGCTGGTTAGAGTGTAGTATGTTGTGGGAGATCCAGATTCTAATCCTCATTCACCCATGCAGTTCAACTGGGTGAGCTTTGACCTAGTCATTCTGTCTCAGCTTGATCAACTTCACAGGATCTTTGTGAGAATCAAGTGGGAAAGGTAAAGCTGTGTACGCTGCTTTAAGCATTGAAAAGAAAGGCAGGATATACATTTAATGAATAGCAACATCAACCAGCTCCCGCTAAGCATAAAATACACAGGATTCTGTGTGTATGTGCCCTAATGACACTGTGCAAAGGGTGAATGTGGAACTGAGATGCAAGGCTCCCCACCAGTGAATTCTGGCTGGGGAACTGGCCTGTTCCTCCCCTGTTACTGGCATGAAATGGGATGGAGTCCAGACCACCTCACCGTCTCTTCCCTGTAGCCACTTGTACCCTCATCCCACTCTCTGGATCCAGGCAGGAGGCCCACAGCATATGAGCAAGACTCACTTCTTCCTGGATCTGGAAAGTGCAATGCAGACAGCAGCTGCAGTGACAGGCTGGCGTGGCAGGAGGGCCTCCTGTGGTCTTGCAGGGCCCAATCTGTTTCTTCTGAAGAAAAACATTTAATATAATATAATCTAGCTATATATAATTCTCTAGGGTATGTTGCCTTTCCCAGTGTGCTGATTGGCTGCTCAGGAAACACACCCAACCAATCACCACCCACATGCAAATTCCCTCTCCACCTCACAATACACTCCTGTCACTCAGTCTGTGACCTAGATTGGGATCCAGACAGTCAACTGGTGGCGGTGGCAGCAGCAGGACGATGCTACTGCCGCTGCAACAGGACCCAGGCAGTCAACTGGTGGTGGTGGCAGGCCGCCTGCGACAGAACCCAGGTAGTCAACAGGTAGCAGCCATGGCGGCAGCAGGGCAACACACTCATCCTCAGTAATTCTAGGAAAAGTGTGAAACACTGAGAAAGGGGAGGAGGAATTTTAAAATACACCGGCCTACCTTACAGGGTTGTTGTGAGGTCTACTGGGTGTTTTGGGGGGAGTTTTTAAATGGCATATGTTACGCCAGATACAGCTAGTATAATATAATATAATATAATATAATATAATATAATATCTATCTAATATATATATATATATATATATATATATATTGCTCTTAGGTATGTTGCTGTTTCCAGTGTGCTGATTGGCCACTTAGGAAACTGACCAACCAATCAAAGCTCTGTTGGGCAGCCAATCAGCACACTGGGAGCAGGAACGTGTGGAAGTTTCAGTACTTTCTAAACATGGTGGCACAGACGGGTGTGAGTAGCATGGGGGGATGTGGTGTGTGTAGCGTGTACCTGAGTGCGGGAGGTGCGTGGGGGTGTGTGAGCCTGGCAGGGGGCATGGCCGGGGTGCCTGGCATCGGGGTGGGTGGGGAGAGCGCCTGGGATCAGGAGGTGGGATGGGGCACCTGACATAGGGGTGGGGGTGCATGCCTGGTGTTGGGGAGTGGGATGGGGGCATGTGCCTTGTGTAAGGGTGGGGGTGCATGCCTGGCGTTGGGGTGGGGGGTGCATGCCTGGCGTCGGGGGGGTAGGGTGGAGATGCGCGTCTGGTGTCAGGTGGGGTGTGGGCTTGTGCCTGGTGGAGGGGAGAGGGCGGGAAGGGCCAAGTTTGAAGGTGTATGTTACACCAGGTATAGCTAGTAATATAACATAACCCTGTCTTAGCCTATCTTTGCCCTGTGTGTTGTGACAACTGCTGAGGGGCAAAATGGGGCAAAAACACAGTGTCGTTAGGACTGGACTGCGGGGCTCAAAAATGGGGCCAAGACAGGGTAAATTGCCCCTCTAGACAAGGCCACAAGTTGGGACAAGTGATTTGACTTGATTTGCTTTCCCTGTATGAGTTGAAGTTGCTAACAAGGCAAGAGCCCAAAGCCGCCATGTTGGATTTTCACCATAGTGAGTGAGCGCTAAGGCAATAAAATGGCATTTTTGTTTGCTTTTTTGTTAAAGTGAAAAATTGCTCTTTTGCACCTTGGAGATGGTTTAAAAAAGAAATACTGTCTGGCAGGGGCAAATTGAGGTAAGTAAAAATGCAAGTAATTGTCACTGGTGCCACCATCTTGATTTGCAGGAACAGCAAACGCTGATAGCTTCACATGCTTGTGATCTGCCAAAAACAAAAAAACCCTGTTAAGACAAATTGCAGCTGCTATGAATTGCCATTACTGTGGAGCGACCCACATTTTTTGCCTCGTGTGGACAACATCTCTGTCTCTCTAACTCAGTTCCTGTCATTTTTCTACAGACCCATCCAGGGACCAACGTAACGGTTGTTGATTTGTTTGACCGCACCGAGAGCCTGAAACCACTCTGGATACAAGTCGAGGGCTTCAGACAAGCTATTTACCCTATAATGCAGAATGCTGCTGACGGAGTCCACCTCATCTGCTATTCACAAGGTATGTGGGTTCTTGGGGGGCAGAGGTGGAGAGGAGAAGGCCTGCTTTCAAGGGACCTGACAGACCCCTTTCTCTGTCCTCTGATAGGTCTTCTCCACTATCAGTAAGCCCAGGTGGGCTTGCTCGACTACAGTGGCAACTGGGGCTAGCCGTACTTTTAATTTCGCACGTTTCCTCAAAGCAGTGCTAGGCCAGGAGCACTTGACTTAAATGGAGGCAAGATTCAGTTGCCTGGTAATGCTCGAGGGATCTGAAAGGCTTCTTCCGCTGTCCTCAGACCTCTGATCACTTCTTGTTTAGGAAAAAAATCCCACCTGGGCCTAAAAGTAATTTCCTGTTCCCCTTTCCAGGGGGGATGTGATAAAATCACCCCCAGGCCCTCTTTTAAATAGGATGAGAGAATTCTGAATATTTTTTCAAATAATAAAAATAACTAGGATAGGGCATTGTGACTCTCCAAGGTCCTTTGAAGGGCATATGTGGCCTCAGATCTCAAGAAGTTGCCTGCCCTATTCTAGAATGTTTTCTTTTTTCTTGGAAATATTATTGTACATTCTCTAGAGAAGACAGTCAGCATAATGTAGTGGTTTGGGTGTTGGCCTAGAACCCTGGGAAACTAGGGTTTGAATGCCTGCTTAGCCATCGAAACACATTGGATGACCTGGGCTGCTGACACACTGGAGAAATAATCCAGTTCGACACCACTTTAACTGCCATAGATCAATGCTATGAAATGTTGGGATTTGTTGTTTTGTGAGATATTTAGTTTTCCCTGTCAGAGAGCTCTGGTGCCACAACAAACTAAAAACCCCAGGATTCCATAGGATGGAGCCATGAAAATTAAGCGATATCAAACTGCATTATTTTTGCAGTGTATCAGCAGCCCTGGGCAAGTCATACTCTCTCAGCCTCAGAGGAAGGCAAGGGCAAACCTCTGAAACCTTGCCAAGAAAATCCTTTCATAGGTTCACCTTAGGGTTGCCATAAGTTGGAAATGACTTGAAGGCACATAACACTGTAGAGAACAGAAGCTTTCAGAGAACCACTTTGGCAAGAGGAGGAAAAACGAGTAATAAATCTATTGAGAGTTCTTGAGGAGCATGGATTGCTCACATTATTTTTTGCACTGTTCTCTTCAGCCATTTTTGACAGTATGGTATACAGTAATACAATATAATACACCTTTCTCATTGCTTGCATTTCGAACGGCACATTTCAAAATGTTCTTTTTGAGCGTAACATTTTTTATCTGGCTGCATGGTTTTGAAAAGCCCCAAATGTATCAGGAAATGGGTCTATCCTTTCTGTTAGATTTCATGAATGAAAAAAGGGCAAAGCCTGAGGACCCAATCTAGCAAGATAAGTAGACCTGCCATCTGAAAAATGTGTACAGTCAGCCTCTGTATCCATGGATTCTGCATCCACAGATTCTACCATCCACTGTTTGAAAATATTTCCCCCCCCCCAAAAAAAATTCAAAAAAATCAAACCTTGATTTTGCCATTTTATATAAGGAACACCATTTTACAACACCACTGTATATAATAAGACTTGATCATCCATGGATTTTGGCATCCACGGGTGGTCCTGGAACCAAACCCCAGCAGATACCAAGGGCTTTTAAAAAAAAAAAATCTGTAATAATGGAAGTACATATCAGGCAATTTGTTATATCATATACAGCCATACGTTAACAACAATAAACAAACAGAAAGGAAAAGGCAAAAGGGAAAGAAGGAAAAAGAGAAATGATACCTCATAGGCAGGTGCTGGGAGATAATTTCCTTATTTTATCAAGCGATTTAATGTTGAGAAGATGCAGTGTTGTTTGGGGAGGGGTTCCCCACAATGAGTAGACTTAATGCTGAGACTTCTTGGGGTCAAACACAGAAATAGTCTCCTATTCTCCTCCATGTTTTCTGAACATATATCCCATCCTTCCTCAAGGCAGCTAACATAAATAAAATACAGTACAATTCCCATATCCATGGGACCAGTACCTATCGTTTCACTGACCCATGTCTGAAAAAATATGTTCTCTCTAGGCATTTTCTAGGTCCTCCAGCACGATTCTATTGTATGTGTCTGCTGGAAGTTGACCATACGTGGAGTCACACTGGAGGACCTAGAAAATGCCTAGAGAGGTGTTCTCTCTAGGATTTTCTAAGTCTTCCAGCAGAACTCTATGGTATGCTCAGGCCAGAAGTTGTTCATTTTAATAGTGTTCACTATTATCCACAGTTTTGCATTTCCATGGTAAGTCCAGGAACGTAACCCTGCGGATATGGGCTTGTACTGTATAGATTAAAATCAGCATCTTGATGTTAAAACATCATAAAGACAAATCAGTTATAAACTTGGGAATAAATGGCTAAATTTTGGAAGTTTTTCAAATGAGGTCAGTGCAAGTTTGCACAGGATCACACCTCTGCTAATCTTGTCCCACACACTTTTAACTGCAAACGGAGCTGCAACAACAACAACAACAATCAGTTTTGGCAGTATATATACTTCCCACATCTGTTGTGTATTATCTCAGCTCCCATAACAGCATCTGTTTTGCAAATCTCTCTGGCTTCTCTTCGCAAATGAAAATTCAAGAAGGACTCATCCCGCACTTTCTGCAAGCGTGCTGATGACTAAAAAGGCCAATCCGAGATAGACAAGTCCGGTTGCAGAAAGCACAGCAGAAGGTTTCCTTGGGTGATGTTTCCGGGTTGTGATTTTTTTCTGCGTTGTCATTTCTCTTCAAGACTTGTTTGGCGTGAGTTCTCAAATAAGGCTGCAGCATTGTGGATAGTGCGTCTCCATGCCTCCTGATGTGAGGCCAGGGCGGACCATTGTTGGTGGTCAATTTGGCTGAGCCTGAGATGTTGTTTCAGGGAGTCCTTGTATCGCTTTTTTGGAGCGCCCCTCTTATGCTGACCTGTGGCGAGTTCACCGTAGAATACTATTTTGGGGAGGCGATGGTCCTCCATCCTAGAAACATGCCCTGCCCAGCACAGCTGTGTTCTCAATTTCATGGCCTCAATGCTGGTGATCCCTGCTTGCTGAAGGACAGCAACATTCGTCACATAGTCAGTCCAGTGTATATTTAGGATTGTGCATAAACAGCGCTGATCCTAAATATACACTGGACTGACTATGTGATGAATGTTGCTGTCCTTGAGCAAGCAGGGATCACCAGCATTGTTTTGCAAATGAAGGCCAGAGATAGGCACTAAGAGCGAGTGGTTTTCATGAGCCTTTCTGATGAGTTCATGGCATGGGGGAAGAGGATTACAGGGTGGATATCCTGGGTCTTAGCCCCAAGCCAAACTAGTTCACAGCCTTGAATTTGGCCCTGAAACCAAATATAACTTGAGGCCAAACTCAAGTGTCTGTTTAAAAGAACAGAATGAATGTGAACAGTACCCAAAGACCTAACCTGAAAATATCACCGATATGGACAAACTTCAAACAGGTGTTCACTTATGAAAGACAAACTATGTGTATGACGTTTCACACTAGACCATCCTCAATACATGGAATTGATTTTGTCTGATTTTGGAAACTAAACAGGATCAAGGCCTAGTTCAGGGGTGGGGAACCCACAGCCTTAAGGCTACATGCAACTTTTGGAGTTTTCTTTGCAGCCTTATCATATGTTTCATATTGTTTGTGTACACAGACTTTTGTCACACATACCCCGCATGCTGTTGCATGCTTCAACTTTAACCCCCTTTCTTAACTATAGTAAACAATATTCCCTTAGAATACTTAAAACCTTAACCTTTTAACTACTCCCCACCATAGTGTGCTGACTCAATGGTCCCGGTGCGCATGAAATTTAATCATGAGCCTTATGGCACATTTCAACCCACTTTCAACAAGCATAATAACCTGGATAACCCTTTATACTGCATGGGCAAGGATTGCTCCAAGAAAGACTGTAATATGTGGCCTGTTTACTATCTCCAAAATTAAAAAATGGCCTTCCATGGTAAAAAGGTTCCCCACCTCTGGCCTAGTTAGTACTTGGATGGGAAACCAGGTCAGGCTAGGAATCCCAGGGATTTCCAGGTTGGGCTAAGAAAAGAAACCTGCTGAAACCCTGGAGAGCTATTACTGCCAGTCAGAACTGATAGTATTGAGCTGGACTCAGTATAAGACAAATTCCTATGTTCCTAGGTAGAAAGTCAATACATTTTAAGAGTGCCATATTAAAGCCTGAGCAACTGAAACACTTCTTACATCTAGTTTCACCTGATGGTTTGATGTGGAATTTATACAGTACAAGAGGTTCATTCAACCTTTACCTGCTGTCTTAAAAGCGTGACTCCATTTTCCTCTTTCCTGCAGGTGGGCTCATCTGTCGTGCCCTCCTCTCCACAATGCCTGATCACAATGTGGACACGTTCATCTCTCTCTCTTCCCCACAGATGGGGCAGTATGGAGGTAAGTCATGAGCTAGGAGCACAGTGGGTGCATTGGGATGGGAGTTTGAACCACACACTCAACTGAACACCACTCAGCAGGGTCTCACTCAAGAGAAAGGTCCCCAAACATTTGGCTTAACTACATTTTGTGGTGGGAGGAGTGGGCAAAGGGTGTCCTGACAGGGCACCAGTATAGGTTCTCTGAGTCATCACCTATGGCAGAAAATAAAAAAATAATAAAAATTTTAAAATTAAATTACATTTTAAAGTTGTCATTAAAAATGACCAATTACAGACCCAAAACTTATTGGCGGTGTTTTAGGTCTTATACAGTATTTTTTTTAAATGAAAAAAATAAAACAAAAAACAGATTTGGCCATCAAACAGCTAAGTGAGATTATTAGACCGCACCTGACAATAGAGGATTCACATTGCTAAAAACACTCAAATTCCCCCTTAATCTGGCCTGATAATGCTACACAACATGGCAACCTTTCCCCTGAATCTGGTGTGAAAAGAGCACATGACATACAACCCTATTCACACCAGATTTGGGGAATACGCCCCCTTAATCTGGGTTTTAGAAAGCTGTTGTTTTCTTCAGAGTTTGCTTGAAACTCCAGAGAAAACTGCCATGTGATCAATCCGGCCTCTCTGGATTCAGGGACATGCAGGAAGAGGAAAGACAAACGCTGCCTGAGGCACTACCATTTTTCCCTCTCCTTGGTGCCACTTCTCATCCCGAAGGCAGAGCCCCAGCAGTAGTCACTCTCCCAGTGAACACCCAGTGAATCCCACCACTTCATCGCAATGGGGGTGGTGCTGGTTTGCCGCCTGATCTGACTTCAGAGAGAGCAACTACTGCTAAGGCTTTGCTTTCATGTGGGGTGATCGAGCGAGGCTAGCTGGGGGTGCTCCTTGATTCATTGCTTCAGATGATTAGTCAGGTAAATGCGACGGTCAGGAGCGCCTGTTATCAGCTTCAGCTGATACGCCAGCTGCGCCCTTTCCTGGAAGTAAGGGACCTCGAGACTGTGGTGCACGCACTGGTAATCTCTCGTCTAAATTTCTGCAATGCGCTCTACATGGGGTTACCCTCGTGCTTGGTCCGGAAACTTCAGTTAGTACAAAATATGGCAGCCAGAGTGGTCTCGGGAACATCTTGGAGAGACCATATAACTCCAGTATTGAAATCTCTCCACTGGCTGCCTATCAGTTTCCGGGCCCAGTATAAGGTGTTGGTTATTACCTTTAAAGCCCTAAATGGCTTGGGTCCAACTTATCTCCGGAACCGCCTCCTCCATACAATCCTCCCCGCGCACTCCGGTCCTCTGGGAGGAATTTGCTTCAGCCACAAAAATCTAGGCTGTCTGCAACCTCCCAGAGGGCCTTTTCGGTAATTGCCCCCAAATTATGGAATGGCCTGCCGAACGAGATCCGTCAGATGACAAGCTTGAGTAGCTTTAAAAAAGCACTAAAGACCGATCTCTTTCGGCAGGCCTTTCCTGATTAGATCCCGGCCTCAGGAGCTGCGTCTCCTGTCCTCTTTTAGTCTTTCTGGCTGTTGATTTTTGTATTTGTTTTTTTATGTGATTTTAGTTTAGGTGGTTTTTAATTTTATACTAGTTTAATATCTTTTTATGGGGGAGGGTGGGGGTGGGTGGTGCTTAGGGATTTTAGTCAGCATTGTTGTATTTTAATTGTTGTAAGCCGCTCCAATTGTTTCTAACAGAGGGGTGGGGTAAAAATAAATAAATAATAATAATAATAATAATAATAATAATGATAGCTGCCCGTTCTGGCTTCAAAGAGAGCAGCTACTGCTGGGGCTTTGCTTTTCTGGCACACAATTGCCCCTCTGATCTCAGTGAAAAGTGAAGCCCTAAAAAAATTTTATTTTTATTTTTTAAAAGCGAAGCCCTACCGGTAGTCACTCCACTGACAGCAAGTAAAAATCTGAATGCAGATTTGAGCTTTGGCTAGAGGTGTGCCGCTTATATCTGGGCCAGAGTAGCCCAAATTTCATGCACCACAGCTCCAGGCCAAAGTAGTTCAAATTTCATTTGTGTTTTTACCCTCTGTGTGAATGACCCCAAAGTCTCTTGGGACATTACCTGGCTCACAAGCTTCTCCTGTTTGCTTCTTCCAGAAATACCAGCAATGTCTTCTCTCCTAGACATGTACATCACTATGGGAGGAGTCCCTGAATGTTGGCCCCTCAGGCAATTACTTAATGTTGTGCCTACAATTGGGCTAGCTGTGAGGTGGATTCAGACAATTAGTGGTTTGGAAGAATTGCAGTACAGGTAACACTCTTAATGAGTTCTCCAAGGATAGCATTGCACTTTTGAAGGACTCATTAGACTCTTCATGACTCCTACTGCTTTTTCCCCTGCTGTGTAAGTGGATGGAACAATCCTCCTTCCCCATTTACTTTGCAGGAGTAAAGACAAACTAAGTGTACAAAAAGGCATATGACTTTGGGGAAAATGGCTGCTGGAGGCAAAGCTAAGGTTGCCAGGTTTATGGTGCCAGATATAATCTCATGGAATCACTATTTTTCCAGGGCTCCCTTCACACTGCACAATTACAGCACTAGGATTCCACTTTAATTGCCATGTCAACATCCTATGGAATTCTGAGGTCCGTTGCTTAATGAGGCACTAGCGTGCTCTGGCTGAGAATTTTAAATACCTCATAGAACTACAAATCCTAGGATTTTGTTGGATGGTACTGTTACCCTAAGAGATGAGGGGTGCTTTAGAGTCCCACACGTGATGCCAAAATCTCTCTTAATATTTTGGGGAATTATTAACTTAAAAGGAGGCCTGTAAGAAGAGGGTAACTGCGGGGATCTTTTCACCTGTGTAGATCAGTACTAACTGTAGAGAGCACTCCAGTTAAAGGGAAATAAAAGTATTTTTATTGGAAATAACACAAGGGATACACTAATGTACAAAACGTACACTCTTAAGAACCATACAAGGTTGTTGCAGAATAAGGCAGAAAGGCTGGATAGAAAGAGGTCTGGGAAGATGGAGTGATAGTTACCAGTCTTGAGGAGGAGAGTTCCGTGCAGCGAAGATACTCAGACTGGCATATGAGGGTGGCACAGAGAATCCAGCAGAGGGTCAGTGTCTGTCTGTGGCACACTTAGCTGGGGTTTAGGGTCTAATATTTATACCCCATTCGGTGCCTTGGAGGAGAGAATTTGGAAATAACAAAGCTTGAATGACTCTCCCCCGCAACAGACAAAGGAAACCAAAACTCAATTGATTGCTTTAATGCTGGTGTTTTAATTGCTGGGAGACAGACATTGATGGGTTTGTGACAACCTCACAAGGTTGGACAGGAGGGAGTATAGGAGAAATTTCCGTAGGGTCTCAATTAAGGAATGGTCACTTAATTGCTTGATTGAATCATTGTTGAAACACACAGGGCTGGAAGAAAGGATCAGCACACACCACCTTAACAACTATGTTTACTAAGGGGCTCTCTGCATAATTCTAACTTGGGCTTTCTTACCATTATATTTTTAGCCACATCCCAGGTCATTGTGACCTCCAGCTGACCTTTGGTTTGCCTTAGCCTACCTGACCCCGAAAAGTGTCCAATATTTCCAGTTATGAGATACCATGAGGAGGGGGTAGTAGGGCGTACTAACAGTGCCATGACATTTAAAGTGGAATCATAGTGCTATAATTGTGTAGTGTGAATTGGTCACATGTCTCTAGGAGGCAAGAGAAATAAATTTCAGGGTAAGCAGCACTGGGGGAGCAGGAGGGCAGGAGGTATGAGCTTTGTTTTGTTTTGTTTTGTTTGAGGTGATGTTAAATTATAGCCACTCATCTTCCCTTCCAGCTGGTACCACACTTGACTGGCTCGCTGCAAAAGTGTTGCATTAACAGCCCTGTATTTAGTTACCTGTGACAATTTTCAAAAGGGTCCTATGATCCCCTAAGAGTGGCAGAAACCTTGACTTGAAAAAGTTGTGGGGAAAACAATGCCAATAGGAGTATAAATGGGGCTAGACCACAGTGTTTGTTGCTGAAGTCAAGATGGCAGTTTCCATGTACAGAATCTGACCGGACCAGTAGCTGTAACTTATTTCAGTGCCAATAGCCTCTGGTGCAGCTAAGGGCAACAGACTAGCTTAGAAGATGAAGGGCAGGCTATATAGGATACATAGAACTCTTTTCTCCTACACATTGCTCCAACTCTTCCATACCACCCCTTGGATCTGGAACCTAAGAAAGCTGCCTTATTCTGGCTAATAGTAGGGCTGGCCTTGACTTTGTGTGGGCTCACTCTCTCTTTCTTTCTCTCTCTCTTTTCTGACCCAGACACAAACTACTTGAAGTGGCTTTTTCCTGAGCACATGAAATCCAATTTGTACCGTGTGTGTTATACACATGTTGGCCAGGATTTCTCCATCTGTAACTACTGGAATGGTAAGACTACCCCTAATTATACTAAAGCCAACACCAACAGTTCTTTAGCATGTTTGGTTGTTCAGAGGGCTATTTCCTACATGTTCTCTGCAGTCCTGAATAAAGTTGGGCTGCATGTGCTTTTTCTGGTTTTGTTTTGTGTTTTTGTAGGGTCTTCTGCCCCCACCCATGTTCAAAACAAAGATGATTTGCTATTTCAGTGATTATCCTTTAGAACAGAGCTGGGCAACTGTGTCAGGCTAGGGGGCCAATAGAACCCCGTCTCTCCCCCGGGATATTGGAGGGCTTCAGGCTCGGCCAAATTGATCACCAACATTGGTCCGCCCTGGCCTCACATCGGGAGGCATGGAGACGCACTATCCACAATGCTGCAGCCTTATTTGAGAACTCACGCCGAAGAAGTCTTGAAGAGAAACAACAACGCAGAAAGAATCACAACCCGGAAACATCACCCAAGGAGACCCTCTGCTGTGCTTTCTGCAACCAGACTTGTTTATCTCGGATTGGCCTTTTTAGTCATCAGCGCACTTGCAGAAAGCGCGGGATGAGTCCTTCCTGAATCTTTGTTTGTGAAGAAAAGCCAGAGACATACCCTGGTGTGGCCCGCAGTCAATTTTTTGCCCTGTTTAACTGTTAAGATATGCAAAGGGATCTTGTAGCACTAACTGAGAGAAAGAAATTGTGCATTGTAGACTTGGTTTCGTAGACTTAGTGTACTTCTGCCATGCATCTGAGGAAGTAGAATAGACCAAGTCTATGAATGCTTATGCTACAATTTCTTTCTCTCAGTTAGTCTCAAAGGTGCTACAAGATCCTTTTGCATACCCTAACAGGACAGGTTTTTCAGAAGTTGCGAGGTGATGTGCACAGTTTGGGAGGGGATGTAATTCATACCCTTCTTTCCCCCACCCCACCCCAACTATGAGAGAGGAAGGAGATCCCCGTTCTCAGAGAGAGATTCCCTGTCAATGCTTAGGCCAATACAATCAGCTGGATCTCTGTTTACATCTGTACTTAAGGCCTCTTTAATGAATAAACTCAGGCAGGGTGTGAGACAGAAGTGAATCAGATAACATGGGACTTGGAGCAAGTTAAGATATATGCATGTGGTTTTGTTATAATAAATGCATGAGAAGCCCAATTGCTAAACTTCTTGCTGATCCTCTGCAAACACAACCTTCTAGAGCAGTGGTTCTTAACCTGTGTTCCACAGACCCCTGGGGGGCCACAACGTCCTCACAGGGGGTCCGTGAAGGCTTGAAAGCTGCTTGGCCCACCTCCTCCTCACAGTGGAGTGGCCTCATGAGATGAGCCAAGGCAAAGGCTGGCTGACTGGCTGGGCTTCCACATTGCTGTTCAATCCAGTTCAGCCATAAACTGGCAGGAAGAAAAAGGAGAAAAATCTTCCCTTTCCCTCTAGTGACTCTGAGGGAAGGTTTAATGGATGGTTTAATTGTTAATGGGTTATTGTTATTATTAATCTTGTTGTTAATCTTGAGTTAAGTCTTGGAGTCCATGACAACAAAAGATATTTAAAGGGGGTCTCTGGTAAAGAAAAGGTTAAGAACCACTACTCTGGAGCAGAACTGTAGTTTTAAGGCCGGGTTCCTTGGATGTTTGGATGAGGGATTTGAGAATAATGAGAACAATGGTTTTCTAGCCAGCTTGAATGATGGTGATGAGAAGTGCTATATGATTTCTTATTGGCATGGAAAAGTACTTGTACATATGCTCTGAGTCACTCACCTTTTTACTGCTTTGCTTTTTCTAACTGATGATCCTGACATTAAAAACAGGTTCCAAGGTTGTGCGCAGGTCTAAATTCCAAAGAGAAAGAGAGAGATTTATGTGATGTGGGAAAGGAATGGAGGTCTTGAAATTATGGGAGGGAGGTTAATGGGACAGTCTCCTAAGTTCTTTTGAGAGAAGCAGTTGGGCTGGAGCAGTCTGTTAGGTGTAGGAACTAAATATGATCCCTCTCAACCTTTTTCCCCACCACGGTGTCTTCATTTTCAGATCCACATCATCGGGACCTTTACCTCAACAACAGCAACTTCCTGGCCCTGCTGAATGATGAGAGACTCCACCCCAATGCAACTGGTAATAATTAAAAGTACCCCTCGGTCCCAATATACAGAAGGATCACGGTAGGGACGGGTAGACCCAAGTGGCAGGCATGCCTCCCATCTCCACTTGTTTTCCTCAGTGGAGGCCCTGTTGTGTGTCCCAATACCCCATGAGTTTATCTTGGTGTGAACACATGAGAGCCCTTTCTCTCTACCAGCACCTTAACTGTGGAACTCCCTGCCAAAGGAAGTTAGGCTTTCAATATCTCTTCTGAGCTTCCAGCAAACAGCTAAGACAATGCTGTTCTGCATGGCCTTGGTCCTTGAAATTTCTCTGGCTGTTTTATCTGTCGAGTTTTAAATTATTTTTAAGGAAGGTTTTGAGTTTGTTTTTGATCTATGCGTTTAATGTTCTATATTTTTTTATTTGTTATGCATTGCCTTGGGGCCTTGGTGGGCTGAGAAGTTATACCTAAATGTTTTAAATAAATACAAATAAATTGATACTAGCCTAGGTCCACACCTTTTAGCTACCCAGTGTCTGTATTTTTATTCTTGGGCCATCTAGCTCTAGACACTTGCTATTCCTCTTTTGAAAAATGCAGCAGTGGCTGAAATGAACCGGGGACCTACTTGGTAAACTGTCCTCTTGGATCAAACTAGAAAAGATTATGGCAATTCATGTGTTTTTCCCTTGCCTAATTCGCTTCTGGGATCAGTGCTAAGTTGGGAGAAGAGGACATGAGGTGATAGAATCAAAATTTGGTGGAAAAGTTAATTTTTTTGGACCATAGGTTCCAGAATACCTCAGCCAGTATGGGCAGAGGCCGTGAATCTACCAGATCCTAGAAGGCTTCCACTCCCAGAATTCCTAAGCCAGCATGGCCAGTGACTGGGTTCATCTACATAAGGGGGGGGGGATGGAGTACTTCATAGTATTGGCATCTTGCAGCAGCAGCGACATGTCTAAACATTTTTTCTGGCCTCAAAAGCCCCCATAAGTCTCGTGTTCCAGATGGTGGCCATGAGTGATTTACTCGTGTTAGTTCTTCACTGCCACCGTTTTTTTTAAAAGTTGTCCAAGATGCACTGGAGCGCTAGAGAGATTTTTCAATTTTATAAGAGAGTAAAACAAAAAATAATTATCCTATTTTATTGCCTTAGCAAGTGATTGCTAAGGCAAAAATCTAACATGGTGGCAGTGGGCACTTGCCCTTCTAGCAAGCCTTGTCCCTGCTCTCACCTGGCCAATCAACTTTGTGCTTTCCTTCGAATTTCCTGTTGTTCGATAGTCCAAACGAGCAGGAATGCACACTCCCCTCATGATTTTTATAAAAGCATGGTAAAAGCTGCAAAGGCTTTTACCGCATTGTTTTTGCCGTTTTGGGCCCCCCCTGCTTCCGAATAGTGTGGATTGGTGCAGGAAGCCATTTAGACATTCCATGAGGGGTAATTTCACCGTCTAGAACCCCCTATGTTGGGTAGGGTTATTTTGAGAGCTGTAATCCAAAAAGCTGTAATCCGAAAGGTCTGCACTACATAGTACATAGAGATTTCCCCCCACACACACACACAACACCTCACTGCTGCTGCTTGCGCTTAAACATCTGGTGCCTGAGGTGGGTACCTCACTACCTAATAGAAGAACTGCCCCTTCTGGGTTAGGAGCTTTCTTACTAGCTTATGAATTGTGTAGGGTCTTGGATCAGGATGAAGAGACTCTCACACTTGCTACCTTAAGCCATTGTGGTTTTTTTTTTAACTTTCTTTACTGTCTTTCTTTGGGAGTGTGTGTGTGTATGCTTTCATGTGTATGTGTGCGTGTGTGTGCACCTTCAAGTTGCCTGTTGACTTATGGCAATCTCATGCATTTCATTGGGTTTTCTTAGGCAAGGAATACTCAGAGGTTATTTTGCCAATTCCTTCCTCTGAAATCTATCCTCCAGCACTTGGTATTCGTTGGCAGTCTCCCATCCATGTACTAACCAGAGCTGATCCTTCTTAGCTTCCAAGATCAGACAGGATCTGGTGCCTTTAAGCTATTTAGGTCCCTGTACCCAGCCTTTATTATGGTGACCACCAGTGTCTTCCCTCCTCCCCATCCCATGTAAATAATTCAAAAGGAAGGACAGGATCTGCTCAGATCTGGACTATGGGAAAACAGCTAGGGATACAGGTGCTGTTTTGGCCTTCTGTAAAAGCCCTGAGCAAAGTGAAAGAAGGGTCTTTCCCCTCCAGATCCTTCAACAACAACAAAAAAAGAGGGTTTGGAGGAGTGGTGAGTTCTTTCCACTCATGTTGTATTGTGCCTTGGAAAATGGAAGAGTTGAGCATTCAGCTCAAATACAGTCATCCCTCCACATTTGTGGGTTAAGTATTTGTTGATTTGATTATTGGCAGACTACTAAATATGTTCTCTCTAGACATTTTCTAGGTCCTCCGCACGATTCTATGGTATGCCTCCAGTGGAAGTTGACCATAGAGTAGTGCTGGAGGATGTAGAGATTTATAGAGGGAATACTTCTCTAGGCATTTATAGGTCCTCCAATGTGATTCTATGGTCAACTTCTGCCGGACGTTGACCATAGAGTCGCACTGCATATGCCTAGAGAAGTATTTTATCAGGTTAAAAAAAATTGTGGGCCTATATTTGTGGGTTTTCCACTTTTGCAGGGGTTCTCCACCCCAAACCCCCATGAAAGTTGAAGGCCAATTGCATTACTTTTTTAAAAAAACTAAACATAACATTACATAACAGGTATAGACATCCTTAAACACAAGAATAATAGTCTCAATCTGGTATATTGACCTTGCTAAATCTTTTTTTAATTATTATTTTTATTAATAACAACACATAATAAAAAAGAGAAGCATAAACAAAGATTAAAAAGAAAAAACCAAGACAATATCTACAAAAGCAACATAAGTATGCATAACGTATAACACTAACATATCAAACATACCATATCACAATACACTACAAAATCACAATATCACTACAAAATCACAATAGATAAATACACAAAACAAACTAAAATGACTTCCAATCTCTATTTGGTTTTGAATATCAATTTCTGTCTATCCTTCTCTCCATACTTAAGTATATTCAATTTACTCTATTGATCTCTTTTTATTATTATTTATATAATACTTGTTTATTATTTATTTATTATCTAGAACTTTACTCCTTTAGTAACCAAGTCACCACAGGTATTTTTGAGATATTCTATCAGCGTTTTTCCGCTCTTTCCTATAATTGTCTGTCGTTCGACTTCTTATTAAATATGTAAGTTTATCCATTTCCATGGAAATGACCTTGCTAAATCAATCAACATATGTTGTTATTTAATAATAGAGGGATCTTTTCTTCAATATTTAAACATTTATGTGCAGGGAGAGCAATAGGTGGTTCCCCCCATTGGTTATTTTTCAAAGCATAGCACTCAATGTTATAAAAGGAACCCACCTCTATGTCCTCTGCCCTTGCCACAGACATGGTGGGGGAGTCTCCGGTCTCTTTTGGGCTTTTCCCAAAGCTGCAGGAACAGCACTAATTCTTGTTCTTCTGCTGCTTCCTTCCCCAGAAGACCCAAGGTGAAGTGAATGACCCAAGTTCTTTGCCAGTTTGGGAGTGAGGAGGGGAGTTCTTGTGCTTTCTTTCAAGGTTGTAAGGAGGAGCAGAGGCTTACTTAGATGAGGCAGGAAACCTGGTGACCAAGATCTCCGGGTGCCCTGATTCTATTTCTGTTTCACTGCAGCCTGGAAGAAGAATCTTCTGCGGATCCGCAAGCTGGTTCTCATTGGGGGTCCTGATGACGGTGTAATCATGCCGTGGGAGTCAAGGTAAGTTCTTGGAGGTTGGGAGAGGGAGGTCCCACCTTAGGGAAGGGGTTAAGATAAGTATTTCTGCTGACCTATGCATGTAGGGTGTTGGAGAGGAGAGTGTTAAATGCAATGTGACAGTGCTAGGTTGCTGCCACACACAGCATTAAGTTATTTGAAAGCTGAGTTATACCACAAAAGGAGTAAAGTTATCCTTCGTTAAGTTACGATTGTAGTGTAACTTAGGTCACTTTTACACTGCCAATTTATAGAACTTCAGTTCCACTTTAACTGACAGGGCTCCAGCCTATAAAACCCTGGGATTTGTAGTTTGGCAAAGGCACTAAAGCTCTTTGGCAGAGAATGCTAAAAACCTCATGAAACTACAAATTCCAGGATTCCATAGGATGGCAATTAAAGTGGTATCAAAGTGCTGTAACTATATAGTATAAAAGAGAATAGGGCTATATCTGCAGTGCAGAAATAATCCAGTTTGGCACCGCTTTAACTGTCATGGCTCAGTGCTATGGAATTTTGGGGTTTGTAGTTTTGTGAGACATTTAGCTTTTTCTGTCAGAGAGCGCTGGTGCCACAACAAACTACAAATCCCAAGATGCCATAGGATGGAGGCATGATTGTTAAAGCAGTGTCAAACTGCATTATTTCTGCAGTGTGGCAGCAGCCTTAGTCATTCCGTGATTGGAGCACTTACATACTCTGAATCCAAAAAAGACACAGGTTCATTCCCAAAATCTCCAAGACTAAAATTGCTATATGAGGACTATTGATGAGTGACTCTGATAGACGCTTATTAGCCAGGCTGTATTTCAGGTGCACTGAGACTGCAGAGTTGCTGGCAGTCTACATTAGCCAGTGGTCTGATTGAGTCAAAAATAGTTTCCTTAGTTAGGTGTCAATATTTTAGAAAGAGAGGTTTTAAAAATTGACCCCTGCCAATCATCTGTTAGATAGAGAAATCCCAATAGATCTGAGCACCTCTAAAAAATTTTTTTTAAAAACTCTGGCAATCCTGGGTTGAAATTAAGTGAATTTTGCCGCAACAAGAATCCAAATAGTGGTGTATGGAAAGTTGTACTGCACAGGCTTGCAAACTGCCCCTTAGCTGTGGCAAACCAGAATAGCTTCCACGTAAGGAGGCAGCACAACTTTTGGAGCTGCTGCCTCACACTGACTAATTGATTGTTTTCTTCTAGGCTAGGGGTGAGGAACTGGCAGCCTATGGGCCAAAGTCAGCCCATGGAGGTTCCTCATCTGGGCTTTCTGTAGCTCATATCCTAGCCCTGCCCTCTGGAGGCCATCTGGAAGGAAAACCTCTATTGCAATCTCCTGATCAGTTTTCAGAGGTAACAGCACAGTCTTTGACCTCCCAGTTAGGAAGGAGAATGGCCTACTGAATTACTCATTCATCCTGCCTCCTCCCCAGTGGTTGAAAACACCTCAGTTGGGGCCTAACTCTGGAAAAGCTCTGTCTTGTAAAGCTAAAGCTGGCGTGCCATCTGGAAGAGCTGCAGCTTGGCGGGTCAGCCAAAAATTTAGAGGCTTATTGCACACCAAAGTAAAGTGGCAGTGCAGCTGGAAGGTTCCGTCTTCCGTGCTACCTTGCTGCATAATGTTGTTCTTCTGTTCCAATCCTGTGGGAGACTGAGGCAAAACCGCATCTTTTTGCTAACCAGAAAAATCCATTAGTAAAAAGACATGGTTTTATCTCCAGCTCCCATAGGACTGGAATGGCAGAACACCGGAAAAACGATGACGTCATGTGGTAAGGCAGCACGGAAAGTGGAACCTTGCGGCTGCCTTGCCGCTTTACTTTAGCGTGCAGTAAGCCCTTTAATGATGTCACAAAAGAGATTTCTCTATTGCCAGTGTCGTTTGGCCTGGTGGTGGACATCCGCCCCATTTGTCCAAAATAGGTTCCTCACCATGGTTTTATATTGACAGGGTCAGCGTGTCTTAAAGGATTAAAATAGCTATGTATGGGCTATTGATGAGTGACTTTGATAGACTCTTAATAACAAGGCTGTATTTCAGGTTTACACATTTGTGCAGGCTTTTCTTATCTCTCTCTCTCACACACACACACACACGTGCTTATATATATACACACACACATACATAGTTATCCCTTCATATTTGCTGGGGTTTGGTTCCGGGACCCCCGTGGATACCAAAATCTGTGAATACTCAAGTCCCATGGTATACAATAGCATAGCAAAATGGTGTCCCTTATATAAGATGGCTAAATTAAGGTTTGTTTTTTTGGATTAATATTTTTTAAAGAATATTTTCAAGTCGTGAATACTTAAATCTAAGGATACCAAATCTGTGGATACAGAGGGACAAGTGTATATGAATATATATGTGATATTATGTAACGGGGACTGGGAATGATCATATCCAGTTTTCTAATAAAATCTTTTTCTTTCTTTCCCCCCCCTCTCTCTCTCCTCTGTCTGTCTTTCCAGTCTGTTTGCCTTCTATGATGATAATGAAACAGTGAGGGAAATGAAATCTCAGCCGGTGAGTGTGAGACCCAGCTATTTGAGTCCCAAGGAGTTGGGGGTGGGGGAGAGAGAAAATATATGGCAAGAAGGGTATATTTTGGTTTAATGAGAGAGGAAGGGGGTATTATTCATATTTCAGTAAACAGAAGAATCAAAAGTGTTGATAAAGATGCTGGCAGGGATTATTGAACAACAGATATTATCATGCTAGTAACCAAGAATCCCCATACTCTATACACAACTGGCAAGTCTTTATAGTTCTGTGTTCTTCTCTCTCACTCTCCCTGCTCTAACAAACCCATTTATCACTGGTTCTGGTCTAACTGGCACCAGCTGCTTCTGATAGTGCCTTACCAGCCTTCTGCGTAGCCTGCATAATGTGCAGTATGTATAAATAGTGCTCATAATATATTTCATATGTATATATATATATATATATATATATATATACAGTCATCCCTTCACATTCGCGGGGGTTCCGTTCCACGGACCCCCGCGAATGTGAAAAATCCGCGAATACGACTGCCCCCCCTCCCCCACCATAGCGACCATGGGGCCTCCGGAGGCCCCATAGTCGCTTCCTCCAGCCTCCCCACTCCCTTCCTAGGCCTTCCCGGGGCCTCTGGAGACCCTCCCGAGGCCCCGTGGATGCCTCCCCAGCCCTCCCCACCCCCTCCCCGGGCCTTCATGGGGCCTCCGGAGAGTCTCCGGAGACCCCGCGGAGGCCTCTCACGGCCCCCCCCTCTCCCTCCCAGGCCTTCATGGGGCCTCCGGAGCATCTCCGGAGGCCCCATGGAGGCCTCCCCAGCCCTCCCCCAGGCCTTCATGGGGCCTCTGGAGCGTCTCCGGAGGCCCCATGGAGGCCTCTCCCAGCCTCCCCCCTCCCTCCCTGGGCCTTCGTGGGGCCTAGCAAGGCCCCGCGGAGGCCCCTCCCGGCCTCCCCCCTCCCTTCCCGGGCATTCGTGGGGCCTAGCAAGGCCCCGCGGAGGCCTCTCCCGGCCTCCCCCCTCCCTCCCCGGGCATTCGTGGGGCCTAGCAAGGCCCCGCGGAGGCCTCTCCGGGCCCTCCCCCCTCCCTCCCCGGGCATTCGTGGGGCCTAGCAAGGCCCCGTGGAGGCCTCTCCGGGCCCTCCCCCCTCCCTCCCCAGGCTTTCGTGGGGCCTAGCAAGGCCCCGTGGAGGCCTCTCCCAGCCTCCCCCTCCCTCCCCGGGCCTTCGTGGGGCCTAGCAAGGCCCCACGGAGGCCACTCCCGGCCCTCCCCCCTCCCTCCCGGGCCTTCGTGGGGCCTCCTGTGCGTCTCCGGAGGCCCCATAGAGGCCTCCCCGGCCCTCCCCACCCCCTTGCCGGGCCTTCATGGGGCCTCCGGAGCATCTCCGGAGGCCCCATGGAGGCCTATCCCAGCCTACCCCCTCCCTTCCCGGGCCTTCGTGGGGCCTAGCAAGGCCCCATGGAGGCCTCCCCGGCCCTCCCCGCTCCCTCCCAGGC
This sequence comes from Gambelia wislizenii, assembly GCA_030847615.1. NCBI lineage: Eukaryota > Metazoa > Chordata > Lepidosauria > Squamata > Crotaphytidae > Gambelia > Gambelia wislizenii. The sequence continues at coordinate 36,666,906 of JAUMIR010000002.1, forward strand.
CTCCCCCAGGCCTTCATGGGGCCTCCGGAGCGTCTCCGGAGGCCCCATGGAGGCCTCTCCCAGCCTCCCCCCTCCCTCCCCAGGCCTTCGTGGGGCCTACCAAGGCCCCGCGGAGACCTCTCCCGGCCTCCCCCTCCCTCCCCGGGCCTTCGTGGGGCCTACCAAGGCCCCGTGGAGGCCTCTCCCGGCCTCCCCCCTCCCTCCCTGGGCCTTCGTGGGCCCTAGCAAGGACCCACGGAGGCCTCTCCGGGCCCTCCCCCCTCCTGCCCCGGGCCTTCGTGGGGCCTAGCAAGGCCCCATGGAGGCCTCTCCCAGCCTCCCCCCTCCCTCCCCAGGCCTTCGTGGGGCCTACCAAGGCCCCGCGGAGACCTCTCCCGGCCTCCCCCTCCCTCCCCGGGCCTTCGTGGGGCCTACCAAGGCCCCGTGGAGGCCTCTCCCGGCCTCCCCCCTCCCTCCCTGGGCCTTCGTGGGCCCTAGCAAGGACCCACGGAGGCCTCTCCGGGCCCTCCCCCCTCCTGCCCCGGGCCTTCGTGGGGCCTAGCAAGGCCCCGTGGAGGCCTCTCCCGGCCTCCCCCCTCCCTCCCCGGGCCTTCGTGGGGCCTAGCAAGGCCCCACGGAGGCCGCTCCCGGCCCTCCCCCCTCCCTCCCGGGCCTTCGTGGGACCTCCGGAGCGTCTCCGGAGGCCCCATGGAGGCCTCCCCGGCCCTCCCCGCTCCCTCCCAGGCCTCCCCCAGGCCTTCATGGGGCCTCCGGAGCATCTCCGGAGGCCCCATGGAGGCCTCTCCCAGCCTCCCCCCTCCCTCCCCGGGCCTTCGTGGGGCCTAGCAAGGCCCCACGGAGGCCTCTCCCGGCCTCCCCCCTCCCTCCCCGGGCCTTTGTGGGGCCTAGCAAGGCCCCGCGGAGGCCCCTCCGGGCCCTCCCCCTCCCTCCCCAGGCCTTCGTGGGGCCTAGCAAGGCCCCGCGGAGGCCTCTCCCAGCCTCCCCCCTCCCTCCCGGGCCTTCGTGGGGCCTCCGGAGCGTCTCCGCAGGCCCCATGGAGGCCTCCCTGGCCCTCCCCACCCCCTCCACAGGCCTCCGTGGGGCCTCCGGAGCGTCCCCGGAGGCCCCATGGAGGCCTCTCCCAGCCTCCCCCCTCCCTCCCCGGGCCTTCGTGGGGCCTCCGGAGCGTCTCCGGAGGCCCCACGGAGGCCTCTCCCAGCCTCCCCCCTCCCTCCCCGGGCCTTCGTGGGGCCTCCGGAGCGTCTCCGGAGGCCCCACGGAGGCCTCTCCCGGCCTCCCCCCTCCCTCCCCGGGCCTTCGTGGGGCCTAGCAAGGCCCCGCGGAGGCCTCTCCGGGCCCTCCCCCTCCCTCCCCAGGCCTTCGTGGGGCCTAGCAAGGCCCCGCGGAGGCCTCTCCCAGCCTCCCCCCTCCCTCCCGGGCCTTCGTGGGGCCTCCGGAGTGTCTCCGGAGGCCCCATGGAGGCCTCCCTGGCCCTCCCCACCCCCTCCCTGGGCCTTCATGGGGCCTCCGGAGCGTCTCCGGAGGCCCCATAGAGGCCTCCCCCGGCCTCCCCCCTCCCTCCCTGGGCCTTCGTGGGGCCTCCGGAGCGTCTCCAGAGGCCCCATGGAGGCCTCCCCAGCCCTCCCCCCTCCCTTCCAAGGCCTTCGCGGGGCCTCCGGAGGGTCTCCGAAGGCCCCGTGGAGGTCTCCCCTGCCCTCCCCGCTCCCTCCCAGGGCTTTCACGGGGCCTCTGGAGGCCCTGTGTCGCGGTTTTGGGGGGGCCCGTGGGGGCCCCTCGCAAAACCGCGAATAATCGAAACCACGAATGTGAAGTTCGCGAATGTGGAGGGGCGACTGTATATATATATATATATATATATATATATATCTCAAAAGGCCTCCAATGTGGCCTTTACAAGATGAAGAGAGAGGGCTCAGGACTCCTGAATAATATAAAAAGGGTATGAATCTTTTGGGTCTGACGTAGAAAAGGAATGAGAAATGCCCTATGCACAGGAACCATTTTTTCAGAATCCATGGAAGGGTATGAACCCTTATCAGGGTTGAAATATAAAGATGCATGTGGGTGAAAGGAATGAACTGTTGTTGTTGTTTTTTTTTTAAAAAAACCCTATTTTGTTGATTCTGAGTTTCTCTTAAGAAGCAAATGTGGCCCTCCCAAGTGTTTTTGTCCCACAGTTCCTATCAGCCTTTCTCAACCTTTTTTTTTTTTTTGTAGGAGTAATGAGTCTAAAAAATCTCTCTCTCTGGCTTTTCTTCGCAAACAAAGATTCAGGAAGGACTCATCCCGCGCTTTCTGCAAGCGCGCTGATGACTAAAAAGGCCAATCCGAGATAAACAAGTCCGGTTGCAAAAAACACAGCAGAAGGTCTCCTTGGGTGATGTTTTTGGGTTGTGATTCTTTCTGCGTTGCCGTTTAAACTGTATTAAAAATTCCAGGATCTAGTCCTTTTAAAAAGCAACAAGAATTATCTCCTTTAAAAAAGAGAGTTAAAAATCATTCATTTACTTTTAACTTCATGCAGAGTGCAAACTTAGGAATGCTGACTTAAGCTCAATTAACATTTAAAAAGTGTATTCAGAGGTCTGAGATGACTCAGTTAAATTAGACTCATTACAAAACAAAGGAGTCGGTTTAAAATGCAAATCAAAGTTTACTGAAGGTATATCAATCTCAATCTACATACTAAAACAAACTTTAAAAAGAGGTTCCTAACTAACTAATGGTATTTAGGGTAGGAAAACTCACCCAGCCTACAATGGTAAATGGCTGGCTTGCAATGCATCATGGCATGGTTTAAGATGGCTTAAAGGTGTCTAAGATGAAGATGGCTCCAGCCTCATGGAGACTCAAACTTGAAGAGAACTTACACACAGCAATAACATTTAAATTAGGTCATGTGTGAAATGACCCAGCACTCCAGTTGGCTGGAAGTGCCCAGTGAAATAAGAGAAAGGGAACTTGGGAGAACAAAAGGCATGCAGGGAAAAAACCCTAGACTTATCTTAGGATGTGAATGAGGTACACAAGATTGCTTTTACATTACAATGATTATTTCCCCACATACTACATTTTTGAACCCTGGAAGAACCCTTGAAATAATTCAAATAAGGGACTTTCCTTACAATAAGGAACACCTGGCAACCCTCTTTCTCTCTGTATCTCAGGTCTACCTCCTGGATGCCTTTGGCTTGAAGACCCTGGACGCTCGTGGTGACATTGCAGTTTACGTCATGCCTGGTGTTCCTCACACAGCCTGGCACTCCAATCGCACAGTTTATGACACCTGCATTGCCAAATGGCTGACATAGCTGAGGAAAAAGCTGACAGAGGAGAGTCTTCAACTGAGATGGGCTACTTTATTTTGTCTTGGCATTTCTCCTCCCTCAAGGCAGAAACTCTGTTACCTGTAGCTTTTCTAGAATGACTTGATATTTTCTTTCATAGTGGAAGATCCTTTTTTTTTTCAAGCAGGAATTTTTGGTGGATGCCAGCAGCTGTTTTTGGAGAGTTGGGGTGGGGAATCCCAGGGTGCTACACCAAGTTTGGATGGGAGTAAAATGGAGGAATAGCTCTTCTCTCTTTTGTTGGATGTAGAGCTATACAAGTTGGTAGGAGAAGAACAATTTGGTATCAAATAGTTGAGGCAAGATGCACGGTGGAGTTAGAAGCTGAGTCTGGCAAAGAGGCTGAAAACAGGAAATTGCTTACATTTAAATGGAATCAAAAGCATTCAGGTGTCATATTTCCTAGTTCCAAACCTTGGACAGAAATTGATACTATGTGCAAACTGGCAACGTCTTGGCCTCTCTGGCTTTGAGTGACTTTGCCCTAAATTTGGAAAGTGTCTTTCAAATTAGAGGTCTGTTACAAGTTGTACATTCAGACACCAATGGCAAGTGACAACTGTCGCAACCCAGCTTTGTTTTTAAGAGAAAGAAGCTGTCTGAAATGTTAGCAAAAATTACTTTGGAGAAAGCATTGATGAAGTTTTCTTTCCATTTTGTTTCATTCCGTTTGTAGAGTTGGTCTAATTTTTCTATTCAAAACTTTGGACATTTCAGCAGAAAGCATGGGCCCTTTTGTATTCTTTTTACCCAAAACTCCGGTTCCATGGCATTTTCAAAATCAGGGGTAAAACTGTTGCCATGAAACCATCATATAGTTCAGTGTCCCAGGTTACAGTAACAGTTTAATAACATAGTTGGAAGCAACCTCAGAATTTGTCCTTCAAGGTTAATGGCTAAGTTATTGAACTGACTCTAAAAGCAATATGTATAGCTGTGTACATTTCCTCCTCCTTAGAAGCACACTCTCAGAATCTCAGGATGGCAACAGAAAATCAGGTTAGACAAGAGAAATTCATATCTGCTCTAGCTTCTATTTTTTAATTTATTTTTAGAACAATATGTACTTAAACCATCTCACTGGCTGTTGTGGGGTGTTTGCATTGGAGTCGCCTCTATTAAGGTACCCATACTGTCTCTTGGAGGGAAAACCTCAGCGCTTTAATTCCTTAATTTTCACAGAGGTACAACAGAACAAATGCAATAGGACTCAGCTTTACCTTTAACCTCTCAAATGGGTGTACAAAAATGGAAATCAGCAGCATAAAAAACAAGGTGTACTTTAAGCTGAGCTTGGTGGGATTTGAGACATTTCTTCTTAAATAATGACATGTTCCATTACCAGCCTTCCCCAATCCAGAACCTTCTAGATGTGTTGGACTGCATGGCCATGCTGGGTTGGGGTGATTGTACTTGTAGTCCAGGAATGGGGAGGAGGCGTGCTTCCTGCCCCAAGCCCCATTTTACTTTGGGGGGGAAATGCCCCATGGGGTGTGGGAGCCATTTTTGGCATTTTTTGTGCTTCTGGGTTGTTTAGGCCCAGGAGCAGCCTTTTTTCCAACAGGAAGTAACCTGGTAGTTAATGTCTGGGTCATTTCCAGTGTGGGAAAGAAAGCCTCTCTTGATCTTAAAATAGCCAGTAAGTTGGTGAAATTGTCCCCATTCTTCCCAGGGAACATTTGGGTGCAAAAATAAAAATAAAAAATGATTTCAGAGGATGTGGTGAAGAGTGCAGCTCTCCAGGACTCCCTGGAGGGGGGCAGTGCAGCTTCCAGCTCCCAACAGTTGTCCATCCTATTGTAGTCAAATACTGTACATCCAGAGAGCACAGGATTGAGATAGGCTAGTACAAAATGACATAGATCTCCGGACTGTACCACTTCTGATTTGGGAGGTGAGGTGGTTTTTTTTTTTTTTTTTAAGTAGGGGAGCATTCGGAAGTGCGATATGCACATAATCCTGCAACCTGACGTGGTGTTACCTAGATTTTTGCCACCTTGTTTGGTATGATGTACGTTGCATTTCAATCATCTGTTTCCCATTCAAATTGTTTTCCCCCCAATGCTTGGTCAGGTCTGGATGGAAGGTGAATTGTTTATAGCCCATTGTGGCCAAAGCTCTGTGTGTGTGTGTGTGTGTGTGTGTGTGTACCCCAATATCTGCTGGGGATTGGTTCTGGGGGTCCCGTGGATACTGAAAACCATGGATAATAGTGAATGTCATTGAAAATAATGGGACTTCCAGTTTAAAATACCATAGAGTTGCCTTGGAGGACTTAGAAAATATCTAGAGAGGACACATCTTCTAGGAAGACGCTATGGTGGGTGTGCTGTTTTGTCCGATGGATAATGAATCAGTGGATACAGGGGTCCTAATGTAGGCCATCCTAAGAGGCAAATGGACAATATTCAGACTTCATCATTATGCAGGTTTAAGTTCATTTGCATAAGTTGCCAGAGTCTTTGCACAAATTAACAGAGAGGCGCTCTATACTCTAGGTTTTCCTGTAATGACTTGCAAATAACTTGTATTTATTTATTTATTTATTTATTTAATGCACACATGCCAGGGCCTTTCTGCCCACTAGCGGTACTCAAGGTGACTGACAGATAAAATCAAAGAAGAGCAAATGCAATGAACAACAGATTAAAAGCAGATTAAAAATGCATCAGCAAAAAGAAAATGACCCCACCCAACCCATCAAAGCTACCCTCACCCCAACAATAATGCCAAAGATCTGTGTGAATACAAAGCAATCTGCTTTTCTGATTTTTTCCCCCTTGGCATAAATAACAATGCTTGGTTGTAAAAAATCATGTGCAGCCACCTGCTTCTTGGCTTCTAGTGCAGGTATTCTGGCACTAGGAGTAGTGGGAAATGTAGGGTGAGGGGATTGGCTGCCTCCAGATGTTGGTCTGCAAGGTGTGTGTCCCTTCCAGATGTTTTTGGGCTGGAACTTCCATCAACCTTAGCCAGTTGTAGCTATAGCTGAGGAGTGTTAGAATTTGCTGTCCAGCAACATCTGGAGGGTGCCATGTTTCTACCTCTGGTGGAAGGAGTAGAAGGAGGAGTAAAGAGTATGAGTCAGGACCAGGAGCATTCCCATGACTTCATACCCTCTTTTTTTGGAACTTGTTTCTTTTAAACAATCCTAGGCTTTCTTTACCACCACCCTCGTGAGGACTAGGGGCATGCACTTTGTCTTTTAGAACAGGACTGGCGCTGTGTTTTCACAAAATACTCAGCAACATTTTTTTTCAAGGCATGTGGAATAAAAATGCACAAGGAAAAACTAGGAAACTTTCATTGAAATGTCAGCAGGCCGCAACTGTGGAATAATTGGGAGTGTGTGGAACTGGTAGTGCTATGACTTGTTTTATTTGTATGCCTCGCTTTATGTTACAGTTCTTTAGAAAAATTAGCCTCTTCCTTTTTCTCAAAGGTAGGCTATTGAGGCTGCTTTCCACCCCAAGAGTCTCAGAAGTGCTAGAAATAGCTGGGCAGGGAGAGAGCTAGTTCATTTAAAGGCCCTTTGGAATGGCACACTGAGGAGAGTGAAATAGCAGATATATTTTTATCCAGAAGAAATAGTTTTGGTGAAGATCTCAGGGGTCTGTGGTTAGAGAATGGCAGTTATGTAAACCTGAGAATAGACTTCCCAGGAACCAGCAGGGCTAGAGAACGTGGTGACAAGAATCAGAGCTTGTTAGATTCGGCATCTACAACTGCCAGAATCCCTTGGTTTTTCTCTTAGACCAAAATATGAGACCTAGGGCCTGTCTACACTGCAGAAATGCAGCAGTTTAACATCACTTTACCCACCATAGTTCTATCTTGTTGAATCCTGGTTTTTGTCATTTGGTGAGGACCTGAGTTCTCTGATAGAAAAGGCTAAATACCTCACAAAACTACAAATACCAGGATTCCATGGGATAGAACTATAGTGGATAAAGTGGTATCAAACTGCTGTATTTCTGCAATGTAGAAAGGCCCCGAGTGAGACTGGGTGGGGAACAGCTGGGGTTCTTACGCCTCCTGTCCACTGCGCAAGAACAGTCTGCTTTGCCTTTGTTCTCTTTGCACATTACTCTCTGTGTAGAAGAATATATTCCCTTCTCTTTTCAATAGTGATGGTTATTGTAATGGCCAGTGTTGCAATAAGGCAAATTCACAAGCTGATAAGACTCCAAGACAGCAGAGACAAGATTTGTTCCTTCAAAAACAGGTCAATATACATACCATAACACATTTAGAAATACTGTATTTCTCATACCGGTACATATCAATGTCACTACACAATTATTTAAAAGCATTACAAAGAATTAAAACTGTTATTATGGAGCCAGAGGTCACCAGTACTTGGCCCACCATTGAGGACAGTCTTTACCACCATCCTTCCTCAAAGAACATATCTTTCTGGCAAAAACACAGATCTGCCTCGAAATGTTACATATATTGAATGCCTGTCTAATGCTGGAGGTACATATGTCTCATAAGATTGATCTTGTTCCTCATTAGCCTCTCCTATATCACTATAGGGATCACCAGGAATCTCAGCAAATTAAGCATTTTATTCATTTTGCCTTAACCCTACACAACTAGGACTTTCAGACGCTTACCTTCTTGGTCGTAGCTGATGTCTATTAAGGCAATGTACCCAGCCTTCTGAAGTCCTCACTTGATAGGAACATGGTTGCTTACATTTTTCTATAACAACAGCAGGGAGCCATACTTCCTTACGATTGTTAGATCCCATCCATACTAAATCTCCCCTTTCTAGGGGTTGAAGAGACATTGCTGTTCTTTCAGGAAAATATTTTTGCCTATTCTGGACTCTCTGGAGGTCCTGATATACATCAGTAGGAATCTTGGGATGTAGTAAATTAGTAGTTACTGGAAGTTTACTTCTTAACATCCTGCCCATTAGTATTTGTGTAGGTGAATATGGCATCCCTGTAACTGGTGTATTCCGATATTCTAACAATGACAAATTCAGATCCACTTGTGCAAATCTCCTGCCTTCTTTATAAGCTGTTTTATAGACTGGATTGCTCGTTCTGCCTTCCCTTTAGATTGTGCATAGCCTGGACTACTAAAACATTGCTCAAGCCCCCACTCTTTGGCAAACATTTGAAATTCCTGACTAGCAAAGGGCATAATATTTTATCACTCACAACTGTCCTTGGTATTCCATGGCAAGCAAACACTGATTTAAGACTGCCAATCACGGTTCTTGCAGTCTTATCAGGTAAACTTAATACTTCTGGATATTTTGAAAAATAATCAACCACCAAAAGAAAAGGAGAGTTGTTCTGTTCAAAAATATCTACACCCATCTTCTCCTTCAGGAATCTCATGTGGTTTAAGTGGCTTCTTTTGATTACTTGGAGCAAAATTAGCACAAACAGACCAGTTTCCAATAGCTGTCTCAATATCTTTTGACATGCCAGGCCAGTACATCAATCCTCTTGCCCTTGCTTTGGTTCTCTGAATGCCTTGGTGAGACTCATGAAGCTGTGAGAGTATGCTCTGTCTTTGGGATACAGGAATAATCATCCTCTCTCCCATGAAAACAATACCATCTTGGCACCACAAATGGTCCTTCACTGGCCAGAAAGACTTTGCCACTGGAGTAACATTTATTTGATATTGTGGCCATCCATAATCTACATATGCTTGAACCAACTGAAGTTGATGATCTTTCTTTGTTGCCTCTTGTATGCACTCCATCTGGATGCATGGCTAATGTGCTTACTTCAAATACTACTTTCTCACCTTCCATACAGGTCTCCTCACTCAAGAGAGAATTCGTAGTAGCCCATGACAGGGTATCAGCAAGATACATAAGTTTACCTGGAGTATATACCACATTAAGTTGATACTTCTGAAGCTTTAGAGGCATCCGCTGCAAGTGGGCAGGAGCACTGCCTATTGGATTTTTAAAATTGCTTCCAAAGGTTTATGATCAGTCTGAACTAGGACATCTCTACCAAACATATACTGGTGAAACTTCATTGCATATACGACAGCAAGCAGTTCCTTTTCAATTTGGGCATAATTTTGCTCTGTCGAGCTAAATCACCTCGAAGCATAGGACGCTGGTTTGTTGTCCTGAAGCAAACATGCTCCTAAGCCATCTTTCAATGCATCAGCTTGGACAACAACTGATTTTGCCACATCAAAATATTGGAGTACAGGTGCATGACACAGCTGTTTTTGATACTATCAAATGCTTTCTGATGTTCTCCCATCAACTGAAAAAAAATGCCATCCACATTTTTAAAAAGCAAATTTCTCAGTGGTCCTGTCAACTCTGCCTCCCGAGGAATATACTTTGCCAGATACTGCACTGATCCTAAAAATCTGAGCATACCTTGTCTACCCTGAGGGGGCTTCATTTCCTAAATGGCTTTAACCGTCTCATCTGGTAAAACTTCAGCAGTCACTGTGTGACCCATTTACTTTACAGAGTCAACCTTAAACTGGATCTTTTCTTTATTGAATTTGATGTTCTTGGCACATGCTGTTTCCATAACCTGATGTAAAATCTCATCATGCTGCTTAACTGTCTTTGCTGCTATCATCATATTATCAGCTATCATATGTACACCTGATATATGCCCAAGGGTTTCCTGATTTTTTGTTGTTGTTGAAAAACCTCACTTGAGGACTTAAGCCCAAATCTTAGATGATTAAACAATACCTTCCCCAGGGCATATTAAATGTACATAATCTTGATGAAGGTTTGTCCAGTTTTACCTGCCAATGACCATCTTTCTCATCTATAATTGTGAAGATTTTCTTTCCAGCTAAGTGACTCAAAACTTCCTCTACTGTAGGAATCGTATGGTGTTGTCTCCGAACTGCTTTATTAAGATATCGTGGATCAAGGTATACGTGCAAAATCCCATGTTTTTCTGTAAACACAAGGCTACTCACCCAGTCTGTAGGGTCCACAATTGTAGATATAATGCCTTCATTTTCCATCTGACACAAAGTATCCTTTAATCTATCATATATTGCAAAAGGCTCTCTCCGACATCCCTGAATAACAGGAATCACTGCCCAATCAATGTGTGATGATGACCTTGAAATTCACCTAAAACTTGAAATAACTTGAGATATAGGCTAAACAGTTTTTCCTGAATTAGAGATTCAACCACGTGTATGCTATCAACCCAACAAACTAGATCCAACATCTCACAAGCTGGTCTACCTAGTAATGGAATTACTAAGCAGTCTGTTACATAAAACAATAATTTAGCCATTCCTTTCGAAGTATAACATTCAAACACAATAAGTCCCAATGGTTGTATTCTTGCACTACCATAAGCCACAAGAACTACATCACTCTTAGTCATCACCGTCTTGCCTGGTATCTTACAGAACATACTAAATGGTAAGAATCATAGAATTGTAGAGTTGGAAGAGACCACGAGGGCCATCCAGTCCAACCCCCTGCCACGCAGGAAATCACAATCAAAGCATCCCTGACAGATGGCCATCCAGCCTCTGTTTAAAGACCTCCAAGGAAGGAGACCCCACCACGCTCCGAGGGAGTGTGTTCCACTGCCGAACAGCTCTTACTGTCAAAAAATTCCTCCTCATGTTGAGGTGGAATCTCTGTTCCTGGAGCTTGCATCCATTGCTCCGTGTTCCAGTCTCTGGAGCAGCAGAAAACAAGCCTGCTCCATCCTCAACGTGACACCCCTTCAGATACTTAAACAGGGCTATCATATCGCTTCTTAACCGTTTTTTTCCAGGCTAAACATACCCAGCTTCCTAAGTCTCTCCTCATAAGGCATGGTTTCCAGACCTTTCCAGACATTTGCTTCAACTCCTGTATCTAACTTAAAAGTTAACTGAACATACTTGTATAATAATATCAGTATATCACCCAGCACTTTTACTTAACAGTTGCACCATTCACCTCCTGAGCCAACTTTCCTATCATTAGGTTGCTTACATTAAGCTCATTAATCTGTTGTCTGTGTTGTACACTTTCAGGAATTAACAGTGTTACTTTACATAGTCTAGCATAATGATTTTCCTTGCCACACTTATTACAAGTCTTTCCAAATGCTGGGCACCTTCAAGGTTTGTGAACTTTACCACAATAAGAACACATCTTTCTTCCAGTTATGCCTGTGCTTCTGCTTTATCTCTTCAGCTCCAAGAGCTTGGATTGCAATTCCTGTGCTGTGTTTGTGAGCCTCTTGTAGCTCACATAACTCCTTGGTTGTTGTTACTATAGTCCGCAGCTGAGCTCTTGTTATCTTGTCAACATAACATATCTCCACAGCTTTCTCTACAGTAAGATCAGGTTCTTTCAAAAGCCTTTCTTTCAATCTCTCCTCCTTCAAGCTGAACACAGTTTTATTTAATTTCATAGAATCACAGATTTGGAAGAGACCACAAGGGCCATCCGGTCCAACCCCCTGCCATGCAGGAATATACAATCAAAGCACTCCCGACAGATGACCATCCAGCCTCTGTTGAAAAACCTCCAAAGAAGGAGACTCCACCACACCCTGATCTCTCAGCATGTCATTCATTGCAGTACCAAATTCACAATTTGCAGCTTTCATTTTAAACTCATCAACAAATTGCTCTTGCTCAGTGGTGACTCCTGGAATCTGCACATGGTTCCAGAAACAAAATCTTTCAAAAACAATGTTTTTACAGGTTAGGAAATAACTTCTAATTTTTTCTAGAGCCTCTGAGGCATCTCTTGGATCTTCCTCAGGGAAAACAAAAGGGTTATATAAAGAAATTCCTTCTTCCCCCAAACAGTGTAACAAGATAGTTATTTTCTGTCTCTGCAACATTTTCAAGTCCAGCTCCCATGAGATACAATTGGAAAGCTTGTTCCCAGTGCCTCCAATTCTCAGCCAAGTTACTTTGCAAAACAAGAGGAGGTGGAGGCTGAAATGAGTCCCTATCTTCATTTAGAACAAACAAACTCCCAACTGCAATAAAGAAGATTCCACACCAAGTTCTGACACCATGTAATGTCCACTGTTGCTTGTATGGCAAACTCACAAGCTGATAAGACTCCCAAGACAACAGAGACAAGATTTATTCCTTCAGAAACTCCAGCCAAGCATTCTGAATAAGGGCTAACAAATACAAGAGCCTCAGCTCATTAAATACTAATGAGTTTTCTCTGTCCAGTTTCAAGAGCTTAGGGAGTCCTGGTATAACAGTGGTTAAATGCCAGTATTGCAAACCACAAGGTTATGAGTTCAATCCCAGAGGGCTCCAAGGTTGACTCAGCCTTCCATCCTTCTGTAGGTCAGTAAAATGAGTACCCAGCTTGTTGGGGGCAATTAGCTAAAAAACATTGTAAACCACTTAGGGGGTGTTCTGGAGAAAAGTTACACATTTTGACTGAGTTTAAGCAGATGATGTTGCCATCATTCTTGTATTCAAAAGCATTGTCCTAGGCGCTAGGGGCAAATGTTTATTAGTTATGTTTATCTCCCATCGTCCTTTCAGTTCCTTCTTACTTTATCCTCAGGACAACCTTGTGAGATAGGTTAAACTGAAAGAGAGTGATTGGCCCAAGTCAAGAATACCAAGAGTGGTGGTGCTGTGAGGATGTTGACCATGTTCTGTTTGAGATGATGCTCACTCCATTCACAGAACTGCTGCACCTTGGGTTCTTTTGAAAGAATGAACCATATTTATAAAGACTGTAATTTATATATGACATGAAGACTCATGTCCAATTAAGTGTAATGTTCTTGTGACCAGACACTGTGCCAAAGTAATCAATCGACAAAATCTCACCACCCACCCTACAATTTCCAAAAAGAGAAGAGTAGCTTGTTTTGTTAAGTCAGCTGCAACAGAAACAACAAGGAGTCTTGTAGAATCTTTAAAAATAGAAAGTCTTATTTAGCATGAGTTTTCATGGACTGGAGCCCACAAAAGTTTGTGCTAAATAAGACTTTTTGGTCTTTGAGGTGCCACAAGACTTTTGGCTGTCCTATTAAAAAAAAATGTGTGTGTGAAGTAAATCCAGTCATAGTTTGTTTTTTTTTTTTAAAACCTAAGTAAACAAAAAAGAAACAAACATGGATGCAAGTTGAGCTTTTAAAAACAGGAGTATAAGGAGCAACCATTTGTGGAAAGTTTTTATTGATGTGATGCTGTTGAAGAGGAACAAGATGGGCACATTTTCTACACTCCTCCTTTCCTTTGAAAGGGGTGGGATAGTTCAATAAGTCTTCACCAAAGTGACCTGAATTTTGTACTCTGTGGATATTATTAGAATCTGGGTTGGGAAGGCAGGATCATGTGAAATCATAGGCCAGATTCAAGGAAGGAGGTACAGGAAGGAATATAATGTCTAGATCTAGAGAAGGTTGAGAGGTGACATGATAGCCATGTGTAAATATCTGAAAGGATGTCATACTGAAGATGGGGCAAGCTTGTTTTCTGTTGCTCCAGAGACTAGGACACGGAGTAGTGGGTTCAAACGACAGGAAAAGTGATTCCACCTAAACATTAGGAAGAACTTCCTGACAGTAAGAGCTGTTCAGAAGTAGAATGCACTGCCTCAGAGTGTGGTGGAGTCTTCTTTGGAGGTTTTTAAACAGAGGCTGGATGGCCATCTGTCAGGTGTGCTTTGATTGTTTATTCCTGCATGGCAGGGGGTTGGACTGGATGGCCCTCATGGTCTCTTCCAACTCTATGATTCTATGATTATAGACCAAGGGAAGTAATAGTGCCACTCTTCTGCTTTGGTCAGACCTCACCTGGAATATTATGTCCAGTTCTGGGCACCACAATTCAGGAAGGATATTGACAAGCTGGAACATGTCCAGAGGAGTGCATCCAAAATGGTGGGAGGTCCGGAAACCATGCCCTATGAGAGGAGCAGCTTAAGGAACTGGGTATGTTTAGCCTAGAGAAGAGAAAGTTAAGAGGTGACATGATAGCCATGTTTAAATATTTGAAGGGATGCCATACTGAGGATGGAGCAAGCTTGTTTTCTGCTGCTCCAGAGACTAGGAAACGGAGCAATCGACTCGCACCACAGGGAAAGAGATTCCACCTAAACATTAGGAAGAACTTCCTGGTGGTAAGAGCTGTTCAGAAGTGGAACGTGCTGCCTCAAAGTGTGGTGGAGTCTCTTCTTTGGGTTTTTTTAAAGAGAGGCTGGATGGCAATCTGTCGGGCATGCTTTGCTTGTGTATTCCTGCAGGGCAGGGGGCTGGACTAGATGGCCCTTGTGGTCTCTTCCAACTCTATGATTCTATAATTCTATTCTATGATTCTAGGTGAAGGATTGGTAAGTGGGTCGGATAGCTTACTGTGGCAGTACAGCACTCCCCTTCTTTTTTTACTTGCCCCCCTGAACTACCCTGTAGTGGCATAACATCAGAATAAGGGTAGGCCCCACCTATCCTGAATTTCACCCTGTCCCCATTTTTGCCACCTGCAAATATTATAGTGATAGGAAATCTGCAACAGCCTCCTGAATCCAATTGTGCAAATATGCATAACTTTATTTTTTTCATGTTGTTTTAGTTACTTCAACTAGTCATGGAAGGAGGTCTGTGAACTATGGAAGTCACTTGGAAATTTTGTTTCCTGAATTTTCCCCAGCCCCAAAGTTTCTGAGATTTACAAAGTACTGTATTGCCTAGCCACTTTCAACTACAATGCATCTTCATCCACCCATAGGGGATGGAAAGTTTTTTAAAAAACAAACCCTAAGATTCTTGGGTATTTGAATTTAATTCTTATGAAAACTTGTAGAATTTACAGAGTCTTCGGCTTTTGGTGAATGATAGACTAGATTGAACGGATGGTGAAACCATTATTGTTACAGAGGAATTATGGTGGTGGGATCTGGATGATCATGTTGGCATAAATTTGGTGAATGCTGCACACCCTGTTACTTTGTATTCGGCTGATGTAAATATTCCATGACTAGCCCCTGAAAAGCTTTTTTGTAAAACTGCCACTATAACTTGTTAGTCTGTGTCTTCAAGGCTGCTGACACACTGCAGAAATAATGCAGTTTGACACTGCTTTAACTATTATGGCTCCATCCTATGGATTACTAGCTGGGATTTGTAGTTTGTTGTGGCACAAGAGCTCCCCTAAATATTTCACAAAACTACAAATCCAAGAATTCCATGGCATTTAGCCATGGCAGTTAAAGTGGTGTCAAACTGGATTATTTTTGCAGTGTGGCAGCAGCCCATGTTGTTTCCATGTTATGGCAACCCTAAGGTGAAACTGCCACATGGTTTTCTTAGCAAGTTTTGTTCAGAGGGGGTTAGCTTTTGCCTTCCTCTAAGGCTGAGAGAGTGTGTCTTTCCCAAGGTGACCCAGTAGGTTTCTATGGCCAAGCAGGGATTCGAACCTTGGCCTTCAGAGTCTTATCCAACACTGAAGCCACTACACCACACTGGCTCTCTGGCAGTGCTCTAACATAGATTGCAAAGGTATCTTTTTAACTAAAGTACAAACACGACACTCTTTTTCCAGTGTTGTCATCCAGGGTGGGCAATTTACCACTTGGTAAATGTATTCCTGCATGGCAGGGGGTTGGACTGGATGGCTCTTGTGGTCTCTTCCATCTCTATGAATCTATGGTAACATGGCAAAAGCTGGAGTTGGAATGGGGAAGCTTTGGCCCTTCCAGTGTCTTTGATTGCTGTTCCCCATCCCCTTTTCATTTGCCCATGGCTCCAATGCTATTGGACCTTTACATCTCTTTGCTAAATGTTGGCTTTTTAAAATTAAGTTGACTTGGTTCATTTGATTTTTGGTGGTAGGGGTTAGGAATCATTAGTGGGCTTTTAAATCTCAACATCAAAAGGGTGAAGACATTTTGCCTTGTATTATCCATTTGATAGAATTGTATGGTCATAGTAATGCACACTGGGTAGTGGGAAGGAAATATGAAAATGATGGGTTTTTTCCTTGCATTGAAAAGCCTACAGCATCTGTTTAAAGCACTGTTTGATATTTTGCACAGCTTCCATTCCCAAAGCACAAACTTTATAATTGCACCTGCTGAAATCTAGTGTATAGGATTTCAACGCACCTGGCATGATTGTCATTCCTCTTTTGTTACACACATCTTACTTGCATCCTGCAAAGCTCTGGTACAAACTGCATACCCAGTTCGGAAGTGGAATACATTGCCTGGGAGTGTGGTGGAATCTCCTTCTTTGGAGGTTTTTAAACAGAGGCTGGATGGCCATCTGTCAGGAATGATTTGATTGTGTATTCCTGCATGGCAGGGGGTTGGACTGGATGACCCTTGAGGTCTCTTCCAACTCTATGATTCTATGATTATCTCATGTTTCTGCTTTTCCTTCTGTCTAGGTTCAGGAAAACAATGTCTGCAAGCTTATGCACATTTAAAGCAAAGATAAATGTAGCCTTTCCTTTCCTCCTCTTCATCCTGTTGTTGTTGTTGTTGTTGTTATTTGGTGCAGTGGAGGGGTGCTCTGATACTACCCTCAATGCATTCATTGCAGCCATGCCTCTTTCCTTTCCAGATCAGCATCTAGAAAATGAAAATAGATTCTGCAAATTTTAACCAGAAGTGAGTGGCATATAGCACTGATTGGCTGGTTAGCAATCTGTCACCAAGACATCTCCCCCTCTTCTACAACTCATTAATGGTTCTTCATTTAAATTTATTTTTTAAATGAAACTGTAGGAGAAAATGCATGAACGTTTACATTGCTTCAAAATAAAAAGCAGATGGACCTCATGAAGTATGAGTGAGGGGCAAGATTGCTGAAGGAGGACTCCGTTTGTTGGTATACAGGTTTCTTATTTCAGGTCTGAAGGTGGGCTCATCCAGCAACCTACAATAAGTTCTGTTTTTATGTTTGGTTTGGTTTCACCTTTACTTGAAAGTAAGTCCCACTGAACTCTGCAGGTTGCTTTGGGCTCTAAATTCATATGACTGGAACTTTCCTCTTGCCCCTTGAAACCAGCAGTGTTTACATATTTATGGTTTTAAATACTATACCTATGATAGGATTTTTTTTTCTTTTGGTTTTTTTTTTTGCTAGTTCTAGGCATGGCTTCTCTAATGGCTTCGTTTGAAGGGAGCTGTGTACGAGTGTTTTCTCCAAACCTCCCTTCTGAAAATTCTGCCTCTTTTCATAGGTCAGGCACAGTTTTATAAACAAGTTACAGTGATGCTGCCTCCTTTTGAGGCAAAAGATTATGAGGTGTGTGTCTGTTGATTGTTTGAAATGTGGCTGCCTTCCCTGCCACTTGAAGTATCCATGTATTTATAAGAATAAAGCAATTCATTCCCAAAAGGAGTGTGTTTTGTCTGTTGTGTGTACAATGACAAGAGAAGAGCCAGAGAGTCACTTGTTTCCTGAAATAATTCTTTAAAAAGGTATTTCAAAGACATCTGGGAGATACCTGGGCCCATGGACAGGTGTTCTAAAGAACTTGCCCTGTCCTTACATTCTGTATTCTTGGCTTGCTTTTAAACAATAACAGTCTTTACCATTCCTACCACACTTTCCCGAAATTAGAAAATAAAATTTTGGACTAGAAGTCCCAGAATTCCCCCAACATAGCTACAAGCCATCCTTGCTACATATTTCTGGGAATTATAGTCCAAAAAAGTTAATTTTCCAAGTTCTTCACTTGTCCCAAATAAAGTGCTTAGACACTGAAGTGTGGAACCTGTGACCCTTCAGATGTTTCTGGACATTGCTGACCATTTGTCATTTTTTAGTCCAAAATCATCTGGAGGACTGCAGATTTCCTATCTCTGACCTTTGTTATCTAATGGTACTTAACAACCTGGTAAAACAGGCCAGCTTATCCCTCCATGTCAGATTAAGAGTTGAAGTACATGAGAGAGTGTTACGCGAAACACTAGTGGGAGTGAAAAACCCACTCAATATTTTTTGGCTGCAATGGGGAATTAGGAGCAACTGAAATGGCATACAAGAGGCTTGTGTAAACTGCAGGACTTTGGACCCTGTGTATGGGGGAGGGGAGCGAAGGAACTACATGAGAGACAGGTGTCCAGAATCAATGGATGAAACTTTATTGGACAATTGTAGCATTCACACACACACAACCCACACACTTATCTAATCTACAAGACTTTCAGAGTAAGACAAGAACTTAGTTAGAAGGGAATAGTCAGGTTATGAGGGTATAGTACACCTAATTCCTGAAGTGCATCCTTCCAGAGAAGCAGCGTTACTCTCAAGTAGCAGCAGCAACAATTGGAAAGGAGGGGCTTGGGAAAGAAGGGTTAAGGTTGCTGGAATGGGGGAAGAATGCCTGAAGCCTGGAAGCTTCTCAAGGTCTGGGAAGATTAGTGGATTATTCGAAAGGAGGAGGTAAGGAGCATTGTGGATTCCGAAAGTGGGACTGAGCCAAATAATTTAAGATTTCCAGGATTTTTATAAGGAAAATTTCTTTGAAGTTGCACTCTAGATCAAAGGAACATTTGATTTCAGATAGTTCTCAATTTATTAAAAAGGGATTCCAGACAGCCAGGATCTGGGAGTTTGGGGATAATCTGATATCTTAATGATTGGCAGGTAACCTCCTTTGGTCTCTTTGCAAGCAGTTTCATCTTAATCTACATAGCAATGAAGTTCCCTCTGTATGTTTGATGCCTGTAAGATACCTGTCTCTTTGGGAGACTTGGTGTTTCCATTTCAGAGAAGATGCAGGATGTTTATATCCAGGTATGAATTTGTGGGGAGTTTATGGGGGCTTTCCCATGCATATCTCATGCTTTCCCTCAGGCTATGTCATGGAGTGTGTTTTATTTCCTGGTAGACCTAGGATGGCTCTTCCAGCCAGATCAGCCAAATTTAAATCAGAGCACTGTTTCCAATCACAGTGAACCAAAGTTGTGGATTATGGTCTTTGCAGTGGAGATGTGCTGTTACAAGAGTGCCTTTCCAAATTTGTGACTGAGCTAAGATTCGAAACAAGGACTTTCCCATTCATTCACTCTTACTGTAACTCAAGCACAAGAGTCCTAAATTTCCAGGCTTATCTTCAATGTGCAAAGCAGGGCCAAGTAGATATCCATATGGGAGAACAAGTGATAAGCAGGTGAGCAGGTTCTTTTTATTGACTGGATATATCTATTCTGTTTGTCTCTCAAAGCTGGGGCTCGACTCACAAGAAGATGTAAAAATACGAGGTCTGTCTATTAAATAATGAGACTGATACAATAAGCCATCTTTATTTATATGTATTACAATTCTAATGCTTGTCAATATACTCCCTGTTCACACTTACACACTGATGCAGTCTTGTTTTCCACTGGCCAAAGGCATGGAGCAGATCAGTTTCTGTCAGCTCTTTCAACACATCTGCTGTTTCTTCATACTGCATCAGTTGACTCAAAACGTGTTCCTTTAGGCACCAGTTTCACTTTAGAGAAAAGAAAAAAGTCACATGGTGCCAAATCTGGCAAATATGGAGGATATTCACGTGTAGTAATGCATTTATCAACCAAAAACTGCTTCATAGAAAGTGCTGTATGAGCAGGCACATTGTCTTGATGAAGAATAAAACCATTTCCTCACATTTCTGGCCTTTTTTTCCTGACTCTTTCTCTCAGCTTTGTCAAAAGTTCCTCATAATAATGCTGCTTCACTGTTCTGCCCTCTAGAAACTATTCTGCCAAAATTATGCCCTTGATGTAAAAAAAACCAAACCCAATGAGCATGGCTTTGAATGTGGAATTGCTTTGACTTGCCTTTTTCATTCTTGGCGATGATGGTGTTTTCTAGTGCATTGACTGTCATTTTGTCTCAGGATCATACTGGAAGATCCAGGTTTTATCACAAGTGATGATTTTTTGAAAAAAGGTTGGGTCCGCCTCAAGTTGCTGCAGAATGTCACATTGCTCGACTTTTAGCATTTTTCTGGCACACAACAGACAACACTGCTGCTTTAAAGGACAACTGACAACTGAATGGCAGAGAGTGTTGATGTTTGTCCTGCAGGTTCAGACAGGTTCAAACTCACCATTTAAGCGTTCACAATCAGTTCTCCCTGATTTTTCTGAAAGGTAGAAACACAGTCTTGTTATTTAATAGACAGACCTCATATATATAGATAAAACGCTCTCCTCTCAATGATTGTCTTAGGGCAGTAATGGACTGAATGAGAAAAAACAAATTGAGACTGAATCCAGACAAAACGGAGGTACTAACAGTTACGGGCCCGAAACCAGGTCTGAAGTGCATCCTTCCAGAGTTCCAAGTTCCAATACAACTTCCAATCCTGGATGGAGTCACACTCTCCTCCAAGGACTGTATTCACAGTCTGGGGGTGCTTCTGGACCTGTTGCTCCTGATGTCTAATCAGGTAAATGCGACCTGATGCGACCTAAATGCGTCTTATTGAAATAATAAGTGTCCTTAAATACCCTAACCCACCCACCTCTTAAAACAATATTAAATTAGATAGGATTAAAAACACACAATAATTAAAAAGAGAGAGAGAGAAAAATGGAATGATTCAATGGCAGCTCAAGGGAAAAGACAGCCGAATCTTCGGGCCAGGATAGCTATTCAGGAAAGGCCTGCTGGAAAAGATCCATCTTGACAGCTTTTTTGACGGTCAGGAGTGCCTGTTATCAACTTCAGCTGATACACCAGCTGCGCCCTTTCCTGGAAATAAGGGATCTCGAAACTGTGGTACATGCGCTGGCAACCTCCTGTCTTGACTTCTGTAATGTGCTCTACATGGGGCTACCCTTGTGCTTGACTCAGAAACTTCAACTAGTTCAGAATATGGCAGTCAGGTTGATTTCTGGCATTTCCAGAAGAGAGTATATAACACCTGTGTTAAAAGCTCTCCACTGGCTGCCTATTAGTTTCCGGGCACAGTACAAGGTGTTCCATTTTTTCTCTCTCTCTTTTATGTTTTTAATCCTTTCTAATTTAATATTGTTTTAAGGAGTGGGTGGGTTAGGGTACTGATTAATTATGGAGTTTTTATGCTGTAAGCCACCCCAATTGTGTTGCAGAGGGGCGGGATAGAAATTATTATTATTATTATTATTATTATTAAACACAAATTATTGAATAAGACAATAAGACAAACGCTGGAAGTTGGCCACAGAATCACACTGAAGGACCTAGA
The DNA here is from genome assembly GCA_030847615.1 of Gambelia wislizenii. Lineage (NCBI taxonomy): Eukaryota > Metazoa > Chordata > Lepidosauria > Squamata > Crotaphytidae > Gambelia > Gambelia wislizenii. Next base: position 36,688,388 of record JAUMIR010000002.1, read on the forward strand.
AATGCCTAGAGAGAACATTTTTTCCCCCACACATGGATAAGGGAAACCATGGATACTGAATCTGTGGATACGGAGGGGGATTGACCTGTAGTTACTTGCTGGTAGGTAACAGGGAATGTGGGGTAGCCTAGCCTCCACTGGAAGGAGGTTACACAGTGTGGGAGTAGCCACAAAGTACGGTATGCACTTTCTACTCAGGGCCACATTAAGGTTTTCATAGGTCCTAAGCATTCTTTTTGTGGCTGAAAATATAAAGTATCTTCATTATGAAATTTTGTTTTCCTTCCTAATTCTTGTAAAAAATTTTTGTTAATCCTGTTTTCATAGGCCCTAACATTTTTGCAGGCCCTAGGCACTGTGCCTAAAGGGCCTAATGTATAAGGTGGGCTGGTTTCTACTCACACCAGACAAGGCCCTGAGGGTACAAAGGACAGAGAGGAAGATCTCCTCTACAGCTCTCAGAGCCCAGGCAGATTTTTTAAATGGGGGAATACAGTCCCTTATTCAACCTGACTCCTCTCCATTGATAACACTCCCACCCTGCCTGAATGGTTCCCCTTCCCAGCTTAGAGACTTAGTCTAGGGGGAGGGGTGGGGAGGGGAGGGAAGCCAGTGTTAAAGTGTTAGATTACCACACACACACACACACACACTTCATACTGCTTCGCCTCTATAAATGTATTCTTTGCTTTGACACACTGGAACATGTCCAGAGAAGGGCAACCAAAATGGTGGGAGGTCTGGAAGCCATGCCCTAAGAGGAGTGGCTTAGGGAGGTGGGGATGTTTAGCCTGGGGAAGAGAAGGTGAAGAGGGGACATGATAGCCATGTTTTAAGTATTTGAAGGGATGTCATATTGAGGATGGAGCAAGCTTGTTTTTTGCTGCTGCAGAGACTAGGACACGGAGCAATGGGTTCAAACTACAGGAAATGACATCCCACCTAAACATCAGGAAGAACTGGTGGTAAGAGCTGTTTGGCAGTAGACTGCACTGGCTCAGACTGTGGCAGAGTCTCCTTCTTTGGAGGTTTTTAAACAGAGGCTGGATGGCCATCTGTCAGGAATGATTTGATTGTGTGTTCCTGCATGGCAGAGGGTTGGACTGGATGGCCCTTGAGGTCTTTTCCAACTCTGTGATTGTATGTGAGACCAAATGTTTATGTCAGAATATGTTGCCAGATTAGTATGTAGTTCTATCCTTAATTAGTTCCTCTGTTATTATATTAACCCATGAGCATTCACTATAAAAGAGCAGGGGGTTATATTATACATAAGTGCAAATGCATTTGCATGTGTGTATGCACACACACATATGATAGATAGTTTTCCATCTACCCATTGGCCGTTCTTCCATAATTAGTATAGTGCATACTGTATTACATATACAAACCAGAGGAGGAAGGTAAATATTTGTAAAATAGCACAGCTTTACGTGCCTACACACACAGAGAGAGACATTGCAGTTTGAAATTCTAGTTCATGCTCCACTATAAGTGGGTCTTTGGAAAGACAGTGGTAAATGCAACATCTCTATTTTTCAATATAAGCAAACTGAACAATAACAGTTACACATGTTATTAGCTGTCATAGGATTGTCAGAGTGCAAACTGGAGGGGCCTCCCATTCCTTTAATGGTTGTGTAGAAGAGGGAATTTCTCCAATTTTTCCATCAGGGCTTGAAAACTGATGTTTTATTTTTAGGAGAAACAGGCTTTGTATAATGTGCTGAAAAGTTACTTGGTTTTTTAAAAATAGTTTTATGTTTTTCTCTGGCTTTTCTTCGCAAACGAAGATTCAGGAAGGACTCATCCCGCGCTTTCTGCAAGCGCGCTGATGACTAAAAAGGCCAATCCGAGATAAACAAGTCCGGTTGCAGAAAGCACAGCAGAAGGTCTCCTTGGGTGATGTTTTTGGGTTGTGATTCTTTCTGCGTTGTCGTTTCTCTTCAAGACTTGTTCGTCGTGAGTTCTCAAATAAGGCTGCAGCATTGTGGATAGTGCGTCTCCATGCCTCCTGATGTGAGGCCAGGGCGGACCACTGTTGGTGATCAATTTGGCCATGCCTGAGATGTTGTTTCAGGGAGTCTTTGTATCGCTTTTTTGGAGCGCCCCTCTTACGCTGACCCGTGGCGAGTTCACCGTAGAGTAGTATTTTTGGGAGACGATGGTCCTCCATCCTAGAAACGTGCCCTGCCCAACGCAGCTGTGTTCTCAATATCATGGCCTCAATGCTGGTGATCCCTGCTTGCTCAAGGACAGCAACATTCGTCACATAGTCAGTCCAGTGTATATTTAGGATTGTGCGTAGACAGCGCTGATGAAAGCGCTCGAGGAGTCGTAGGTGGTGGCGATAGGTGACCCATGTTTCAGATCCATAAAGGAGGATAGACAGTACGATGGCTCTATACACACTGATTTTTGTGCTTTGCCTCAGGTGTTTATTGCTCCAGACTCTTTTGTGAAGTCTTCCAAATGCACTATATGCCTTTGCTAATCTGTGATCAATCTCTTTGTCAATCTTGGCATCTGAGGAGATGATGCTTCCCAGGTAGGTGAACTGCTGAACGGACTTGAGCACTGATTTGCCGACGGCAATGTGGGGATGGTGGTGTTCGTCCTGTGGTGCAGGCTGGTAGAGAACTTCCGTTTTCTTCAGGTTGACTTCTAGCCCAAACAGCTCTGCAACTGTTGTGAAGCAGGACGTTAGGCGCTGCAGAGCTGCTTCTGTGTGGGCAACAAGGGCAGCATCATCGGCGAAGAGCAGCTCACGGACTAGATAGTTTAGAGTCTTAGTGTGAGCCCTCAGATGGCTTAAGTTAAACAAGCTACCATCAGTACGGTAGCGTATATAGATGCCGTCGTCTTCTTCAAGCTCTGCCATAGCCCTTTGGAGCAGGGGTTTAATTGCTTTTTAATTGTTGTATGCTATGAATTTTTAACCATATTTGTTTTAAATGTTGTAAGCTGCTTTGAGTCCCAAACTGGGAAAAATATGGGATGTAAATATACACATAAATATAATATACCAAACAAAATATCATAAAATGTGCACTGGGGCTTGTGTATATGGCGGAAATACTCCTTATAGAATTTGAGGAGAATATGTTTTGTCTAAATGGGATCCTGCATCAATCCACTGTATTTGGAAGGAGGGGGCAAAAAAATGCCAAATACTCCACAGAAAAAACCTTTGCAGTTTTTCCTGTATTTAAAAAAAAAAAAACTCCGAAGGAAATGTACATTCCCCACTCATTGTGACAACCAATTTGTTTTGCTGTGCGTTCCGATAATAGCGGAAGTGGAAAGTTGATTGGTCGGATGTGCACAGGGGGCGGAGCTTGCTGGCAAGGCAAGTGCCCAGAACCACCATGTTGGATTTTCACTGTAGTGATTGTGCGTTGAGGCAACAAAACAGCCTCCCCCCCTTTTCTTCTGTTTATTTAAGCAGAATAACACATTTCCTCACCTTGGATATGCCTTTTTTTTAAAATACTGTTTGGTGACAGCAACTGGAGACAATAAAAACATGAGAAATTCACTTGCGCCCACCATCTTGAGTCACAGTCATGCGTGTTTGAACAAACAACATGTATGGCTTTGCATGCCTGCAATCTTGAAAAAACAACAACTGTGGAGACAAATGAAAGCTGCTGTGAATTGGTGTTAGTGTGCATTAATCCACATGTTATAGGAGATTATCAGACAGGAACGCAGAAAGTGTTCCTGTCCCACAATCTCCACTCCTGCCCCTGTCCTGCCACAATCACCCTCCCCACCACACTTACCTTCTCTTCCGACGAGAGGGCAGCCCAAGAATGAATGGAGCTCTAACGGAGCTCCATTCACTTCCTAGAGTGAAATCCCATGTATTCTCACAAGATGATGCGAGTGTGGGAAATTAAAAAACAAGAACAAAAATATACACAAAAAAGTTATAAAAAGTACATACACACACTTTAAAACTTCCAAGTAAACTAAGGAAGTTTTTGAAAAGTGTGTCACTTACCTGGATGTCCCGATCTCACCTGGAGGTTTTCTGGCAGGGACTGCCCATTGATGCTGGGATCTTGCCATTGAAAGGGGGCACCTTGTTGCACACACAGAAATCCGGGACAGAAACAGAATGACAGATCTATTGATGGCTTCTCCCATCAATAAAAAGCAGTGCCAGTGTAATAGCAGAAGAATGGGTGCATAATGATGGGGGAACAACATCATGTGGTAAGGGAGCCCTTTTGCAATCTCCTGGCATTCCTGTAATGCCACTTTTGACGTGTCTGATAATCTCCGTAGCCTCGTATAGACAAGCCCTAGCTTTTGAGTAGGTAGAGTACGAGGCTTCAGTATCCACAGGTGGCCTCTAGAGGGCGGTATTGACTCACTAGCTGTCTTGAGGCACAGGGCCACAGCCAAGAAGGCAAAAGGAGTTTTCAAAGAAATAGTTGTGTTAGTTTTTTGCATCATAAAAAGGAGGGAGGGAGGGGAAAGGGCGAGTGAGGGGGAAGAAATGTGGCAGCACCTTTAAGACTATGGTAACTGTTTCTTAAATTTTTGCATGAGCTTTTGTGGATATGAACCCACTTCTTCAGATGCAGTACAGAGTCTCTCTCTCTCTGGCTTTTCTTTGCAAACGAAGATTCAGGAAGGATTCATCCCGCGCTTTCTCCAAGTGCGCTGATGACTAACAAGACCAATCCGAGATAGACAAGTCCGGTTGCGGAAAGCACAGCAGAAGGTCTCCTTGGGTGATGTTTCCAGGTTGTGATTCTTTCTGTGTTGTTGTTTCTCTTCAAGACTTGTTCAGCGTGAGTTCTCAAATAAGGCTGCAGCATTGTGGATAGTGCGTCTCCATGCCTCCCGATGTGAGGCCAGGGCGGACCATTGTTGGTGATCAATTTGGCCGAGCCTGAGATGTTGTTTCAGGGAGTCCTTGTATCACTTTTTTGGAGTTCCCCTCTTACGCCGACCCGTGGCGAGTTCACCGTAGAGTAGTATTTTTGGGAGGTGATGGTCCCCCATCCTAGAAACGTGCCCTGCCCAGCGCAGCTGTGTTCTCAATATCATGGCCTCAATGCTGGTGATCCTGCTTGCTCAAGGACAGCAACATTCGTCACATAGTCAGTCCAGTGTATATTTAGGATTGTGCGTATACAACGCTGATGAAAGCGTTCAAGGAGTCGTAAGTATTGGCGATAGGTGAACCATAGAGTGATAATACAGTAAATGCTCAGGTATAAAGCATATTTACACAGCTGTGGTAATGGGCTGGAATGTCATAGGATCCAGAAAGAGGCAGATCATGACTCTTGCTCTCAATTTTCAAAGGGCTGTGTAATGCCATACAGGTCCTTCAGATCTTTACAGTTAGGGTTCATATGTAAAAGCAACCAATCTGCTTACCAAAAGTCAGTTTCCCTGTATTCAAAACCTTCTCTGAGAAGATTCCTTTTGTTATATCTGCAGTAGTGAGGACTCTGGTATTAATATACAGTAGGACTCCCATATCCTCTGGGAATTGGTTCGGGGGGGTTGTGTGGATACCTAAAACCATGGATAATAGCGAACGGCATTGAAAATAATGGAACTTCCATTTTAAAATACCATAGTTGCCTTGGAGGACCTAGAAAATGGCTAGAGAGGACACCTTTTCTAGAACAACTCTACTGTAGATGTGCTTTCTTGTGTCCCATGGATAATTGAATCAGTGGATAATGAATCAATGGATACTGGGGTCCTACTGTATGTAGTGTCCCATGAAGTCATTATCATTGTTCACACCTCTGCTAATGGACTGGAATTTGTGAATATACAGGTCGGCCACTGTATCCACGGGGATACATTTCCAGACTTACCGCAAATGCTTGAAACTGCGGGTAATTGCAAACCCCATAGAATCACACTGGAGGATCTAGGAAATGCCTAGAGAGACCATATTTTGGATGACAAACTGCAGTTACCTGTCCCGCATATACAGGGGTGGGCAGGTGGATGTCGACTTGTAATTCAGTTCAGCAGTTTCTCTTTCTAGTCTTCTTTTGTAAGTTCCTTGTTCAAGAACTGCAACCTGTGAATCACTTACTGTGTGTTCATGATGTGTCAAAGGTTCTGCAACTGGTTTTTGGGTATTGCCATTTCTAATGTTAGATTTGTTTCCAGTAATCCTCTGGTGTACTAGAGACTGTCCTGTTTGTTCAATGTAGAGTGTAGAGGGGCATTGTTTTAATTCATAACCCAAGCCTGTTACTTATGTCTATGTTTTGAACTGCTTTCCAGACCAAGTGCCAGTTCTTCACCCTCCACCTGAAAAAGGCACCTGTTAATGTCTGTTAATGTTTTCTAGATTTTCCATTCAAGTTTGGAGAAAGAAGAGTAAAGATAGCTTTTTTCTCCCCCAAGAGCTTTCAGAGAGGAGGGTAACTGCAGAACATTAACCTAGGTAGAAATCACGTAAAGGGGGTTGTTACTCAATCCTTAAGGTTCAAATTCAGTTCTGTGCATTACAGTGTCTCATGGTGGCCACAGAGTCTATTTACCTCATGGGCTGTTACTATGACTAGGCTGGGCTTGTCAAGACATTTTGGTGCCTAAGACACAAGAAGAAGAAGAGAAAGAAAGGGCAGGAGTAGTAGTAGTAACAACAACAACAATACGGCCTTCCCATTCCATGTAAAAAGAGCAACCAAACTGGCAGTTGAATTTTACTTCATCACTGGTGACAAAATATCATCTCTTGCATTTGTGGGGGAGTAGGCTACCTTAAGGAACAGAGGTAGGCCCTATGCCAAATCATGCCTGCCCACAGTATTTTACTGCCTGAAGCAAAGGAGCAAATGGTGCTCCTTCCCTATGCCTCCATGTGCATTTTACCCAAGATAGCCAATTTCGTTGGGTACATGAGGCAGAAAATCCCCTAAGCCATTCTTCCCATTCCTGATGATAAACAACAGTTTGCTGCCCTTTCATGCCACCTAAAATCTTGTGGCAGTTGCCTCATTTTGCCTAACGGTAGGGCTGGCCTGTGGCATATAAGGCATGTTGTCACCACCAACATTTTGCTGCTACTCCCAGGTCCCTGTATGTGCCATCTGAGGCAGTCATCTCTCTCTGTCTCATAGCAGGGCCTTCCCTGTTACATGGGTTACTGAGGTACGCAATGTATTCTTAATACCCACTAAGGCAGTACTTCTTTAGCTATCTGATGTGAGGGGCTGGCAGGTTTTTCCCCTTAGTGTGCCAGAGACTGGCACCATATTTATGCCCATTGGCTACCACTAGGATGCTCAAGTCTCAGGACCTGGCCCAAAGTCTCAGGGCCTAGACCCTCTTCTCCAGTTCTTGGGAAGGAATCTCAGAGTGAGAGCACTGCCTTGAAAATGTGTATACAGTTCTCCCTCTGTATCCACGGATTTGGTATCCACAGATTTAAGTATTCACGGCTTGAAAATATTCTTTAAAAAATAATAATCCAAAAAGCAAACCATGATTTTGCCATCTTACATAAGGGACACCATTTTGCTATGCCATTGCATATAATGGGACTTGAGTATTCACAGACTTTGGTATCCACCGGGGTCCTGGAACCAAACTCCAGCAAATATGAAGGGACAACTTTAAGGATGGATCCCTGTATCCCTGGGGGTTCGGTTCCTGGACTTGCTGCAGGTACTAGAAATTGTGGATAACAGGGAACCCAATTAAAATAAAGGACTTCCAGTAAAAACATGGTATAGAACTGTGTAGGAAGACCTAGAAAATGCCTAGAGAGGATGCCTCTCTAGGTATTTTTCAGCACAACTCTATGGCATATGTCCCCTATTTTATGCACATTGGATAACTGAAACCACAGATATTGGTTCCATGGATATGGGGGTCTGACTGTTTAAATATTTTCATAGAATCATAGTCATAGAATCATAGAGTTGGAAGAGACCACAAGGTCCATCCAGTCCAACCCCCTGCCATGCAGGAATACACAATCAAATCGTTCTGACAGATGGTTATCCAGCCTCTGCTTAAAAACCTCCAAAAAAGGAGACTCCACCACACCACGAGGCACTGTATTCTTCTTCCTCATTACTTAGACTTGTTTTTTAAAAATTTGAATGGTGTACTCTGTATAAATGTAGTTAATGCTTAATTTACCATGCTTAATAACATCAGCAGGGGCTGCCCCTTGTAACATCAACTTTGTAGCATCATTGGGGCCCATATCTCTTGTGACATCACAAGGGGTCATCTCCAAGTCAGATTTTGGCTCTAGCTACAACTTTTTCTTCCTTTTCTAGAAACTTGTCATAGTCCAGCAGCCAATGGCTCAAAGACTGGTTTCAGTTCAGAGGCCACCAGTTTGAGCAGCTCTGCTCTGAAGTACAGTATTGTACACATAGGAATTGTTTTCTATTTCTCTAATATTTATTTATCTCTGTATTGTTCTACTGGAAAGGTCTTCAAAGTTCCTTATGTGTGTGTGTGGGGGGGGTTAAGATCAAAAATCAAGAAATGGGGCAATATATGTTTACAAAATAAATCAGAGTTAGTGGGAAGAGGGAACAATCACACCTTCTCACAGGATCGTAGTGCCCACATTTTCACAGTGGGCATCATGAAAACATTTACATGTTTCTTTTCTGCTTGTAGTTGAAATCCCCATGCCAGACCCCGCCAAAAATATTCGGGGTGGCTGAATGATGTTCAAAGCTTAGCAGCATGGATTTTGTCTAGAGAACTGTACAATATGTTTTAGCCTATATTTGTTATCAAAACAAAGCAGTCCTGGGCTTCCTCCAGAAATGGGACTTGAGATTTGTTTTGGGTTTAGCTGGCTTAGATTTTTTTTTTTAGATGAGCAAGCAATAGGAAAAATGATCCTAGCATTCCTATTTTGTGACACTCATTCAGAACCTCTCCTCCCACCCCACAAAGTGCCCTCCTTAAAATGTCTCTCTCCCCCCGACTTATATATTATTTTCCTGTCTCCCTGGTAACCAGGTGATCAACAAAATAAAATAATAATGATAATAATAATAATAATAAAAAGATGAAATAAAACCAAACAAGTGTGGTTCCATTTCCTCTTGTGTGCATTCTTATTTATAAATTTACATAGTCTTATTCAAGGCACTTAATTGAATCTTCTGTTCTTTTTAAACTTCCATTTGTTACCTCCACAAAGCAGGATGGCTTACATATTTTATCTATTTCAATAAACATTGATATATATAAGATTAGAATTTTAAGGGGGCATTATGACATTGGGTTATATAACCTTATAACTGATAAGCTGGCATCTTATTTCCCTTGTCTAATGTGGTAAAATTTTGTAGTGTGGGGAAATGAATAGACTAGGGGGGATTATTGTTTAGTGGGTTATTTTTAAAATGTGTTTTGTCTTTTATGATTTTCTCCTTATGTTTTTTAGACTGTAAAACTTAGATGTTAATATATATATATATATATATATATATATATATATATATATAAAAGATTATAGCACTGTTTCCTCTTTAATTGCCATGGCTGCATCCTATGGGATCCTGGGGTTTGTAGTCTGATGAGGCACTAGAGCTCTCTGGCCAAGAATTCTAAATACCCCTCCCTAAACTGTACATCTCAGCATTCAACAGGATGAGCAATAGAAGTGGAATCATGGCACTATATCATAGAATCATAGAATTGCAGAGTTGGAAGAGACCACGAGGGCCATTCAGTCCAACCCCCTGCCACGCAGGAAATCACGACCAAAGCATCCCTGACAGATGGCCATCCAGCCTCTGTTTAAAGACCTCCAAGGAAGGAGACCCCACCACGCTCCGAGGGAGTGTGTTCCACTGCCAAACAGCTCTTACTGTCAGAAAGTTCCTCCTAATGTTGAGGTGGAATCTCTGTTCCTGGAGCTTGCATCCATTGCTCCGTGTTCTAGTCTCTGGAGCAGCAGAAAACAAGCTTGCTCCATCCTCAATGTGACACTCCTTCAAATACTTAAACAGGGCTATCAATTCACCCCTTAACTGTCTTTTTTCCAGGCTAAACATACCCAGCTCCCTACGTCTTTCTTCATAAAGTATGGTTTCCAGACCTTTCACCATTTTAGTCACCCTCCTCTGGACGTGCTCCAATTTGTCAATATCCTTTTTGAATTGTGGTGCCCAGAACTGGACACAGTATTCTAGGTGAGGTCTGACCAAGGCAGAATAGAGTGGCATTATTACTTCCCTTGATCTAGACACTATACGTCTATTGAGCCAGCCCAAAATCACATTGGCCTTTTTAGCTGCCGCATCACACTGTTGATATTTGTGTAGTGTGAAATGGCCTTTAGTCTGGGATGCTAACCCAGATTGAGGAATGGCTTTGTAGCCTACCAGGTGGTGTAGTGGTTAAAGCAATGGATGGGACTTGGGAGATCCAGTTTCTGGTCCACACTGAGACATGAAACTCATTGAGTAGGCCACTCACTGACTTTCAACCAGATCTACCTCACTGGGTTGCAGTGCGGATGAAGTGGGGGAAAGAAAAGCCACAAAGATTCCCCTGAGCTCATTGGAGAACATAATTATAACAAATAAATAAACTACCATCAACCCCTGCCAGCATGACCAATGAATGTGCACAATGGGAGTTGTAGTCTAACTCTGGATTCTGGCTCTCCATCCCTGCACTAATTATGTAAAATTAATTGTTTCGGAGCTCAAAATACATTTAAACTAGGAGCAAAATGGCAGGATACACCCTTTACAGTGGGGCTTGATTTTCTAATATAATGCTTTCATAGATACAGTACTGTATATAGGTTTGTGTTGTTGTGTGCCTTCAAGTCATTTCCAACTTAAGGTCACCCTAAGGGAACCTATCACAGTTACTATTATTTTTTGAGGTTGAGAGTATATGACTTGCCCAACCTCAGCCACTGGCTTTTCATGGCTGAGTGGGGATTCAAACCTTGGTCTCCAGAGACCTTTGGCCACACTACACAAATAATCCAGTTTGAAACTGGATTATTTGAAATGACTCCTTCCTATTGAATGCTGGGATTTGTCATTTTACAAGGTCTTTTGCCCTTGTCTGCCAAAGAGTGCTGGTGCCTCACCAAACTACAAATCCCAGGATTCTATTTAATTCATTCAAGATTTAATTCATGTATGTGAGAAAGAACAGAGTCAGATTTCTGAGCTGGGGAGGGGGGCTTTCATGGAGTTGCCACCTAATGACCCATAACTAACTGTCCCTGGCCCCATCCAGAGAGTACCCAGGCAGCCTGGCACCCTGCCCTCTTTAAATGGAATTACAAAAGCCATTGGGCAGTGTTGCTTGTCACATTCCATGAAAGTAACCCAGGCTAAAATTTAAAAACAAAAAAGTTTGAACTTGAATAGAAATTGCACTGAATCCTCCAACAAAGTGTGGGGCAGAGCCACAACCTCTGGATTCTCTGGAGCAAAGAAGGAAAGATATAGCATTGGTCATGTTTTCTTTTTTAAACTGGAGTGAATGATTTCTATACTACATGTTACATTATAAATTCATTGTATAGTTAGTTATACACTGTTTTATTATGGTTGAGTATATGTGTGTGTTGTGTATGTGTATATGTGTGTATTTTTAAAATGCTAACCAAGAGTGAGGGACAATGGTTGTGTTGGGGTATGTATGTGTGTTGTGCATGTGTATATGCGTGTGTTTAAAATTTTAGCTGTTTTTAACTTTTTGTTGTTTAATTCAGTTTTAATATTTGTATTTTGCTGATTTTAACCCTTTTTATTGTACGCCACTTTGAGTCTCAAATAGGGGAAAAAGTGGGATAGAAATAAAGGGGTTGCCTGTCTTTAAAGGCAAAAAGAAGTAGATTGCTCCGCAGTAAAGGCAACTTGCAGCAGCTCCGATTTGTCTTGTTTTTTGGAGTTTTTTTTAAGATAGATCACAAGAATGTGAAGCTATCTACATTTGCTGTGTAAACAGGCATGCCTGCAAATCAATATGGCGGCCGCAAGTGAATTACTCGTCTTTTTATTCTCAACAGTTGCTGCCACAAACAGTATTTTTTTTTAAAAAAAAAGCATATCTAAGGTGTGAAAGTGCGATATTTTGCCTTTAACAGAAAAGCAAAAGAAACCCCCAACATACACCCCTGTTTTATCGCATTAGTGCTTGCTTGCTAAGGCAAAAAACCCCCATGGTGGTTCTGGGCGCTTGTCTTGTTAGCAAGCCCCGCCGCTGTGCTCATCTGACCAATCAGCTTCTGCTCCTATGGAAAAGTGAAACAATTTGTGTTGCTTGTCCCAATGAACAGGAATGTGCATTCTGCTGCTGTTTTAAAAAAAACACTGAAAAACTCCAGGAAAAGCCACAAAGGCTTTTCTTCTGGAATCTATGACGTATTTAGCACCCCTCCATCTGAATACGTAAATAGTACCAAAATAGTACTCTATGGTGAACTCACCACGGGTCAGCGTAAGAGGGGCACTCCAAAAAAGTGATACAAGGACTCCCTGAAACAACATCTCAGGCTTGGCCAAATTGATCACCAACAGTGGTCCGCCCTGGCCTCACATCGGGAGGCGTGGAGACACACTATCCACAATGCTGCAGCCTTATTTGAGAACTCACGCCGAACAAGTCTTGAAGAGAAACGACAATGCAGAAAGAATCACAACCCGGTAACATCATCCAAGGAGACCTTCTGCTGTGCTTTTTGCAACCGGACTTGTTTATCTCGGATTGGCCTTTTTAGTCATCAGCACGCTTGCAGAAAGCACAGGATGAGTCCTTCCTGAATCTTCGTTTACGAAGAAAAGCCAGAGAGAGATATCTGAAAACGGCAGTACGATGTGGGATGCCATTAAGACAGGTCGTATTCTCCTTGCATTCCATGAGGAGTATTTTCACCATGTAGACAACCTCACAGATAATAATAATAACAACAACACACTGTTATTTTGTTTATTCCTCATGGTCTGTTGATTATAATTGAAGACATGGAAAGACCTTCAATATTTACTTTCTCCCCACCCCAATGACCCACCCCAAGCCAGTCCCTGCACCTCTGCTTGCCAACAATTCTTCTCTTGGGAACAGCTGGAGCTTCCTCAAGGACTGAGGGTGACGATACTTTAGGTGGCTCCAGTCAAAACCAACAAAAGAGGAGAAAAAGTACTACGTGGCACAAACAAGGACCAGCCCTGGGCAATCCTGCTTGACTGCCTGCCAGACACCTGGTTAACTAACTAGTCCAGTGGTTCTTAACCCTTTCTTTACCAGGGACCGCCTTTAAATATCTTGTTGCTACAGACCATCTGTCAGGGATGCTTTGATCGTGATTCCTGCGTGGCAGGGGGTTGGACTGGATGGCCCTTGGGGTCTCTTCCAACTCTATGATTCTATGATTCTATGACCCTCAAGACTTAACTCAAGATTTAAAATCCAAATACTACTACTACATTAGGACCCACGTTTCCACTGGGGATTGGTTCGGGGGGGGGGCGTGGATACCGAAAACCATGGATAATAGCGAACACCATTGAAAATAATGGAACGTCCAGTTTAAAATACCAGAGTTGCCTTGGAGGACCTAGAAAATGGCTAAAGAGGACACATTTTCTAGGAAGACTCTATGCTCGGTGTACTGTTTTGTGTCCCATGGATAATTGAATCAGTAGATAATGAATCAGTGGATACGGGGGTCCTACTGTACCTAAATAATAATACTACCTAATAATCTCTCTATCTGGCTTTTCTTCGCAAACGAAGATTCAGGAAGGACTCATCCCGCGTTTTCTGTGAGTGCGCTGATGACTAAAAAGGCCAATCCGAGATAAACAAGTCCGGTTGCAGAAAGCACAGCAGAAGGTCTCCTTGGGTGATGTTTCCGGGTTGTGATTCTTTCTGCGTTGTCGTTTCTCTTCAAGACTTGTTCGGTGTGAGTTCTCAAATAAGGCTGCAGCATTGTGGATAGTGCGTCTCCACGCCTCCCGATGTGAGGCCAGGGCGGACCACTGTTGGTGATCAATTTGGCCAAGCCTGAGATGTTGTTTCAGGGAGTCTTTGTATCGCTTTTTTGGAGCGCCTCTCTTACGCTGACCCGTGGCGAGTTCACCGTAGTCAAACACAGAATAATAATAATAATAATACAATCACACCATCCATTACACCTTTTCTTAAACCGGGGAAGACTTTTCTCTAGCTTCTTCCTGCAAGTTTAAGTTGAATGGCAATGCGCAGGCCAAGCCAGCCTTTGCCTTGGCTCCTGTCATGTGGCCTTTCCACTGCAGGGAGGAGGTGAACCAAGCAGCCTTTAAGCCTTCATGGACCCCCTGTGATGACATCGTGGATCCCTGGGGGGGGGGGGAGGTCCCTGGACCCCAAGTTAAGACCTCCAGCACTGGTGCCTGGGAAGGATGCACAGGCTGGGCGCAAGACGCCCCCTAGTGGCCGGGTGTGGAAATGGTGTGGGGTTCTAGAGGAGAGCCTAGAACTTGTCTTCCTAGTGCCTGCCCTATTTCTCTCTCTCTCTCTCTCTCGTTGGCTCCTCCAGAGGGAGGGCGGGGGTGGAAAAGAGACCCCCCCACCCCCAGATGGCCGCCCCCCACCCCCAGCCAGCCAGACGGAGGCGGGTCGTCCGAGGCGCGGTGGTTTAGCCCAGGCAAATCCTTTTAGCCCGAGTCATCACATGGTGCGTTTAAGTGGCTTGTTGCCTGCAAACCGCCCCGCCAGGCAATGAGGAGCCCGGGCGAGGAAGGGGAGGGAGGTCAGAGATGCCCTTTCAAGGGAAAGGCTACACACACACACACACACACACACACAGCCTGGGGTGGAGCTGATCCTGGAGGAAAAGGAGAGAGGTAAGCTTGGTTTTCTGCGGCTCCAGAGACTAAGGCAGGAAGCAATGGGTTCAAAGTACAGGAAAAGAGATTTCCACCTCAACATTGTTAGGAAGTGGAATGCGTTGCCTCGTAGTGTGGTAGAGTCTCTTCCTCTTTGGAGGTTTGAAAAGAGAGGCTGGGTGGCCATCGGTCAGGTGTAGTTTGATTGTGTATTCCTGTATGGCCGGGGGTTGGACTGGATGGCCCTTGGGGGTCTCTTCCAACTCTTTGATTCTATGAGGTAACGCAGGCAAATAAGGAGGGGGAAAGCTCGGCCTCTTCTGTGTGTGTGTGGCTGGGGAGAGAAATAATAATAATAATAATAATTAATAAAGGTCCTCTTTGGGAACCCACCAGTAGGAATCAGGGCTCCTGGGCTCTCTAGGAGGGAGAGTGAGGCGAATTGGAATCCAAAACATCATGGGGAATTTATAGTTTTTTACGGGGTGGGTGGGTTAATAGCTTAGAGCAAGGCTGGGAGAGGGCTGAACTGTTTTCCAGTGAGAAGGGTTCAGGAAACCAGAGGATGCAGCCGGCCCAAGACCTCCTTGTCTTTGGAAAGTGTGTTTTGGAGGGTGTCTATTTTTCCTCCTTCTTTAGGATGCAGATTCCTGTGCCTTGGCAGGCAATCGTTGGTCAGGTGCAGCGTTTCCCCTAGCCTTGGAGAGGTGAAGAGTGCCGCTTCACCTGATGAACTTCTGCCTGTCACAGTCACACAGAAGCCAAGTGGGTGAGGGGATGAGACAGTGGTGGTTGTAGATCTAGTGCAGGAGTGGGCAGCTGTGGCTCTTCAGTTGCTTTTGGGCTGCAGCTGCCAGAATTGTTGGGGCTGTACTGGATAAAACTGAGAGGAACTGTAGCACACACACCCCCACCCCCACAGATTCACAACAAAAGATGCTGGCTGACTGAATCTGGGTTCTACAAGACTCAGTAGCGATTTATTCATTGTATCAGTCATGACATGAATGCTGGGTCTCCTCAGCTGTTTGATGCTGCAGCTAGAAAAGCTAATGTGATTCTAGGCTGCATCAATAAGAATCTAGTGTCTCAGTCGAGGGAAGTAATAGTGCCACTCTGCTTTGGTCAGACCTCACCTGGAATACTGTTCTGGGCACCACAATTCAAGAAGGATATTGAGAAGCTGGAATGTGTCCAGAGGAGGGTGACCAAAATGGTGAAAGGTCTGGAAGCCATTATGCCCTATGAGGAGCAGCTTAGGGAGCTGGGTATGTTTAGCCTAGAGAACAGAAAGTTAAGAGGGGACATGATAGCCATGTTTAAATATTTGAAGGCATGTCATACTGAGGATGGAGTGAGCTTGTTTTCTGCTGCTCCAGAGACTAGGACATGGAGCAATGGACTCAAACTACAGGAAAAGAGATTCCACCTAAACATTAGGAAGAACTTCCTGACAGTAAGAGCTGTCCGGGGAAGTGGAATGCGCTGCCTTGGAGTGTAGTGGAGTCTCCTTCTTTGGAGGTTTTTAAAGAGAGGTTGGATGGCCATCTGTTGGGAGGGCTTGGATTATGTATTCCCGCATGGCAAGGGGTTGGACTAGATGGCCCTTGTGGTCTCTTCCAGTTCTATGATTCTCACTCTCA
The DNA here is from genome assembly GCA_030847615.1 of Gambelia wislizenii. Taxonomy (NCBI): domain Eukaryota; kingdom Metazoa; phylum Chordata; class Lepidosauria; order Squamata; family Crotaphytidae; genus Gambelia; species Gambelia wislizenii. Next base: position 36,704,847 of record JAUMIR010000002.1, read on the forward strand.
TATTAATTTGTGGAAAGACATTCTTGCTAACCACATTTTCCTTTTGAAAAGTGACGGCACAGCCTTTCTTCTGTTCGTCCGTGCATGTGGAATTGTAACTTTTTCTCATCCAGCTCCTCAGTAGTTTAAATGTTTGTTTTGGCCTTTTTATTGACAAAAATGACAATTTAAAAACCTACAGCGGGCCACAAACTGCCCATCACCAGTGTGGCAACGGCAGGAGATGTGATCCAAAGCACCTCCAGGGCTGTGCAGGAGAGGAGTCTGGTTCAGGCAAGTAGAGACACAAGTTAGAAAAGAACCTGATGGGGATCCTTGAGTGGGAGTCCCTCCCTCTCTTCCCTCCCTGCAGTCTGGAAGGTGGGGCTTGTGGCTCAGGTACCTGCCAGGTGTGCTATATTAATCTCTCTGCCCTTTGCTCTGGGTGGAGTGAGGGAAGGAGAAAGACAGGTAAAGGAGACGGAGAGACAGCTGTGGCTGGGCATATTTGTCTACCTTCTCCCTTGGTAATATTAGCTCTGAGGCTGCAAAGGGTTCAGGTGTTCTGAGAGGGTCACCTGCTATGTTTTGGGAGCTCCCTGGAGGCTTGTGACAGGTGAGTGCCTCATCCCCCTTTTTATTTCTTCCCAATCTGTTCAAAGTCCACCCTGGAGAAATGCTAGCCTCCTAGCCCAGGGCTCTTCCTGGTTCTGTGGTGGATTATTGGGCTGGATTAAGATGGTTGGGGCCATGCAGCAGTTCTGGACACAACCCTCACTTGTGCTCATGCCTGACTTTTCCTTTCAGGTCCAAGTAGGGGTGGGTGCCCACAGGGCATTGCCCCCTGCAAGTGGTTCCTAGCTAGTATGACCAAGGCCAGAGTTTCAATGGCTACGAGAGGTTTTTCTTTTAAAAAAGAAAAGCTTTGTGCTGCTAGTTATAACTGTTTTATATCTGCTCTCATGAATTTCAAATTGGGAAAAGAAAAGATCAATTTAGACATCTTCCGTCTCAGTGGCATTTACAGAAACAGGTAAATGGAAACCTCTTGGATTATCAATTGCTGCTCCTTTACCTAAACGTCTAGAGGGAATTTTGAAGTGGAATTCTGGTGGGGTTTGTATTTGATTGAGGCCTAAGAGCTCTCCGGCTGCTGAGAATGCTAAATGCCCCTTCCTAAACTGCAAATCCCAGGATCCCCCCAGGAAGCAGCCATAGCAGTTAAAATGGAATAATAGCGCCATAACGGTGTGGTGCAATCAGGCAGACACCACCTGCCCCTTTGCTCTCTCTGCCTCTAGTAATATGAAGATTGTAGTGGATAGTAAATTCAGTGAACCCTTGGGGGGATTGGGGTGAGGAGGGAGGTCTTCAATCCTGTCCTCCCCAAGAGCTATTCTCTTCTCACAGCAGCACCACACAAGAAGCTTCTCCATGTGTGTGCCTTTGTGTAGTACCAGCAGCAACATGGGGGGGGGGGCTAGACACTTAGGCCCCTGGAGCTTTTGCTCCAGTTGCTTCACGCCTGATAATGTGCCCTCCATAGAATCATAGAGCTGGAAGAGACCACAAGGGCCATCTAGTCCAACCCCCTGCCATGCAGGAATATGACATCCCTTCAAATATTTAAACATGGCTATCATGTCCCCTGTTCACCTTCTCTTCTCCAGACTAAACATACCCAGCTCCCTAAGCCGCTCCTCATAGGGCATGGCTACCAGACCTTCCACCATTTTGGTCGCCCTCCTCTGGACACGATTCAGCTTGTCAACATCCTTCTTGAATCAAGCCTGGAACCTTTCAGCTGGCAAGGAGAAGGCATGGAGATGTGGGAGTAGTGCTAGCTTTGTGTGAAGGCTGGCCCAAGATAGTTTACTGGTTAAGGAGCAGATGGCACACACCTCCCCACTCTGTCACCCCACAGCCAAATTATTCTTGGTTTTTTTGGAATACGAGGCACAAAATCCTACAAGTGCTTTTTCCTCCCCTGACAGCAAAAGTGTGCCAGCAATAATGAACAAGTAACAATTAGCTGTCTTTTCGTGACACCAAAATCCTTCTGCCTGTGGTGGCTGCCTCATTCTGACAAATGTTAGGGCTGCCCCAGCTTTTTATATGCAGGAGGTTCCAGGTTTGATTCCCAGCACATCCAGTTAACAGGCTCAGGTAAGATGAGAACGATCCAGCTAGGACCCTGGAGACCCTACTGCTAGTCCTGTCAAGAGTAGAGAGAATACTGGGCCAAATGGATCAATGGTCAGATGTGGTGTAAGCCACCTTCCTAGGTTGCTAGTACAGTTTTGCCAGATCTGGTGAAGGCTTGGAAACGAAGGGCAGATTTCAGAAAGGTGTTTCCTTTTAAGTCTGTAAGAGGAGCAAGTTCACATGAGAGCTCGGCAACATCTTTAAAGTACTCATGCATTTTAAAAGGGGAACAAATTGGGCACCAGCTTTTATGAACCCAGGAGAATTTGCTTTGTCAAAAAGTTCATCTGAGGAAAAGGGAGCTTATTTATCTAAAGTTGATATCCTGAAAAAGCAAGTTAGCCTTTTTTGCGGGCGTGGTGGTGGTGTTGGTTTTGGTAAGGTTAACATCAAACTTTGTTGGTTTTGTATCTTTTAAAGGAAGCTCAAGGTCAGGATCCATTGATCTATATCTATGCTGGAGGCAGCTGTTTCTAGGAGAAGCAGATTACTTCTCTTGCTGATCTCTCCTTTTCTGCCCCGATAAATCGATCGCCATCTGCCCTGCTTCTCCCTGGCCACCTTTTGAGCTTCTTGATCCACAGACAGGATAGAGTTGGGCTTTTTAAATTATTATTATTATTATCCAGCATAGTGGCCCCAAGCGTCCACCTTCTGCCCTCTGGATTTATAGCCCCTAGTCCATCTGTCATGATGGAAAACAGGACGCAGGGAAGGTGAGGCCAGGAGAGCTCTCTCTAAGACACTGGAATGGAGAGGTGCCTGGTTGCTTTCTCATGTTCTATTTTTCTCCTGCACAAAGAAGCAAGACATCAAAATCTCCCTTTATAATACTTTATATAACAAGTCTTTAATTAAGAAATATCTGCAGCAAAACGTTGCAGGGTGCTACCCAGTCCATCAATAATGTTTTTTTTCCAGAGTGTTTTATTCCCTCTGCTTCTCTCACCACCATAGTTCAGCTTTCTATGTGCAATTCACACTGAGGTCTTTTAGAATTTATCCCCATTTCCTCCCTATTTTTTTTTTATAATACTGTACAGTAGGACCACACACACACACACGTATCCGCTGATTCATTATCCACTGATTCAGTTGTCTGCAGGACGTAAAACAGCACACCTACCATAGAGTCTTCTTAGTAAATGTTTAGAGAGCATCCTCTCTAGATATTTTCTAGGTCCTCCAAGGCAACTCTGTGGTATTTTAAACCAGAAGTCCCATTGTTTTCAATGGCATGCACTGTTATCTGTGGTTTTCGGTATCCACGCCCCCCCCTGAACTGATTCTGATGGATATGGGGCTCCTACTGTATTTTTTAAAAATAACTGCATTAAATTTATTGTCTGTTGCCAGACTAAGAACTTTAAAATCTTTTTTTTTTTCAGTAAAGGTAAAAGAGAAATTAATTTGATTGAAAATTTAACCAATATTGCAGCCCCATATAATTTTTTTAAGGTTAGGAATGTAACTCATTCCCAATATTCTAGCCCGAGGTATCACTGTCTTCAGTGTTTCTGAATAATCATCACCCAGGGAGAACTGACTTCCTTGGTCTTTGAGAGGCTAAGCAAATATGTTTTGCTTTCATGTCATGGATTAGAGCAGTGTATACTCTGTATACACTGTTGTCCAAAATCCGGGTTTGGGGAAAAAAAATCCAAAACAAACCAGTTTGAGGCTGTAATGCTACATACCTGCTTACCTGGGAGAAGTCTTATCAAATTCAGTAGGACTTATTTCTGATTAGATGTGAGTACAATCAGGGATCAGACTAAGTAGAGCCAATGTGTAGTAGTTTGAGCATTGGCCTTTGACTCTGAAGACCAGAGTTCGAATCCCTGCTTGGCCAAGAAAACCCACTGGGTGTCCTTAGGCAAGTCACACTCTCTCAGCCTCAGAGGAATGCAAATCCAACCCCAACCCCTCCCTCCTTGAAGAAATCTTGCCATGAAAACACTGTGGTAGGGTCACCATAATTTGGAAATGATTTGAAGGCCCATGACAACAACATCTTTGCTCCCTGATTGTATGGTTCTTTTCTTCAAGTTATAATTCTTTAAGTAAGAGGATCTTGTAGCACGTTTGAGACTACTGTAATGGCGAGAAAGAAATTGTAGCATAAGTTTTCGTAGGCTTGGTCTACAAAACACTCCATGCATCTGAGGAAGTAGACCAAGTCTGTGAAAGCTCCTGCTACAGTTTCTTTCTCTCAGTTAGGAGATTTTCACACAGGCTATATATCCCATGGCAGAAACAGAACAGGGTCAGGAAAGGTTTTCCCTTTTGGACGATGTTGATCCCGTTCTGTCCTGCATCCATCCTGCTCCCATGACTGTTCCAGAACAATGTAATCACGATTTTTCATCGTGAATAGACCTCCCGTTCTGTTGCTATCACGCAATCACGGGTGTGTGAACAGGAGCCCCATTCCTGTTCCGAAATGACAGCCGCGGAGGGGAGGTCCATTCCAAGCACTTCCTGGTACGATCTGGACATCCAGGTAAGTGGCACCCTTTATTTTACCCTCCCTGTTTTGATTGTGTGATTTAAAGTGTGTTTTGTGCTTGGTGAACTGATTTTATGTTTGGGGGAGTTTTATTTTTTAAATTTACCGCCTGGCCATTATCACGTGATAACGTGATAACATTTCAGATGGCCAGTCATAAAAGCAGCCTTACGACAGCTGCACTTACGGCCGCCCAGTGAGGGGCAGGGGAGCCCGTTCCTGCTGCGGAATTAAGGTAAGTGTGTGAAAGATTTACTTTATTCCATGGCAGGAACGGGAGAGGAGATGGCAGGGCAGTAACGGGGCATTTTGGCCCTGTGTGAACATCTCCTATGTCTCAAAAGAGCTACAAGATCCCCTTGCTTACTGATATTCCAGATTAGCATGACTATGTCTTTGAATTATAATTCTTTAGTTCAAGAACCAGAAGGACTACAAGGGACTGTACTGGATGGCCCTTGTGGTCTCTTCCAACTCTATGATTCTGTGACTAGAAACATACTTTCCCTCTTTTTCTAATGTCTTGAGGAGTGAAAGTATTTGATGCGTCAAGTTTTGTGTGTCAAGTCACAATGCTGTGCTTGCAGAACAAACCTGTAGAACATGCTTAGCCCTGGGTGGAGGCAAAAGGGAATTTCTCCCAGGAAGATTAATCTGCTGAAGGTTGTGGTGTTTCTGGTGGTTTTGTTTTACTTAAAAAGAAATAGGTGTGTATTTATTAACTATATTCCTTGCCCTGCAGGTATTCCTAGTGTGCTGTGTCTGGGCAAATGCTCTTCTCTTTTTCTGGCAGATAGTAATCTTGATACGTGTTATGATAGGAATTGAATAATATTAATGGAGAATCCAGAAGGAGCTGTACTGAGCAGCCGACAGGCATTTCTTTTGCTATGTCGTGCCAGACAGTGAAAGTTCTCAAAATCTGACGCAGCACACCTTACATTGCTGATAAAACTTTATTTGCTTATTTGAATACAGCCTTTACTGTATTTGCATTTGCTATCCCAAGTAATCACTAAAGCAACGCTATAAGTTAGTACAGTAGGACCCCTGTATCCACTGATTCATTACCCACTGATTCAGTTATCTACAGAACACAAAGCAGCACACCTACCATAGTCTTCCTAGAAAATATGACCTCTCTATCCATTTTCTAGGTCCTCCAAGGCAACTCTATGGTATTTTAAACCAAAATTCCCATTATTTTTAATGGTGTTTGCTATTATCCACAGTTTTCAGTATCCCCAGGGCCCCCCAGAACCAATCCCCAGCGGATAAAGGGGTCCTACTGTACAGTACTGTTATCCCTGTGGATAGGAGAGTGGCTGACAAAACCCTGGCTTTTGGAATGATTACGGGGTGGGGGGAGAGGATCAGGTGATCTGGAAGAGTAAGGAGGGAGCTTGAAGATATTATAATAATTATTATTTCATTTATATCCTGCCTTTCTCCCACCAATGGAACTCAAGGTGGATAACAATCTGTTTAAAACCATACAAGCTAAAAACAGAACAAAGTTAAAAATCACATTATAAGTATAAAATTTAAAAAAAGAATTAAACAATTTGCAAGTTAAAAACATTGCAGTAAAAATTAAAATGCCTTAAAAACTCTTTAAAATTTTTTAAACTGCACAGCCTCACTAGCCCAGCCCTTGTTAGTTCATAAAAACCTGGTGGCATAAAAATGACTTAACCTGCCGCCGGAAGGAAAGCAAAGATGGGGCCATCCTGGCCTCTTTGGGGAGGGAGTTCCACAGTCTGGGATCAGCCACCAAGAAAGTCCTCTCCCTTGTTCCCACCAAACAAGCCTGAGAGCATGATGGAATAGAGAGAAGGGCTTCTTCAGATGATCTTAAAGCTCTACTGGGCTCAAGTCATACAGGGAGATGCGGTCCTTCAAATAACCTGGACCCATGCTTAGCTTGAAGCTAGGGTTGCCAGATCTCAGGACCTAGTCCTCTTAGATCTGGACCCTTTTCTCTAGTTCTCTGGGTGCAGGGGAAGAATCTCATGGCAAGAACACTGCCTTGAAAGAGGTGTGTGTGTGTGTGTGTGTGTGTTCCTCCTGTGTTAGACTTGGTGTTTTTCATTTAAATAGCACACATTGTGCATCTGCAGCTGATGCTAAATGTATCTCACTTAATGACATCACAGCAGGCTGCCCCTTGTAACATCATCGTTGCAACTCCACCAGGGCCGACTTCCTGTGACATCACAAGAGGTGATCCCTAAGTCTCAAGTTTTGGCCCTAAAATATCAGGGCCCAGCATAGTCCTGACCTGGCAGCCCTATTTGAGGAATGAATTTTATTGTTAGACTCAACTAGAGTAGATTGAATTGACACAATCTATGCCAACGATGTAAGTCTACATTTATATAAATTCCATAGATTAAATGGGGTCTGCTCTACTTGGAACTAACAACAGGATTCAGACCCTTATGTCCATTTGAACCCCTACTCTCCCTCCTCATCCCCCCCCAAAATCCTGTTTCCCTGCAAAAACTTGGAGTGTCAGGTCTTTTGTGATTCTGTCCGTTCTTCCCTATTTATTATTCCACACTGTTGTTATGTTAGACAATAGCTATACATGTAATGATGCTGGTGAGACATAGCAGAGTCCCATTTTGAGAGAAAGGTGGGATAGGAATCCAACAAATAAATAAATAAATAGAAAGTCATTCAGTGCAGGTCAAGTTAGAAATAAGAAGTCAAAGCATTATTTATTTATTTAGCACCAGCACTGTACAGGGTGCTTTACAAGAAAAAGAACAACTCCCTGCCTTCAGACTTACAACCTAAAGACCCTGCCACATAAGGAAAGAGGATGGCAGTGTAGGAGGGGATTAAGTCCAGCCGATCTACCTCTTCTTCTCTTCCTCTGAGGCCAGGGCAGCTGCAGTTGGGACAGAGGAAGGGCCTTTCATCATAATTGGAGAGTTACTTCCTTTAAATCACTTTCTTCTACTCAGGTTGCAAGATCAGGACTATCCCAAGCCCTGCGATTGATTTCAGGGCCAAAACCTGAAATCTAGGGATGACCCCGTGTCATGTCACAGAGGATGAGCCCTAGTGATATAGTCAGCTCTCCATATCCACAGATTCTGCATCCATAGATTCAACCATCCATGGCTTGGAATTTTTTTTTTTTAATTCCAAAAAGCAAATCTTGATTTTGCCATTTTATATAAGGGACACCATCTTATTACACCATTATATATAACGGGACTTGAGCATCCATCGGGGGTCCTGGAAGCAAACCCCAGCGGATACCGAGGGCCTACTGTATTACAAGGTTGATGTTACAATGGGTGAATCCTAATGATGCCATTAAGCATTATACATTAAGGATCAACCACAGTTGCACAAAGTATGTCATTCAAATTAAAATGCCAAATCAAACAAAGGGGAAAATATACACAATATACCCACCCACACACTTACACAACCAGTTTTCAAGGTAGCACCCTTGCCCCGAGGACAGGATGAGAGGGGAGAAGCCCTGAGAATGAAGGCCAGGCCCTGAGATCTGGCAGCCCGAAGCTCTACATAACACAGGACACTGAGGTTGAGTTATAAAACCAGGTTTTTAAATCTTCAAAAAAACAAGACCCCAGATTCCTTTGGGTGACTCAAGAGGTCTGCTGTTGCTTGAGAGTCAACCCCTGGGCAATTCAGGATCATGTTCCAAGTCCAAGTTTGAAATTTTGCCTCATGGAGTGAAGATAGAGCCATCAGGTAGAGCAAGGGTGAACAATTGTGGTGAGACCAAGGGCCACACTTTGGGATGATCAAACGTCTGAGGGCTGCACTTGCTTGCTTGCTTATTTATTTATTTTAGTTAAATTTAGGAGTTGTCCAAATGATGAAAATACTCCTCATAGAATTTGCAGGGAATACAATGTGTCCCAACGCAATCCGAACGAGATTTGCAGTATTCGGAAGGAAGGAGGCTAAAAACTCCACAAAAGGATTTGCAGTTTCCCCTGAAGTTGCCCAGAAAATGCATTTGTAGATGCTCGTTTTTGCAGAGTGGCCATCCATATTCGTATCGCTGTGCATTTTTACTCTACTGCCCTTTAGCAGAGCATGTGGCCGCTCCATTCTAATAGATGCGAACGGATGCAAATAGGTGAAAAAATGGCAGAGATGAAAAGCGTCGCTGCGAATAGGCAGAAATGCGCACCCACTTGCAATATACCGTTGCATCTAGACAAGCCCTTAGACACATTTATATCTACCACTGAGGGTTAAATTGTAAAATTGATTCTGAATTCTAAAATAAACTGATAGTGATTACATTAAAATTAATTATCTGAATTAACTCCACTGATTAACTGTAATTAGCTTGGGCATTTTAAATTTAATTTAACAGATTTGATTACTGTACTTGGAACCACACACCCATTGTCAGCTGCAAGATAACCATTGGAAAGACTTCTGCAAGCAGCTGGAACCTCTATGGCTGTTGGGGTTTTGTTCTTTAGGGGCACTTGGGTGGGCCACAGAAGGAGGACTGAGGGAGACTATATGTGATTCATGAGCCACACTCCCTACTCTGAGGCAGAGCCAGGTATCTTTTTGGGTGTCTGTTTGAATTATTAGATGATGATGGGTGGTGATTTTCACTGAAATTTCTGCCAGGCATTCATGGGATTTTCAGCCAGAGGTACCCAAATAATCTGGTTGGCCTTCTGTACTATACCATGTCTTTGGGGAAAGTTTGGTACTGTTTCAGGCAGCAAAATGCCTTGGGCTAGTTCTTTCACGGCATAGCCGGCTAATGAATTCTAGAGACTCATTAACAGGTATAACCGGAGTTCATGTTGTTAACTACCACAGCTTCTCAGAAATGCTTAAGAAAATCAAGAGTGACCTTGTACCAGCAGGTCAAAGTATTTCCCCACCGAGCCTACAGTTTATTTATGTCAGCCATTCTTGCAGAAACCGAAGTCCTTGGTTTACTGGACTAATTTTCCCCATGTTTATAGGAATGAATCCAGAACAAGAAGATTGTGGAGTCTTGAGGGAAAAGAAGATACACAGCCTTTCAACTGACCGTAGCTGACTAACCTCATGAACCTTTCCCAGCTGGAAATACTTCTGTCAGAGGACCGAAAGTCTAATACACCTACTCTATAATTCATATAATTGTGGCAAGTAGCTACCAGGAAAGGGGGCAGTTAAAATACAGAAATCTTAAGGTTTTAGATTATCCGGGACCTTAAGTAGTACAGGACTCTTACTGAGTCATATCTGAATTAAAACCAGATAGCAGGTGTCTGGATACAGATACTGGAATGATTTAGATTCAAATTTAATACTGATGTTGGGAATGAATGTTAAGTTTAGTTGTAAATTTGTTAATCTTGGACAACTGATGTTCTGAGATTCAAGTAGTTTAGGTAGAAAAGAAATATTTGGACTGTAGTAAGTCTAGGCTCTACAACTGGTGGAGGGAAAGCATTGCTTTACACTGGATGACTGACTGTCTAGATGCTGGCTTAGCCCCTAGATGTTTCATGAATGTAATCCTAATTAGGTCACTTGGAATCAGTTTCTCCCCACCAATAGAAGTTCTGGGTACTTGAGTAGTGTATTTATAATCTTAGTTTTAGAAACAAACAGGAACTGTCCATAGTAAATTCTGTTCTAGGGGAAGCCAAAAATCTAAACACTGATTTCTGAGTTTAATTTAGGGTTCGATAGGACCAGATTGAGAATTCAAACTGAAATTGGTTTGGAGTAATCCAGATATTTATAAAAACAAAAACAAATGCTAGACACTAGGATCTAGAGAGGGGATCAGAAAACTATAATAGTGAAATGAGACTGAGATTCTTGAGAATTTCTGCAGATCCACAAAATAAAATCCAAAAATGTCTCATTCTTAGACTGGGCAGGTAATTGAATACAGTCAAGGTATTCAAGGTAGGCTTGAAGAAATTGTAGATCTTGTAGTAATTTGTAACTAACCAAAACTAGATCACGACATCCAAAATTGGAGAGAAGCTGAAAATACAAGATTCCCCTTCTTTCCTCCTTGCCTCTGTATTCATGGATAGCCCTAACAATTTCTGCCGCCTGTGTGGCGCAGTGCTGCGTGGGAACCACCGGAGATGGTTATTCAGCCGCAATAGTGGTAACACACGCCCTGACCTGCTGGTGGTGCTGTCCTTCGTCCTTGGCCGAGAGCCACCCCAGCGTGGGGATGGTCATGGAGAGTTCCTTTGCGGAAAATGTGCCCAGGCCTTGGGCCGCGTGTACCGGTTCGACACTGTCATTGCCCGGGTTCAAGCCCTCTCCATTGACCGGCTCCAGCGCCTCCTTTCAGAGAAGGACCAGCTGGCCCGCTCTCTGCGTCACCTCCACGCACGACGATTCCCAGATGACAAGGATTTGGTGTCCTACACGGGCCAAGAGATCTCGGCTAGCATTGCAGATCTGCCACATGTTCGGTACCAGCGTCTCTTGCAGGATGACATGGCTCTTTCCGAATACGAGTGCTGGGCCAATGACACAGACAGCAGCCGGCCAGGTACCCCCTGCCGGAACCGGCAGTGTCGCAGTTGCCATGGGCTGCGGGTTGAGGACTCTGATTATGAGTGGGTGTGCCGGACTCCAAGAAGGCTGGGGATGTTGTCTCCGGTGTTTCCCCTGTGCCGGGATAAATCCCAGAGCATGCCCACAGTGCACCACACAAGCTCCCGGGCCTCTCTGAGGTCGCAGAGTCTGGGGGAGGCTGAGTCGTGTTCGCTGCTGTCGTTGGATACCTTGCCAGAGCCGGATCTGGCCTGGGAGGCCCTGAGGGCCCTGAGGGGCATTGGGAGGAAGCGGCTGAGAGTGCCTGTGGGCAGCAAGATCCCAGTGCTGGCAGGGAATAGGCAGGCATCCCCAACCCAGAGGGAGAGTCCTCTGGGAGAGGAGGCGTATGAAGAAATGGTGGACGAGTTTATGCCACTGGAAGCGAAGGTAAGAGGCACTGAGAGGTGGGAGAAGTGTGGTCCTTGCTGAACGTCTCTGCTCAACCATTAGCCTTCCTGTCCTGCTCCTTCCAGGCCTACCCACTTGATTTTAAACTATGAATTTTAAATTGGTATTTTAAGCCTATGAATGATTTTAGTGTTTGTTTTAATCCTATGTGTTTTTATCAGTGTTTTAAAATGATTGTCATATATTGTATTTTAATTTATGTTGTATCCTGCCTCGAGCCTTGGGTAAAAGTGGGTAAGTAATAACTATTATTATTATTATTATTACCTTTGAGCTGGCCTTGCTGATTTGGTGCTGGTATTGGTAAAGCCAGAGAAACAGAGGGCTAGTCCTTCTTGTGTTATACCCTAAAATTTAGTTCAAATTCTGAAAAGGCAAAAGGATGAGGGTATTTGTTTTAAAAAAATTGGAGTAACTCAGGCCTATCATGTTCTGGGGAGTTTATTTTGATATTTTACTCCTTCCCCGGAGGCAGCTATATCCATAGAACTCATAAATCCAGGCCCTCAGATCTTTGCCAGAAGCTAACAAAATCTGCCTGTGAGCCCAAAAACCCTGGCTCCCAGTTTTAAGGTCCTCTCTAACCTGTTTCCTTCCCAAAGCTCCAAGCTCAGCAGATGCTACATCAGGACCTCCAGGGGGCTTTTGAAAACCTGAAGGAACGTCTCAAGGCAGCTGAAGAGGAGCTCCAGAGCGTCCGGGAGAAAGGCAGAGAAGCTGCAACTCAGGAGGAGAGCCATTTTGTTTTGGTAGAGAGCCGTTTTGTTTTGGTGTTCCTATAGTTCCTTCAGGATGAAGGAACCTCTCTAGCCCATGGGCCTGATTTGGCTTGGGGAGGGTCTCCGTCTGACCTGCCCATGATGGTTGGAGAGAGGGGGCTTGGAGTTGGAGTAAAAAAAAAGGAACTTTTCCAAGCTTTGACAAGCAGTCCACAGCAGAATTCCAAATGTGGATGGGAAGCTGCAGGCTAAGCGCTTCACCTGCCCTACATCCTCTCCAGAGTGAAAGTGAGGGGTTTGCAACTCCCAGCACTCTTTACCTTTGGCCATGGTGGCTAGGGCTGATGGGAGTTGTAGTCCACCAGCATTGGGAGGACCTCACAATTTGCACCCCTGCTGTAAACCACAAGGTAGGGAAACGCTCTGAGCCAGAGGGTTGAATTCAATTTCAAAGTTCTCCAGCTGCATTCCAGGGGTTGACGGGGCCAGAGGTGGAGTTCAAAAATCCCCATACAATTTAGCTGGAAGCTCTTCCTGCCAGTAACAAAGCCTTCACACAGAGGTCTCTCTGTCTTTTAGTTTGCATGTTTTTGTGGAAGGCAAAGACCAGCTGGGTGTGGTGGGGAGGGATGGTCAACTTTTGGGAAAACTGAAAGAGCCATATTTGGCCTTAGGACCTGAAGTTTCCTCACTTTTTCTGGAAAAGTTGGTGCGAAGAAGCCAAGAGATTCAGAGGGAGTTATGGCAGCTGCTGATTTCTAGCGTTTTATCTGAATGGGTGGATGCTCCACTTGAACGGATGGGAAGAAGCAAAAAAATAAAATTTAAAAAATGATGGAGACAAAACAGGCACGCTACAAATGGGTGAAAATGTGCACCCACTCACAGTATACCATCGCGTCTAGACAAGCCCTGAGTCAGTTGCCTTTAGCAGCAGATGCTGTGGAGGGGTGGCAACACCCCTTTGGGGTTGTTCTCCCTGAACTCCAGAAGACTCTGCCATTGTTCTTGAGCACGTGCCTTGGTGGCACGGTAGTTAAATGCTGGTACTGCAGCCACAACATTGTGAGTTCCATCCTGCAGGGCTCCAAGGTTGACTCAGCCTTCCATCCTTCCGAGGTTGGTAAAATGAGTACCCAGCTTGTTGGGGGCAATTAGCGAACACATTGTGAACCACCTAGGGAGTGCTTTGCATTGGTAAGTGGCATAGAAATAGAAATGCTATTGCTATAATACTAATGCTATTGCCCTGGCAGCAATGATGCTTCCATGTTCCTGGCCTGAGATACCATGTCTGTCTCCCCTCATCATTCTCCATCTAACATAGACAGATCTATGTGTTTAGGTCTTTTGCTTCCTTCCTTCTTATCTATTGAACTCACTTGCAGCTTCTTCAGGGGCCTTACCACACTCTGAAGAAAACAAATTGGCAAGGGAGCAGGAATGTTCTGTTTTTTGTGCTGCCTTATTGCATGATGTTGTCATCCTTCCGGCATTCTTTCATTCCAGTCCTGTGGGGGACCGAGGTAAAACCATGTCTTTTTGCCAACAGGCTTTGCTAGTTAGAAAAAAGATGTGGTTTTTCCTCAGTCCCCCACAGGATTGGAACGAAAAAGCGACGATGTCATGCGGTAAGACAGCATGGAAGACCGAGCATTCCTGCTCCCTTGCCGCTTTTCTTTGGAGTGCAGTAAGGCCCCAAGAGAGTGCCTTTGCTCCATTTGTCTTAGAAGGGCAGTAGCTTTGTTGGGGGGGTGTCACTTCCAGCCCACTCCCATGCATAGAAGCCAGCTTCAAAGGTGTTTGTCAGCAAGTTCAGTGTCATTCTATTTAAATCTCCTTTTTTATCCTTCAGTGGATATCCTCAGACAATAAACATAACATTTTCTTTTTGTTTTTTTAACTTATTATGGGTACTGAGTGGTTTTACTCCCTGTTTTTCCCATAAGCTCACATTGCATTAATCCATTGCACTCTGTTAGCAAAAATACATACTATTCTTACACCTTGGCTCTGTCCACTAGCGCAAAAGAAGGGCTCGGGAAGAACAGCCAAAGGTACTCCTGTGGCTTCTTCCCAACATCTGCTGGCTGAAGTGATTGCCTCGCTTGGCTTAATGAAAGAGCCAGCAGCCCTGAGCAGAACTTGTACTTGCATCAAAGAAGGCGGCAAAAATCACCTCCTTTTCATTGTCCCTCCTTCTCCGACTTCTCTCTTCCATAGGAGACTGGCATTCCATTGGAGAAGACCACAGGTAGCCAAGAGCATCTGATCCGTCAGCTGACAAGGTGCCTACAGAGCAAGGAGAGGGTGTTACAGGTGAGTTGGGGTCAGGGAGAAGAAGCTGGCATTTCAGGTCACAAGTGGCCACTTCTCCCATTTCATGAATTCCTTTCTCCCAAGTGCATGAAAGGAATGAATAAGTAATCAGAAGTATAGAAGAGAGGACCAAGGCTGCTGCTTTTGGCAGGATTCCTGAGTCTGTAACAGTGGAATCAGACAAAAGTCCAGCAGGGCATATATTTTTTTGGCATGTAAATGCAGCATCGAACCAGTGAATTTATAGGAACGAGGAGGCTGAGATAAATAGAATCATAGAATCATAGAGTTGGAAAAAACACAAGGCCATCCAGTCTAACCCCCTGCCATGTAGGAACACACAATCAAAGCACTCCCTACAGATGGCCATCCAGCCTCTCTTTAAAAACCTCCAAAGAAGGAGACTCCGCCACACTCCCAGGCAGTGCATTCCACTTCTGAACAGCTCTTACTATCAGGATGTTCTTCCTAATGTTTAGGTGGAATCTCTTTTCCTGTAGTTTGAGTCCATTGCTCCGTGTCTTAGTCTCTGGAGCAGCAGAAAACGAGCTTGCTCAGTACTCAATATGACATCCTTTCAAATATTTAAACATGGCTATTATGTCCCCTCTGAACCTTCTCTTCTCCAGACTAAACATATCCCGCTCCCTAAGCCGCCGCTCATAGGCTTCAAATCCTCATTCGTCCTGGAAGTTTGCTGGGTAGCCTTTTGACCTAACCTACCATATACTTTCAGCTTAATCTATCTCAACAGTGTTGTGAGGATGAAATGGTGCATGCAAATAATTATATATGCTCCCTAAAAAAAAGTACTACATAGAACATAATAACTTAATAAATAAGAGTTGGAGAGGGCAGGTGCCTCATTCCTACATGGCATTCCCATCCTCCACCTCTTCTCTAGGACTGTCTGGTGATCTTGCAGACTGTTGGATCTCCAGGGACCAAGTCTGCTGTTTTGGAAGCCTTGATCAAGCAAATGGCCCAGCGCCTGAAGGACAGAGACCAGGCTTTAGAGGTGAGTAAAATTCATGCTTGCCCCTCTGGAGGCAGCTTAGGCATCCTTGGCTGTTTGGGGTTGGAGAGTTGGAAACCAACATCCCCTGTGTGTACAGCAGAGTTTGAAAAGTTTTGTTTGTTTTTTGAACTAAACCTCTCCAAATTTCCCAGGCAGCAGGGTGAGTGGCCATGCTGGCTGGGGAATTCGGGGAATTATAGTCCAAAAATGTAACTATTCCAGTGTCTGAACTTAGCATAGCATACAGTCCCCAATTATATGGAGAAGATTCCCAACTTCTCTAGTTAAAAGGCTTTGTAAAGGATCCAGTTAAAAGCATCTTCTGTCCAAGGTAGTTGCCTCTCTCTTTCTAATGGTAAGGCTGGTCCTGAATAAAAAGCTTCACAGTAGGCAGAAGCAGACCAAGGGAATGTGCTACCCGAGAAGAACGGTTCTTTCCACATACAGCAGAACAGACTAGCAGTTGAATCTTTCCTTAGCACTAGCAAGAGGTATCGGTGTACATCTTTAAATACAGGCACTCATTGTGACAGTTCCACTAGGGGTGCCCAAAAGTCCCAAAATGCAGTGAGCAGTGTTGATCCATGTCAGAAAATTCCTTCCAGCCATTTTCATTCACTTCAGGAGTTCTACTGTACATTCTACTGCTAATGGGGTTTGGTAGCCCGCTCCTAACCTAACCAGCCACAAATACTTTGGATATCAACGAGAATTGAGCTAACATGGTGTAGTGGTTTGAGTGTTGGACTAGAACACAGGCAGAGCAAGATTTGAATCCCCGCTCGGCCATGGAAATCCACTGGCTGACCTTGGGCAAGTCACACTCTCTCAGCCTCAGAAGGAGGCAAGAGCAAGCCCCCTCTGAACAAATTCTGCCACGAAAACCCCATGATAGGGTTGCCTTAAGGTCACCATAAGTCAGAAATGACTTGAAGGCACACAACAAAAAGTTCATAGCACTATTTCTTAGAACCATAGAATCATAGAGTTGGAAGAGACCACAAGGGCTATCCAGTCCAACCCCCTGCCATGCAGGAATAAACAATCAAAGCATTCCTGACAGATGGCCATCCAGCCTCCATTTAAAAATCTCCAAAGAAGGAGGCTCCACCACACTCCGAGGCAGCACATTCCACTGCCGAATAGTTCTTACTGTCAGGAAGTTCTTCCTAATGTTTAGGTGGAATCTCATTTCCTGTCGTTTGAACCCATTGTTCCATGTCCTAGTCTCTGGAGCAACAGAAAACAAGCTTGCTCCAGCCTCAGTATGATATCCCTTCAACTATTTAACATGGTTATCATGTTACCTCTTCACCTTCTCTTCTCCAGGCTAAACATCTTCTTCTCTGGCAGGGAGGGGACACATTTTCTATCCTTTCCAACTCATTAGTTTGTGAGGTTTGCAGCTAAATTCAGAAGAGACAGGGAAGCTTGAAGGTGTGGCATTTCATGTCCTAATTCCGGCTCATGAAAAAGTCCTGGCACCACTGTCTGGACCAAGACATTTTGCTATCCAAGGTGACTCATTATTTCACATGCAGCAATGAGCCAGACTAGCAGCTGAATCTTCCATCATTGGTAGCCAGAGAGAGACATCCACTGCTGCTATGGACGGAAGGCAATTTGAGATGTTGAGTAGTGCAAGGGACACACACAGCTCTGTCCTCAAAAGAGAGGAACAACTGGAGAGCTCAGGAGGGGCTGCAAGTGTTGACTGGGGAAGGCTACCATACCTGTCCCACATTCTGTAGCATCCACCACCTAAAACAGCTGTCCCATTCTTTCTCACAGAAGGGATATTTCTGAGAAAGCAACTGCTAATGAAGGCAGGTAGTTAGTATTGGTCAGGTAGGACAAGCTTGCAAATAGTTTTAAGCGTCTTTTTTTGAAAATATATTTTACAGTAGTAGTACAGTTGACCAACCAAAATAAGAATTCAAAGACAGCCATGTTAGTCTGGAATATCAGTTGTGAGGGAATTGTGTAGCACCTTTGAGACTAAACTGAGGCTGAATCCACACTACACAAATAATCCAGTTTGAACTGGGATGATTTGCCATGGCTCCTTCCAATGGAGTCTTGGGATTTGTAGTTTGGTGAAGCACCAGCACTCTTTAGCAGAGAAGGCTAAAGACCTTGTAAAACTACAAAGCCTAGGATTCCATAGGAAGGAGCCATGGCAAATGATCCAGTTTTAAACTGGATTGTTTGTATAGTGTGGATTCGGCCTGAGAGAAAGAAGTTGTAGCATAAGCTTTTATATACTTGGTCTACTTCCTCACATGCATGAGTTAGTCTTGAAACTGCTGCCAGATCCCTTTGCAACTGAAGTAAGGTAGAACATGCAGAGTCAGAAGCAAATGTTTGTTGCTCTGATAGCAAGAAACCTTTACTGCTCTACTAGCATTCCTCCAGCAATCCACTACCAGTAGACCTTGACTTATCTGCTTCCCACCTCTAGGTAGGCTGTTTGTTGATAAGACAGATCTTCACTTTCTCTCCCCCCTCTGCTCCTTTTTCTTCTTTATCACCTTTCCCTACACAGAAGACACTATCCAGTCACTTCTCAGCACTGGAGTCCGTGCATCGTGAAGTGAAACACCTTCAAGAGGCACTGAAGGATAAAGATGCCGACCTGGCAAGACTTCACACCGCCCTGCACACAGGCGAGGAGACCTTGCATGTATGAATAGAGAGATTAATGTTGGAATCTAGGGGATGAGGGTCTGGGACTGAGCAGAAGATGGTCATAGTGGATGTTTGAGTCATGGTGCCATGCCATGGGAAGAGCAGTTCAATTTCTGGCCCTCTCCTGTGGGCAGGGCTGGAATTTCGGGGTGGTTGGGTTCATATTTCTGCACATGTAGAATGTTGACCCAAATCTGACATCCTATAACTAAATTTTGAAGGTGTTGGCACTCCTTTGGTAGAAAAAATAATCCCAACAAGTTTCTAGCTCTCATGGCTACAGAGGTATGTTGCCATATGTCTGCCTTATGCTAGATACAGGGGGATGATGTTGTCTTGTAGAGCCAGGCTGGGGTAGTGGTTTGAGTGTTAGACTAGGTTGTCTAGGAGACCAGGGCTTGACCTCCCACTCAGCCATGGAGGCTTACTGGGTGACCTTGGGCAAGTCCCATTCTCTAAGCCTCAAAGAAAGGCAATGGCAAACCTCCTCTGAGTAGATCTTGCCAAGAAAACCCTGTGACGGGGTTGCCTTAAAGTCACTTTAAGTTAGAAAATGACTGGAAGACACATACATGCACAAAAGATGTTGTCTCAGCTTTACAAAGAATGTGGCGGGTAGTGCAGTCCTGAATGTCATCACGGGGAACATAGTCCTGCTTAATTTCAACTGTGGGCCTTCCTAGTGTTTTCATTTCATCTTGTTTCCCTTTTACATGTTCCCCTTTTTCAGTATTTTAATAACATCATGTGCCTTTCTCAACTTCTTTCTTTTTTTAAAAGGTCCATTGTTGTTGTAAAACTAGTCTGGATTTTTCGGTAGTTAGAAAGGCAGGCCTGGATACGAAATGTCTGCTTGGTTAGCAGTCTGGGTTTTATGGTTGCTAGGAGATGAGGACTCAAATGCTATGTTTCCTTTTTTAGGACAAAAGAAGACCCCCATGAACTAGGCATCCTGGCACTGCCTGAGGCCTTATCTTGTTGCATTTCCCTGCCTGTTTTAGCTCCTGTAATCATTCCATTCTCTGCAGGCATTGCGTGAGGTGCTGCACCAGAAGGATCGGGAGATCCAGCGGCTGGAATCCCTGTGTGCCTCCACTCGAGAATCCTGGCATCAGCGTGACCAAACCTTGCTCCTGACTTTGAAGGAGAAGGAAGCCTTAATCAAAGCCCTCCAGGAGGCGCTGAGCAGTAGTAACAAGGATGTGGAGGTAAGGGGTTGTCTAAATGGTGAAAATACTCTTCATAGAATTCGAGGAGAATACGATTTGTCTAAATGGCATCCTGCATCAATCCACCGTATTTGGAAGGAGGGGGGCCAAATCCACCAAAAACTCCCCCAAGTTTTTAAAAAGCTCTGCAGGGAATGCACATTCCCACTCATTGGGACAACCGATTCACATTCATTCACATTCCCGATAAGAGCGGAAGTGGAAGCTGATTGGTCAGATGTGGGCAGGGGGCGGAGCTTGCTAACAAGGCAAGTGCCTGAACCCACCATGTTGGATTTTCACCTTAGCGATAGTGCACTAAGACAACGAAAAAGCCTTTTTCTTTTCTTTTTAAAAATTATTTAGTCAGAATATTGCATTTTCACACCTTAGATATGCTTTTTTTAAAAAAATACTGTTCAACGGCAGCAACAGGCGGTAATAAAAACACGAGTAATTCACTCATGCCTGCCATCTTGATTTGCAGGCATGCTCGTCGGAACAGCAAAAGCAGATAGCCTACGATTTTGCCAAAAAAATGTTAAGACAAATCAAACCTGCTTTGAATTGGTGTTCGTGTGCATCAATCTATATGTTCCCGCCTTGTATAGACAGGCCCTAGGTTGCAATTAAAAGGGCTAAAAACACATGCAGAAATATCATGGGACAGGCCTAAATACCCTAAAGGCACCAGATTCCATGTTCTCTTGGAAGCGAAGCAGGGTCAGCCCTGGTTAGTACTTGGATGAGAGATTGCCAACAACTACCAGGTGCTGGAGGCTATACAGTATTTGAGAGCAAGGAACTGGCAAAACTGCCTCTTCAGTATTCCTTGCCTAAGAAAGCCCTATGAAATTCATGGGGTCATTATAAGTCGACAGGTAACTGGAAGGTGGGCACAGACAGACAGGTAGACACACACACACACCTCTTCCTGGACTGTACCATTTCTGGCTGTGGGTGGAAGGTAGTAGACTTGCTATTTCCTCATAGTAAAAGAACCTAAATCCTTACCTATGGAATACTCAGAACTTGGAAAATTGATTTTAAAAAGTAATTTGTGACAATTCTCAATCTAGGATCCACAAAAGTGATTCGTTAGCATTATTGTTAAAGTTCTAAAACGTACGTCTTTGCTTTTCCCATTCTGCAAAAGTAACTCAAAGATGTGGTACCTTAATTACTGGGGGTGGGGTGTCTGTGGGACCCACTTGTGACCCAGAAAATATGATATTATATTGGGGAATTTTAATTAGCTCAAAGGTATGGTTGCGAGAGGCTTGGTAAGTTACAGGACTTTGTGCACCTATGTGTACCTAGACTCACAGATGAGACTCCAAGCCAAACAATTTAAAAAAAAAAATTGGAAAATAATATCAGAAGCATTCACACATGCACTCAAGGGCCAGTTGCAACTTCTCTTATGTGTCTCTCTCTCTCCAAACCTTTTCTCTCCTTCTCCCCCATCTGTGTGTTTGTGTGCGTGTTTAAGGCCCTGGCAAATTCCCTCAACACTCCAGACTTTGCCCCAGAGCTGCTCCAACAAATCCACGAGAAGGAAAACCTGCTGGCCCAGTCCTTAGCTGAGCGGGAACAAATCCAAGCCCAGTGGCAAAGACGCCTGCAAGCAACAGAAGAGGCAGCAGCTGCTCAGGAAAATGAACTGCAGGTAGCCACGGGGATGGGGTGGTAGTGTGGCACAGGGTGACCTACACAGGGACTAGCCTCATAGATAATATTGACCTAGGCCTTCTCTGGAAAAAAAGAAATTATTTAATTTGAGGGGCATGCCAAAGCCAAGATTGGCTAAAACAAACAAACATTTTTTTTCCTGAGGTAACTGCCTCACACTGGCTAATGGTAGATGCAGCTCGGGGGGTGGGGAAAGCAAACCCTCTTTTTGGTTAGGAAAATAAATAGGATCAACACTGTCCCCCAACAAACCATGCACGTGGCATTCTACCTAGTTAAGGCATGCTGAGGCCCTAAACTATGGCTGCTGACACACTGCAGAAATAATGCAGTTTGACACTGCTTTAACTATCATGGCTCCCTCCTATGAAATCCTGGGATCTGTAGTTAGTTTGGCACCAGAGCGCTCTGAGAGAGAAGGCTAAATATCTCACAAAACTATGAATCCCAGAATTCCATAGCATTGAGCCATGGCAGTTAAAATGGTGTCACACTGCATTATTTCTCCAGTGTGTCAGCAGCCTATGTCAAGTTCAATGCCATTTTTAAAAACTGTATTATTTTAACAAATAGGTATAACTTGAAACCCAGTAGTTTATTTTATTTTCATTTAGAGACCCCTCCTAACCCGAGGCCCTAAACTGTAGCTTATTTAGTTCATGTGTACATCTGGCCTTCATTTTACTAAATTCCTCACTAATAAGTTAACTTGTTCTTGTCTTGCCAGTAAGATTGCTGTTTAACCAGGAAAACTCTAAGTCTGCTTCTGCAGCTTGAACTGACACCAAAGCCTTTCAGGCTGTGAAAAATAAATGCTTATGGTTTCACATCCACCGGTTGTTAGAAAGCACAAGAGCAAGTAGTACTATTGGCTTTTTTAAAATAGACACCCTAAAGGCATCAGATCCGTTTGATCTTGGAAGCTAAGCAGGGTAAAGCCTCATTAGTACTAGGCTATATTTCAGAAGAGAGGGCCTAAATAATTTAAAGCAGTAGTTCTTAACCAATGGTAGAGAGACCCCCAGGAGTCCACAATGTCCTCACAGGGGTCCACAAATAACAACAACAACAATATTTATTTATATCCTGCCCCTCTACAAAATGCAATCAGGGCAGCTTACAAATTGAAAATATATACATATAAAACCCTCCATCCCTTCACAAAGGCTTTGAAGGCTCACCTTTCTCTCTAACTTTGCAGGCCCAGCTGCGTCAATATGGCCAGGATGCCCAAGAACGAGCACAGGAAACGGAAAAGCTGCGCAGGCGGCTGGCACAGGCAGAAGCAGAACTGGCCCAGGGGGCTACAGCACTGGAGGAGCATCGCACTAAGCTGGCTTTACTTCAGCAAATGGGAGTTGTGAAGGATCATACCCTTGAGGTGAGCCCAAAAAAAAGAGAGAGAAAGAGAACCGGGAGACAGGAGACAAGGGACTCTTTAAAAAGACAACAAGAGGCTGTCGATAGAAAAAGGGGGAGAGTGTGGAAATATTGGCTGGCACCCCGTTCATAAGTTACATTGTTATGATATGATGGCTGTTAAGAGTGGTGGACTATCACTGAACAGATACCAACCGACTTCATTCTTCACTATTAAGTGATTTACTACAGTTTTTCAAAGGACTTAAGTATCATTTGAAGTTGCTGTTCATCTCCACTAATTGCCTTCAAACAAGGCATTTGTATTTCCAAAGACTACAGGTCTCCCCACAGGACCCTGGTTCTTTATTTTATATTTGTATGCAGTAGGACCCCTGTATCCACTGGGGATTGGTTCTGGGGGGGAGTGGATACCAAAAACTATGGATAATAGTGAACACCATTGAAAATAATGGGACTTCCACTTTAAAATACCATAGAGTTTCCTTGGAGGATCTAGAAAATGGCTAGAGAGGACATATTTTCTAAGAAGACTCTATGGTAGGTATGTTGTTTTGTTTCCTGTGGATAATTAAATCAGTGAATAATGAATCAGTGGCTACGGGGGGGGGTCCTACTGTATTTTTATATTATGTATTACATGTTATGGTTCATTGATTTGACTTTTTATTATATATATATATATATATACACACACACACACACACACACCAGTAGGACCCCTGTATCCACTAATTCAGTTATCCACGGTTTCAGTTTCAGCACAGCTACCATAGAGTCTTCCTAGAAAATGCATCCTCTCTAGCCTTGTTGTAAGTCCTCCTAGGCAACTCTATGGTACTTTAAACCAGAAGTCCATTATTTTCAATGGTTTTTGCTATTGTCCACAGATTTCGTTGTCCACTGTGGAGCTTAGAACCAATCTCCAGTGATATGGGGGTCCTACTGTAGGACTGGATGGCCCTCGTGGTCTCTTCCAACTCTGCAATTCTATGATTCTAGATTGGAGCACTGTGACATGGCATCTACAGCATGCTCCTGATCATGGGGTGCCTTGGGAGAAACAGCTGGTCAATCTCAGCTGCCTATCCTCAAAGCAACTCACAACCAGGAGAGGGCTGTGGACTCCACTTTCCAGCCCCTGATCTCCAGTGTTTTGCAAACATTTTAGTCAGGGTGTTGCCAGGCTGTAATAGGAGGCTTGAAGCGCACCGTCAGTCATAACTACAATAGCTGATGATGATGATGATGATGATGATCATCTATTTATATAGTGCCATCAATTTACAGTCATGTGAAAAAGAAAGTACACCCTCTTTGAATTCTATGGTTTTACATTTCAGGGCATAATAACAATAATCTGTTCTTTAGCAGGTCTTAAAATTAGGTAAATGCAATCTCAGATGAACAACAGCACATGATATATTACACCGTGTTCTGAGTTATTCAACAAAATAAAGCCAAAATGGTTTACATCCTTCATTGGGGCAGCTTCAGCTTTGTGGTTTGAGAGCTGGTTCTGAGGAGTTCTGTTTCCTCTCTGGCAGACAGTTCTGCGAGAGGGAGAAGAAAAAGACCGGATCCTGCAGAAATTGCAAGAACGCTGGTTGAAGGGGCTGAAGCAGGTCCCAGGGAGGCAAGGTAAGCAATGGGAAGAAGTGCAGATTGTAAGAACAGAAAAAGAAAAGAGTGAAGATTGTGTTTGCATAGCTGTGTTCTCCCAGGACTGGGAAGGTTCTATAGGGGCCTTTGCCAGTTAGGCGGCTTGCTAACAACTTGACTATGTTGTTTCTTCCCAGTTTCAGGCCAGTCCCTTCTGCCTTCCACCTGAACCCATTTGCACCTGACCTTAAGAGTTTCAGAAACTGAGAGATGCTCAAGAAAACAGAATGGAAACTGATCAGCAGAAGCACTGCACGGGGAATGGAAGAAACTGTCACTTGGGGGAGTGTTGTGGAGTGAGCATCTCTTCCCTGTTCAGTGAATATTGAGGATGATGGAAGTGAATGTTGAGGAGGATGGAGAGCAACGCCCTCAGGGTACAAGCTGTTTCTTAAGGGGGCACTGCCCATGTGGAATAACAATTTTAAAAATTGCTCTAACGTGTGGATTCTTTTATTTTTGGTGGGGACTTGTTCTGTGTACCAGTAGAGGGAGTTTGACTCTTAAAAAATGTCAGAGGGAAGAGCTAGAAGTAATGGGGAGATTCAACAGTCAGCAACACTGGGCTTTGGGGGTGGGTGGGAACATCTTCTAAAATGCCACCCCTTCAGGTTCCCCCCCCCGTCTCAAATTTGCATCAGAAACTGCAGCCTGCCCAGAATTTCTACCAGAAAGCTTCCATTGCCCATTTTGAACTATTTTAAAGGGAGTTGTTTAGGCTTGTAGGTGTCTTCCCCCTCCCCCAATACTGGCAGTGACTTGAAGGCACCTTTGGTTTGGGGGGAAAACATGCCTTCCTAGGTCTCAACAGCCTCTGGGGCGTGACTGGCAAATGATTGGGCAAGAACGGTTTGGAGTGGGCTCATGGGAGAAGGGAAAAAATGGTAGGTCAGGGTGTATGTGTAGATGTGGTCCTTCAAAGGCTCAGGGTGCTGTTGTGGTCCACCCCAAACCCCCAGAATTGGCCTGTCCTTGCCTTAGGCAAACAGCAACAGTAGATACCTAACTGTGCCAATGAAGGAATCATTTCAGGGAAGGAGTGCCCATCTCCTAATGAAAAATGGAAGGTAACACATTTTTTCCTCTCTTGTCTGGGAGCCCTCGACACCTGCCTGAACAAGAGAGGCTATCATTATAGCGTCTCTTGTTAGTGAGGGTCTCTTCAGTGAGGGTCTCTTCAGTGAAAACATAAAACATATAGTGAGGGTCTCTTCAGTGAAAACATAAAACCAAAAGTGGGAATCCCTTTCCTCTTCTGTTTTTTTTTTTTTTTTTTGGTATACTACAACAAATTACAGCATCTTAAATTAGCTACAGTTTCCTTTATATCTGAAGTGGGGACACTGATCAACTAGGTACACTCGATGTGGTTTGAGATCCTGACTTATTTTAAACCTGATAATTACACTCTCTCAGCCTTAGAGGAAGGTAAAAGCAACCCCCCTCTGAACACATTCTGCTAAGAAAACCCTGTGATATGTTTGCCTTAGGATTTCCATACATCAGAAATTACTTCAAGACACACAACAACAACAACAACAACAACAACAACAAACCATTGTTTCCTGCTTCCACAGTAACTGGAAACTGTGGTTAATGGTAGATTTTCTGGTTTATTATAGTGCATTGAGGAGGGAAGGAATACTATGAGGATGAAGCATGTTGCGAAAAAGCATATGTACATCTAGGCTAGGGGTGAGAATCACATGACTCCAGATGTTGCAAGTCCCAGCATTCCTAAAACCAAGTTCAATAATTTTGGGGGGAGCATTTTCTTGGTCCCACCACCTTCTCGGACACATGAAATAAAATTTCATTCTCCAGTAACTTCAGCAGAAATTACAAGATCAGACCTGGTGAATCAAGGATCCAACTTTATTGAAAGAAATGCATTTCTGTCCTACACGCAGCCAGACCAAAATTGGAACAGAATGGAGCCCTGAGTTTAGCATCCTTACAAGTCACTACTGCAAAGCGCATATGCTGGGAAAATCCATCAAGCCAATAAATTCAGGAGAAGTTTTGACTTTAGACTAGGCATCAGTTGGTCATGTACAGCCTCTTTTAAAATAAGCCACTATTCCACAGTCCTTGCTAAATAACCCGTTCCCAAATCCCTTGATATCATAGGGAACGAGATATCTCATGTAACCTTCGCAGTGTCAGCTTGTTCTTCTGCAAGAAATTTCCTAAGACCAAGATACACAATTAAGAAAAGATACAAGCATTTTTCTGAGTTAGCCCATGTGAAGCCCCTTCACACAGTTGGTGAGGCGATAGGTGAGAACCTTCTCAGTGGCTGCTTCCAAAATGTGGAACTCCCTCCCATGGGAGGTCCAGTTAGCCCCCTCCCTGCAAGTTAAGACCTTTTTATTTAGGCTGGCCTTTGACTGATTTTAATCATATGACAGAATAGTGTTCAGAGTGGTGTGCCCTGGTTTTATTTTGTATGGCCAAAATCCTGTTGGACAGTTATGAATACATAACCTACCTTTACTCATTCATAACTGCTACATATTCACAATCCCTACCTAGCTCCAAGTTTAGGGGCTACGTAGGGACTGTGAAAGTCCCCAAACCACATTTACCAGTAAGCAACTGCTGGGATCGATGGGGATTTGTTTCCATCAATTGAGAAGGGGCTGCCTGATATCCCCCCCCTTGCACAAGCAATCTTCAGCATGAGGGGGATGTCAGGCAGCTCCTTCTAGATCCATAGGGAAATGGACCCCTGTTGATCCCAGTGGCTGCTTACTGTTAAGTGGGGTTTGGGGAGGTCTGGCCAGAATCCACTACATAGTACTGTAGTTACGGTGCTAAGTAGTACATAACAGTCATACAAGATTCCACAGTATGTCTTTAATTATGTTTTAAAAGTACAGGTTGACCCCCGTATCTGAGGGGGGTATGTTCCAAGACCCACTGTGGATACCCCAAACAGTGGATAATAGGGAACCCTGATTATTTTCAATGAAAAGAACACTGGAAGTTGACTACAGAATTGCATTGGAGGACCTAGAGAGAACATATATTTTCAGATGTGGATAAGTGAAACTATGGATACGGAATCCATGGATATGGAGGTTGACCTGTATGGTAAAATGTTTTTAACAATGTGCTTTTAACAGAACAGATTGTTTTCCAACTATTGAAATATTACATTTTTAGCCAAACATTTATTTTAAATTTTGTAAGCCACCTTGGGTCTCATGGCAGGCAAAAGGTGAGGTAAAAATAGACTTAGTAGATAAATTCCTCACTATTGATCAAACTAGCCAGGGCTGCTGGGAGTTGTAGTGCAACAACATTAGGATTCCCACCAGTGATCTAGACTAAATGAACAGAGAGAGCGCATGATCACATGAAATGAGCTGGTGTCTCTTGTGATTGCTTGCAACTAACAGGGCTGGCCTGAGATATTTTACTCACTCTACCTAAGTCAAGATGCATCATATCCAAAGACAGCCAAGGTAAAGTCAAAGGCTTTCACGGCCGGCATCCATAGGTTTTCCGTGGTTTTTTTCCAGGCTATGAGACCGTGTTCTGGAAGAGTTTATTTCTGACGTTTCGCCTGCATCTGTGGCTGGCATCTTCATTCTCTGAAGATGCCAGCCACAGATGCAGGCGAAACGTCAGAAATAAACTCTTCCAGAACATGGCCTCACAGCCCAGAAAAAAACCACGGAAAGCCTACAGCCAAGGTATTCTGGCAGAAAGGGCAAAAGATTGTGCAACCAATTTCCCCCATTCCTGGTATTAAAGGTACAGTGATAGCAAAGTAAACCATGTAACAATTTGTTGCCAATTCTGGACATTCAAAATCTGCTTCCCCAAATGGCCACCTTACCCTGTCTCGTGGAAGGATTTATCAGGACAATGACAGCCCAAAAATAGATCTTTAAAAGCTTGGACAATATGAGGGGGAGCAGACTGTTTAGCAATTCAAAGGCCCAGATTAATGCTTTCAATGGCATCTGGAAACAAAAGGGTCACAAATTTAAATAGAATAAAACCTGGTCATTTGGGCTTCTGATGAAAGTGTGGCTGCTGCATTTTGGACCAGCGGAAGTTTGTGTTGTTTCCAAGGTACCTCTGGAGCAACAAACCTGTATGCAACAAGATCCAGCCATGGAGCACCCATCCTGAGCAAGGTTGTGCAAAGGTGTACATCAGCCTGAGCTGTGGAGGTGTATAGACTCATTTGCTGCTTTCAATTGAGCTTGTTTGACTAAGAAACAAAGGCCACGAGCCCATACCATACAGGTGCAGGGTGATGCTCCATCTAAGTGCTGCATCGCCCATGGAAGGCACCTTGCATGCACTGGACACACTGCCATAGTCAACATATTGGCCTGGGGCAGAGGAGGAAGGCAGGAGGCAGGATGTGGCTGCAGAACTGCAGCTGGGAGAAGAAAGCTAGTATTTCCTGCCATCCCTCCTCAGCCACGGCATGTGGAAGCTGCCATTGGAAGGTGAACATTGTGTTGGAAATGCAACAGTGCTTAGCACTGAAGAGTCCCAAATGCCTCAGAGTGGGCAGGAGTACTAGGGTTAGATAGTTTGAGTGATCCTCAGTCCTCCCTGCTTGGCTATCTATCCTGCTCCTTCTGTGATGCAAACTGATACTCAGGGATGTTTTCACCTCTTCTCCTACCCAGAACTCTCTCAGTCCTCTTTAGAGATGCAACTAGCTTAAGGATAGCACCCTGAGTAACTTTCCTATCTTAGAACAGAGCTCCTACAATAAAAACCTTAATCTGTTTCTCCAAAGCCACTGGTGGCTTTGCTCCTTAAATCAGGATCTCTAATTGACTGCTGCATGCATCATATTGCACAAAGAGGTACTGAATATCTCCTTTGCAATACCCAAGAAAGGACAGACAGAAGCATCACCTCAAGGCCCAACAAGTTTTAATAGATGTACACCTTTGCAAATGATAGACCACCTGATGAAATTTTAAGGTGCCCCAAGATAGGATTGGCCTCAATCCTATTTTCAGTGCACCTCCACTAGAGTAGATCCATGGAAATTCAATGGAATTTACCTGTGTGTTAGCTCACCACTCAACAATTGATTCAACGGGTCTTAGTTGGGAGTAACCAATAGGATTCAGGCTTCTATTTGTTTCTGCTGCAACAGACAAATATAACTACTCACCCACCCCAAGAAATGAGTAAGGGCCACAACAATCGAGTTTACTTAAAATCAGTTTTAATAAATCTATATGCTTTCTATAATTTTTTAAAATTTCTGTACAGAAAGAAAAAGTCTATATATAGTACATTTTAGCAGCTCACCTGGGCAATATAAAAACAAGATCTGAGGAATACCACAAACAGGAATTTTAAAAACATTTTTAAAGAGTGGCTCCCAGAGCCATAGAAAGTGTGAAAATGGGAGCTGATTGGCAGAAGGCTGGGTTTAAAATGTACGAATTTAAAAAGTCTGCCTTCCTAGTAGGTCTGAGCTAAGGTAGGCTTAACACAGTGACACTATTAAGTATGGTGGGAAGAGGTAAATATAATTTTTCAGTTAAGGCACTTAGGAAACAAGACAGGCCACTATTCTGGGCAGAATTAGGTGTGTTTAAGCCCCAATTGTTTCACTAGTTTTAAAAGCATAATTAATTATTAGACACCTGGCTACTGCTCTAAAGAACAGGTCAGCAGACAAGATAATTGGAAAGAAAGCCCCCTGAATAGGAAGCAGCATCATTGTGTCTGGCACCCAAATGGCAGCTAAGAGTTAATAGCAACAAAAGAAAAATTGGCAGAAATTAAAATAATTTTTTAAAAAAAGTAAATCAGAAGTATCAGGGTAGAAATAGGCAACTGGGACTATGCAGAAGCCATTTGAAAGGCTTAGGTTGTAGTGTTTGTAACCAGCTGGGAAAGAGCCAAGGAAACACAGCAACACTGAGCTTACCACGAGGTTGGCAGTCTCCTCTTTGAAGTTTCAGAAGGGGCTTCTATCTGGTTCCCAGTCCCTCAGTTAGACCCAAAGAATGACAAAGAGAAGAAAGAAGCTGGGAGCTTATTAAGATATGGCCTAGAGACCAAGAGGAAAGTAGCCAACCATGAGGTGTGCCAGAACAGTTGTTTTGCCATGTCATATAAATTCAGTCAGGAACACAGTTGGCAAGAATTAGTGTCTGGAAGATGAGATAGACAGTCAAGTAACAGTCTGAAAGGGGCTACCTGGAGTGGACATGACTACACTGGCTGACTCCACAGTGTAAAGAACACCGTCTTACACTAGCCACAGAAGAATTCTAAAAACAATATGGCTGGACCAAGGGTGAGGCATTGTGTTACAATGGCTGCCCTTGTCTAAAACTCTAAATCAACATGGCCAGTCCAATAAAGGCCCTCCTGTTGGCTATATTCTGATTATGGCAAGGTTGAAGAAACCAGTATGTCAAAGAAAAATGAGGCAAAATTGCCAAGTCTTCTTGTGTGAGGCCCATTTTAAAAAGTATATAATATGAAGTGTAACGGAGGGAAGAAAAGGCATATGAAGCTGTGCTTGATGTTAAGCCACAAGGCTTAAAATCCAGTAGCAGCTGAGAGGAAATGCTACAGCAAGAAATGAAGTGGACCAGTAATGTGAAGCAACAAGTTGAAGACTGGATGCCCACCCTTTCCAGAGGTATTTCTGCTATTGTTTGTTCTTTTTGTTGAGAATCTTCATGAGGGACTTGCTCATGTAATATGGCTTCTGCTGGGAGCCATCATTCCGCTCCAAGTCTTCCACTACAGAGAAAAACAAGAAAATCCTGCTTCAAGCCTGTCCATATTGTGTACAGTGAAATGAATCAAGACTGATCAGAAACATACTCACAGAAACAGAGGAATAAAGTGTCGACACACATATTGTAGACACTGAAGAAGCCTTGGGCTATGAGGTAGGAACCTACGACCACGGTCTGGAGAAGAGAAAGAGGGAAGAAAAACATGGGATGAACACAATGAGATGGTGAGACTTCAGTTAAAAGAGCATTCATTCACAAGATACCAGACAGTTGATGGTATTCCTGTCAGCAAATTTTTCTTAAGTCTAATTTTTCAAATCAATTGAAGAAAGAACATGCGCTGGTAACTACTGTACTATTAATATACAACTGTTTCTCAATCGTGTTATTTTTGAAGCACATACAGCAGCTATCAAATAGCCTTTATATCAAATCAGATCACTTATCTGTACAGAAGTGGAAGCCATCTGTATTATTTCCCCCCCCCCCACATTAAAAAATTTTAAACCTCAATTTCTTTCCATCCTGAATATGAAGACATTTTTTGGTAAATTCTTCAAAAATGACTGAACTGAAAATCTTCATGTGCCGCAGCCAAATTCAAGAGGTATAACAATTCCCAGACTGGAGAGGAAAGTAATGTGTCCCCAGGATTGACAGGTGTTAAATATAAGAAGCCTGTCAAGGGAAAAAAAGAGGTAGTAACCTAAACTTAGTACTAAAATGTTTGAAACCAGATAAAACCAAAAATCCCAACATATGGGACCTTAAAACCCCTATGCCCAGTAACTAAGCCTTACAAGAGGCATTTCAGCCTTTCAGAGAGAAAGAAGGGGAAACAGTTCAAAAGCCAGGAAACCACCAAATCGTGGGTTGTCAAAAGGAAAGGATATGGGGAAATCCAGAGGGCTGGCTTAGGACCCCAAGAAGACCTGATTTGGCCCAGGGCTTGAGCTTCCAGACCCTTTCTCTAAATCCTGAAAGGGAGGGTGGTATCAAGGCTCTGTCCTTGCTAGCATTGTGCCGTCAAGTAAAAAAAAATTCTGTCCTCACAGGTTTTTTTAGGAATTGACAGCAATGGCCTTTTAAGGGATTTTTTAATGGTTTTAATTCTATAGTTTGTTTAATTGCATTTTAAAAACAATGTTAATCTTTTTACTGATGTCTTTGTATGTATTTTGATCTGTGCCTGCGTGTGCCTTCAAGTCACCTGACCCCCATGAATTTCATAGAGTTTTGTTAGACAAGGAATATTCAGAGGTAGTTTGTGTTAGCAGTGCAACAAAACTTAGCACTGATCAGTCAAGAATACCTCAAAGTGGGCAGTAGTATTAGGGTTAGATAGTTTGAGTGATACACAGTCCTCCCTGCTTGGCTACCTATCTGGTCCTTCTGTGATGTAAGCTGATACTCTTAGGGATGTTTCCACCTCTTCTTCCACCTCTTCTCCTACCCAGAATTCTCTCAGTCCTCCCTAGAGATACCTTAGGATAGCACCCTTAGTGACTTTCCTATGTTAGAATGGAGTTTCTATAATAAAGCCTTAGTTTGTTTCTTTAAAGATATTGGCTACACACCTTAAATCAGGATCTCTAATTGACCACTACATCCATGTATTCTCTTACCAATTTGCCATAGCCCTCCTCTGAAATATAGGAAACCAACACTGAGGGGCACCCAATATAACCACTGAGGCCTTGTGATGGGGCTCAATGATGAATGATTTATTAATCAACTCACCTGTATAAGCTCTCAAAGGCCTTTTTTGGGGACATTTGGAATTTACCTTCAGAAATTTCTGGTGCTGAAACTCTACACACAATTTTGTGTGTGTGTCTCCAGTAAATGGTATTGAGATGGATCTCCTGTTTCTCTGAAATTTAGCCTACAGCACTTGGTATTCCTTAACTGTCCCCCATCCAAGTACCAACCAGGCCTGACCGTGCTTAACTTCCAAGATTAAACAGGATCTGGTGCCTTCAGGGTAGTTATGCTTCTATTTTTAACCTGTTTAAAATTTCGTATTTGTATTAAAATTGTGCAAGCCGGTGTGCTGTACTGGTTTAAGCATTAGACTACAACAAGGATGAACTGGGTTTGAATTCCTGCTTAGCCGTGGAAACCCACTGGGCAAGTCACACTCTCTCAGCCTCAGAGGAAAGCAAAAAGCAATCCCCTCTGAACAGATCTTGCCAAGAAAACCCCCTAATAAGCTTGTGTTAGGGTAAGCATGGGTGGTAATTACTGGAAGGCACACAAAAGCAACAATTAAAATTGTGTACAAAATCTACAGTTGTTTTAAAATTTTGTAAGCCACCTTGGAAAAGGAGGGGCTATGAAAGGATGGATGGATGGATAAAAAGACAGATAATAAATAAGGAAATGATCCAAGAAAGGAGCATAGATACATACCAGAATGGGCAGCCAATAATAGTTCAGGATGGGGGACTGGATCTGGGAGTTATTAATGGGGATCTGTCCTGTGAAGAAGAAGAAGGCTAGTACACCAACTCCTCCAACTACCAAGAGCTTCCCAAAAAGGAGCAGCAGGTCTGTTATTTTATCGAGGACCACAACCCTGCATGGAGTGAAAGACAAGGATAGAATTGAGAATGTCGTTTTCTCATTTAGTTCCACCAACCTGCTTTTTCTCAGGGCTTTGGCCTCATCCCACCCTGTCTGTCTGACCCTGGTTACCTGACAACGTTCCTCATCAAGAGCTGGAAGGCATTTTTGGCAGAGACGCAGAAATTCTTTCCATAAATGGCAATCTGAGAGCATAGAAAAATTTCAAAAGACAAAAAAAAACCTGGTTAAATCTTCCAAAATCTTCCCTCCAGGTCTCTTAAGACACATACGCAATTGCCACCACTTCCTCCCTCACCGGATCTTGCTTCCTCGGATGTCAGCTGGTCATACGGTCCAGAGGTTTAATGGTTTCTTCCTCCATTCTCAATTACTCACACTGACAATGATTTTCAATTTGTTATTATTTTGCTGGAGGAAAGAGTCTGGAACATTGAGTGCATCACTGCCTACACAAGGCCAAAATAAAATTGCCCTAAAGACACCTCCACCTACCCCTAATGTACTGCATTTTTAAAAAACTTAGTTGTAAACTGATTTGGGAGCCAATCTTGCTTGAAAATCAGGGTGTAACTCTGTAGTCAATATTAGAAAGAATTAACTGTGGAGCTCTTGCAAGCACCATTTGGGTTTGCAAATTCGCCAGAGAGGGCGACTACTGCTGGCGCTTTGCTTTTCCTGGAGCTCGGAGAGGCGACTGTATGCCTGAAAATCAAAGCCCCAGTGGTAGTCGCCCTCTCTGAAACCAGAACAGGCAGCTAGCCTCACAGTGGTAGGGCTGGCTGGGGGTTTTGACCTCAGACAGCACGTCTACTGTTGGGGCTCTGCCTTTGGAATGAGAAGTGTCATGACAGCGCCGAGGAAGGGAAAAAATAGCGGCGCCTAAGACAGTGCTTGTCCTTCCTCTACTCCTCACCCCTCTGAATCCAGTGTGGATGGATAGTTCCTACAGCAGTTTCAAGCAAACTCTGAAGAAAACTGCGAGTCTTCTAAAACCTGGATTAAGGGGATATTTTTCAACCCTAGTGCAAATAGGGCCATACATTGTGTGTCACTATCATACTAGATTTAGGGAAAAGGCTGCACGTCATGTGGCATTACTGGGTCAGATTTGGGCGGGGGGGATTTGAGGTTTTTCACTGGTGTAGACAAGCTGTAGGTTGCCCTTACATCACGTGCCCCTTTGAGTGTCCCCTCTGCTTTCCCCAAAACTAGTCCTATGGGACACCCCTATCCTACCCCAGGATCTTCTTTCCAGCCCACCAGCAAGGCTCACCATGATGTAGGCATTTCTGTTGAGGAACTTGATGAACTTCTCCAGACACCAGAAGCAACATTTCAGACAACACAAAATACACCGGGCAACTGGATTATAGGAATCTGCAAATTACACCCAGAGAAAATAGAATTAGACCATGTTCCCTCATGTACACTACCTTAGTTACATAGCTAATGGACTCTTTCAGCTTCTATTAGACTATGTGGTTTTAGAGTATAATACTTCTCAAACTTGGGTCTCTTGATCGTTTTGCCTTCAATTCCCAGAATCCTTAACCCCTAGTCATGCTGGCTGGGGCTTCTGGGAGCTGAAGTCTGAAATAACAAAGCAAGACAAAGTTTTAGAGGGATATTATCTTATAGGTTTCAAGGCTCCCCTCCCTGCTTGAATTTATATATTTGTTTAATTTATATCCTGCCTTTCTCATGGTATGGAACCCAAGGAAGCTTACAGGGATTTAAAGCAAATTACAGCTAAAACCTAACTGATACAAAAGTGGGGGGAGGGAATTAAATAAACAATTTTATTTAAAAACACATTAAAACATAGTAAATAGGACAAAAGCATAACAGATCCTATTAAAGGACCATGTGTATAAGAAATAAGACACTGCAAATTTGAGAGGTAGTTAGACAGAGAGCTTGGAAACATTATTTGTTGGATTGTAAATCCCAGAAAACATTGGTTGGGGGGATTCTGGGAGCTGTAGTTCAAAGGGTGATTCCCCCCCCCCAAAGCTTTGGGTAGAGGTCCAGCTCCAGATTAGAGGGGGTCTAACCTGGGTAAAGGAGATTGTCTGAACTGGGCCTAACTGTGACACCTGAGGAGCAGTAATGATGAAGAATAGCTTCCATCACAACAGAAAACCCATTTCTCCTTTTAGATACACCTCTAAACAAATAAGCAAAGACCCTCAATTCCTTCCCTCATTGCCCTGACAGTCTAGCTTTTTTTCTAGTACAGTATTTTAAAGAACATTCATGCTAATCAACTTCCAATTATACTGGATGTGACCCTTGAGTATGTTAGCCATGATAATAGGAACTTATTCCTGACCTGCCTTTTCCACCTTGATGTTTCACCACTTGCCTTTCAACTTGTGGTCCAGATATTCTAGGATGATACGGATGACTTGGACAATGGTGAGGATGAGGGAGCCAAATGCCAGCGATCCGATGTGATATCTGTGGAGAGAGAAGACCAGTGTTGTTTCACAAAAAGCTCAGTATTGAGGCTAGGAACATGTGATGACTTACCTGAATGGCAAAGTGGAGTCTTGAGTTACTTCAAAACAAGCCACCAGGTACCTGTCATGACACCATCAAAATATTAGGCCTAAAGCATGGAAGCCCTCCAAATGTCCAGTTCCCATCGGTCTCAGCCAATGTGACCAATGGTCCAAAATTATGAAGTCTTGGAGTTCAATATCTGGAAAAATTTATTGCAGATTATCACACTACACTGTTATAGTGTCTTTAATTGCTTTAATTGCTATGACTGTCTCCTGTGGAATCTTGGGATTTGTAGTTTAGGGATGGGCATTTAGAATTCTCAGCCAGAGAGCCCTTAGGCCTCACTAAACTACAAACCCCAGAATTCCATAACCATAGCAGTTAAAGTAGAATACTAGCACTGTAACAGTGTAGTGTGATAAAGTCTATAGACTCTTCACTTTAAACCCAGAGACTTTTAAGAACAGCCAGACTTCTTGGAATCATGGGAAATGCAGTTCCCCTGCACCAGGGCTGGAGGAATCTTTTTAACTAATTGTTTGCTAAAAGTTCCTCAAGGGTCACACCCTAAAATGGATGGGGCCTGCAGTGCCTGATGTGATTCTCACACCTTGTTCTATCAATCCCATGCACGCACTACTCTTCCCACATGGCAATCATACTTTTAACAAGTCAGAACAGGTCTTGGGGTGAGCCAGTGATTCAGGGGCTTACCCCACACCGAAGTAAAACGGCAGTGCAGCAGGAAGGTTCCACTTTCTATGCAGCCTTACTGCATGACATCATCATTCTGGTGTCCGGTCCTGTGGGAGACAATGGTAAAATTGCATCTTTTTGCTAATGGATTTTTCCGGTTAGCAAAAAGATGTGGTTTTACCTCGGTCTCCCACAGGACTGGAACAAAAGAACAACAACAACATGCAGTAAGGCAGCACAGAAGATAAAACCTTCCTGCTGCAGGGCCGCTTTACTTTGGCATGCAGTAAGTCCCTCAGAGAACCCCACAGCCACAATCCAGATGTGAAAAATACCGCAGCAGGAAAGAGGCCGGTGCGGCTCTCCAGAATCACTGGCCCACCAGCCCCTTGAGTGAGGAAGTCTTTTGAGTGAGACATCAGGGAAGGTGGACCCACCTGGACCAAATGACTCATTCTGAGGGAGGTCTGACCTCCAATATTTATTTATTTATTATATTTATTTCTACCCCGCCTTTCTCCCAATATAGGGACTCAGGGTGCCTAACAATGAATTTAAAACAATACATAAACACTATAAATATAAATATAAATATGAAAATTTAAAAACAAACTAAACAATTTAGAGTGTTAAAACATTTAAAAATATTAAAATACAATAAACCTATATACACCTTAAAAACTAAACTACACAACACATACAAGCCCATCCCCCATCAGATTGTGAATGCCTGATGGCACAAGAATGTTTTTACTTGTTGCCAAAAGGTAAGCAGAGACGGTGCCATCCGGGCCTCTCTGGGGAGGGAATTCCAAAGCCTAGGAGCAGCCACGGAGAAGGCCCTCTCCCTCATTTCCACCAAACAAGTCAGAAATGGTGGCAGGACAGAGAGAAGGGCTACTCCAGATGATGTAAGAGCTCTAATTGTCTCACAAAGGGAGATACAGTGCTTCAAGGGAGGCACTTGTAGGCAAGGTTGTCTTGGAGACCACTTGTGCTCTTGTTTGACCCCAGGCAGCCTCCACCATTTTCTTGCCCACAGTGCCTCATGCTGAGGAAGGATGCTTTGGCTGAAGGCACAGAGACAAAGGATGGGGAGCAGGAGGTAGCAGAAACCTTCATATCACTACCTCAAGTAATGGGAGGACATTTTCCTCCACCCTCATTGAGAAGCAGCTGGTAAGTGAGAAGACCATTTTCTCGCTGTGCTGTGAGGAAATGGTTCCTTTTCTCCATACCCGGCAGGCAAAGGCAGTAAACTTCCCACAGAGAATTGGATGTGTTTATTGATGGCAATAGGGTGCACCTCTGTGTGAGTTTGTGTCCAGGCAAGCAAGCTGAAGCCTGCATGCTAACAGTGGCAGTAGTCGCACTCAGGCTGACAGGCTGGTCCGTGACTTGTTTGCTTGAAGCTAAGGCAGCCCTCATGTTGTTTTCAAGTAGGATTTTGTGAACCAAGCAAGGGGAACTCCTTGCCACAACTTTTGGGGTGTGGCTTCCCCACTTCTGCTTCATCCATGAGCTCCACTAAGACTAAGGATATGATTCAAGTCCCCAAGACTACATTTTCAAGCCCACAGAGCCCTCCAAGAGGCAGTGAGGTGTAGTGGTTTTAGCACTGGACTATGGCTGCCTTGGGTCCCATACTGGGAAAAAGGCGGGAAGTAAATAAAATAAATCTAATAATAAAATACTACTCTGGAAACCAGGGTTCAAATCCCTGCCCTGCCATGGAAACCCAACGGGTGACCTTGGGCAAGCAACACTCTCACAGCCTTAGAGGAAGGCAAGGGCAAACTCCCTCTGAGCAAATCTTGCCAAGAAAACTATGATAGGTTTGCCTTAGGGTCGCCATAAGTCAGAAACGACCTGACGGCACACAGCAATAAGGGCCCTCCTCCAACCACCATCTCACTCTCTCTCTTTATTTCTTTGGCCAAATATGAATGACCACTTCTGAAAGGCATCAGAAATTCTCCTCTAGAACAAAGCACAAGGCCTTACTTTAGTTCATGCAGTGGGACAGGGGGATTTTTCTGCTGTTTGTTTCTCAAACACAGAAGCGAATTTCTGGCCACTTCCATGGGAGGGTAGAATGTGGGGAATTGCATTTTTAGGTCTTTGTAATGGGTCCCTGAGGGGGGAAAAATTCCCTCCTTGACTGCCCAAGATTGCCCACTCCTGTTTTAGGGCAAAGGGGGGGGTGTCAATGGTCAGTTCCAATGTTCCACTGATTCAGCCTTCAAACAAACAGTTTCAGACTGCTATCCTCTGTATATGATCAAAGGGTGACTATTGAACCTTGCAGGAGCAGGCAAAGCTACACAGCTCTTTCTATAACTCTGCAAGAACTATCAATACCCCATTTCCTGATTGATGGTGATGGAGATAGATGGTGATGGAGAAGTGGAAGTCTGAAGCACATGGCACATCTACGGTTCCCAGGATGCAGGGCCTAGACCCTCTTCTTCAGTTCTCAGAGGGAGGGAAAGAAATCTCAGGGTATGAGCACTGCCTTGAAAAGAATCATAGAGTAGGAAAAGACCAGAAGGACCATCTAGTCCAACCCCCTGCCATTCAGGAAAACACAATCAAAGTGCTCCTAACAGATAGCTATCCAGCCTCTGCTTAAAAACCTCCAAAGAAGGAGACTCCACCACACTACGAGGCAGAGAGTTCCACTGCCAAACAGCTCTTACTGTCAGGACATTCTTCCTAACATTTAGGTGGAATCTCTTTTCCTGTAGTTTGAGCCCATTGCTCCTAGTCTCTGGAGCAGCAGAAAACAAGCTTGCTCCATCCTCAATATGGCATCCCTTCAAATAGTTAAACATCGCTATCATGTCAACGCTTAAACTTTTCTTCTCTAGACTAAACATGCCCAGCTCCCTAAGCCGTTCCTCATAAGGCATGGCTTCCAGACCTTTCACCATTTTGGTCACCCTCCTCTGGACATGTTCCAGCTTGTTAACATCCTTCTTGAATTGTGGTGCACAGAACTGGACACAGTATTCCAGGTAAGGTCTGACCAAGGCAGAATAGAGTGGCACTAGTACTTCCCTTGATCTAGACACTATACTCCTATTGATGCAGCCTAGAATTGCATTGGCTTTTTAAGCTGCCAAATCACAGTGCTGACTCGTGTTCAGCTTGTGGTCCACTAAGACTTCTAGATCCCATTCACATGTATTGCCATCAAGCCTGGTGTCACCCATCTATATCTGTGCTTTTCATTTTTACTGCAGTACAATGACTCTATACACACTGATTTTCGTGCTTTGCCTCAGGTGTTTATTGCTCCAGACTCTTTTGTAAACTCTTCCAAATGCGCTATATGCCTTTGCTAATCTGTGATCAATCTCTTTGTCAATCTTGGCAAGCCAGAGAGAGAGATTTTTACTGCCCAAGTGTAGTATCCTACATTTCTCCCTGTTGAAATTCATTTTGTTAGTTTTGGCTCAGCTTTCTAATTTGTTAAGATCATTTTGAATCCTGATCCTGTCTTCTGGGGTATTAGCTACCCCTCCTAAAGTGTGTGTGTGTGTGTTCCTAATTACTTAGATTTGGTGGGTTTTTCTTCAAAACATGAAAGGTGTAACTAGTTGATACTTAATTTATGATGGTTAGTAACAGCACCAGGGTCTGCTCCTTGTCACATCACAAGGGATCATCTCCAAGTCTCAAGAGCACGGAATAGTTTTGACCTGGCAAACCCAGGCACATCCCAACAAAAGATCATAGGGGAATCCTCCACACATCACACACCTTAATGTCCGGACGAAGGCACTGAACACAGCACAGGTTGGGATGTCTTGGGGCTTGTTGAATGCCCAGTAGTAAGAGGCAAATGCTCCCGCCAGCACACACTGCCCGAGGGCAATGACAAAGTTGATGCACCAAAGGAAGCCCAGGATGTTGTAGATCTGCAGGTTGAAGATGTTGCGCTGGACCAGCCCTTGATCATTGTACTTGAAGAAAATGCATTCGGCTATGCAAGGGAGGTATTCGGAGGCATTGAATTTCTGGGGAAGGAAAAGAGGCAGCACATAACATAGCCAGGTGGCTTCTCTCAAACAAAAACACAATAAAAAAGAAAAGAAAAGAAGAAAGGTAGGTTCCAAAAGTCATTCAAGAGCTGGGCAGGATCCATTTTGAGCACTGGAAGAAATTCAAGAGTGAGGGCAGCAAAACAGACTTCATGAAGGAAGATCTGGGCTCAGCTCCTTGCTTCGCTGTTCTCCCTATTTTTCTCAACCTAATTTCCCTCATTTTCTCTTTCACTCAACCTAATCTCTTCTCACATTCTCACTAATCGATTTATCAATTCACTCACCGTGTCTCACACTTGACCTAACCTTTGTTTCTCTCTCAGTCTCAATTTATGTACCTAATTTACCACCACAGGAAGAAACTGGCCATGCTGACTGGGGAATTCTGGAAGTTTTCCAACCATAATGGAACTTAGAGCCTACATCTGCCCCACCGGGGGTGGTGGATCCATCAAAATGGTCCGCCCTCGAAGGCTAATGGAACCTATGGGTTTCCAGAAAGCCTTAGAGGGTTTAATGGCTGGAAATGCCAGTGATCCTGTCGATGCTCTGGTTAATACCTGGAACATCGATTTCACCAGAGCTATCAACACAATTGCTCCCAAGCGTCCTTGCCAATCCGCTTCTAACCGTAGGCCATGGTATACGCCTGAGCTTAGGGAAATGAAGCAGTTTGGACAACGACTAGAGCGCAGGTGGCAGAAGACTCGACTCTTATCTGACAGAACTCGCCATAGGAACTTCCTTTGGTCCTATCGGGAGGCAATGCATGCAGCGCGGAGATCCTTCTCCTCTGCACGTATTGCGTCTGCAGAGTCTCGTCCAGCAGAGCTGTTTAGGATGGTGAAGGAGCTGACGCAGATGTCCCCTGTGCCAAATCCTCTGCTTAACCCGACGACTGCCTGCTATGATGCATTTAATAACTTCTTTGCAGATAAAATCGCTCAGATAAGAGCCGACCTAGATGCCGCTATTGTAACAGAAACAATGGACGAGGTGTCCAGTGACTCTGCCGATGTAATTATACTGGATCAGCTTCAATCTGTGAGTACCGATGACGTGGACAAGCTCCTTGGTAGTGTGAGGAAGACAACCTGCCCCCTTGACCCTTGCCCATCTTGGCTGGCCGTCCAGGGAGGGGATGCATTGCAGAAGTTCCTTGTGAGTATCATCAATGCGTCCTTCAGGGAAGGATATATTCCATCATGTCTAAAGGAGGTGGCTGTTAAGCCTATTTTGAAAAAACCTTCCCTGGACCCCCTAGATATGAAAAATTATAGGCCAGTCTCTTTATTACCATTTTTGAGCAAGGTGATAGAGAGGGCGGTTGCTCTTCAACTCCAAGCTGTCTTGGATGAAACCATTTAGACCATCTAGACCCATTTCAAACTGGCTTCAGGACAGGCTTTGGGGTTGAGACTGCCATGGTTGCCTTGACCGACGATCTGCGTCTGGGCATCGACAGGGGTAGTGTGACCCTGTTGGTGCTCCTAGACCTCTCAGCGGCTTTTGATACGATAGATCACAGCATTCTTCTGGATCGCCTGAGGGAGTTAGGCATCGGAGGCACTGCTTTGCAGTGGTTCCGGTCCTTCCTCTCGGGCAGGTCCCAGTGAGTGCTGCTCGGGGACAGTAGCTCCAGTAAAAGTGCTATTCTGTCCCCAATATTATTTAACATCTATATGAAGCCGCTGGGTGAGATCATTCGGAGTTACGGAGCTGGGTGTTATCAGTACGCTGATGACACTCAGATCTATTTCTCCGTATCTCGTTCATCGGCCTCGAATTCTGACGGCATCTCTTCTCTCAATGAATGTCTTCGGGCAGTAATGGGCTGGATGAGGAAAAACAGATTGAGACTGAATCCAGACAAGACGGAGGTGCTCACAGTAGCGGCCCCGAAACCAAGAATTGAGTTGCAACCTTCAGTCCTGGACGGGGTCACGCTCTCCTCCAGTGACTGTGTTCGCAGTCTGGGGGTGCTCCTTGACTCGTCGCTCCTGATGACAAATCAGGTAAATGCGACAGTCAGGACTGCTTGTCATCAGCTTCGGCTGATACGCCAGCTGCACCCTTTTCTGGAAGTAAGGGATCTTGAGACCATTGTGCATGCGCTGGTAACCTCACGTCTTGATTTCTGTAATGCACTCTACATGGGGCTACCCTTGTGCTTGGTTCAGAAATTACAGCTGATACAAAATATGGCAGCCAGGCTTGTCTCTGGAACATCTAGGAGGGACCACATTACTCCGGTTTTGAGGTCCCTCCACTGGCTGCCTATCAGCTTCTGGGCCCAGTATAAGGCGTTGGTTATCACCTTTAAAGCCCTAAATGGCTTGGGTCCAAGCTATCTCAGGGACCGCCTTCTCCCTTATAATCCTCACCGCGCTCTCCGGTCCTCTGGGAGGAATTTGTTGCAGCCACAAAGAACTAGGCTTGCGACCACTTCCCAGAGGGCTTTCTCGGCTGTCGCCCCCAAATTGTGGAACGGCCTGCCAGATGAGATCCACCTATTGACATCGTTAGACAGCTTTAAAAAGGCTGTCAAGACGGATCTCTTCAGGCAGGCTTTTCCGGAATAGCTAATCCCTGCCTCAGGAACCCCCTTTGGAAGTTGATTCTGGAGCTCCTAACTGTTGCTGCTCGCTAGGAAGGGTTTTTAATAACAATTGTATTATATGTTGATTTTAATCTGTATTGATTTAATAATGTTTTAAGGTGGGGAAGGGATTTTGAGTTGTTTTATATTATGTATTATTTTACTGTTGTAAGCCACCCCGATTGTTCGCAGAGGGGCAGGATATAAATAAATTTTATTATTATTATTATTATTATTATTATTATTAACTTTTCCTGGCTCTTCATACGGGATGGTTGTGAGAAGAAGGGGTCCATCCTCAGGACCAGGCACTGTGTTTTTCCTGAGAGAAACCCTGTGATGCTATAGGGGTTGGGATCCTTCCAGGTCTTAGAAAAAATTGTCTTTAGACACTCAGAAATTGGCTTCTGTTGAGGGGAAATGATTAAGTGGCAGCTGATAGGAAAGATCTCTTTTCAGGAGTCTGGGTGGGAGGGATAGTTAGCTACATAAGGTGGGCCCTCTGTGGTTTGGTTCCAGGACCCCTGCCCCCATGGATACCAAAATCCGTGGATGCTCATGTCCCATTATATACAATGACACAGTAAAATGGTGTCCCTTATATAAAATTGTGAATAACAATGTTTGCTTTTTCGGAAAAAAAAATTCTTAGTATTTTTGAGCCGTGATTGGTTGAATCCGTGAATACAGATGCCATGGATATGGTGGCCAGCTGTACTCTGCCCTTGTGTAAGGAAGCTATGTATACTCTCGGATGTATGTGAAATAAAAATACAGTGGGCCCTTGGTATCTGCTGTGGTTTGGTTCCAGGACCTCCTGTGGACAACATAATCTGTGGATGCTCAAGTCTCATTACAGTAGGATCCCTGTATCTGCTGGGGATTGATTTGGGGCGGGGGCATGGATACCGAAAACCATGGATAGTAGCGAATGGCATTGAAAATAATGAGAATTCCAGTTTAAAATTCCATAGAGTTGCCTTGGAGGACCCAGAAAATGGCTAGAGAGGACACATTTTTTAGGAAGACTATGGTAGGTATGCTGTTTTGTGTCCGTGGATACCTGAATCAAGTGGATATGGGGGTCCTACTGTATATACAATGGCATTATAAAATGGTGTCCTTTTTATAAAATGGCAAAATCAAGGTTTGCTTTTGGGATGTTTTTAAAAATATTTTCAGGCAATGGATGGTTGAATCTGTGGATGCAGAATCCATGGATATGGAAGACCGGCTACAGTTTACATGCTTCCCCATCTTGCTCACTCTCTTGAGTGGAGCCCTGGTTTCTAAGAGCATGAAGAGTTCAATGTT
Organism: Gambelia wislizenii; assembly: GCA_030847615.1. NCBI lineage: Eukaryota > Metazoa > Chordata > Lepidosauria > Squamata > Crotaphytidae > Gambelia > Gambelia wislizenii. The sequence continues at coordinate 36,749,726 of JAUMIR010000002.1, forward strand.
CCAACACGCTGAATGTGGGGTGTTGTTTGTTCACAAACCTGTTTCCATGAAACATCAGAGCTTGGAAAAATTATTTTTTGGACTACAACTTCCAGAATCCCTAAGCCAATATGGCCATTGTAGTACAAAAAACAAGGTGTTTTTTTTCCAGGTCTTATGGTAGGTAGAATCTGTGGATGCAGAATCTGTGGCTATGGAGAGCCGACTGTACTCTTCCCATATTCAGTCTTGCTTCATTTCTGTCTAGCCAGAAATTATGATGATGATGAAGATCATCATCATCATCATCATTCCTGAGCCTTTAGTCTAGTTTAAGACTCAAGGCAGCTTGCAAATGCTGAAACGGTTATAGCTAAAAAAAAAAAAAAATTACATCATACAAAAGTTTAAAATATAATTAAACTATCAATAGAATTCAAGTAGTAGTTAAAAGAATAACTGTTTTTAAAAAACAATAAGCAATACATTACATTATGGAAGGCTCTTTCACCTGAGCAATCAGTCCTCAAAGGCCTCCTGAAGGATAGCAAGGAGTGTTTGTTTAAGCTCTCTTAAGAAGGGAATTCCAGAGCCTGGGAGCAGCCACTGGAAATCTCCTGTATTCCCAGCAGATGTACCTGTGAGGGTGTTGGGACAGAGAGAAGAGCTTCCCCAAAGGATCTGCAGGTACAGGCAGGGCCATATGGGAGAACAGTGTCTATAGTTAACCTGGACTGAGTCAGATAACCTGCACAGGAATGATCACTTTCTCAGAAAGCTACAATCCTGAAGATCCCTTCAAAGACTCACAAATTACCTAAAGACTTCAGATTTTTTTAAAAAATCAAATTTATGTAGATTATCTCATATTGTTGTGATTTTATCCCCAAGCAGAGTGGGTACTATTCCCTTTGACTCAGGCATGGGGGTGCCATTTGCTTCTGGTGACAGAATTGAGACCCTGTCTTGTCACTTACCAATGGATTACAACTCTGATATCCAGAGATGTTTTCACAGCTAGAATTGCTCTGGTTTGTGGGGTGCACAATGCGATAAAGGGGTGTTCCAGAAGTGGCAAGATATCTATAAAGTGGGAAATGGTCAAGGAAGATAGCAAGAAAAAGACCAAACAAACAAACAAACCACTGAGAAGGAGACTTCCCCCTCTCACTCCCCACCACCTCAAATGTGAAAGTGTTACGGCTCCCAACAGGGGATTATGGGATAGGACACACAACTTCCACTCACTACAGTGGGCCCTTGGTATCTGCTGGGGTTTGATTCCAGGACCCCCCATGGATACCAAAATCCATGGATGTTCAACTCCCATTATATACAGTGGCATAGTAAAATGGTCTCCTTCGTATAAAATGGCAAAACCAAGTTTGGCTTTTTTGATTTTTAATATTTTCAAGCCATGGATGGTTGAATCCATGGATGAAAAATCCGTGGATGTGGAGGGCTGAATGTATTTTAGTAGGAACAGAAAAAAAAGTGAAGCACCAAGAAGAAAGCAGGTTCCCTCCCCATTCCTGACAAAGAGGGAGTGGGTAGAGAAGATGTTTTTCTTCCTGCTGCATAACATTAGGACTTGGTAATTCTGGGTCAAATATTTCTTCTAACAATTTTTGGTGTTTCAGAGAGTTAGGCAATAAGGCTGGATTTATCATGGGTGGGATTTAAACATTTTGAACAGAGGGATGGTCTTACCTTTATGAGACAGCAAAAGGTTTCTTTTTCTTTCTTATGACGACAGCAATAACAATGTCTTGTCACTACTCTATGCTTATCAACAATGGGACAGTCACAGGCCCAGCCCTACCATTAGGCAGAGTGAGGCAAGTCACTTGAGACAGCAGACATGCAGTCATGAAAAGGCAGCCGTTTCAGTTATATGTGGCTGAAAAAACAGGGACACATACCACAGAATTGCACTGGAAAATGCCTAGAGAGGTGTCCTCTCTAGAAGTCACTATGTGCTCCAATGCCACTCTATGGTATGTTTGTATTAGAAGTCCTTTATTTTAATAGGGTTCACTATTATCTGTAGTTTCTGGTATTCATGGTAAATCCGGGAACTGAACCCCTGAAGATATGGTGTCTGATTATAGCTGACTTGATTGAGGAGAGATATTTGATGCTTGCATTCAAAAATGGAGCTTCAACCACAACTAATGAGAGTAAGTATGATCCCCCCTGCGCACTTTGGTCCTCCGGGAGGAACCTGCTGCAGCCTATGAAAACGAGGCTGTTGCAGACCTCCCGGAGGGTCTTCTCTTCTACGGCTCCCAGACTATGGAAAGGCCTGCCAGACAAGATCCGTCTTATCACTACTCTGGATAGCTTCAAGAAAGCGTTAAAGACGGATCTCTTCCGGCAGGCCTTCCCGGAATAACTTCCCGGCCCAATTGGAGTTGATTGCCTACCCGCCCCGCCCCCCGCACCTCTATTGCCATTTTTTGTTGTAATGTGCATATTGTATTGTATTTTATGTTGTTTTAATTCTTCACTAGTTTAATTTAGTTTTATGGGGTGGGAGGGTTAGGATTGGGAAGGATTGTTTTAACTTGATGTTGTTATAATCCTGTTGTACACCGCCCCGGTTGCTGAGCAGAGGGGTGGGTTAAAAATAATTAAAAAATTATTATTATTATTATTATTATTATCTGAGTGTTGGACTAGGACTCTGATAGACCAGGGTTCAAATACCCATCCAGCCATGGAAACCCACTGGGTAACCTTTGGAGAGTCACACCTCCCTAGCCTAAGAGAAAGGCAATGGCAACCTTCCCCTGAATAAATCTTGCCAAGAAAACATCTGGAGAAGGTTGCCATAAGTCAGTGTCAACTTGAAGCTACACAATAATAAGGTTGCCAGACTTAACCGGTGACCGCTTTATGGTCCCCGCAAAGGGTCCACCCCCACTTCTTCATGGTGACCAGGCATGGCCGTCGCCATGTGGCATCCAATCCGTCTTCCTTCCAGTGAGCTTCTGGGTTTGCTGGGAGGATAACAGACCAGCAGCCAATCAGGGCAAAGCTAGCTTTTCTCTAGTTGGTTGGGGGTGCTTGCTCCCCAGCCAATTGGAGGTGAGCATTCAGCTCAAAATCTGATTGGCTGGGGAGAGAGGGAAGCCACCTCTGTTTGTAGGCTTCCCTCTGGTCTGGTGGCCAAGGATAAGTTCCCGGCTGCCTTGACAGACCAGCCAGAGTTCTCGGCGAGCTGACTCACCCACCCACTAGGAGGGGATTCATTATAAGGGTTGAATATTTTCTTCATTGTCACAACTACGGGGGTGGTTGGCATGGGTCCTGGAGCCAAGGTCAATGGTATTGGGGTCTCCATCACTGGCAGGTCACAGAGATTCCCTACGGGGATACAGGGAGGGGCACTGGCCATGGAAGCATGCCAGCTTGGGGCATGCACATTCTGGGCCTCCCCACACCTTTGGGGGAAGGGAGGAGGTTGGACAGGAGACACTTGGACCTGTGGGGACTCCTCCCCTTCTTGGTTTTCACTGGTTGACAGGTGGGTCAACAACGGATTCATCAATGAACAGGCGGGTTGGTCGATGTCTGGATCCTGACCCATGTGTTTGATGCAACCAACTGCAGCTGTCATCAATAAAGTTGTGGCCATTTATTGCCAATAATTTTCCAACTTAATTTGGTGTCTGTTATTGTGGAGACGTGTGTGCGTGTGTGTGTGTGTGTGTGTGCACTGGCATCTTGCCTGGGCAAGCAATAACAAACTACATCTAGGAAGAAAGCACTGAGAGAAAGAGATTGAATGGAAACTTAACTGATTCATACGGCAGGGGAAGAGATGAAGCAACATTCTGCGAGTGTAGACACAAGAAAGAAATGTGGGTTAAGAAGGAGACCTAATACAGGCTCCCCCCCCCCGTATCTGCCGAACCAATGCTCACAGTTTCAGTTATCTGAAGGACACTAAATAGGGGACACATACCATAGAGTTGTGCTGGAAAATACACAACACTAGGTCCTCAAACATAACTGTATGGTATGTTTGTACTGGATGTCCTTCATTTTAATAGGGTTTGCTATTATCCATGGTTTCACTTATACATGGTAAGTCCGGGAACATATCCCTGTGGATACAGGGGGTGACCTGTGTGCCCCAATGGTAGAGCATCAGCTGTGCATTCATAGGAACTCAGGTTCAGTCCTCAGCATCTTGAATTCTATGAGGAGTTTTTCACCATATAGACAAGCTCCTAATACTGGGTTGGGTGGGGCCCTGTCTGTCATGAGCATGGCTGATGCCCTGCCTCCTCTCCATGCTGACTCTGAGCAGCACATTTGCAGCACCTTCACAGCAATAAACTCCCAAGTTTGTGAGATTTTACTGGGATTTGGGGTTCTTGTGAAATAAGAGATCTTGAGAGGGCTCAAGAGATTTACGCCTTCTGGCTTTCACAAGTGGACTAAGGTTGGGCTTTTAATGCTCTGCGGAGAATACTTCTTGTCCTAAAGGGATCCCACATCATTGCTCCATATTTGGAAGGAGGGGAGGGACTCCAAATACTCTGCAGGAAAAGCTTTTGCAGCTTTTCCTGTATTTTTTTTTAAAAAACTGCAAATGAAATGTGCATTCCTGCTTGTTGGGACAACCGTTTGACTTTGCTGCGCATTCCTGATAAGAGCAGAAGTGGAAAGCTGATTGGTCAGATGTGCACAGGGGGCAGAGCTTGCTGGCAAGGCAAATGCCCAGAACTGCCATGTTGGATTTTTTCTGTAGTGATCATGCGCTGAGGCAATAAAACAGCCTTTTTTCTGTTTATTTAAGTGGAAGATCGCATTTCTGCATGTTGGATTTGCTTTAAATACACACACACACACACACACATACACACACACACACACAGTTTGGCGGTGGCAACTGATGACAACAAAAACACAAGTACTGTAATTCACTCATGCCAGCCATCTTGATTTGCAGGTATGCCCATATGAACAACAAATGCATATGTCTTCACATGCTTGCAATCTTGAATAATAAACATTGAGACAAATTAAAGCTGCTGTGAATTGCTGTTACTTTTCATCAATCCACATTTTATTGCCTCATACGGATGAGCTCTAGGTATGTACTATGAGGCTGTTTTTGTAACATACCAAATGCTGAAAGGCCTTTCTGTTGTGAGTACTACTGCTGCTCCTTTTTCTCACTCTGATCAAAATATGGGATTCGAGTACCCCAAATTAAACCAATACAGGACAGGATTTTTCAACCCCTAAATAAATTACATCCTATACAAAACAGGATGCCTGTGAACCCTAACACACACGTGCATGAAAATGTACAAACTCCCTAAAATCAGAAAACTAGCACAGTAGAGAGAAGGCTTATGTGCTGTTGTTCTACTTCCAAGATTTTTATTAAAAAAATGATATCACAGAGAGTGTTAAAATCATATTTCTAGCATATAGTTTAAGGCTACAATCTTATTTACACTTACCTGGGAGTAAGTTCCACTAAACACAGAGGGACTTATTTCTGAGTGGGCATATATAGGATTGCAAAGTAAAGCAGCAAAGTTCAACAATTCACCAATCTCATTTTTTTTCTATGTGTAGATTAATAGCTCACCAACTCTTTGAAACAAGGAAAGGAGAGGTCATGGAACAAAAGACAATTTTTCCCTCAGAAAGGATACAGGGCAGTCATACCCCAGTAGGCTACACATATCACCAGCAAGACGAAAGTCACTAGTGGGTAGAAAAGTGTAGACATCATGTATCCAATGGCTCTGAAGGAGAGAAAAACAAGGAACATTGTAAATACCTTAAATACCATGGGGCCTTCAGTTTCTATCATTCCCCACCAGAAATCAGTAGAGCTCTGCTGATATTAAATTGTCAAAAAATATTTCCTGATATTAAAAGTTTAAGTAGATTTTTTAAAATACAAGTAGATTAATTTTTTCTTTATTACATTAAAAATACAGGTTGCCTGCTGTCTCCACAGGGGATACATTCCCAGAATTACCGCAAATACTTGAAACTGCAGGCAATACCAAACCCCACAGAATTACATTGGAGGACCAAGGAAATGCCTAGAGAAGCTGCCTCTCTAGGCATCTCCAGCACAACTCTATGGTAAGGAATATGCCATACAGTCATGCTGAAGGGCCTAGGAACTACCTAGAGAAAGCATTTTTTCAGACGATAGGTAATTTAAACTGCGAGTATACATATGGAGCATATGGAGCGTGACCTGTGTCTAAAATGTTCAGTAACCAAAGAAAGTAATAAGAGATATTAACCACTACTGAAAAAGTACAGTAGGACCCCCGTATCTGCAGGGGTTTGGTTCCTGGACTTACCTTGGACACCGGAAACTGCGGATAACTACGAACGCCATTGAAAATAATGGGACTTCTAGTTTAAAATACCATGGAGTTGCCTTGGAAGACCTAGAAAATGTCTAGAGGATGTATCTATAGGCATTTTCTAGGCAGACTCTATGGTATGTGTTCTGTTTTGAGTCCCACAGATAACTGAAACGGCAGATATTGGTTCCGTGGATATGGGTGTCCTACTGTATCATTACTCAAAAAGTAACAGCGTTGCCATTTAAGAATTAAAATATCAATTTTTCTTGTTGAAAACGTTAACCAACTGGGATAATTCATTCATTTTTAACGAATTATACTGGAAATCCGACACCTTGCAAGGAGGAGAATTTTTCGCAGAGACTCACTCACCGACTGGCTTCCCGGATGAGGGCAATGGCAATGAGGATGCGTTTGCGCAAGAACAAGAGGCTGAGAAGCAAGATGGCTTCCACCACACAGAGGATAATCACTGAGGAAAAGAGATGGAGAAAGAAGGAAAGATTCATATGGCATACCCTTCAAATGTCCTGATTTGGCAGAAACAGTAGGCTCAGGCAAAAGCAAACTGCTGCAGCCTCTGCTAGGCTGCTGATACACTGCAGAAATAATAATAATAATTTGTATCCTGCCTCTCCCATCAGGATCGGGGCGGCAAACATCATATAAACATCGGAACATTCCAATACAAATATCAAAACAGCACCATTAAAACAATTTCTATCATTATAAATAACTTCACACTTTAGATATTTTAAATATAATACAAATGTTAAAAATTTAAATAAAAAAGATCATAGAATTAAAAATAGTGAGATGTGAGAAATAATGCAGTTTGACACCACTTTAACTATCATGGCTCCATCCTACGGAATTCTGGGATTTGAAGTTTGTTCTGGCACTAGAGCTCTCTGACAGAGAAGGCTAAATATTGCACAAAACTACAAATTCCAGAAATCCACAATATTTAGCCTTGGCAGTTAAAGCAGTGTCAAACTGGATTATTTCTGCTGTGTGCCAGCAGCCCTAGCTTGTCTGTTCTTCCTCCTTGAAAACTTTTGACATATCTTATTTTTTCAGCTGTGAAATATTGGAAGGTATGATATGAGCCCATATCTAAATCAATCTGCAGAAGTGAACTGGTGGGGGTGGTAGGTAAATCAGCACTAAAATTTATAAATTATAAGATATATCCTAACAGAAGGCATTCCAAGAGCGGAGCACTCCAACAAAGAACCCTCCAATCCACGAAAAGGCCTACTAGAGTAATGTTAGCAGGAGCAAGTTTGGGATGTTTTTCTCCTTTATGGGCTCTGACAGAAAAAAATATAGACCAGATCCTTTTCATCTGCTCACTAACAATGTAACCAATTCCTTCCTCCCACGGCAAATTAAACCAAAGGCACAACACACGAGGACTGGGCTCTTATTTTCACATGGTATAAAATTAATATCTATTCTGTTACTATTTAATTAAAACTCTCTCTCTCTCTCTCTCTCTCTCTCTCTCTGGCTTTTCTTTGCAAACGAAGATTTAGGAAGGACTCATCCTGTGCTTTCTGCAAGCGCGCTGATGACTAAAAAGGCCAATCCGAGATAAACAAATCCAGTTGCAGAAAGCACAGCAGAAGGTCTCCTTGGGTGATGTTTCAGGGTTGTGATTCTTTCTGTGTTGTCGTTTCTCTTCAAGACTTGTTCGGCGTGAGTTCTCAAATAAGGCTGCAGCATTGTGGATAGTGCGTCTCCATGCCTCCCGATGTGAGGCCAGGGTGGACCGTTGTTGGTGATCAATTTGGCCGAGCCTGAGATGTTGTTTCAGGGAGTCCTTGTATCATTTTTTTGGAGCGCCCCTCTTATGCTGACCCATGGCGAGTTCACCATAGAGTACTATTTTTGGGAGGCGATGGTCCTCCATCCTAGAAACCTGCCCTGCCCAGCGCAGCTGTGTTCTCAATATCATGGCCTCAATGCTGGTGATCCCTGCTTGCTCAAGGACAGCAACATTCGTCACATAGTCAGTCCAGTGTATATTTAGGATTGTGCATATACAGCGCTGATGAAAGCGTTTGAGGAATCGTAGGTGGTGGCGATAGGTGACCCATGTTTCAGAAACTATTTTGCTTTAAATGTACAGGCTACTCAAGCTGGCCAAAGAGATTTTTTTCTGCCTAAGGTGAAGGACAAGATGGCACCTTCCTCAGCCCTGTTCCACATAAAGAAGCCAAGTAGTTGGGGCTAGTAGTTGAATGTTATTTCTCTTCAACTCTGGCAACAGAATAGTGTCTTCACCATGTATCTAAGGCAGTAGATAAGTTTAGGGGGCTGGGTCAGGCTATGAGGTTGTAAGAACGGTCAAAATAATCCACATGGAATTCACTGGGAATACAACAGTCTTAATGGGAACCCAAATCAATGCACTGTATTTGGAAGAAGAGCAGTGAAAAACTCCAAAAACTATGCCGGCAAAGCCTTCCCAGCCTTTCCCAGAGTTTTTAAAAAGCTCTGTGGGGAATGAGCATTCCCACTCATTGGGACAAGCAATTTGATTTGAATCGCTTTCCCATATGAGAAGAAGGGCAAACCTAATTGGCTGGATGAGTGTGGGGGCTGGGTCTTGCTAACAGGGCAAGTGACTGCTGCCACCATGTTGGATTTTCGCCTTAGCAATTGCTCACTAAGACGATAAAATAGCAATTTGTTTTCATTCTCTCTCTCTCTCTCTCTCTCTTTTGGGTAAATGTGAAATATTGCTTGTGAGCACCATGGAAAAAAGGGTCTTTTTAAAAAAAATCAGCGGCGGCAAATTTTTAAAAAATGAGTAATTCACTCATGGCCACCATCTTGGCTAGACAGCATGCAAAGTTTATATGGGCTGTAAAACCATTAAGACAAGTCGCACCTGCTGACCCACACTGAGGCTACCTGTACTTAATTCATGGCTGCTCTGACTCCTTCCTTCCCCCAGAAGACTGCATCCTCCCCCTGCAGAACCCTACATACTTCATTGGCACACCTTTTTTTCCTCCCTCCACGCACACACACACCATCCCTCCCCAATCCCTCTCTATTTTGCCCTGACTTACAGACTGCAAGCCAGGTTTCTTTGACATGGCCATAGGCACTCAAGTTGGTGGTAAATCCAATGGTCTGGATGGTGGCGCCCTGTTTGTTGAGACTGCTGTATTCCATATAGCAGTGGTAGATTCCTGAAAAGCAAAAGGCAGAGATCGGGGCCGGACCTGTCATTAGGCAGCATGAGGAAGTGACCTGGGAGCAGATTTTGGGTGTCACAGAAGGGCAGAAACGGTTAAGTTATCTGGTTTCACATTATTGTACTCTTACGGGGCGAGAGAACAGTTTACAGGATTTTCTGCCTCACATGCCAAAATAACTTCATCAGTTTGGGATGGCATGTCCCTTCACTTCCTTGAGTGGAGCCCTGAGCAGCAGGCAATGTTGTGATGTGGTGGCAGCAGAGCTTAGAAAATTTACTTTTTTGGACTACAGCTCCCAGAATTGCCAACCAGCATGGCCAAGATCCATGCTGGCTGGGGAATTATGGAAGCTGCAGTCCAGAAAGGTAATTTGTCTAAGCTCCTCTACATCTACACGATGGCATACATGCCAGTGCTTCTTAAGCTGTCTGATGCAGGGGACTGGCAATTCCCCCCTCCCCAGTGTACTAGTGGCCTGTACCATATTTCCATATTTATGCTCGTTGGCTACAACTGTTTCTTTCCCTTCTGGAAGCTCTCCAGGGACTGCCAGTTGACAGCTTGTGGCCTGGCACTAGTCCATGGACCACCACTTTGAACAGCACTGAAGCATGTCACGGTAGAAGCTAGTATATGACACCCAGCTGCCATTTTCAGCAGCAGGCACAAGTCTTTGATGGCATCTTACTCTGTGGTCAAATTTCCCTAGCAAGCGTAGTGAACTAGGAACTGAATCCATCTGCCTGGATCCTACAGAACTGTCTAGTGTTGATCCACATCTGCACACCCACACCCACACATAGGTTGGGGAAGGCAGAAAGGGACAAAGTGCATTTCTGCACCATTGTCCCTCATGTCAGACTTCTGGAAGAGACACAATTATATATTTCTATTGGGCCAGCTGAAATATGACAAAGAACCATGAGTTTTCTATGTAATACACTGAGCCTAACCATTAATTTTTCTGTACACTTTGGGTTCTCTAGTTTAGCCCAGCACCATCACTTTGCTCACCATAAGCAATGACAGCCAGCACTCCAAGAATGAGAATCCACACCAGAGCCCCAGCAGTGTACCTGAGCAGCAGGAGGAAGAGGAGGCTCAGCGCCATGGCAATCAGGAGCCCTCTTGAGAGAAGAAAGAAGAGAGATAATTAATTAGTTAATTAATTAATTAGTGGGCTTGTACCCCACCTTTCTACCAAGATGGGATACAAGGCAGCTTGCAATAATTTAAAAAGAGACAACTGAAACATTAATTATGAAAATTTAAAAAAAGAATTAAATATTACCATTATTAAAACATATTTATAACAGTTGAAAACACAATGTAGTTAAAAAAATTGTTTCAATAAAAAACTGGAAACATTAAAAAATAGGACACCAATCACACACACGTAATTCCATAATTCAAATTCACATTTCAAATGTCTGCCTACATAAAAATGTCTTTACCTTCTGGAGAAAAGAGAGCAGGGAGGGAGCCAAGTGGACCTCCCATGGAAGGGAGTTCCACAGTATGGAAGCAGCCACAGAGAAGGCTCTCTCCTGAGTCCTCACTAACCATGCCTGTGAAAGTGGTGGGACTGAGAGAGTGGAAAGGTGTTCTTTTTGTCCACATCTCTCTTGGGCTAAAAATGCAGATCCACCGAAATCTAGCTCTCTCCATGAATTCCAAACTTTCACCCTTACTGGGCAGCAGAAGTTTAAGTCCTGAGGGTTTGAGAGCATATCCCACTTTCCTCTATCTTGGGGTGGGGACAGTGTGGGCTGCAGGCCTCACATGGACCTTGGACCCAATTTTTGCAGCCCCAAATCCCTCAAACCCATAATTCATAGTAGGTACAAAACCCACAGAAAAGCCCCCGTATGTGTGATAAAGACACAAAACCACAACATATACAGTGCCACAGGCCAGGAGACAGATTCTCCATGTGTACAGCAGCCTCAAAGGAGGGCAAGCAAACGCAAGCACACAGGGAGCTTGTTAGGCCATGAAGGAGGAGGGCATGAATGAGAGCCAGCTGGCTCCAGCCTTTTTAAGGAGGGCAGAGGGTGGTAGTCTGACACCAGAAATAACATGTAGAATCATAGAATCATAGAATTGTAGAGTTGGAAGAGACCACAAGGGCCATCCAGTCCAACCCCCTGCCACGCAGGAAATCTTGATCAAAGCATCCCCAACAGATGGCAATCCAGCCTCTGTTTAAAGACCTCCAAGGAAGGAGACCCCACCATGCTCTGAGGGAGTGTGTTCCACTGCCGAACAGCTCTTACTATCAAAAAGTTCCTCCTAATGTTGAGGTGGAATCTCTGTTCCTGGAGCTTGCATCCATCGCTCCGTGTTCCAGTCTCTGGAGCAGCAGAAAACAAGCCTGCTCCATCCTCAGTCTATCCTTCTATCAGTCTAAAGTCTATCCTTCTAAGGCCCTGTTATGGCTGACAAGGCTTTAAGACATGTGTGCAATGTGTGGCCCTCTGGTGTTGTTGGTCTGCAATTCACATGATCCCTCAGGATTGGATAGGAAAGATGTGAGTTGCAAGCCAACAACATTTGGAGAACTACCATTTGCAGACCCATGATTTTGGACATCACATAAATGGGTATTCACCCATTATGTGTTCACCATTAACCTCAATTCCACTCTGTTTGCCAGTTTATAAAGGACTGTCTGCTCCTCCCTCATCCACCATACACATCCTCCAACCACTGCAGGCACTCACATCAGGATCCAGTACCAGGACCGTGTGAAATCTTCAAAGATCTTCAGCCCAATATTTTTAGCATCAAGAGACTTTATCAGCTGGCTGCCAAGACAAGGAAATGAAAAGAGGCAATTAGAGGAGAATTCATGATTAGGGCTATTAAGTGCCACTACTAAAGTGGAAAAGCCAGCAGATAGAATGTAGTAGCCATGTTATTTTATTGCAGGAAAAAGGGCAACCAGTAACAACAAACAAGTTTATTCTAGGATGAGCTTTTGTGAACTACAGCCCACTTTTTCAGATGTATGAAATATTACCCAGAATTTCAGGTGTATATACAATACACATGGTTGGAGGTGAGATTGAAGAATCAGGGGGACCAGCAATAGTTTGGTGAACAGCCAGTGCTAATAATGTAGTTGCCATTTGTCAGTATGTCCAGCATTTATTTATTTTTTCTGACCTCATTGTCTAGAAGCTCACCTCCAACCATATATACCCTTGAAATTCTGGATAATATATAACACAGGCTCTCTGAAGGGCCATATTCTCCAATCTTGACTGGGTCCTGAGCTCTTTAGGGCAGACCCTTCCCTCACTCCCATCACCACCACAGGCACATTTATTGGGAATGCAATACAGGGCCTTCTCAGTAGCCACTCCTATGATCCTTACGGGAACCAATTTTTTTTAAAGAAAAGGCTTTAATAAAGTGCTGTACTGTTTTTTAAACTTCTTTAATTTTTCAGTATGCAAAGGGATCTTGTAGCATCTTTGATACTTGGGGCTTGTCTATACGAGGGGGAGAAATGGATTGCTCTGCAGTAATGGCAAATTGCAGCAGCTGCGATTTGTCTTAATGGTGTTTTGGCCCCCAAAAGCTCCACATGCCCACTGGTCAAGATGGCAGCTGTGAGTGATTTACCCATGTTTTTAGTTTGCCACCACAGAACTTTTTTTCCAAAAAAAAGTCAACTATGTTTTGTTGTGCACTTCAACAATATTTTGCCTGTTGAAAAAAGAACACCCCATTTCTTTCCTTAGCACTCATTTGCTAGGGTGAGAATCCAACATGGAACCTGGTGCTAATCTTGGGGGTTGCATTAGAGTCACAAACTTTTCATTCAAACTCATTATTAAATAGAAATAGATATTAGAATACAAAACAGATAAACCCAGAACAAGAAAAGCTCTGCAAATCTACCAACAAAAGAATACTTCCATCACTGATTATAACATGGCACCTAACACACCCATAGGAATGAAAACTATGCCAGAAATTTCATGAAGATACTGAAACATTTATAAAAACTGACTTATACTGGCTTCGCCCTTCCTAAGTATTTTCCAGCATGTGACCTTAGTAACATAGGAAACAGTCTTGCTCCAAGTATCAGTCTTATCAGTCTTACAGCAGATGGTTCATCCATCTTTGTATGCCAGGTCAGTGAGTCTTCACAGGATTTCAGACAGACCTCTTCCCATCACATACTGCCTGATCCTTTTGAGTGATAAGTCTAAAGTTTCTTCATGCAAGGCATGTGCTCTGTCACTGACAGAGAATGGTAAGTTACTTAATAAAAGTAAATAATTCTCATCACTTGTTACAGTGTTCGAAAGTAAACAGTTGCCACTACTCATTGCTGTGTTGAAAAAGCAACTTGACTCATTCTTTTTCTGTAACTGTTTAAAACTTTGAACTGATAAGAGAATTGCATAAAACTCGAGGGGGAGGGAGGATCAAGTCTAAACACACCTAAAAAGGTTGAAAATACGTACCTTTTAAAATAATTTTTTAAAGTAACTGAGTCTGTAAAACATTATTTCTTTCCTCAAAACAGTAACTTCATTTTGATTCATTTTATTGCTTAAGAAACATAGCTCTCTTACACCTTCATTGCAAACAAGCAAAATTACCGTAGTTGCAGGTAGCAAAATAGTACTTAGTTACAGATAATAAAATGCTTCTATGTTCCAATTGCTTCGCTACAATGCCTTCAAAATCACTCCAGTTTTCACCACACTTAATTTAAATACAAGAGTTTCCTGTTGTTTCTGGCATCTTCTAGGTGAACCAAGAAAGGCACTTGGTCCTCAGCCACAGAAAGCCTGAGCACTGGTTTGACTTAGAACAGTGATGGGCAACCTTTTGAGCTTGGTGTGTCAAACTTCGCCAAAAAACTGAGCGTAACTCGGGTGGTGTGTCACTTAGAGGAAAAAACATTATTTCATGATATTTACTGTTTAAATAACATAAATGTATACAGTTGCCCCTCCACATTCGTGACTTCGACTATTCGTGGAAAGCCTCCAACCCGCACGTTTCCCCCCTTCCCAAGACACCGATGGGCTTCTCATGAAGGCTGTCGCTGTCTTGGCAAGGGGAGGGTGGAGAGCCTCCCACCTGCATGCTTCCCTCCTTTCCCAAGGCACTGATGGGCTTCTCATGAAGCCTGTAGGTGCCTTGGCAATTGGAGGGTGGAAAACCTCCCACCCACACGCTTCCCTCCCTTCCCAAGGCACCAATGGGCTTCTCATGAATCTGTCGCTGCCTTGGCAAGGGGAGGGTGAAAACCTCCCACCCATATGCTTTCCCCCCTCCCTTCCCAAGGCACTGATGGGCTTCTCATGAAGCCTGTAGGTGCCTTGGCAATTGGAGGGTGGAAAACCTCCCACCCACACACTTTCCCTCTCTCTTCTCAAGACCCCAAGGGGCTTCCAAGGCTCCTGCCTGCTGCCTGCTGCCTTCCCTGGCATTTCCAAGGTGGCTCCGGGGCTTCGAAGCCCTGGAGCCCCCTTGGGAAGCTGGGGAGAGGCCAGGCTGACTCCCACCCACCCTCCCACCAGTCCGCTGCCTTCTCCAGCCTTTCCAAGGCGGCTTCAAAGCCCCGGAGCCCCCTCAGGAAGGCCAGGGAGAGGCCAGGCAGAGTCCCGCCGACCCGCCCGCTGCCTTACCTGGCCTTTCCAAGGCGAGGCGGCTCCAGGGAAGCAGGCAGGCCTCAGGGGTGGGGGTGGCGATCAGGGCTTTGTGACCCCGCCCACCACTTTCCTCCCCCCTCCCACCCTCCCTAAAGTGGTGATCAGGGCTTCAAAGCCCCACCCACCACTTTAGGGAGGGTGGTGAGGTTGCGGGGGGAAGGGGGAGGCCTAGCCGCGTGTCACCACAGATGGCTATGTGTGTCAGTGGTGACACGCATGTCATAGGTTCGCCATCACTGACTTAGAAGAAGGCAGCTCCCCATACTCCAGGGGTGAGCAACTGTGGGCCTCCAGGTGCTTTTGGCTTACAACTCCCATCAGCCCTAGCCAGTGCTGCAGGTGATGAAGAATTATGGGAGATGCAGTCCAAAAAACTCCAGTAGCCACAGTTGTCCTTCCTCCTAAATAGCCTTATCCAGCTGGGCATCAATAATCAGGGTTGTTCACACAGACCCTTCTACTCTACACAGTTAGAGTGCTATGACTCCACTTTAACTGTCATGGCTCCATCCTATGGAATCCTGGAGTTTGTAGTTTGAGGAGGAACTAGAGCTCTCTGGCTAAGAATTCTAAGCACCCCTCCCTGAAGTGCAAATCCCAGAAGGGGTTGTCTAGACAGTGAAAATAATCCTAATAGAATTTGCAGAGAATACCTTTTGTCCCAACAAGATCCTGTGGTGATTCACCCTAGTCAGAAGGTGGGGGACCAAAAACTCCAAAAAATGCGGGGGTGGGGAAGCCTTTGTTTTTAAAAAGTGTGGAAATGAGCATTCCTGCTCATTTGGACATCCGATTCACATCACAGCGCATTCTCAGAGAGAGTGGAAGTGGAAAGCTGATTTGTCAGATGTCTGTGGGAGGTGGGATTTCCAGCAATGAAGTAGCCGGAAGTGCCATTTTGGAGTTTCGCATTATCAATTGTGGGTTTTTTTTGCTGCACTGAGGCGACTAAACAGCTTTTTAAAGCAGAAGGTCACACGCACGCACCTTTGATCTACAGTTAGAATAATAATAATAATAATAATTCTCTCTCTCTCTGGCTTTTCTTCGCAAACGAAGATTCAGGAAGGACTCGTCCCGCGCTTTCTGCAAGCGCGCTGATGAATAAAAAGGCCAATCCGAGATAAACAAGTCCGGTTGCAAAAAGCACAACAGAAGGTTTCCTTGGGTGATGTTTTTGGGTTGTGATTCTTTCTGCGTTGTTGTTTCTCTTCAAGATTTGTTCGGCGTGAGTTCTCAAATAAGGCTGCAGCATTGTGGATAGTGTGTCTCCATGCCTCCCGATGTGAGGCCAGGGCGGACCATTGTTGGTGATCAATTTGGCCGAGCCTGAGATGTAATTTCAGGGAGTCTTTGTATCGCTTTTTTGGAGCGCCCCTCTTATGCTGACCCATGGCGAGTTCACCGTAGAGTACTGTTTTTGGGAGGCGATGGTCCTCCCTCCTAGAAACGTGCCCTGCCCAGCGCAGCTGTGTTCTCAATATCATGGCCTCAATACTGGTGATCCCTGCTTGCTCAAGGACAGCAACATTCGTCACATAGTCAGTCCAGTGTATATTTAGGATTGTGCGTAGACAGCGCTGATGAAAGCGCTCGAGGTGTCGTAGGTGGTGGCGATAGGTGACCCATGTTTCAGATCCATAAAGGAGGATAGACAGTACGATGGCTCTATACACACTGATTTTTGTGCTTTGCCTCAGGTGTTTATTGCTCCAGACTCTTTTGTGAAGTCTTCCAAATGCACTATACGCCTTTGCTATTATTATTATTATTAAATGGTGTGCAGCAGCAACAATTTGTGGAGAATAATAACATGAGTATTTCACTCTCGGCCACCATCTTGATTTGTAGGCATGGCTGAGTGTGAACTTCAAACATGGATAGTTTCGTATACCGGTACTAGCAATTTTGCCAAAGGAATGTGCAGACAATTGAACGCTGCTGCAAACTTGTGTTAATGTGCAACAATCCATATCTTATCTTCTCGTCTAGATAAGTCCCCAGATGGAGCCTTGAGAGTTAAAGTGGAATCATAGTGCTATAACTGTGCAGTGTGAAAGGGCCCCAAGAGAGAACTTGTCACATTAATAGTTTGCCTTAAGAGGCTAAAGGCCTACAGTCAACTAGGCTGAAACACACTGGGCTAATTGCAAGAATATTTTAACCCTCTGAGACTTTATCTCTTCTCTGCATCCCTTCTATTGGTTGTTACCAAGTCCTCTGCTTTTTTTACAATTAACTTGGCCAAGGTTCTGAATAAAAGAACTTACTCTGTGCCAGACTTGATATATTCTATGGTTTTATTTGGTGTCATCCCATGCACATGAAAATCTCCAACTTCAGAGACATCAAAAGTAGGAAAGCAGCGATTAAGGACTGTATAAAGAAACAGAAGAAAATTAATTCCAAAAGAAGATAGGGTTGGCATTAACATCAAAGAACTGTCCTAATTCTTTCTTTCTCAATCTCTCTCACACATTTATCCATGTACACAAACACACGCACACACACACACACACACACACACCTCTGCAAAATCCCAGGCCTCAGGGCCAAAGCTTCAAAAATGTGCTTTTTTGCCTCACAATTCCCAGAATTCTTCAGCCAGCATTACAGTGCAGAGCTTTCCTCAGGGATGACTACAGGGGAGATTTTTAATGTGATATTAATGGAAAGTTTATATTCTGCTTCATTCTGAGCACCAAAGTCTTCCATAGGTGCACTTCCTCATTTCAAATTGCACCATCACCAATTTTTAATCATCTCTTGCATATACCGCAAGCACATTGCAGATACCTGGAAACTGAATTTCCCAGATACCAAGGCCAGCTCAACTCACTTTGCTATCTGAGGTGGGACAGCAAATTGCACCCTTAATGGTACCCTCACCCTTTGGTCCTAAGTGAAGATGAAAAGTACCCCAACCAACCAAGTTATTTTGGTATATCACACACAAAATGCTGTAAGTACCCTTCTCCAACCCTGACAGTAAAAATCCAATGGTGGACAAATTTGGGTCTACTTTGACGAATTTGACTAGTTGGCATCCCGATTACCTTCAAGTTCACCTCCTCTTGTACAAGCCATCCCATACACTCAGGTCCTCTGGGGGACATTTAATACAGACAGCCGGGACTCGACTGGCAACGGTCACCCAGAGGACTTTTTCGTTGGTTGCCCCCAGACTGTAGAATGACCTGCCTGAAGAGATTCAAGAAGCTAAAGGCGATGTACTTTGTTTTCCCAATCAATTTTTATCCTCACAACAACTTTGTGAGGTAGATTAGACTGAGAATAGGGCTTGGTCCAAAGTCACCCAGGGAGCTTCCCAACTGAACGGGAATCTGAATCTAAGACTGCTGCCACACTGCAGAAATAATGCAGTTTGACCCTGCTTTAACTATCATGGCTCCATCCTATGGAATCCCAGGACTTGTAGTTTGTTGTGACACCAGACCTCTCTGACAGAGAAGGCTAAATATCTCACAAAACAACAAATCCCAGAATTCCATAGCATTGAGCCATGGGAATTTAAATGGTGCCAAACTGCATTATTTGTGCAGCAGCCTAAGTCTGGCTTTAACTGCACTGGTTCCATCTTGTCTCACTTATTAATTGAATACATACTTATCCATATCAGTAGAAAACACAAAAGCTCCTAGAACTTGTGTGTCCAACCACAGCCATCTATATTACAGAAATTCCTCTCAAAGAGTCCATAGAACCCCAGAACACATTAATAACCATTTGCTCTATTATTCCTACTCAAACTGGAGATGGCAAAAATCTCTGGAAAATGAACTAGACTCTAAGACCTCTTCTCTCCCTCCTGCCTCCACCAACTTACAATTCATTATGACACTTAGAGGTACAGTTTCTAGATCTCAGGAACGGCACTCATTTCTCCAAGATGGAAGAATCTCAGGATGCGAGTTCTGCCTTGATAAGTGTTGTGTGTTTTCTCCCTTGTTAGACTTGAACTTTTATTTTATGTGATGGACAAAGTCTGTGCAACTGTGGTTGATGCTTAGATATCACCAGGGCCTGCCCCTCTGACTTCACAAGGGACCCTTGGTTTTAGGTTTTGCCCCTGAAAGCTCTGGGCCTGGGAAAGTACAAATCTGGCAACCTTACCTAGGGATGTGGTGAAGGCTCATGTGCCTTTGAAGGGGGACAATCACATGAGCAGTGAGCTCTCCCTGTACCCACTCCCAACAACCACTCCAGGCTCCCTTGCCAATCAGAGCATGCTTCCGCCACTGCTGCACGTGCAGACAGAATAAAAGGGATAGATAAGCATGCACTAAAGCTCAGAAAACTCAGTGTTGGCACCACCAAGGGGGCTTGAGATGGTGTCACTTGGTGCGGTCCATACATATTGCACCCCCCTAGTGATGCCCATTTGGCACCAGATCATCTCAGACCCAAGAAAGAAAGAAAAAAAATTGGTCAAAAAGGAGGATTGTAGTTCAAGTGCTGATGCCTCTAAGGCTAGGGGAACTTTGGTGTGTGTGTGTGTGTGTGTGTTTAGGAGATCTATATCCCACCCTCCAGTGAATTTCTTCTGGTCAATTTCAGTTTTGTAAAACTGGAAAGAAAATAATTTTAAGCAGCATGTAAGGGTGGGTTGGGGAAACTGGTCCATGCTTGTTCCCTGGAGGGCAAAGTTAGACCCTGGACTCGCTGAAGTTGCCCACCCTTCCTTTAAAAGTTGTAGAGAAGAACCAATTTCTTCACTAACACACATTGGAAACCGCTTAATGCGGTATAGATGTGTAAAGTACTATTGCTTAACAATTTGTTAGCCACTCTGAGAGCCTTTGTGGCTGAAGAGCAGGGTATAAATACCTAAAAGAAATAAATAAATACATGATATGATAGCCCTGTTTAAGTATTTGAAGGGATGTCACGCTGAGGATGGAGCAGGCTTGTTTTCTGCTACTCCAGAGACTGGAACACGGAGCAATGGATGCAAGCTCCAGGAATAGAGATTCCACCTCAACATTAGGAGGAACTTTTTGACAGTAAGAGCTGTTCGGCAGTGGAACGCACTCCCTCGGAGCGTGGTGGGGTCTCCTTCCTTGGAGGTCTTTAAACAGAGGCTGGATGGCCATCTGTCGGGGATGCTTTGATCGTGATTTCCTGCATGGCAGGGGGTTGGACTGGATGGCCCTCGTGGTCTCTTCCAACTCTACAATTCTATGATTCTATGACTTCTATGGGTGTGGCTTTTTCTTTTTTAGCACTGTGGAGAAGGGAAGAACAGCACCTGGCTGACAGCATTTTCCCATCAAGCTAGCAAAGTATTAGCAGGATAGATCTGAAGCTGGCATTACCCCATAAACTCACTGTGGCTGCTGTCAGTCAACACTCACTTGGTTTAGTTGGGAGGGTGAATTCAGGACAAAGTTCTCTGTGGAGAATTTCTGTTGTAGTCTGGGAAGAAAATTAGACATTCATCTGATTTGCTGGTGCAGAAGAAATGTCACTTCCACATAGAAGAACATAAGAAAGTATACAACTGATTTCACAGATACTTTGAGCCTAAATACCCTAAAGGCACCAAGTCTCGTCTGATCTTGGAAGCTAAGCAACGTCAGCCCTGGTTAGTAGTTGGATGGGAGACCACCAACAAATGCCAGGTGCTGTAGGCTATATTTCAGAGGAAGGAACTGGCAAAACCTCCTCTGAGTATTTCTGACCTAAGAAAACCCTAGGAAATTCATGGGGTCACTATAAGTCAACAGGAGACTTGAAGGCACACACATATTTCAGAGGAAGGCAATGACAAACCTCCTCAGAGCATTCCTTGCCTAAGAAAATCCTGTGAAATTCATGGGGCTGCCATAAGTGGATAGGTAACTCAAAGGTATGTATACACGCAAGCACACTGCCCAGTGAATGCAAAAGCAGAAGGTAGGAATATCAAGCAGTTGTTCTCCCGATATTTCCCCCCACCAATGAATATAACTCTTCTGTTAGCCTAATGGCTGTACAGGCTATATTTCAGAGGAAGGAACTGGCAAACCACCTCTGAGTATTTCTTGTCTAAGAAAACCCTATGAAATTCATGGGGTCGCCATAAGTTGACAGGCAACCTGAAAGCACACACACACATGAGCTAGTAGTGCGACCTCTTATTTTTGTGCTGTATCCAAAATGTCTGGATCTTTATTTTATACATCATTTAAATAGGAAGAGCCACAAAGGACAAAGATGTTAGGACAGTCTGGGAGATATGAGTGCCTGAATTACAATGCATTGCATTGCCCTGCATGATTAGTTCCTTTAACAGTGAACCCAAGAAGTTAAATTTAACAGTGACCCAGGCAGTTAAATTCCAACTGTACTGGAACTAAACAAAAGTTAGTAAGAAACAAGAGGGAGGCCTTAGTAATCTCAGGAGAATACTGCAGTTTATGAAAAACAACCACTTAAAAGAACTAAGTAAGCATGCTCAACAGCCAATGAGGCAGCCATAGCCGTTAAAGTGGAATAATAGTGCTATAACAGTGCAGGGCAATAAGGCTCTCAGTTATGAGGAAGGGGAAAGAGAAATAGAATAGAGCATCCTGAACAAAGGATGGCATGGCTCACTCCCTGATGACCACCAGCACTGTTAACATGAGATCATATACCAAAATAGTTTGTTAAAGGTCCCACTGAATGCTGGGAAGGGTTTGCTTGTTTGTTTTTTTAACTACAACCTGCAGAACTCCCCGCCAGTAATAGATTCTGGGAGTTGTAGTACATACAAAAAAAAAAAAAAAAAAAAGCTTTTCCATGCTTTTAGGAAAGGCGTTTTGCAAATACTCAGAGGAGTTTAAAACAAAACACAAAAAAAGCAAGTCCACAGAAACTATAATTCAGTCTTGGTGTGGAAACAATTTCCAAGACCAACCCTTACATAAATTTTAAACTCCACTTATATCATGATATACTGTTATAGTGCTATTATTCCACTTTAACTGCTCTGGCTGCCTTCTGGGGAATCCTGGGAATTGCAATTTAGGGAGGGGCATTTAGCATTCTCAGCAGCCAGAGAGATCTTAGGCCTCACTAAACTACAAATCCCAGATTTCCACAGGAGGCAGCCATTGTGGTTAAAGTGGAATAATATTGCTATAATAGTGCAGTGTGATAGGAGATTATCAGATGCAAAACAACAACAACAACAACAACAACAACCTCCAGGGAGCTCAGGAGGAAGACGCCACTGTACCACTACAGGCTGGCAATACTACACGACAACATCCTCCTCTGGTCCTTCATTCATTCCCCCTCCATGCTAGAGGGATGAAAAAGGCACCACTTTTTATTGATGGAAACTTCTGTCAATGAAAAGTGCCACCTTTTTCATCCCTCCAGCAGAGGAAGCACAGAGGAAGGATGGGCCATGCAGTATCAACTGCCAGAAGCAGGATGATAGCGTCCTCCTCCTGACCTCCACAGATTTTTTTAAGAGCATCTGATAAAGTCCAGAGTCAAAGCAAGACCTCAAGGAGGGTGATGTTGTTAGGATTAGGGAGGGCAAAGAACCAAGGTGGCCTAGCAAAAAGTGCAAACTGCTCCCCTAACATACCAGGGTAGTATGCTGAAGGTCAATACGTGGCTGGCACAATGTCTGGTTCCATATTTTGGAAGGAGGCTGATAAAGTGGAGTGCTTGGAGGAAAGAAGGCATTTGGTGGCACGGCCCAGAAGTTTTCTGTGCAGGATGAAACACAAATCTGGGGAGAAAGAAGAAAAGTTTGGAATAAATATGGTTGCAACCTATAAAGCAGGGATGAGGAAAATATGTAGCCCTGAGTTTCTTTTCACAGGCCCTGAAGCCCCCTAGTATAAAATTAACCCCACGTTGCCCAAACCACTGCATAATGGCACAAAACTATGGTGGTTTACTTTGATTTGTGTGCTTTACCACCACGACCATTAAGGCACCCAATGAAGGCTCCCTGGACTTTGGGCCAGACTTTGCTTACTGAATTTCAAATTCTCATGCAGCTCTTTTAAGCACAGAGACCACCGTGATAGGACAAAAGGAAAAAAGGGGAAATCAAACACTCATCAGACCCAATGCCATGGCTGCCACTGCAGTTCCCTACTCTAAACAACTGTCCCATGGCTGCCTTGAACCCATTCGTCTCCCTTAATGGTGATCAACTTCAACAGGTTCAGGAGCCCATGCTGACCTCAGGGGACTCATTGTCAGCCGCACCTTCATCCAAAAATATGCCTTTTAACTATTTCCCCCTAAACCATCCAGTGTCTGTTTAAAAACCTCCAAAGAAAGAGATTACTATATTGATACCCCACCTTTTTCCAGCCCTTAGGGGAAAATATATATTTTGCTTGAAAAATAAAATAAAATTGCTGCTTTGGGAGGACTTCAGGAATGGTGGTTCTCCTCAAAATCAAGGTGCAAAATATTTTTTGGGGGGGCTTTATAAACTATAAATCGAATTTAAAAACTACTTTTAAAGATAGTGACTTAACAACAATTAAAAGGACATGAAGTGCATATTAAAAACAGGACCCATCTATAATGATGATGATGATGAATCACAGAATCATAGAATCACAGTTGGAAGAGACCTCAAGGGCCATCCAGTTCAACCCCCTGTCATGCAGGAATACACAATCAAATAATTCCCGACAGATGGCCATCCAGCCTCTGTTTAAAAACCTCCAAAGAGACTCCACCACACCACGAGGCAGAGCATTCCACTGTCAAACAGCTCTTACTGTCAGGAAGTTCTTCCTAATGTTTAGATGGAATCTCTTTTTCTGTAATTTGAACCCACTGCTCCGCATTCTAATCTCTGGAGCAGCAGAAAACAACCCTGCTCCATCCTCAGTATGATATCCCTTCAAATATTTAAACATGGCTATCATGTCCCCTCTCAACCTTCTCTTCTCCAGACTAAAAATGCCCAGCTCCCTAACCCACTCCTCATAGGCCATGGCTTCCAGACCTCCCACCATCCTGGTTGCCCTCCTCTGGACACATTCCAGCTTCTCAATATCCTTCCTGAATTGTGGTGCCCAGAACGGGACACAGTATTCCAGATGAGGTCTGGCTGAAGCAAAATAGAGTGGCAACTATTACTTCCCTTGATCTAGATACTATACTCCTATTAATGCAGCCTAGAATTGCATTGGCTTTTTTAGCTGCTCACATTGCTGACACATGTTCAGTTTGTGGTCCACTAAGACTCCTAGATCCCTTTCGCATGTACTGCCCTCAAGCCAGGTGTCACCCATCCTTATATCTCTGCATTTCAATCTTTTTTTTCTGTAGTACCTTACATTTCTCCCTGTTAAAATTCATTACTTCTGCCAGTTCTTTTAATACCCTTGGATGAAGTTCATCTGGCCCTGGACACTTGAACTCATTTATTCTGGCCAGGTATTCCTGAACTACCTCTTTACCAATTCTGTGCTGTATTTCCCCTACTGCATGATCTGCTTCATGTTCCCCAGGTTGAGCACTGTTCCCCCTTTGGGAGAAGAGTGAAGCATGATGATGATGACAATATTCAAGAATCTAGGAATCAGCAGGATATAATCAGACAAAGTGGCCGGTTCCAAGTATTTTTTTTAATTATTTATTTAGTTATTTATACCCCGCTCTTCAGCCACAAGGCTATCAGAGCGGCTTACAAATTGTTTTAAGCAATAGCTATTTACACATCTACACTGCATTAAACAGTTTCCAATGTGTGTTAGCTAATTGCCCCCACAAGCTGGGTACTCAATTTACCAGCCTACGAAAGGATGGAAGGCTGAGTGAACCTTGGAGCCCGCTGGAATCGAACTTGCGACATGGTGGCTTGCAGTACTGGCATTTAACCACTGCGCCACCAGTAGTACTTAAATTATATTGGTTTATGTTCCAAGTAGTGACACTTTTTGTAACAGGATCACAATAGCACAATTACAAAACTGACATTACTTGGAACGTGTCACATTGTCTGGTTGATCCTTCACTGATTCCTAGATTCTAGGATAGAATCTGAATCACTGATAGTCCAAAACTGCAGTCAACGCCTGTTAGACACTGAAACTGAGAGACAATGACGGTGGTGGTGGTGACAACGACAGGCCACAAAATCAGGTGGTATCCCATGGGCCTTGTGTTCCTTACTCCTAATCTATATCCTACCTGTGTCGTAGGGCATTGCAGTCCATTCATTGCTGCTGCAAGGGCATTCAAACCCGTGGCACATTTGATAATGTTGAAATAGAGCAAGAAAGGTTTGTTGCTGCAAATAGAGAGAGCAGAGGGGAAAAAACAAATTAAAATCTTAGAAGTACTACCACCATGTAAAATGTAGGAAATCAGGGAGCATATTAAGCAGGTGTACACTCCATAGCAAAGATGCTCCCAGAGGTAACAGCAGCTTTGAGGGGAGAGGGGGAAATTTTATGAGGAGCCTTTTCACACTACACAATTACTGTGCTATGATTCCACTGGCCATGGCTGAATCCTATGGAATCCTGGGATTTGCAGTTTGGGGAAGGGAACTTAGAATTCTCAGCCAGAGGACTCTAGCACCTCACCAAACTACACGTCCCAGGATTCCATAGGACACAGCTAGAGAAGTGAAATCATAGTGTTATAACTGTGGTGTATGGGGAAAAAAGTTAACCTCACTTCCCCTTCTCATGTGCTCTGGCTCAACGCACCTCCCTAACTCATTTTCTTTAGCTGAAGAAAACAGCTTGTGTGAACACCACAGCTTGGGAAAGTTACTTTTGGGACCATAACACCCAGTATCCTTACCAGCAGCCATGCTAGCCATGGGACTCTGAGAGGTGTAGTCCAAAAAGTAATTCCTCCAAGCTCTGGGAAACAGGCCATTAAAAACCTCTGAGAGAAATCATTACTTCCATACTATCCAGCCATGTAAAGAAAAGGCCCAGGTGTGAAGGGACACAAAAAAATAATTAAAATGGCGTAGAGGAGAGCTGAATTCACAGGTTGAGTAAAAGAGAGGACTGTAGACAAAACAGAAAAAAGGAGAGGAAATAGGAGGGGAAATGGGAGAAAAAGAAAAGCAGTAAAGGTGATGACAAAAATCAGGAAGGAGAAAAGAAGATTCCAGCTGGCCAAGTCAACCTATACAAGCCAAGCCATTCTTGCCTTCGTGGGCTCATTAAAGCTGCTCCCTCTGGAAACAGAGCCACTTCCTTTGGTTCCCCTTCCTTCCCACATAATTCCCCAAACCCACCGGTTGTCACCAATTCCGCAATAGGATCCAGTCGAATTCCTGGGATAAATAACCTGCCGAGGGTCACCATAGAGCCAGGCTATCATAAGAGAGGAGAAAGAGAAAAGAAAGTTCATGTCTACTTAACATTTTACAGAAGAGATACAGTGTGGGGATACTGGGCTAGAAGGTCAGGCTAAGACTTACATAGAAAGATTGTAAAAGGCACACATACTGTACTTCCGATGAACCTATCTAAAACCATCAAGAAGTAATTAAACTCTTCCCCATAATGAGCTAGTACATTACAAATTATAGGGTGTTTCACCCCTTTTCAATATTGCTATTATCTTGCAATTAATTGTTTAAATACACACACACAGGGACGCATGGGAAAAACCAGGTCTGTGAGACTATCAGGATGAAAGTAAAATACAGTACACAGCAAGTTCCTAGTCTTTCTGAGTGCATTAACAGTTTATTTTCAATTGCTAAAGGCTATAAGCTTTTACTGTTCCCCTTATTCAACTGAAAAGAGAACACCCAGCTCATGATAAAGGAATATGCTTCAAGCTTTTTGCTTCTGCCAATATTGAACAGAATTTGCCTCTAGAATGAAGTCTATGCAAATAAAACTATTTGTATAAACTCACTTATGGTATGGGTTTGGCAGGATTGGGCTTCTCTGCTGTGAAATCATAATATTTTGTCCATTTCTTATTTCTAGTTAAAGGGAAATAAGCCTGCCAAATAGCCCAACCTAACTCCACTGTTCTCACCTGCCCTTATCTCTGAGATACAGTATTAAGTTTTCAGTGTTACTTACCCACAATTCCCACTACAATGTAACCAGCAATAAAGGCAGTGAAAAGAACACAGCAAATAATATCCGTACAGCTCCTGGGAGGAAAAAGACACCGAGTGAGGCCAACACACACCTCACCAATTACAACACCACACACACCCCTAACCCCCCAACCTTTCTGGAGCTTGGAAACATTACTTTTTTGGACTACAACTCCCCCAACTCCCAAGCCAGCATGGCCACCAGCTTTGCTGACTCGGGGATTCTGGGGGATGTAGTTCAAAAACTAACTTTTCCAAGGTCTGCTCCTCATCCTGGAGAGATTAAATGTTCTTCAAGGCTCAGCACTGAAAAAAACCATAACAAATAGAAAAAAATTTCTAAGCATGCACAGTACATTTTCCACACTACTATGTATGTGGAACCAACTTGCAGAAATATGACACTGAGGCTGAAAAGGGGGCAAAGCTGCCAGACAGACCAAACACCACCATAATCCCCTAATATCTAGCCTTGATGATTGGCAGAAAACAGGTTTTGGTTATAAGAACTATAAAGTATGTCTGTGAACTGATAACTGAAATAATTTTATTATGTGTATTGTAAATGTCCAAAAAGGTTTTAATTTAACTAAAAAAGAACTACATATAAATGAACATATACATGGACATTGTGTAACATAAAACAAAAACAATCAATAGTCAACACTGATAGATTTTCCTTGATTTTTTTCTGGGCTGTGAGGCCGTGTTCTTGAATAGTTTATTTCTGACATTTCTCCTGCATCTGTGGCTGGCATCTTCAGAGAACGGCTGGGTAGGAGTGTATGTGGAGCTTATATGCTGTGAACCCCTGTAGGGTAGTATATATAAATTTGTGTAATTGAATGGTCAGTTTCTGGGTATAGAAATGCAAGGCTCATTAGTGTCTGTTTGGCTAATGGTTGGTTGATGGGCCGTTAACTGCTGGAACTCCTCCTGTCCCTGGGTGGAATTCCTTTGTAAGTGCTGAGTTTTTATTCTATTTTTCTTCAAAACTGGGAGCCAGATTTTGTTTACTTTTAAGGTTTCTTCTTTCCTGTTGAAATTGTCCAGGTGTTTGTGGATTTCAATAGCTTCCCTATGCATTCTGACATGATAGTTGTTGGTCTGGTCTAGAATTTCTGTGTCCAGCATTTTGTGTCCAGGTTGGTTTCTAACATGTTCTGCTACTGCTGATTTTTCTGGCTGGCCCAGTCTGCAGTGTCTCTCATGTTCCTTGATTCGTGTTTGCACATTGCGTTTAGTGGTCCCTATCTAAACTTGTCCACAGCTGCATGGTATGCGGTAAACTCCTGCAGCTGTGAGAGGGTCTCTTGTCCTTTGCTGAGCGTAGCATTTCTTGGACTTTCTTAGATGGTCTGTAGATTGTTTGGAGAGTCAACACTGATGTTATTTAGATGTGACAGACCATGAACAATAATTCTTATTCCTGTACCACAACAGAAAATTCAATAAAAATTGTATTGAACATCAACAGAAATGAATTCCATGAAAAATTCTTGGTGCAGTTCTCATACACAATAGCAGAATTGCTAAGATAATCTATATATATATAATTCTCTTGGGTATGTTGCCGTTTCCAGTGTGCTGACTGGTTGCTTAGGGACCTGAACAACCAATCACAGGTCTGCTGGGCAGCCAATCAGCACACTGGCAGCGGGACCATGTAGATTCCAAACATGGCCACTGGAGAGGGAGAGGGAGTAGCTTGGGGGTGGATGTGGTGTGTGCTGGAGTGCAGGGGGTGGGGGTGGGCCAAGGGGCAGAATGAGTGGAGGGGGGCAGAACAAATGGGGGTGTGGCAGGGGAAAAACCAATGGAGGGGGGATGGCAGGGGGAAGAACAAATAGAGGGGGGTGGCAGGGGGCAGAACAAACAGAGGGGGTGGCAGGGGGCTGAGTTTTTTAATGGCGTATGGTACGCTGGGCCCAGCTAGTTAATAATATTCTTGTAAGAATTGATGGTGCAGGTCTGTAGAATTAATGGTGTGATTTCACATAAAGTCCTTTTATCCAGTCCTTATATGAAGTGGCAGGAATGCTGAAGCAGTAAATTAATCAATGAAATTTGCAGGATGGAGGACCCTGGGATTTTATAGTCCCCATTTCATATTCAGATTTCCTCAGCTACCTTACAATACACATAATAAAATTATACCAGTTACAAGTTCACAGACATATTTTATAGTTCTTCTTATAACAAAAACCCGTTTTCTGCCAATCATCAGTTCTTTGGGCACACCCACAAGCACTGGGTCTGAAGGCACAAAGCCCCTTGCCCAAGTCCTTCCTCCACTCACCTAATAGTGGCCCTGTCAAATTATGACTGAATCTAAATTGGCAAACTAAAATAAGACTGCAGTCCTAAACCTGTTCATGCAAAAGCCAACTCCATCTAAATGAAATAAACTTACTTGAGAGAGAAAAAATATGTTTTGCGTGGGAGCATTTATGTGAAGCATGCTTTCTCTTTCAGAAATCTAAACCTGAGAAGGAAAAGTACCGTACTTCCCTAGAATGCACTTTTGCTCCCCAATAATTTCTTTATGATATGCCATTATTGTTCCTCAGCCTACCCAACCCTGTCATAATAAGAGCTTGTAATTTAGTGACACTCCCTTAAAATGGCAATGAGTTTTGAAACTGTGGATTAGCCCTAAACACTTAGTGGACAAACAGCAAAAGGCCTATGCTTATTTGTACTGTACAAGAATGTCTTTAAAGTTATCTTCAGATATAACAATTTAGCATTTAAAAATCACTCCTCATTCATCTAGCCTGTTTTGGACCTTAATTCTTTCCTGAGATTTTTTTTTATTCTTCAGCTCTGCCAGCTCCACATTCATATTTTAAATTCCATTCCACTTATCCCTTTCATATCACAAAGGCTTATTACCTTTTCTGGATAGGGCCACGGAAAGAGGGATCATATTTACACTTCTCCCCTGGTGAGAGAGATAGAAAAAGAAGAATAAAGAGTCGAACAAGACTAGAAGCCAAATTCACTGAGTTCTTCTGTTGAAAGGCTGCACAAACATCGACAAAAACTAGGGCAAAATGCGTATGAAATTTGCATGTGCTAACTTTATATGGATAGATACAAATATAGTACTAATTCAAACAAGAAATACAGCACATCTCACCATGGGCAGGAAAGTCTGTGATTAGTAATAAGTGGGTTGTGTTTGCCAGCTTAGTCTGTGCTTTGGGGACTAATGTTTGATGGCCAACCTCGATTCTTGTTTGCTCTCCCTTTTTATAATTTCCTTTATCTTTAAACCGGGGCTTGTCGATATGAGCAATAAAATGTGGATTGATGCGTGCTAACGCCAATTCATTTGTCTCCACTTTTTTCCCCCAAGATCACAGGCATGAGAAGCCATACTCATTTGTTCTTCAAATGGGCATGCCTGCGAATCAAGATGGTGGGCATGATTGAATTATTTGCGTTTTTATTCCCACCAGCTGCCACCATTGCACAATTTTTTTAAAAAAAGCAAATCCAGTGTGTGGAAATGCGATCTTCCACTTAAATAAACAGGAAAAAAGCTGTTCCATCACCTCAGTACATGATCGCTACAGCAAAATTCCAATATGGTGGTTCTGGGTGCTTGCCTTGCCAGCAAGCTCCGCCCTCCTACATGCACATCTGACCAATCAGCTTTCCACTTCTCCTCTTGTCAGGAATGTGCAACAAAGCAAATCGGTTGTCCCAATGAGCAAGAATGTGTATTTCCTTCGGGCTTTTAAAAACAAATGGGGAAAGCCGTGAAAACTTTTCCCGCTGAGTATTTGGAGTTTTTGCCCCCATTCCTTCCAAATACAGTGAAATGATGCAGGATCCCATTAGGACAAGAGGTATTCTTCTCGAATTCTATGAGGAGTATTTTCGCTGTATATACAAGCCCCAGAATTGGATTTGAAAAGTTCTTCAGAGAGAGAATACCTCAAGACAGAGGGCTGTCACATGGCTACCCTACTTTCCTGATGTGGGACAATGGCCTAACCAAGTCACTTGTGGTTAAGTCCAGGAAAGGGGGCTTGTTGATTTCTGAGGGGAGAACTCTAGTACATCAGGGGTATGGGGGAGAGATTTATTGATGGTGGGCTTGTTGTACAATGGGAACAATATTCTCCATGAGGTTGTGTTTTCTAAAAATGGTAGATATTTGACAGGAGTTAATTGTTTTTTTGAAGAAAATAACTCGTCAAGAGCTATACCCCATTACTACAGTTGTCCCTTCATATTTGCTGGGTTTGGTTCCAGGACCCCCTGTGGAGACCAAAATCTGTGAATACTCAAGTACCATTATCTGCAATGGCATAGCAAAATGGTGTCCCTTATATAAGATGGCAAAAATCAAGGTTTGCTTTTTGGATTATTATTTTTTAAGAATATTTTCAATACTCCAAATCCGTGAATACAGAGGGACAACTGTATTAACAATTTTTAAAAGGGGGGAAATGAAAAAGCTTTGCATAAAGAGCTTATTGCCATATTTTTAGGGTCTGCAAAGTTAGAAATTGAAAGAACATGGAAAACACTGTAAGATCTTTAATTTTAACACTGGTTGGACTTTGTGGTACAGTTGCTCTCCCTGCAATAAAACTATATTGTAGAATCTGAATAGCTAGTTGTTGTGTGCCTTCAAGTCACAAATAGAATTAAAAAGAGACAGGTTTGGTATCCTTTTATTTCATCAATATCTAAAAAGTGATACAAGGACTCCCTAAAACAACATCTCAGGCTCGGCCAAATTGATCACCAACAATGGTCCGCCCTGGCCTACATTGGGAGGCATAGAGACGCACTATCCACAATGCTGCAGCCTTATTTGGGAACTCACGCCGAACAAGTCTTGAAGAGAAACGACAACACAGAAAGAATCACAACCCAGAAACATCACCCAAGGAGACCTTCTGCTGTACTTTCTGCAACCAGACTTGTTTATCTCGGATTGGCCTTTTTAGTCATCAGCGCACTTGCAGAAAGCGCACTTGCAGATGAGTCCTTCCTGAATCTTCATTTGTGAAGAAAAGCCAGAGAGAGAGAGAGAGAGAGAGAGGGAGAGAGAGAGAGAGAGAGAACTGAACAACACTCATCATGTGGTCCACTACCACAGCAACAAATATTTCGGGTTCCATCTTTTTAATACATTGATGCAAGTAAAAGGGCTACTGTGTAATCATTTTTGGATGGAGCTAAACTTATAAACAATGCTTGTGTTGCTTGATTGACAATGTTGCTGGGATTTTGTTTTTGCTTTTGTTTTCTCTTTTTCTTCTTTTCTTTGCTGGTTGTACTGATTTGTTAATGTTCATTATCATGCAAAAATCTTAAAATGTTTTTAAAAATAAAGGTGGGATGGTGAATAGGCCTTATACTGTGATCTAGGAACATGGGGGGAGGCTACCCATCCCTGGTGTAGGCATGAAGAACTGTTAGTAATTTCAGAAAGGGGGAAAAAAAATCTGTCCCCCCCCCAAGAGTGGATTGAACAGTTTGGATTTGGAATGTGTGTTTGTCTGTTTGCATATCACCTTTCCAAGTTCAATGACAATGCTGATACCGTGAAGCCATTAAGCCCAATTGCCAGAGATAAGAGATAAGCAGGGAGAGAGCAAGAGGCTATAAAAACATTCAAACAGGAAACAGCCAAACAGGGAAACAATTTCAGAGAGAAAATACGTCAGGTGCCAGAAGACTGTAGCGGTCACTGCTCTGGAATTCTAAAACGTCACAAAAGAGCACTTGGCAAATGGCTTTCCAGAATGATGTCACCAACAAATTACCATTCCACAAAGAAATCAGCAGAATTTTTGTCAGGCTCTTGACAAATAGCTCTATGGGCTTGTCTACAAGGCAAAAAACCCAAAAACATATTCAACCCATATTTCTGGCATAGTTGACACACGATATTTTCGACAATGCACATTTCCCCCAGGGTTTCTGCAGGAAACTTTGCATCTGTAAGAGCCATGGTTTGCTCTGCTTTTGAGGGGGAACCCAGAATTTGGCCATGTGGCAGCCAAGGACTGGCTTGGGAACAAAGCAAGGGTGGGGCTTCCAATGGATGGGACTCTTTCTAGCACTTTTGCCCCCCCAGTTGTGTGGATATCTGGATTACTGTTTATCCAGTAATAGATAAGCATGTATATTCACTTATTTGCATGCACCAGCAAACAGAAGGGGAACAAAAAGGAGCAGCCCTGGCCATGTAGCCGGAAATAATAGGATGTATATGACATGGGATCAGCATAGGGCCATCCTTTTATCCAGTGTGGATCACAGTGTGGCAGGATACTATAATCTACAATTGGACAGGCCCTATGTATGTGGTGTTTACAGGGCTACTGTGGATTGAAGAAATCCATTGTAGCTACAAAGTAGGTGTGGGGTTTCACACCAGTGTAGACAGTGGTCCGCCCTGGCCTCACATCGGGAGGCATGGAGACGCACTATCCACAATGCTGCAGCCTTATTTGAGAACTCACGCCGAACAAGTCTTGAAAAGAAACGACAACGCAGAAAGAATCACAACCCAGAAACATCACCCAAGGAGACCTTCTGCTGTACTTTCTGCAACGGGACTTGTTTATCTCGGATTGGCCTTTTTAGTCATCAGCGCGCTTGCAGAAAGCACGGGATGAGTCCTTCCTGAATCTTCGTTTGCAAAGAAAAGCCAGAGAGATAGAGAGAGAGAGAAGCCCTAAGGCAGAGCAACAAAATGGTGCTATTTCCCTCCAGTCAAGCTGCCACATAGTATCCAAGGCAAAGTGAGCCGTGGTGGTGCCGTGATTGGAGTGTTGGAGTTTGGGAGACCAGGGTCCAAATCCTTGGAAACCCACTGGGTGACCTTGGGCAAGTTACACTGCCTCACCTTCAGTAGAAGACAATGGTAAATCTCCTCTGAATAAAACCTTAGGATGGGTTGCTGCAAACTGGAGCTGATTTGAGAAAACACATTAATTGCAACAACACAGGGGCAGAATTAAAACACATTGTCATGTTAGTCTGGAATATAAGTAAGCAAGGAGATGTTATAGAATCTTTGAGACTGAGGAGATTATCAGACACATTAAAAGTGGCGTTACACAAACACAAGGAGATCACAAAAGGGATCTCTTTTCAGATGATATCACCCCCCCCTCGTTATGCATCCTTTCTGCTGCCGTTCCGCCAGTGCTGCTTTTTATTGATGGAAGAAGCTGTCAATTGATTCCCTGTTCCATTTCTGTGACGGATTTGCCTGTGAGTGAAAAGGTACCCTGTTATGCTGGCAAGATCCCAACATCAATGGGAGGACACTTCCGGGTGAGATTGGGACATCCAGGTAAGTGACACACTTTTTAAAAACTTCCCTGGTTTACTTGGAAGTTTTAAAGTATGTGTATGTGCTTTTTGTACTGTTTTTGGGTGTATTTTGTTTTTTTTATTTTTGAATTTCCCGTGCTTGCATCTTCTTGGGAGAATCCACTGGATTTCACTCCAGAAAGAGAAGGAAGAGCTCCATTAACTTCTGGGCTGCCGGAACAATGGGAGAGAAGGTAAATGTGATGGGGAGGGTGATTGTGGTGGGTCAGGGACAGGACAGGGGCGGGAGTGGAGACTGTGGGACAGGAACGTTTTTTCGTTCCTGTCTGATAATCTCCTGAGAGAAAGAAATTGTACCATAAGCTTTCATAGACTTGGCCTCAGATGCCTATGAAACCTTCTGCTACAATTTCTTTCTCTCAGTCTCAAAGGTGCTACAAGATCCCCTTGCAACAACATAGTATCCAAAGCCGGGTAAACACATGAGACAAGAAATCCTACAAACATTTCTTCCCATTTCTGGTGATAAAATTATAATAATAGCAAAGTAATTAACTTAACAACTTGCCATGTTTTCATGACACCCAAGTACCTGCTGTCTGACATGGTTGGCCATCAAGCCAGGTGTCACCCACCCTATATCTGTGCATTTCATTTTTAGTGCCTAAATGTAGTATCCTACATTTCTCCCTTGTTGAAATTCATTTTATTAGTTTTGGCCCAGCGTTCTAATCTGTTGAGGTCATTTTGGATTCTGATCCTGTCCTCTGGGGTATTAGCTACCCCTCCTAATTTGGTGTCCTCTGCAAACTTGATAAGCATGCCTTCTATTCCCTCATCCAAATCATTGATAAAGATGTTGAATAGCACTGGGCCCAGGACAGACCCCTGTGGCACCCCACTGGTCACTTCTCTCCAGGATGAAGAGGAGCCATTGGTGAGTACCCTTCGGATTCGGCCCATCAACCAATTACAAATCCACCTAACAGTTGCATTGTCTAGCACACATGTTACTATCTTTTCTGCAAGGATACCTGCCAACAAATGTTCCCTACCCACCAACATTTCACCAATGAAAACTGGGACATATCAGGCCAAGCAACATCAGAGTTTGATCACGATGGCAAAAGTTATGAATCAGGAAGACGTTAGAGAAGCTGCAGCTGTTTGCTTTTGCATTTGCCTGAACCTACTGGGAAGTTAACTACTTTTGCAGCAATAGCAGTAATCTGAGGACAAAGAGGAAAACTGGAAGTGGAAAAAAATTCCAGAAATTTTAAAAGCAATTGAAAAAGTGCGATGACAGAGGATTAATTGGTACTGTACTGTCCCTGCCAAATTGGGACAGTTGGAAGGTAAGGAGTTCTGGCTGATCATAAAATTCTGACCTCTGTTGTAAACTATCAGCTGCCGCAATGCAGCAAACAGAGCTTGACAGAGATGCATTTACACTACACAAATAATCCAGTTTAAAACTGATTTTTTGCCATGGCTCCTTCCTATGGAATCCTGGGGTTTGTAGTTTGGTGGGGGCACCAGCACTCTTTGGCAGAGAAGGCTAAAGACCTTGTAAAACTACAAATCCCAGGATTCCATAGGAAGGAGTCATGGCAAATAATCCAGTTTCAAATAGGATTATTTGTGTAGTATTGATTCTCCCAAAGTTATTTTTGAACTGCAACTCCCAGAATCCCCCAGAATTCTCCTCAGGAATCAAAATGTTTTGGACCAGCCCTGACAACTGAACAATGGTAAGCTTCAGCCTTCATCTTACACAAGGGGAAACAGTTACAGTACTACGAATGCAACATCATGGAGGGTGAAGTCGAAGGCTTTCACGGCTGGCATCTATAGGTTTTCCATGGTTTTTTTCTGGGCTGTGAGGCCATGTTCTGGAAGAGTTTATTTCTGATGTCTTGCCTCCATCTGTGGTGATGCATCTGTGCCAGCCACAGATGCAGGCAAAACGTCAGAAATAAAATCTTCTAGAACACGGCTGCACAGCCCTGAAAAAAAAACCACATAATGGAATCATAGAATCATAGAATTGCAGAGTTGGAAGAGACCACGAGGGCCATCCAGTCCAACCCCCTGCCATGCAGGAAATCACGATCAAAGCATCCCCGACAGATGGTCATCCAGCCTCTGTTTAAAGACCTCCAAGGAAGGAGACCCCACCACACTCCGAGGGAGTGTGTTCCACTGCCGAACAGCTCTTACTGTCAAAAAGTTCCTCCTAATGTTGAAGTGGAATCTCTGTTCCTGGAGCTTGCATCCATTGCTCCGTGTTCCAGTCTCTGGAGCAGCAGAAAACAAGCCTGCTCCATCCTCAACGTGACACCTCTTCAAATACTTAAACAGGGCTATCATATCGCCTCTTAACCGTCTTTTTTCCAGGCTAAACATACCCAGCTCCCTAAGTCTCTCCTCATAAAGCATCATTTTCAGACCTTTCACCATTTTAGTCGCCCTTCTTTGGACACGCTCCAATTTGTCCATATCCTTTTTGAATTGTGGTGCCCAGAACTGGACACAGTATTCTAGGTGAGGTCTGACCAAGGCAGAGTAGAGCGGCACTATTACTTCCCTTGATCTGGATACTATACTTCTATTGATGCAGCCCAAAATCGCATTGGCCTTTTTAGCTGCCGCATCACACTGTTGACTCATGTTCAACTTGTGGTCTACTAGGACTCCTAGGTCCCTTTTGCATGTAGTCTCATTCAGCCAGGTCTCCCCCATCCTATATCTATGCATTTCATTTGTTCGCCCTAAGTGCAGTACTTTACATTTCTCCGTATTAAATTTCATTTTGTTAGCTTTGGCCCAGCTCTCCAGTCTATCCAGGTCATTTTGAATTTTGATCCTGTCCTCTAGGGTATTAGCTACTCCTCCTAATTTGGTGTCATCTACAAATTTGATAAGTATGCCCCTAATTCCCTCATCCAAGTCATTGATAAAGATGTTGAATAGCACTGGGCCCAGGACAGAACCCTGTGGCACCCCACTGGTCACATCTTTCCAAGATGAAGAGGAGCCACTGCAGAGCACCCTTTGGGTTCAGCCGGTCAACCAATTACAAATCCATTGAACAGTTAACTTGTCTAGCCCACATTTTACAAGCTTGTTTGCAAGAATGTCATGGTAAACCTTGTCAAAGGCCTTACTGAAATCAAGGTATATGATATCCACAGCGTTCCCTTCATCTACCAAGCTGGTAACTTTATCAAAAAAAGAGATCAGATTAGTCTGGCATGACTTGTTACTCTGAAACCCATGTTGACTTTTTGTGATTATGGCATTGCCTTCTAAATGTTCACAGACTCTGTGTTTAACACACATGGAGTGTGTTTGTGCTTGCTTGCTTGTTGTGGTACAAGCAACTTGCTTGCTTATTGTGGTACAACAAGGCCCCACATGTTACCCTATCCTGAGCTTGCTCTGCGATGTGGGGTTGTAAAGGCTACCAGTGTGAAAGGCTGGTTGGAGGGGAGACAGATGGCCACAAGCAATACCTGTGCCTGCCCTGCAACTCTGCCACACTGCATTTATTTTCCTGACCAGCATGAATAATCACCATAAAAACCACCCAGAGAACTTTTGATTCCTTGGCAGGTTAAAAGTGCACTAAATAAATACAGTGCGGCAAGAGGAATGTCACTGGTGTCATTTACATGCTTTCAATTGCAAGCGCATTCAGTTCATGAAAAACGGCAGGGCAATGGGCATTCAAGGCTTTCCGAATGGCTCTCAGATTTCTTGTACCCTGGCTGAGCACAAAGATAAAACACCTACATTTCTGGTCTGACCAGTTCACCAGGGGCATGGCCTGCAACTGGCGACTCCATGATTAATGAGCCAGTATGTTCCAGAAATGTGCTTACATACAAGTCGCAACTCTAGGATGCTAAAATAAACCAAACAACCTTCCAGCTAGACAGATGGTCTCTTCCAACACTACAATTGTATTCTATGAGATGATAAGGAGGAAAAGAAGGGTAGGGTGGCATAAAAAGATTTTGTAGAAAGGAACTTCATTGTCAGAGGCTTTGTTAACTGAGGTGTGTGCCTGTATTGTGTCGCATATAGCAAGACAAAATGTTTGTGCACAATGCTGCAAATTCAGAAGGGCAAGTAACTGGGTTGTCCCACACCAGGGTCCCATTCACACGACACAGTTATAGTGCTATTATTCCACATTAATGGCCATGGTTGTGTCTATGGAATTCTGGGGTTTGTAGTCAATTGAGCCACTATAGCTCTCTGACCAAGAATTCTAAAATCCCCTCCTTGGACTGCCAAAACCCCATGATGCCACCGGATCCAGTCATGGCAGTTAAAGTGGAATAATAATGCTATAATTATACAGATCAACCCTTGTATCCACAAAATGTGTATCTGTGGTTTTACTTATCCACATCTGAAAAAATATGTCCTCCCTAGGCATTTTGTAGGTTCTCTATCACCATTCTATAGTATGTATATTATTTGATAAGCTTTGTGCTTCCTCTCCTATGGGAAAGTGATTCATATCGAATCGCTTATCCCAATGAGCAGGAATGTGCATTCCTCTCACTGTTTTTTAAAAAACTCTGATAAAGGCCGGAAAGGCTCTTCCTGCGGAGTTTTTGATGTTTTGGGGACACCTGCTTCCAAATACAGCAGATCGATGCGGGATCCCATTTAGACAGATTGCATTCTCAGTGAATTCCATTAGGATTTTTTTCACCAATTTTCCTTGCTTTTTTTCTGGGGTGTGAGGCCGTGTTCTGGCCTCATAGCCTGGAAAAAAACCAAGGAAAATCTATGGATGCCGGCCATGAAAGCCTTCAATTTTTTCACCGTTTAGACAAGCCCATTCTCTCAGCTTTCAAGGAAGGCAAGGGAAAACTGTCCACTCAGTATAAGCTCACTGAGAGGCACCAGGCACAGCCTGGGGACAAACCAACCCAGGAGCAGCCAAACAGCAGAAGTGCGCAGCAGAAAGGGCACAAAAACAAAGGCTTCAGTTTCACAGCTCTGACCCACTTTCACACACAAAAAAAACTTACTGGCAGCAAGGTGCATCCAAACAAATATGAAAGTCTTTATCTTCAGTTTCAGTATAAATATCTCCAACACTCCTTTCTCCACAAGGCCAACCCACACACATCTTGTACTTCGACTATATAGGAGTGTTTTATTGTTAGCCTTTTGCCTAGCCACAGCTGTGATCAAACCCACTTCAGCTGTGCTAGTCTGTCCTCTGTTAATCCAACATTGTTCCTTTTGCATTTAAAGCAATATGTGACGAACGTTGCTGTCCTTGAGCAAGCAGGGATCACCAGCATTGAGGCCATGACATTGAGAACACAGCTGCGCTGGGCAGGGCACGTTTCTAGGATGGAGGACCATCGCCTCCCAAAAATAGTACTCTACAGTGAACTCGCCACAGGTCAGCATTAAGAGGGACACTCCAAAAAGTGATACAAGGACTCTCTGAAACAACATCTCAGGCTCGGCCAAATTGATCACCAACAATGGTCCGCCCTGGCCTCACATCGGGAGGCATGGAGACACACTATCCACAATGCTGCAGCTTTATTTGAGAACTCACGCCGAACAAGTCTTGAAGAGAAACGACAACGCAGAAAGAATCACAACCCGGAAATATCACCCAAGGAGACCTTCTGCTGTGCTTTCTGCAACTGGACTTGTTTATCTCGGATTGGCCTTTTTAGTCATCAGCGCGTTTGCAGAAAGCGTGGGATGAGTCCTTCCTGAATCTTTGTTTGCGAAGAAAAGCCAGAGAGAGACCCTGACATTACTCCTCTAAATAAATCTTGCCAAGAGAATCTCATGATAGTCACCATATGTCAGAGTTGACTTGAAAGTTGACTTAAAACCAAACTGTTAATACACTGGAATTTTCATTGGGATCAAAAGAGTCACCTCACAAATCACACAAGTGATTTTTTTTTTACAGTTTACAGACGTGCAAATCAAAGAGTTTTGCTTCCTTCTGACTACCAAAGCAAATGACCCTGTGTGCTGACTTCCAGAAAAAGATTTCTTCCCCCTTCTTTTTCTCTCCAACATTTCCTTGTTCTGACTCTGGACTGAGGTAAGTAAATATCCGCCTTCACCTCCCTTCCCCTTGCCTTTCTTGGGTTACACCCTTCTGACCAAATATGCCAAGCTGTCACCTGTTTTCTCCATCATCCCAAGAGCTACCATGTTAGAGGCTCATTTGCCTAAGCTGAGAAAATTTAAACACCAAAGCCACCAAAGAGAGGAGTATTCAAAGGGGAGTGTTCAAATGTTAATGAATGTTGTCAGCTTAAAATAAGTAAAACTCATGGGTGATTCATAACAGTATGTCAGGCCTGAGGCCCATTTATGTATATGTGTGTGTGTGTGTGTGTGTGTGTCTCCAAGTCACCTCATACAATCATTGAATCATAGAGCTGGAAGAGACCACAAGGGCCATCCAGTCCAACCCCTGCTTCCTTGAAATCCAGTTCCCAGGATTCCATTAGGATGCTGCCATGGAAGTTGAAGCGGAATCTTAGGACTTTTTTGGATGGAAGAAAAGTAACGCAAGCAGCGTCGCCAGGTTGCGACGCTGCTGCGCAAGAGGGCGCCAGTTTCGAACGACGCTCTTCCCAGTGGTACTGTTGCAGTACCGCTGGGACATTTGAGCGTGATTTTTTTCCTTCCCAGCGTCATATTTTACTCCGAGTAAAATATGACGCTGGGAAGGAAAAAAATCACGCTCAAATGTCCCAGCGGTACTGCAACAGTACTGCTGGGAAGAGCGTCGTTCGAAACTGGCGCCCTCTTGCGCAGCAGCGTCGCAACCTGGCGACGCTGCTTGCGTTACTTTTCTTCCGTCCGAAAAAGTCCTTAGTGTTATGAGTGTGAAATGTGAATGTGACCCTGGACTTTTTTGATAAAACAGGGTGTTCAGAAAATTCTTAACACACACACAAAAAATTGTATTAAATCTCCGTTTTCCTGAGTAAAAAAAAAAAAGCCTATTTGAAACAGAGGCAGGTCCATGCTCCTATATATAGAAGCTCAACCCCAAAGGAAGGTTTCCTAGCAATAGACCTAATCAGTTAGGGGAACCAATTAGTATTAATTTGCAAAATAAATACTTTCCTCAAATTATTATATATTTCTTTTCATACAAGAGTTATAGTCAACATATGACAGGTTGTAAATTGAAACAGACTATAACAGCTAGAATAATGTCATTCAAGACTATGGAACAACTGTATTGTCACCACTTTTCAGCATAAAACAAAATAACAATATATTCCATATGTAAATAATACATCCACAATAACAATGTTGATTATGCCAATCTGTCTGATACAATACAAAATATTGAAGTACAAAAATCTATGAAAGTAGTATGAATCTCTCTCTCTCTCTGGCTTTTCTTCGCAAACGAAGATTCAGAAAGGATTCATCCCCCGCTTTCTGCAAGCATGCTGATGACTAAAAAGGCCAATCCGAGATAAACAAGTCTGATTGCAGAAAGCACAGCAGAAGGTCTCCTTGGGTGATGTTTCTGGGTTGTGATTCTTTCTGCATTGTCAAGGGCAGGTTGGCTCAGGGTGACCTTGTGTCAACTTTTTAGAGAGGACCTCCTCTGTTTGAAGTGACCCCCTGTTTGAAGCACTATCTAGTCCAAAGCTAAAAAGAAACCTAAGAAAGAAAAACAGTGGGGTCTCGGAGAATGACCACCCACAATAAGCACCCAAACAACAGACTAGGCAGCAAAACAGGCATTCCACAGTCACCATCTATATAGAGCATAAGGATTGCACCTCTTCCTTGACAATGTGCAAACATATACCTTGGCTCAGGTGGCAGGCCTGTCTTAATACCAAGAACAGAGAACAGGTCAGTCTGGCCCAGAATTCACTCAGTGTTGTAATCATAGAATCATAGAGTTGGAAGAGACCACAAGGGCCATCCAGTCCAACCCCCTGTCCTGCAGGAGTACCCAGTCAAAGCACTCCGGACAGATGGCCATTCAGCCTCTGTTTAAAAACCTCCAAAAAAAGAGAGACTCCACCACACTCAGAGGCAGTGCATTCCACTTCTGAACAGGTCTTACTATCAGGAGGTTCTTCCTAATGTTTAGGTGGAATCTCTTTTCCTCTAGTTTGAGTCCATTGCTCCATGTCCTAGTCTCTGGAGCAGCAGAGAACAAGTTTGCTCCCTCTT
Organism: Gambelia wislizenii; assembly: GCA_030847615.1. Lineage (NCBI taxonomy): Eukaryota > Metazoa > Chordata > Lepidosauria > Squamata > Crotaphytidae > Gambelia > Gambelia wislizenii. The sequence goes on from JAUMIR010000002.1 coordinate 36,792,555, forward strand.
CAATATGACATCCTTTCAAATACGGTATTTAAACATGGCTATCATGTCACCTCTTAACCTTCTCTTCTCTAGGCTAAACATACCCAGCTCCCTACGCCGCTTCTCATAAGGCATGGCTTCCAAACGTTTTCACCATTTTGGTCACCCTCTTCTGAAGACATTCCTGTTTGTAAGAAGATACATTCCTTGATATAAACTGTTTCTATGGGATGTCTGGGAAATTAGCAGCAGCCTTGAGCAGACCAATAAAGTATCTGAAGAGCCTAGAGTCTTACCTCTAAAAACTCAGACCTCTAAACATAACACTCATCTGTGTGGCTCACCACAGGTAAGCTGAGGGTGTGTGTGTCCCAAGGCAAATAGTACAAGCATAGCCTCCAACTGTCTGGATTTGTCAGGGACAGTCCCAATTAATCCTCTGTCTTCCCACTTTTTGGCTGCATTTAGGTCATAATTTCTTTCTCCACCTCCTGTCTCTTCCCCCTTTGTCCTCAGCTTACTTCCATCACTGCAAACTGAGTTCAAAGTGCAAAAATACTTTGTACACAATTAACTCACCAAGCAGGGGGTGTTGCTCTTCCCAGTAGGCTTTGGCAAAAGGAAACTGCTGCAGCTTCTCCTAGGTTGTTTCTTCCTGCTCATGAATAAATTTTGCCAACTTGACCATACTCTGGTGTTGCTGGCCACATTTGCCCTGGTTTACATCTGTGAAATGTCACAGGGTATGTAGAAAAGGCCACTGTATTTCTAAAGGCAGACTGCCACCACCTTGTCAGTATGGCCAGGACTGGAATAGGGCAAGTGGTGTCAGAAAGTCCTCACTGGCTGGAAGCCTTGGGGCAATACCCCTCCCAGTCCAAAGACAGTCAGGCTGAACCTCACCAGGTTCTTTTTGACATCCTATAACCCAACATGCTTCTCATGTTCCCTTAGGACTTGAACTTAAGACTCTTAAAAGCAAAATTTACTATTCCTGGAATCTTTCTCACCCGCACCCGCACCCGTACCCGCACCCAGCATGGATTCTGAGAGCTATAATAAAAAAGTAACTTTTCCAAGATCACAGAGCTATGATCCCTTCCTATCCCTGGAAGTTGCTTTAGTGTATCACCTGGCTCTATACAGAGAACAATGAGCAAGAAACAGGTCTCTGCCCCAGAAGGAATACAAATCCACACTTCACCAGAGGCACATGGGAAAGCAGGAAACTTGTGTAGCACCTCTCAGTGTCCAGGATTGTAATACCCATCTTCCTCATCAGTATAACTAAGGCTGATGGGGATTCAGAAAGAGCCTTAGAGTGTGGTGGAGTCTCCTTCTTTGGAGGTTTCTCAACAGAGGCTGGATGGCCATCTGTTGGGAATGATTTGATTGTATGTTCCTGCATGGCAGGGGGTTGGACTGGATAGCCCTTGAGGTCTCTTCCAACTCTATGATTCTATGATTCACAGCAGTGAGAGCACACCAGATTGCCTGCGTTCAGTCCTTTGCAGAGAGAGGCACTCTGAACCATGCATTTTGCTTATTCTCCTGAACTCTGATCTCAAGACACCTACCAAAAGCTGTGAAGCTAAATCAATTATTCACCAAGATTGTTTTCCCTCTTATTAGCCCTTCTAACTCATCTAAACATGCTCAATCTCTCCATCTTCTGGGTTTCTTATTTCAAAACACTCACAGGACCTGGGATTTTTTTTTTCTTTTTTGGTAATACAGTGGCCATGTTGTCTCAGGGATTCTGGGAGTTGTAGTCCAAAAATAATTTTTCCAAGCCCTGAGATGTCATGGCAAAAGGCCCATGAAAAACTGTGCCCCATGTTCAGGATGTTGGAACATTGAATTCTTCATGTGCTTAGAAACTTCCACTGAAGAAAGTGAGAAAGATGGGGAAGCAAATAAACTAGAACACATCGCCATCTAAAACACAGTTTCAAAAGAACTTCTTTTTTCAAGTTCTTATAAAAAGTCCTCCCCTCAAAAAGTCTAAAATTACTGGTAGAGTCTACCTTATCTGGAATTCCAAAATCTGAAATGTTCGAAAATCCAAAATAGTTCACATGGGCGGCTGAGACAATGACCTTTGCTTTCTGATGGTTCAATGTACACAAACTTTGTTTTGTGCACAAAATTATTAAAAAGATTGTGTATAAAATTAAGCTATGTGTATAAGGTGTTAATGAAACATAAATGAATTTCGTGTTTTCGACTTGGATCCCATTTCCAAGATACCTCATTATGCATATGCAAGTACAGTTGGACCCCCATATCTGCAGGAGTTCGGTTCGCGGACTTACCACGGATACTGGAAACCACAGATAACAGCAAACACCATTGAAATAAAGAGACTTCCTGTAACAAATACCATTGAGTTGCCTTGGATGACTTAGAAAATGTCTAGCAAGGATGCCTCTCTAGGCATTTTCTAGGAAGACTCTATGGTAAGTGTGCTGTTTAGTGTCCCATGGATAACTGAAACCACAGATATTGGTTCTGTGGATATGGGGGTCTGACTGTATTCCAAAATGTGAAATATTCCAAAATCCAAAATACCTCTGGTCCCAAGCATTTTGGATAAGGGAGACTCAACCTGTACTTAACTGGAACAAAGGACTGTTTGGTCATTATGCCTTACAGTGACTTATTAAACAGACAAGTATTAAGTTTAAACATAGAACAACGATTCCTTCCTAGTCTCCTTTACAAGCGGATAGGGAGGAGGGTGTTCATTTGTTATACTTTTTCCTTGCAGACAAAAGAGGAAGTGTTATTTTAAGGTGGAAAATCACTCGGCAATCAGAATAATGCAAAGCAGCCTTATTCACTTGCCACCAAGTTGACTGTGAGAACGTGTGTTTACTAAGCACTGACAGCTAGAGTTTCTACAGTTGTAAGTGGAGGTTCAAACTTTTTCGCCTTCCTTGCATCCAATATTTTTGTGAAGTCTTCCAAATGCAGTATATGCCTTTGCTAATCTGTGATCAATCTCTTTGTCAATCTTGGCATCTGAGGAGATGATGCTTCCCAGGTAGGTGAACTGCTGAACGGACTTGAGCACCTGAATCTTCGTTTGCGAAGAAAAGCCAGAGAGAGAGCATCCAATATGCCCAGGGCAGGTTTGGGAATCATATCGCCCTCCAGCCGTTGTTGGGCTACAGCTCCCAGCATTCCTCACTGGACCATGGCCTAGTCCCTCATCAAATTACAAATCCCAGGATTCTGTAGGATGGAAGCAAGCCACTACTCAAAGTGGTATCAAACTGCTCTAATCGTGTAGTGTGGATACTCCTCAGTAGGCAAAGTATGGCAGCCTTCCAAAGCTGTTTCTGCAGCCCTTGACCTCTCCAGACTCCCCAGACTTCACCTTTTTTGTGTCCCCACCCCACTCCAAATGAATGGCTTCTTCTTGACGGGATGCAATTCACCTTTTAAAGAGGGCATCTTTTAATATTTAACATTAAAATTTGTTAATTTTTCAAAATCAGAAGTCGACTTCTATTTCTGTTCGCATTTTTGGCAGACACACTCTGGGAAGTTCTAGGGACAGAATATTGGCTTCACTACATTCAGTTTCAGCTGATGACTGTGCAACTTAACTGGTTTGTGAAAATCTACCTTTACAGATATCTGCATGATTAAGCTCACTAGGTCCTGAAGTACAGTTGGACCCCCGTATCTGTGGAACCAATACCTGCAGTTTCAGTTATCCACAGGACACATACCATAGAGTCATCCTAGAAAAACCACAGACATACATCCTCTCTAGACATCTTCTAGGTCCTCCAATGCAACTCTATGGTATGTTTTTACGGAAGGTCCATTATTTTAACAGGGTTCACTGTTATCCACGGTTTCCCATATCCAATGTAAGTCTGGGAACCGAACCCCTGCAGATATGGGGGTCTGACTAATTCTAAGATGGGGGGATATTTGTGACATGTATGGGCTCTCTTTTTGGAAGACTATCTTTATGATGTGGTAGGTCAAATATCCTCCATCATCCCACAGATTAAAATTGGAACATGTGTGGCCATGGCCCATCAATATGTTGTCAAAAGTGTATTGCCAAGCAACAAGAGACAAAATTTATTAATGGGGAAGAATACACAGAACTACTGTTTTAAGCAGAGAAACCCTGGAATTTATATACTGAGTTTAGGAAAGGCAAAACTCCACCCTCTCCTCTCCCTCCTGCTGAGTTAAGTGCAAACTGCTTCAGAAGCTGCAAAGTAAGTTAAGGACAAAAGGTGAAGTGGGAGGAAGATATAGAAATGGGACATTTGAAAAGCAGCTGAGAAAGTGGGATGTTACAGGATTAACTGGGTTTTTCCATGCCATGCTGGGACAGTTGGAGGTTATGTAATCAGGCATTGTGCGGTGCTACTGGCCCAAGAGAATGGGACGATGGTGGTCTGGGCACATTCCTTGCCTGTATCACAACCACTTAAATCCCAGCATTGGAAGCAGGATACAAATGAACTCTGAAAGGGAAAACCTTTCTTGACCCTGTTCCATGCCTGCCACAGAGTATTAAACCTGTCTGATAATGTCCCTCCACAAGGTGATGGTAAATTGGGATTCCCCATGTGCCAGGGCTAGAGTCACACATACAGGCATATATAACCTAAGGAAGAGCCCCCTTAAATTCCTCAAAAGGTCAAATCCCCAGGTAAGGATTATGCGGAAAAATCTGAAGACTACTGAGATTTTCACACTATACTGTTAGAGTGTTACTATTCCACTTTATTTGCTCTGGCTGCCTCCTGTGGAATCCTGGAATTTGCAGTTTAGGGAAGGGGCATTTACAACTCTTAGCCAGAGAGCTCTTAGGCCTCCCTAAACTACAAACTCCAGAATTCCACAGGAGGAAGCCAGAGCAGTTAAAATGGAATAGTAACACTATAACAGTGTAGTGTGAAAATCTCCTACAGTTAGAATGATAATGGCTGATCCTTTCTGGGTATCTCTAGAGGTGAGACATCACAGATCACACCAAAGGTAGTTGGAAGTCTCATTTTCATGTGAGATGCTGGTTTTCCTTTTCCAGATCACCAAATCAAAAGAGAGTTGCCTGTTACTCATCGGTCCTAAAACATTCCTTTCTTCACAATCATTGGCATATCCGGGAATCCACTGTTTAATTCTGGGAATCTCTGGCAAACATTTATCTTCCTCTCAAACTAATATTTCCTTCAGGGGAAATAGCGACTATAAATATCACCCCAAAACTCCATCTCAGTGTGCACAGATCTCCTTTCTCTCGTCTCTGCATTAGTCTGTAACGTCAAACCCCCCTCTTCCTACCCCCCCTTGCTGCCGGTTGGTTCGTTGCCATGTTCAGATCCCTCTTCTCCTGTCTCCCCACTAGTCTGTGACACCAATTCCCCTTCGTTTCCCCCCCTCACGCTGTTTGCCGTTTGCTGCTTAAATGTCTTTACTCTTTGGATCGGTACAGTATAACCTACCATCCCCTCAATCTATTCCTCTATCCAAATACTTCCTACTATCTTCGATGCCCTTGAATGAGTTCTTGAAACCTGACTGTTGGTGCTTAAATGTCTTTACTCTTTGGATCGGTACAGTATAACCTACCATCCCCTCAATCTATTCCTCTGTCCAAATAGTTCCTACTATCTTCAATGCCCTTGAATGAGTTCTTGAAACCTGACTGTTGGTGTGAATGTTGTTTACACTATTTGTCAATAAAACCATTTTAGTTTATTTTTGTTTCCTGCTTTTGCGTCGGTTCCATGAGTACTGGTATACACAGGTAAAAGACCCTGCAGTTGCCGGGCTTCTCACATGCCAATTTGAGCTAATTAAAATTTCTCCAACTCACGATTTGAACACATGTGGAAATTCCACAGACCTCAGCAATTTGGATAGCATCACATGGCCACTCCATGTGAGGAAGAGGTGGTTGAAGTAGCCTTCAAGACTTCGTGGACCCCCCTGTGAGGACACTGTAGCCCCCTGGGGTTCCCCGGACAACAGGTTAAGAACCAATGTTCTAAAGAAATACACAAGTAGTAGTGGGAATATCTTAAGGTAAAGCATTGTATCAGAATGTATTTTATTCAGAGAACCAACTCAATTTCATATCAGTTGAGGTCAGGATGCGTTCCAATGGTAGGCAGGGCCAAAAAGGTGGGACCAAAAATACTGGGATGGTTGAACATCAAACTCTTCCTGACCACAACTAAGCTTTAGGAGAGGCATCCCTACCTTTTAGAACAAGGGAGGGGGGGGAATGAATACAAAAGATGGGAAACTACCAAACCATGCTGTCAAGGAAAAGGGAGCATGACCCTCTGGGGAGCCCCAGAAGGCCAGATTGGGAGCTCAGGGGGGACTCAGAATCTGAGCTTTCCAACCCCTACTATAAATGCTAATTGTGAGCCTTCCCCTCAGGAGTCACACCATGGACCAACCAGTCTAGCCAAGCAATGGTTACTTGATGGGCAATGGCTCACTGAGGTGGAAGGGGCATCCCTACTCATGTGACAACAGAAGTCCCATCTCCCCCAGCTAGAACCCCAATGACCAAGGGTGCATCTACACTGTAGAAATAGTGCAGTATGATACCACTTTAAGTGCTGTAGTTCCATCCTATGGAATCCTGGGATTTGTAGTTTTACAGGGTCTTTATCCTTCTCTGGTAAAGTTGCTGGTCCCTCACAAAACTACAAATCCCAGGATTCTGTAGGATGGAGGCATCGTAGCTAAAGTGGTGACAAAATGCATTATTTCTACAGTGTAAATGCATTCCTAGTTAGCTGGGAATGATGGGCTTGTTTTCAACTTACGTACCTGCAGGGCACCAAACTGGGGAAGATTAGGAGTTGGAGTCAGTTTGAGAGTCTTTTATTCCTTCAGTTGCCTGAAGGAATATTTTCCTTCTTCTGCCCCCACCCCCTCCATTCAGAAACCAATGTAAGTATTCAGGCATCACAGTCCTTCAGTACATACCCACAATTGCTTGGGTATTGGAGGGGGAGGGGGCCTGTTTGGCCAGTAGGCAAGGATGATGGAAACTTAGTCCAATTAAAGCTAGAGAGATAGGGTTTCCCTATTAGTGCTATAGTAGAAATACGCTGGACAAATAAATAAAACACATGAAAAATGAAAAACAAGACAGGCAGATGGTCCTTCTAATATACATCTTGTGAAACCCCTACCCCAATACACTTGTCTGGTTCACTCTTCAATATCAAAGCTAAAGCAGATACTTTAGCTTTGGTAGCTAAATCTAGTCATTTTCCAAATTTGGTTGGACTACAACTCCTGGCAGGCAGAAAAGCCAGTGGTGGGGGATGCTGGGAGTTACAATCCAACAATATCTGAAAGGCCGCATGATTCCCACCCTGAAACTAACTAAAAGTATCCAAACAATAACCTAATGCCAAGGAACTGGATTTTCATTTTTCAAAATACCTGTAAATTCATATGATCAAGAATCCATAGCTCCAGCACTCATTTCCCCTACTTTGCTAACAACTTTCTCTGTTAAAAGCAAAGTACAGTTTACAGATTTTCCACATCTTTTTAAGGTTCACATCTCTGAATTCAGAGAAGTTTCTTCAGTTTATTTCCCCAACCAGCGCCACTAATGCTTCAGCTAGTTTGGCAGCTTCAATTTTTAAACCTGTCCAAAAACCCTTCAAGTCACTGGTCGATTGATGGTGACCCCATGAATTTCAAAGGGTTTTTTTTTCTTAGGCAAGGAATATTTAGAGATGGTTTTGACAGTTCCTTCCTCTCAAATATAGCCTCCAGCACCTGGTGTTCATTGGTGATCTCCCATCCAAGTACTAACCATGGCTGACCCTGCTCAGCTCCCAAGCTCAGATGGGATCTGGTGCCTTTAGGGCAGTGGTTCTCAACCTGTGGGTCCCCGGATGTTGTTGGACTACAGTTCCCAGAAGCCCTCACAATTGGCTTTGCTATCTGGAGTTTCTGGGAACTGTAGTCCAACAACATCTGGAGACCCACAGGTTGAGAACCACTGCTTTAGGGTATTTAGCCTTTGTCCAAAATCACCAAACCCCTAACTCCTCAGAGGATCCTCTCCACAACCTGGTTGAACTACAACTCCCCTCACCTCCACCCAGAATAGTCCTTTTAGAGATACTGTGGTCAGAGACATGTGGGCAATATCCGGTTGAGGAAGACTGTGAAGAAAGATTTAACAATGATCATCTCTGTTCAGCCAACTTCCTATCTATCCAAATAGATGTTGAGTTTCAAGAGCGGAGAGGTGGGGTGGGTGGGGAGGAAAGAAAATCCAAATTTGGTTCCAAACTTTCTCAAAGATACTTCAATTTCGAAGGTCCCAATCTTTCAGACACCTCTGCCCAAAGTCCCCTCCACCCCACCCAGATCTATCCGCCTCCTACAAAAAATTAAATAAAATAACAGACAATCCTTGAACACATTACTTCTCAGAATAAAGTTCTTTTTAAAAAAAAGTTGTATGAGACGGTACTTCCACCAAGGTACAGTATTCCCAAGGCCCTTTCCTCCACAAATCCTTTTCTTTCTGCAATTATTGGTATTAATTAATATAACAGAAGAGGTTGCAAAGTGGGTTTTTTTCTGTGCTGTCAAAACCCAAAAAGTTTTGGTACACAAATGTTAATAACTTAAGGATCCCCCCTGGTTTAAACATCTGAGGTATCACTTGGGGTGGGGGGAGAATAGCTTCAGTAACAGTAGGGTTACCCAAAGTTGTAGACCAGCAATAAGGCTGCATGATTTTAATAGAAATGTATACATATGATTTCTTTTAAACTTCAGTGTTTTCTCTTAAATGTTAAACTTATTTTATTAAGCAGGGGCGGTTTAAGGGCCCTGCAGCCACAGGGGCCCCCATCATTGGGGGGGGCATCGTAACCCTCCTCCTGCAAAAACATTATTAGAAATAATCTGAATATCATGTACTGTGAGTACATTGACCTGAGATAAACATATGCCCCCCCCCAAATAAAGTGTTGCAGGGTCCCCAAAAATCCCTTAAACTGATCCTGTTATTAAGCTGTTTTAAAATTGTACTTATAAATATTTTTATGTTTATTTAGTTATTTATACCACGCTCTTCAGCCACAAGGCTATCACAGTGGCTTATAAATTAAGCAATAGCAATTTACACATCCACACTGCAAGAAGCAGCTTCCAATGTGTGTTAGCTAATTGATGAGTATTGATGGCTAATTAATTTGGTAACCTGTTGTTCTAGTTTCAACAGTGTTTTTATAGGTAAAATTTACTTCATACTTAAATTTTAATGATGGACTATTGCTTCGTGTTTTTAATGATGTTATTTCAATGTTTGTAGATTACAGATAATGTTTTAAAGGATGTTTGCTGCCCTGACCCTCACAGGGAGAGGCAGGATATAAATAAAACCTTATTATTATTGTGAAGTTGAAGGCTTTCAGGGCCGGCATCCATAGATTTTCCTTGGTTTTTTTTTTTCTGGGCTGTGAGGCCGTGTTCTGGAATAGTTTCTTTCTGACGTTTCGCCTGCATCTATGGCTGGCATCTTCAGAGATTATTATTATGGAATTATTATTATTAAAGCGATACAAGGACTCCCTGAAACAACATCTCAGGCTCGGCCAAATTGATCACCAACAGTGGTCCGCCCTGGCCTCACATCGGGAGGCATGGAGACGCACTATCCACAATGCTGCAGCCTTATTTGCGAACAAGTCTTGAAGAGAAACGACAACGCAGAAATAATCACAACCCGGAAACATCACCCAAGGAGACCTTCTGCTGTGCTTTCTGCAACCGGACTTGTTTATCTCGGATTGGCCTTTTTTAGTCATCAGCGCGCTTGCAGAAAGTGCAGGATGAGTCCTTCCTGAATCTATCTTTGTGAAGAAAAGCCAGAGAGAGAGAAAGAAGAAGATGATGATGATGATGATGATTCTCTCTCTCTCTCTCTCTCTCTCTCTCTCTCTCTCTGGCTTTTCTTCCCAAATGAAGATTCAGGAAGGACTCATCCCATGCTTTCTGCAAGCGCGGTGATGACTAAAAAAGCCACTATTAATATTAATATTAATATTAATATTAATATTAATAGTTTTAACACAGATTGTTCATATTCTTACTGGTGTGCAGAATATACATACTTACTTACTAGTGTGCAGCAGGTGTAAGATTATTTCCACACACCCCCACCTCCTGGTTTGTGGACCGTAATAAAAGCCTTGTCATGTTAATTAGATGATAATTATTGTTATTTTGAGAAAGTGAGGAAAGTTCCCAGCGGGACTCACCATAAGGGCTGGTGGAGGGGGTGGAGGAAGGAGTCTGGCTCTCTTCTTTCTTCTTGCCCCCCATGGAGCCGATCGCTCAGAGGCCCCCCCGGGCTCCCAGCAGCAGCACCAGCCGCAGCAGCATGGAGGAAAGGCAAGGCAGGGTCCGGTCCGAACGCGCCCAGGTTCTGATTTGGAACCTGTTGCTTAGCAGGCGGACACACCTGTCCTCACCTGGCGCTCGGCCACGCCCCCGCCACGCCCCTTCCCCGCACAGCTGAGACCGAGCCACGCCCACTTCCCTGGCTTCTTCTTCCTCCTCCTCCTCCCCAAACACCCGTGCAAACACTGGATTCTCCATTCACACGAGCATCAGCGCTTCTCCCGCAGAGGAAATGTGGAGATGGGGGGTTGGAATCCACACGCAGGGCCAGGTTTTTTAGAAAACATATTTAGCTAGTTTTTTATCCACATACATACACACATACCTTGATCAAAATCTGTATACATTTCTACCATAATTATTATTTACCATTTTCTTTCTCTCTTTTCTTTCCTTCCCTTCAATTTCTCTTTCTATAAAATTCTATAAAATTCCTTCTATAAAATTCTGACTTTATTATTCAACGCTCTCATACAACTTTCTTTCAATGGGCCGTGTTTTTTAAACATATTTATTTAGCTAGTTTTTTATCCACATACATACACACATACCTTGATCAAAATCTGTATACATTTCTACCAAAATTATTATTTACCATTTTCTTTCTCTCTTTTCTTTCCTTCCCTTCAATTTCTCTTTCTACAATGTCTTCTAGAAAATTCTGGCTTTATTATTCAACCCTCTCATACAACTTTCTTTCAATGGGCTGGTTTAAGGAATTTTGGGGCCCCCTGCAACACTCTTATTTTGGGAATTAGGAATTTTTGGGGGGGGGATCAGGAATTTTTTTTATTGGAATAAGACCATTCTACTGAAAAATACATCCGACCGTAAAAGGCTGTAACAGTAACGCAAATATATATATATATATATAATAAAAATGTTTTCCTCTTTTCTTACTAATACAAAAATAAAACTATCCTAACACTAATACATTTTTCTTCTTAATCTAAACACACTATAATCACTTTTTTTATTTTCCAATGAACGTTATATTTACACATTATAATTCTACATATCTGTAAAATAAAAGATTAATAACAATAATACAAAATAATAAAAAAATTAAAACATAATAAAATAATTATCTAAAGATATCCCTTAAGTTATTGCTGGGGTTGTCTCATTAAACCACGGCCAAAACTTTTTCCAACAATGGTTTGGCAATTTCTCTTTTTCACTCAGAAAAACTACATTCAACTACATTCAACTACATTCTTAACATTATTTTGGGGGAGGCCATATGTTTATCTCAGGTCAATGGAACTTAGCCTAACCTATTCACAGTACAGGATATTCCGTTTTTTACTAATACAGTTGTCCCTTTTTTATTTATTTATTTATACCCCACTCTTGAGCCACAAGGCTATCAGAGCGGCTTACAAATTGTTTTAAGCAATAGCAATTTATACATCTACACTGCATTAAACAGTTTCCAATGTGTGTTAATTAATGCATATTTGCTGGGGTTTGGTTCCAGAACCCCCACCCCCCGTGCATACCAAAATACGTGCATACTCAAGTCCCATGATAGCAAAATGGTGTCCCTTATAAAAGATGGCAAAATCAAGGTTTGCTTTTTGGATTATTTTTTAAATAATATGTTCAAGCTGTGAATACTTAAATCAGTGGGTACCACATCTGTGGATACGGAGGGACAACTGTAATGTTTTTTCAGGAGGAGGGTTACGACGGGACCCCCTGCAGCTGCAGGGCCCTTAAACCAGCCCTGTCCACATGACAAAAATAATCCAGTTTGAAATTGGATGATTTAGTACCTTCAGGGATTTGTGGTTCTATAAGGTCTTTAGCCTCTTCTGACAAAGAGTGCTGGGTGCCTCACCAAACTACAAATCCCGGGATTCCATAGGAAGGAGCCAGGGCTAATCATGCAGTTTCCACCTGGATTATTTCTCTAGTGTGGATGCACCCTTATTTATAGGTCTCTTCTCTCCTAATCCAGTGGTGGGGCTCATGCGAGCCTCCCAGGTGTTCATTAATGGGCTGCAAGACCCAGTAGCTCTAGCCAGTGGCTAGGGCTTTTTTTCTGTGCTGTCAAAACCCAAAAAGTTTTGGTACACAAATGTTAATAACTTAAGGACCCCCCCCCCCGTGTAAACATCTGAGGTATCACTTGGGGGGGGGGACATAGCTTCAGGAATAGTAGGGTTACCCAAAGTTATAGACCAGCAACAAGGCTGCATGATTTTAATAGAAATGTATACATATATTTTTTTTAAACTTCAGTGTTTTCTTTTAAATTTTAAACTTATTTTATTAAGCAGGGCTTAATAAAATAACAACATCTGGAGGGACACATCTGGAGGGACACATTGGCCAAATCCACGCTACGCAAATAATCCAGTTTGGAACTGGATTATTTGCCATGGCTCCTTCCTATGGAATCCTGGGATTTGTAGTTTGGTAAGGCACCATTAGCCTTTGATAGAAAAAGCTAAGGGCCTTGTAAAACTACAAATCCCAGGATTCCATAGGAAGGAGCCGTGGCAAATCGTCCACTTTCAAACTGGGTTATTTGTGTAGTGTGGGTTTGGCCACGGTTGTCATTGAGACTCCAGCTTGTAAACATATTTATTTCTTCAAGCCTTTGCAGGATTGTTGTTGTATGTCTTCAAGGAGATTAGCCTAATCCACACTACACAAATAATCCAGTTTGAAATGGGATGATTTGCCATGACTCCTTCCTATGGAATCCTGGGATTTGTAGTTTTACACGGTCTCTCACTGCTTCTGCCCAAGAGTGCTGGTGCCTTACCAAACTGCAAATTCCAGGATTCAATAGGAAGGAGCCATGACAAACAATCCAGTTCCAAACTAGATTGTTTGTGTAGTGTGGATGCACCCTATATTTCCTACCTCTTTCCCTAGGACTGGGGTGGGAGTCGTGGGATCTCCCAGGAAGTGTTGAACTGCAGTTCTCAGTGTTCCTCACCATTGGCTAGGGATGACAGGAGTTGCAGTCCAGCAGCATATGGAGGGCTGCGTCTCTTTCCTAAACCAGGGGTGGGAATCAAACAGCCCTGCAGAAAATTTTGAACTGCAACTCTGTGTTCCTTGCCCTTGGCTATGCCAGCTATAGCTGCTGGGAGCTGCAGCTGAACAATATCTGGAGGCCCGTATTATTTCCCACCTCCATCTTTGACCAGGCATGGGAACTATGCAGCTCTGCAAATAGTTTTGGACTGTGACTCCGTCTTCTCTCACTATTGGCTATAAGTAAGGTTGCTGGGAGCTGCAGTCCAACATCTGGAGGGCCACATTATTTCCCATTTCTGCCCTAGATTATTAAGTCTTTAGCTATAATTCTACACAGCCCACTGGGAAAGGAAGTGGAATTTAGGGTTGCCCTATACACAACTTCAAAAATTGGGTGGCAGTTTCTTTCCTCCCTCCCCCAAATCAAAAGATCCTTTGCCTAAAAGCACAAAAATGGAAGACTCAAGATGGCTAGTTCTGTCTTCCTTATATACTAAACATAAAGGATGCCTTATTATCTTTCAAGATTTATATTCACTTTTCTGCAAGTGTATCCACACCACACAGTTATATCAGTTTGATACCATTTTAATTGCCATGACTTTGTCCTAAAGGAATGCTGGGGAATGTAGTTTGGTGAAGTACTTAGAATTCTGCGCTACAGAGCTTTATTGTGCTCTCTGAACTAGAACTCCTAAGGTAACCTGAACAGCGGGATTGAGAAATTATACGGTAGTTCAGAAGACTGAAATAGAGCTGTCTAGCAGAGAATCTTTAGTCCCTCATCAAACTACAAATCCCAGGATACTGTAGAATGACAGCATGACACCACTCGAAATGGTATCAAACTGCTCTATTTATGCAGTGTGGATACCCCCTGCTAGGCAAATTATGGCAGCTCTCCAAAGATGTTTTTGCAGCCCTTGATTTCTCCAGACTCCCCAGATCCCCTTTTCTGTCCCCTTACCCCAATGAAAGGTTTATTCTGGAAGCTTCCAGGAGATGCAATTCAACTTTGAAAGAGAGCCTCTTTACTGTTTAACATCAAAATTTGCTAATTTTTCAAAATCACAAGTGGACTTCTATTTCTGTTCTGATTTTTAGCATTTTTGGAAGACCACGCACATCCTGGGAAGATTCAAGGGACCGAATATTGGCTTCAAGGCCTACTTTGGTTTAGAATCAATATTAAGAGACACAAACAAAAGGAAGGCTTGTGGGTGGGTGGGAGGACGCCAAACAAGAAACTCCCCAGCAGATATAAATAAATCAAGGGGTCTATAGACTAGAAGACAATTGTTAATGAGGCTAGGCCTGCTGATTCCTGCTGGTTCCGGCTGAAGACCTAGCCCACCATTTTGTTCACGCAGGGGCTGACTGGATACCTCTGGGAAGCCCACCAGCCAAACCCTAGTGGAATAGCACATACCTACTCATGTTCCCAGGCAACCCATATAAAATGGAACACTACCCTCTGAAGTGGGTGTTTGTGCCTTTAAGTTGTCTGTCAATTTATGGCAACCCCATGAATTTCATAAGGTTTTCTTAGGCAAGGAACCCCCCTGATACTGTAGGGAATCTCTCTCTCTCTCTCTGGCTTTTCTTCGCGAATGAAGATTCAGGAAAGACTCATCCTGCGCTTTCTGCAAGCGCATTGATGACTAAAAAGGCCAATCCGAGATAAACAAGTCCAGTTGCAGAAAGCACAGCAGATCTCCTTGAGTGATGTTTCCGGGTTGTGATTCTTTCTGGGTTGTCGTTTCTCTTCAAGACTTGTTCGGCATAGCTGGTAGTCAGTTATTAACTTTATCCTCCATTTTGCCTGACAGAATTACAGCATTTGTAATGCTCTACAAGCTGCGTACAGGAGCTCCTGTGAAAATTTGTGTGTGGCGCTTGTACAAACACAGACAGGCTCCTCCTCCCTAGAACGTTATGTGAGAGAGACACATGACAACCTGACAAATAATATTGTCGGGGTGTGAATGAGTAAAAGAGAGACTGTGTGTTGTGTAAGAAAAACACGTTACTAGGAACTTATCTCATCTTCCATGCCAAAAATAAATAAATAAAAATAAAGAATAGGTTGCTTGGGCAGCAAAAGGCAGTTTAAGGCTATTATGGCCCTATGAAGGAAAAGTGTGTTGAATCCTAAAATAATTGTGTGAGGAAAGCCACATACTGTAGTTTATGAAGTTTTCCCTTCTCTGCAACTGGAGACAGAAGGTCTTTTGGGAGGTTGTTGGTGGTGGTGATTGGACTTGATGGCCTATGGGGCCCTTCCAACTCAGGAAGCCCTAAATTTGAAAAATTTATCTTGCTCTCCCTCACTCCACTCCCGTCCTTGTTTAGAAAAAGTTACAACATATCCGTACGTTACTTGCATTCTCAGTGAAGCTCTGTGAAGTAAGTTAGGTTGGTTATGGTGCAATCTTCAACGTATCATTTGTGTCCTGCAGTTCCTCACAGGAGTCCCAAGAAAAAGTGACTTTTTTTTTTTTGCCTTGTATGAGAACCTGATGAGGCAGTACTGTATAGTTCAAGGGGAAATGGCTTCCCCTCCTGATCTCCTGGTGAGCTCAGTTTCCCACATCTAAACCCAGAAATATACTGTATATACTGTACTCAGAACCTGAAAAGATACTTGTTGCTTTTCTATGTAAACACTGATTAAAGAGAATACATGTTTCTATTAACCTGTGAGAGGCAAGATGGGTGTTGGGAATCCACTTAGCAAGTGGGAGCTACAACAAAATCTTGCAGTGTTGAGTGCTCCCATTCCAGATTTCAGTCAACCCTTCTTCCAGAATGCTCTACTTCACCCCTCGAAACAATGAGCAAAGGAGTCCCACAATCTATGCTCGCTCTTCATGGGTTAGTTTTTACAGCATACCTTTAGAATTTCTTGTAGACACAATTCCTCTGAGTTTGATGATACATCTCTCTTGTGCATGGGTGCTTTTTGCTCCATAAGGAATGGATTTCAGAAAACAGAGATTACAGTATGGGTAGGTTCACATAATCGCTTCTTAATAATTTAAATGAGAGTTTAGCGGGTGATGTGATAGTTCTAGATTGGTTTTGCTCCAGCATAGTGTAGTAGTTTGTGTTGGACTAGGACTCTGGAGACCAGGGTTCAAATCTTCACTTGTCCATGGAAAACCACTGGTTAACCTTGGGCAAGTCACACCGTCTTTAAAGAAGGCAAAGGCAAACCCCTTCTGAACAAATTTTGCCAAGAAAACCCAGTGATAAGTTTGCCCTAGGGTTATTGTAACTCAGAAATGACTTGAAGGTATGCAAGAACAACAGTGAATTAGAGACTTCCAAATCACCTTTTTATCAACAGCTCTGCTCAGTCTTGCAAATTCAGGGTCGCAGATTCCTTGACTGGGTCTATTGACCTGTAATGCAGTCTTCCTCTTTTCCTACCTTCTGTTCCAGCCTGCCCAAGCCTCTTGTCTTCTCACAATATGTCTGAAGTAGAGATCCATCAAGCAACCAGCTTGGAGAATTTCAAAAAAGCCATCAAAACGGATCTCTTCCGGCAGGCCTTCCTTGAATAGAATAGACCATTTTCATGGATGCTTCTCCCTCTTTTTATGTTTTTTGTTTTATGCTTATGTTTTTATGTTTGATGTTATAGTTTAAAGTCTTAGGATAGTATTTTATATTAATGGTGAATTTGCCAATTATTTTAAAATATGTATTATTATATGTAATTTTAAGGGGGGTAAACTGTTTTAAGTTATTACTGTCACTATGGATTTGTTGTTCTATATCCAATTGTTGTGAGCCTCCTTGATTGCCTAACAGGCAAAAGGCGGGGTACAAAAATAAAGTTGTTGTTATTGTTATTATTGTTATTAACAGTCTCAGTTTAGTCATCTTGGCTTCTAGGGAGAATTCAGGTTTGATTTGCTCTGAGACACATTTGTCTCTTTGGTAGTCCATGATATCTTCAGAACTCTTCTCCAGCACCACATTTCAAATTTGATTCTAGTCCTATCACCTTTCTTCACTGACCAGATTTCACTGTCATACACAGAGATTGCAAATACGATGGCAGACTTGAATATCCATTTCCCATTTCCACGTGAAACTATTAAGACAAACAATGCCTCTCTTGACAGCCCTTGTACCACCAAAGCCAAAAGACACTGGACAATTGTTCCATCCTTTTAATTGCCTTGTGGTTTGGGTTTTGTGTGTGTGTGTGTGTGTGTGTGGAAAAGGTGCGTGGAAGTAGATGATGGCCAACTTTTTTTTCTTTCCTTGCCTTTCCTTTCTCTGCTATGATGGAGACAAAACTTGCCTCTCTGAAGCAGCTCTCTGCAGTTGGAATCGCCATGTGAAAACTATCTCCCTGGCTGCTGTAATCTGTTTTTTAAAAAGCAGCTTACCATATCATATACAAACTCAGTTAAGGCACAACACTCAGAAAACGGAGATTGCATCTTAGACATAGGGAAGTTTTGAAGCCAGCATGGTGCAGTGGTTTGAGTGTTGGACTGAGACTCCTAGAGACCAGGATTTGAATTCCTTCTGGCCTGTGGAAACCCACTGGGTGACCTTGGGGAACTCCTCATCTCTCAGCCTCGGAGGAAGGCAATGGCAAATCTGCCTGCCGCCCCGAACAAATCTTGCCAAGAAAACCTGTGACAGGATTGCTTTAGAGTCACTGTCAGTTGGAAAGAACACAACCACAACCAGGGATGTTTTGACCAGGTGGTCATGGACTACAACTCATATCATCTCCCTTATCATCAGCCATGCTTGGTGGAGTTGCAGCCTTAAACATTCGCTGATCTGTGGATATCAGGGATGGGAAAATTCATGCAGGTTTTCTATCACGCCTGTGAGATTTTCCTGTAGGCCCCACTCTTTCTCTCCAATGTTATTATCTTTAATAACTTAGTTCACATTGGAGATCAGATTGGAGAGAGAATTTAAAGGCATTTGTATTTTAAATACCCTGCTTTTTTAAAAAACAGCAGGTATAGAAACATTAAATACTCGCTAAACCAGTGATTCACAAACTTCAGTCCTCCAGGTGTTCTGGACTTCAACTCCCAGAAGCCCTAGCTGCTTTGGCCAACAGTCAGGAATCCTGGAAGCTGAAGTCTAAAACATCTGGAGAACCAAAGTTTGAGAACCACTGTTCTAAACACATACTCCTGTCTCCAGGACCCTCCATGAGGCAAATGGAGAACCTCTGTGAAGTAGATTTGGCCTAGAAGTTGGAATTTCCCACAAAGGAAAGGTCCCCAAGTCTTTCAAAAGAAGCTATTGTATAATCGCACCTGAAAACCCAAAACTGGATTCCACCACTCTATTATTAGCCAGATCTACAGCACAGCTGGCCTACCCACAAAGAATGTACCACCCAAGGCAGCAGAGTAGAGGGATGCAAATGCTGTCCATCCCCACTGCAGGGATCACCACCACCTCTCCATCATCACAAGGGTCGCTCCAGGGTACTGCCAGCCATGCAGGCTGGGTATGGTCTCACACCAAGTCCAACTCACAGGTCTCACACCAAGTCCCAGGAAGGAGGAATGGAATAAGAAGAGATAAAATACACTATTCACCTTGGCTTGCTTTTGTTTGTATCAAAATCACTAGATGCCAACATTTATTGTTTTTGTGGCTCCAGGAAAAGAAAAAATTACAGTTAAAAAAACCTCCCAAATGTTTAAATCCATAGAAAAGAGAGGCAAAAGAGAGGGAGGGGAGGGGGAAAGAGAGAGAGATGTTCCCCTTAAGAGTGAATCAGACTTTTTCTGCCCTTGCAGGTATTGAAAGGGGAGGAAGGCAACTCCAATAGTTGCAGCCTTCAAAATGGAGGTCCAGAAGTACCAAATGCACGAGGCAAGGCTCCAATACAAAACCAAATCTTTCATTACCAAGAAGAAAAAAAAAGTGAACATTAACTTGAGCAAGAGTAAGAAGGCCATGTGTGCACAAATTCTCCCACCCAATCAGATAAGGAAGTTAAGACAGAGTGACACACACACACACACTGTTCCAACCACCAGAAGAAGGTGGCAACACTACCCTGGAACATAGCCATCAGTCCTCCTGTGTCTACACTGGATCTGCACAAACCAGTGACCTGCCACATGAAATGTGAACTCCCCATCTCATAAACTGTGGCTTGGCAGAAGCTGGACAGCCATCTTGCTTTTTATACACATTCTCACAGACAGAGCAAGAATGGTGGAGCTTTACTGAGCCTGTAGTAGCGCCAGGGGTGTGCAACTTCCTTAGCTGCAAGCTGGTGAAACTCAAGGAGCACATATCTTGCTTCCTCCAAGCAAAATGGTATTTCTGGGAGCAGGATTCAACCTGAAAACAAGTCGGCACATTTCCATAGCAAAGGGAAAATACACTGGGTGGTTTGGCAGTGTGGCAGCCATTTTGGTGATGACAACAGGGTGGACAAAGATGGCCAAAAATGCAGGGGTGGGTGGGGGAATATGAGTTTGTATGTCACCCACTCTCATTCCTTCCATGCATAGTTCCATGCCTGGGGTGGGTGGGTGTTGCTTTGTTTTGAAGCACAGATTCATACAAGCAGTGACACTCACTTGGGAGTTCAAACTTGGGATGCTTTTGCTGCCTGCCTTGGAAATACTGAAGAACAGCCAGGCATCAGGTATCCTTGACAGGCCAAGCAGCAGCACTGGTCAGCTGCAGCAGTTGTGACAGAATCAGCAGTAGAAAAAGCAAGAGGGAGTGAGAGAGACCAACTCCTGCCCCCAATTCAAAACAGAAACTTTTGTTACCCAAACCTGAACGTTAAATTGGCCTCAAAACGAGGAAAATGCTGCATACACAGAAGTTGTCTAGCAGTTAACCGAGGACACAAATTATTTGAGGGAAGAGTCTCAGAACCTCAGCTGCTGGTTCTTCACCTTTGCTCGGCCATCTCTCTTATGCAAAGGGCTCAGAGAAGAAGGCCTCTCCCCCATTTTCTCTCTCTCTTTCACCCCCTGAACAGGGACCCCTTTCTCTCTTCTCCCTTCTCCTTCCACCAACCAGATGCTCCCTCCAAGGCCAGGCACCGGAATGATGAGGCCCTCCAGTTGCTGTGGGACTGCAAGTCCCAGCAGCCCAAGTCAGCTTAGCCAATGGTGAGGAATGCTGGGAGCTGCCGCTTCAACATCATCTGTAGGGCCACATAATTCCCACCTTTGTTTGAGGAGAACTATGCAGGGAGAAGAGAAGCCCTGCATTCGGTACACTTGGCTGCAGAGGAGCTGCCCATTTGTTTGGTTGGAAGAATGTGCAAGTGGGTTGGGAAACAGGGGGAAACGAGTCCCAAAGTTCAGGATTGGCAGCTGGGTCCTGGCTTCAGTTAGGCCTGGGCAGCAGGAAGGCTACTGCTGTCGGGCAAGACATCCTGGTGGGCCTCAAGGCGAGCGAGGCGACTCTGCTCCAGGGCAATGGCCTCCGCCGAATGTTTACACTTCTCCGAACCACACTGGCATGTGAAGTATTTGCTCTTGATGTCCCAGAAGCGATCACCGTAGTCAAACCTGCAGCCCGGCGAGAAAAGAAATGGTAAGGATAAGGAGGGGGATATCATTTTGTGACAGCAAGATTAGTCCTCTCCAATGTGGTACCCACCAGATATTTTTGACTACCACTCCCATAACTCCTGACCACCAGACAAGTCAGCTAAGCCTGATGGAAGTTGAGTCTAAAGAATCTGGAGGGATAAAAGCATCAAAAGGACAAACTGATGGGGACAAATTTGTTTTGATCTGGCATTCATTTTTTATATACATGGATTTATCTATGGATTTGGTATCCACAGTTTCACTTATCTGCGTCTAAAAAAATATGTTCTCTCTAGGCATTTCTAGGTCCTCCAATGTGATTCTATGCTCACCTTCCGCTTTCGTCTCATTGAAAATAATAGGGGTCCCCTATTATCCATGGTTTCAGGTATCCACAGGGGGTACTGGAACGTACACTCTGCGGATAGCAGGGTCGACTTGTATATACAAGGTTGAAACCTCTGGAACAACATTTGAACTTTTGGATTAACCCATTTTAACCATTTAGAACTAAAAAACAGACATCTAAACAAGTATATTTTGACCTGCTGGTATTAAGTTGACAGATCTTGCAAATAAGTTGAATGTTATATTGTTAATTTATTTTAGACTTTTATTTTTCTGTTTCTGTTCTTTTCACAACTGTGTTCAATCTGATTTTTCTCCTTTTGCCATTAAGGAAATGTCATTCTGTTAAAAGTTAAAATGAAATAAAAGAATCTGGAGGGAACTGTATCAGAGAAAACTACAATAAGAGATTTCATCTGTACTGAGGGGTCAAGTGGTCTACAGGTTGGACTTTGACCAATGGACCCTCATAGAGATATTTCAATATTTTTTTCTGGAAAAATCCTTTATATCATTTTATTTTGCATATATTTTCACTGCTGTATTATCTATAACAGAGGTGGGAGCAATACAGTCCTCCAAATATTGGACTAAAGTTCCCAACATTTGTCACCACAGCCTAAGCTTGCTAGTTGATGTAGCCCAAAACATCTTGGAAGGCCGCATGATTCCCACCTGAAGTGCCTGGGAATTGTTTCAAAACCTTTTTCCAAGCACTGGTCCTACCATGACACACAGATACACAATTCCTCTTCTCCTCCTTCATATCACCAGCAGCTTCCCCTCCCTCCATCCCAATCCCCACCTTGCCTCCATCCCACTCACTGCTCTACCACGGTCATACCCCATGCACACCTCCCTTCTACTGACCCTAGCTCTTCACCAGTCTGGATGTCCCGGCTGCTGAAGAAGGCAATGCGGGGAAAACGCAGGTCCTGGTGCAGCATGAAGACCCGGACGGGGATGATGTTAGGGTCACACAAGTGGTTGATGAAGCGGCTGACATTGCCATAGTAACGTGCATCGATGCAGTATACCTCACCATCCTTTCCAGGGCAGCATTTGGAGGAGAGAGAAAGACCAGGCATAGTTATTGCTCAGGCATGTTGAAACCTTCACTGTGTCATGAAAGCTCAGTGGATTACTTTTTCTTAGTCCAGGAGTGGGCAACTGTGTGGGAACCAATTCCACCCCCCCCCGTCTTCTCCCTGTGGAGCAGACCCACCTCCCAGCAAACCCAAATACACCCATTTTCTTTACAGTCCTTCTCAAAATGGCAACTGGAAGTAAAGCCACATCACCTTCTGTTGCCATTTTAGGAGGGATTGCATAGGAGAATGGAAGTGCTGGGGTGGTAGGGGTTCTTGGTTAAGCAAAACTGTCCAAAAATCATATAGATATTTTTAAATCTGAGGGCAGGGGGCTTTGGGAGACTGATCGAGGAGCTTCAGCGGCTGCAAAACTGGGGCCCTGTGGCGACATCCAGCCCTGGGACTACATTTTCCACATCCCCGTCTGAGCCCAAACTACCTTGTACATATAAAGGGAAGGCGGAGATCCCTGTACATTGCTTTGGGCTCCAAAAGACAAAATACAGAGGGAAATGTCATAAATATAGACAAAGAATGGTATGCTTTTTTGCTTTGGAATCACAGCTTTTATTCTCGCTGATTTAAAGTTGTGACTCACATTGTTGACAAACTTGCAAGATATATCAGAACCTGGAAAAGCACGGCCACTTGGGGCAGCCTGGGAGTTGTAGTCCAACACAATAACTTCTCCAAGCTCTGAGTTATACACACATTACCTGTTTGGGGGGCTTCCTGTCACTTCCCCCACCCAAAGGGCAGCCATCCCCCAAACTGAGGACTGTTTAAGACATGGTCTAAACCTTACTAGACCCACCCCTGACTCCCATCCAAGAATGTGGACAACCTCACCTTATTGTCCAAATCGAACAGGTAGGAGTCATCTTCTCTCACATCGGCTTCTGCATCAGAGATGAGTTCCCCCACATACCTGGGGAGTTGAACAAGGAAAAAAAACATGCACACAGGAGAAGAATGCATGGCTATTGGAGAATTACTCATCTAAGCTAGCAAACTGCTGACTAGTATGGTAATCTCAACATTTGGAGGAATAGCAGGGGCATACTAGAAAATTTTGGCTAAAAATCCTGCCGATGCCCTAGGCCAGCATCATCGCCCTCACGCCAGCAGTTGCACTCTTGAGCCACACTGTGCAAGGTTCATATCCTAACTATGGTTGTGCAGTGCAGATTTCTCAGCATAAGTATGGTGAAAGCAGCTACATTTTAAGGTGTCATGTACTGTATATAGTTGTGTATAAGTCAACCTTTTTTTTACAGAAGTTTGATCCAAAAAACCTGGATAGACTTATCCACAGGTCAATGCAAGAAACAGATGACAATGATGCCAGTTTTCCACTATTTTGGGTGCTTGAGGTGAAGTGGTAGACATTTTTGATAGGGGCTTACTGTATAAGCCAGCCTTTCTCAACCTTTTTACCGTGGCACTGCAAGGCTTTGTAGTCTCTCTGCAAGCCTTGCTCATTAAAAATAGCTGCTGCCGCTTCGCTTCCACTTCAAGAGCCCAAAATGGGGCGTGGGCTGCATTCTTTGGGCTCCCCCTTGTTGCTGCTGAAAGCTGCTTGAGCCGAAAAGGAAGGTGGGGAAGGAGGAAAGGAGGAAGGGAGGGCTGTCTCTCTGGTTAGGGGAAGGGAGGAGTAATGGGCTGGGAGCAAGAGGGGCTTCTCTCCTTTGCACTTTGTCACTGCCTTCAAGCTGGGTCCCTAACACAGGCAGATTGCTTTCCTTGCTCTACTTCCCACGCTCCTTTTTTCCCTGGGCTGCATTCTATTTCTTTTCACTCATTTATATTACTTTTCCTATAGATGTAGACATTTTAAGATCAGCAATGCAATTTACACACACACACACACACACACGTGACTGTAACCCCTCAAATAAACAGATCTTCTACTTCTCTTTAGATCCTCCTAAGTATATTCCCTCTATGCATTTTTAAAAGGACAGGAAAAGATTTGTGTGTTACGTGCCCCTACGTTTTACCTTTGACTTATCCATGGCTCATAGCAAAATCTATAATTTTGGCCCCCAAACCTGCCCTCGACTTATACATGAGGTTGACTTATACACGAGTATATACAATAAGTGTGCCCTCTAGCACCAAAGGACAACAAGCAAGCAATATACAGGCACTACTCTGACTGGGGCCTATTGACCTAACTCATCCTTTGGGGCCTACTGACCACTGCACACTGTTACACACTGCCCTGAGTTGTGCAACTGGTTGTGCGATGGTGCAGTCCCATGTATTGCCCATGCACAGTTATGTCAGTGTACATTTATGCTACTCAATTGCCCTATAGAATCCACAGTCGCCATAGGCAGAACATCAAGTGGGTTGGGAGAGGAGAGGGTGCCAAGGTGCATAGTACTCTTAAGCCAGCCAATTTAACTGGGTACATGAAACAGAATGCCCAGTAACCACCACCTCTGCCCATGACTGGCAGTAAAAGATATAACAGCAGGAAAGTAATTATAACAATTAACAAAGCAAGTAATATTTTGATGCCCTTTCCTAGTACAGGTCGACCCCTGTACCCACAGATTCGGTATCCACAGTTTCACTTAACCACGTCCCAAAAATATGTTCTGTCTAGGCATTTCTAGGTCCTCCAATGTGATTCTATGGTCAACCTCCGGCATTCCTCTCACTGAAAATGACAGGGTCCCCTATTATTCACAAGGGATAATATGGATAGGGGGGTCAACCTGTATTCAAAATTCTTACAGCTCAAGGCAGCTGGCTCTCTTTGTGGAAGGGTAGGGTCAGCCCTGAGAACAGATCTCTGCTTCTCATCCATCTCCCAGATATATCTGAAAGAGGAGGAGGTCTCCCTCTCCCCCATGACCACTCACTCGCATATGAAGGTTCCTTGGGGGATCGTCTGCAGCGCTCGGACACCCCAGCCCATTTTGGCAGTGCGGTATAGCTGTAAACGGACCCTGTGGTGAAGGAGAACATAAGAGAACAAGACAGAAAGAGGGTTAGTTTTGAAGAATGACAAGACCAGAGCTTAGAAAATGAATGGTGAGTGGTGAAGATGGACCTCTAGCTGATGAACTGGATTTGTGGCATAGCCGATATGAATATGTTATTATTGTTGTTAGCTGCTGTCAAGTTGACTTTGACTTATGGTGACCCCATGAACAAGAGACCTCCAAGTCACCCTATCATCAACAGTTCTGCTCAGGTCTTGCAGATTCAGGGACGTGGCTTCCTTGACTAACTCCATCCATCTGTAATGTAGGCTTCCTTTTTTTCTGCTGCCTTACCAAGTATTATTGTCTCTTCTAGTGAATCATGTCTTTTCATGATATGGCTAAAGTACAACAGCCTCAGTTTAGTCATTGTGGCTTCCAGGGAGAGTTCAGGCTTGATTTGCTTCAGGATGCATTTATTTGTCTTTTCAGCAGTGAATGGTATCTGTAGAACCTCTCTTCTACAGTACCACATTTCAAATGAGTGGATTGTCTTCCTATCAGCTTTCCTCACTGTCTAGCTTTCACAATACAATGCCATGGACAATCCTAACTTTAGTATTCAATGATATATCTTTACGTTTATAAACACAACATACTGGTGAATGAATGCAACATTGGTTCACTTACCATGAATGTGCATTCTTGAGTGGAGCGAACAGGAATTCATCAACATGGGTAACGCCTACTACTGCCCAGACGGAAGCAGGAAGTAAGACCATGGTCACATGGTCATCCAAAAGTTTCTTTGTCTCCTTTCCTGACCATGAGGCCAGTTCACTGACTAGCAGAGCCTAGAAGACCTGAGAAATAAGAGTGGAATTGCCCTGCTGAAAAAACATGCTTCTGCAGACACTGGGCGGGGGAATTCCTGTTCGCTCCACTCAAGAATGCACATTCACGGTAAGTGAACCAATGTGGCATTCTCTGAGGGGAGGAGCGAACAGGAATTCATCAACATGGGGCGTGCCCAAGCTAGGATTAAGATGGGTGGGGTGTCTGCAGCAGAACTTTTAGGCCTGAAGGACCTCCTGGAGAACTTTTGGATGACCATGTGACCATGGTCTTACTTCCTGCTTCCGTCTGGGCAGTAGTAGGTGTTACCCATGTTGATGAATTCCTGTTCGCTCCTCCCCTCAGAGAATGTAGAGATACATAGGTATATATATTATTTATAGGTGATATGACAGATCATACATAAATAATTATATTGCTAATTTTTGGGGGGCGAATAATAAGTTTTAAAAGATCGGAATTTAGGAGAGTTACTTTTTGGACTAAACTTCCAGAATCCCCACTTTCAAAAAAACAATAATAGCGTTTCTGCCAAAGTAACTTTTTTGAACAACCTCCACCCGCCCCCCCGAAACACACACACATGCCAAAAAAAGGGCTCACTTGATTCCGCTCTGCACCACCCGGTTCTTGCAGTTCCTCCAGCATGTACAGGCCTGGTTACATTCAAAGATAAGGGGTGGTTCAATCTTATTGAACTCTTGTAGTAAACGTCCATCCTAAAAGGGAAGGAACAGGAAGCTATGTTATAGCCGGTATGATGTTGTGGCAACAACCTTTTCCTCCCACTCTCCCAGATCTGTAACCCCATATCCACTAGGGAGTGAGGTGTCAGCCTGACTAAACAGGCCAAGACTTCCCTATCACCAGAGACAGAATCCTGCCTGAAACAAAACAAAGATCGCTAGTTCCAAGTCTCCTGGAGTGGAAATCTGACCTGTATGAAGGAAAGTCATTTAGGGCAAGGACCTGAGAACTTCCCAATTTAGAGAGATTTTTCTTATTGCTCTGTCTCCTGAGAATACCAGCTGTCAAACCTCAAAATGCAGCAATACTGCAAAGGATTCTGGGGACATATTTTAAGGTAGTGATTCTCAACATCTGCCTTCCTGGTGTTTGGGACTTCAACTCCTAGAAGCATCACCCATCACCGACAACAGTCAGGGATTCTGGGAATTGGTGTTTCAAGTCTCAAGCATTTATTTATATATTTATATACAGGTCGGTCACCGTATCCCGCAGGGGATACGTTCCCACACTTACTGTGAATATCCAAAACTGTGGGTAATAGCAAAATCCATAGAACCGCACTGGAGGACCTAGGCAGTATCTAGAGGCACCCTTCTAGGCACCTCCAGGGCAACTCTATGGTAATTTCTGGCAGTAGTTACCATAGAGTCGCAGTGGAGGACCTAGGAAATGCCTAGAGGGACCATATTTTTCAGATGGCGGATAAATGACCAGTCCTGCACATATGAGGGGCGGCCTGTATTCAATCTACATCTCCTGTTTGGACCACTTAGCAAATTGCATAAAAGCACGCTTAAATTCTTCTTTCTCCTTGGTCCACATTGCCTGTTGCTCATACGGTGAGGGAAGGGCAATATGTAGTAAGAGTGAGGTGGAGGAAGAAGAGCTGTGATGTGAGGGGCTCTGGGGTTTGACACAAGGTCTTCCTGGTGTATTGTGAGCTTTGTCAGATCCTTGAGGATGCCAACTCTCTCCTTCATGGCCCCGCCTCTGTGTGTCACTTTCCTGAAAAAGCCCAATGCCAGATGAAATTAAAGGGATGGGGAATCCAGCTTTTGAGCCAGCCCTTCCCCACTTGTGTCATAGTCAGAATGTGAGAAAATTTCTTTTTTGGACAATAATTCCCAGAATGCTCCAGCCAGCATGGAGGATTCTGGGAATTGTTGTCCAAAAGAGGACCTTTCCAAACCCTTACTCCACAGCATTCCTCATACATCTCAACCAACTGGTCAGTATCTAGACTTCCCCTTTTTCTCCATTTCTGGTCAGACAATCAGCCACCCATGCCCCAGCCCAAACTGAAGCACTCACCTTATCATACCAGCAGCGGATGCTGAGTTGCCCACACAGACAGTTGCTGGAGGAACAGTCATCCTGACACGTGCAATGCTTGGAAGTGACAAAAGAGGAGATGTGAGACAAAGTGACACCATGGGAGTACTTAATGATGAGGACATGGGAGAGAACCTTCTCAGTGGCTGCTCCCACCCTGCTCTCCTTTCGCTGGCAGGCAAAAATCATCTTGTTCAAGCAATAATAATACTGAGTTATATATCTCCCCTCAGGATCGGGATGGGGTACATACATTGCAATACACACAGTAATACAATACAGTTCATCACATACAATTTAATACAGTTCAGCAAGTTATACAATGTTACACAGATCAGAAATCAATACAAACACAGTACAGCAGTTATACATTACAGTTATAGACAGCTGCACAACGCAGAAGTGCCAGTAGATAGTGTTGCTGGCATGCAGAAGTGACCCTTTTTTTCAGAATGCATTGTACATTAAATAAGCGACTGCTGCTGTTGTTTTTCTTATTGGAAACCATATTAGTAGTTTCACAGCATGTCGACCCAGCTCTTAGTGTGCTGGTCCTCATTTTATCAATTTTTTATGAAAGGCTGAGTCAACCTGGGGGGCCCTGGGATCGAACCTATGACCTCAAGATCTAACATGAGTTGTTGGCTGCAGTTTTGGCTACGTTAGCTTACTGCGCCACCAGTACGCTAATTAAAAGCAAGCTTTTAATGTGGATTGCTTGCAGGAATCCTTCTTATGGGAGGGAATGCTTTATTTTTAACTTCTGCATGCTTTTTAATGTTTTTATACTGTTTATAACCTATCATTTTAATATGATGATTTTAAATTGTGTTTAAAATTTAATTGTTAGGTTTTAGCTGATTCTTTTTGTGAGTTGTGTTGGGTCCCACTTTGGGAGAAGGGTGGCATATAAATGTAATTAGCTAAACATATAAATTAACTGAAAATATAAAACATTTAACTAAACTGACCCTCACCCTGCCTCACTCAAGACACAAGACCACAAGTGGGTGAATCCTGCTGCGCTCATTCCCCGCCTTTGGGGAAGAAGGGAGGCAAATGGAGGAGACATGATGCAAGGCCAAGCCAGCACAGAGACTTCTACTCATCAGTAGGCTGGCAATCCTGTCCAACAGGGATGGGCAACATGTACAGTTGTCTAAAGGGTGAAAATACTCACAGAATGCGAGGAGAATCCTACCTGTCCTAATGGCATTCCACATCCTTTCTCCATATTGAGAAGGAGGGGGGCCCAAAATGTCAAAAACTCTGCAGGAAAAGCCTTTGCGGCTTTCCCCAGAGTTTTTTAAAAACAGCAAATGGAACATGCATTCTTGCTTGTTGGAGAAAACTGTTCGATATGAATTGCTTTCTCATAGGAGAGGAAGTGCAAAGCTGATTGACTGGACAAGTGCAGGGGGTGGAGCATGCTAACAAGGCAATCGCCCGCTGCTGCCATATTGGATTTTCACCTTAGCAAGCGAGCACTAAAGTAAGAAAACTGGGTGGGGTTTTTTTTTTTTTTTTTGCTTTTCTGTTAAATCAAAAATTCACTCTATTGAACCTTGGACATTCCTTTTTTTTAAAAAAAAAAGTTCAGCGGCAGAATATTGAGGTAAGTACAAATGCGAGTAAACTGCTTGTAGCCGCCACCTTGCATGCAAAGCTCATGGGGTCAAAAACACCATTAAGACAAGTCGCAGCTGCTGCGAAATGTCATTCCTGCAAGGCACTCTGTTTTTTCTTTGCTTTGTATAGACAAGACCGTAGTCTCAGAGCTGCGCATGGCTCTCAAAAACAATTTTTGTAGGCCTTCAAGATTCCACTACCCCCAAATGGCAGCAAGCCAATAAAAGCCATTAAAGGAGGCAGAAAATGCTTCCTTTAAGGGGGATTTTGCATTTTGCTGACCAAACATGGAGGCAAACTCATCAAATCCCATTAAAACAAACATCTCCTTGTCTCCATAAACCAGCCCCAATTGTCCATGATGGCTGTAGAGACAACACTTTCCTACAGTGAGCATAAACATCATGGATCCCCTGCCTTATCGCTCTCATTACTCTTCTGCTTTAATTGTTCACTGAGGGTTTAAGAAGAAATTTCTGCCAGCTCAGGGCTCAGAAAAAGTTACAGCTTCCCCCATCCCCACCATATTGGACTTAGCATTTATAAGTGAAACCGCGGATAATGGCAAACCCTAATAAAATAAATGACTTCCAGTACAAATATACCATAGAGTTGCATTGGAGGACCTAGAGATTCCTAGAGGACAACCCTCTAGGCATTTACCAGCATGACTCTATGATGTGTCACTATTTTTTCCAGACATGGATAACTGAAACTGCAGATATTGGTTCTGTGGATATGGGGGGGGGGTTGACCTGTACTTTTAAAGACTACAAGTTCCAGAATCCCCCAGTTAAAATAACCCTACTTGGCTGGTGGGGGTGTCTGGAAGTTACACTCTGTACCCCCCCTCACATTCCCAAGCTGTGATTCTTGATCTATCCAGTCTAGTACTCTCTACCTCGAGTGGCAGTATTTGTCCAGATATCTACTAGTGACCCTCCCCAGCACCTGCTTTTAAAAAACACTTTGAACCAAGGACATTCTGCCTGCAAAGTACCTGTTTCAGTGGTGTACCTGTAAATTCTGAGATGCAGGTGGTCATAGTGACAGTCACCATAACCACAACTCCAAACAGAGACCAAAATTGCAAGGTGCTGTCGGGATCCATATCAGCAAAACAATTTTAGCAGTTTCCATTTCCACCAGGAACAGGCTTTCAGGCCTTTTGTAATGCAAGGGGCTTTAATTGCTTATTCAAAGTGATGCTACCCCCTCCCCTCTGGATTATGAAGCTCACAGATTGCTGCTAGGAAAATCTATTTCCCTTCCAGCTAAGATGAGGGTGACATTCAAGCAGAGAGGAAACTGGGGAGCTGAAGGGGATGGGTGGTATGATAGTCTCTGCTGATCAAAACATCCCAGCACATCACATGTTATGAACTCTGGACCAATAGTACCACTGATCTGTTCAGTCACTGTCCACAAACTCTAAGTCTAGCTGTATTTGGGCAGTTGTTTTGAAGAAATCTTTGCTTTTCTAATTTCCAAATCAAGATAGGGCAGTATTTTCTCATTCATAGCTCAAATCTATTTTTTAAAATAACTTCTGGTGTGGCCTTTATTTTGCCTCAAATGCTGATGCTCACTGGAAGGATAAAAACTCATGCAAGTACCTGTAGATGGGTGATGTTCCGGTCAATGTTCATGGTAGAAGTCTCACAGTTTTCCGAGATGTATTTGTAATCATCCGGACATGGCTCTTCATCTATAGCATTGACGCAGGGAATGGGCACATTCTCATAGCCACGGGCCACGTCCCTGAAAAGAGATGAGAGAAATGGTGACTGGAGCTATAGCCGTTTTTAAAATTTGCAACACAGTCCAACAATCTTGATCTTGGCATCCTGTAAAACTGTGTTAAATCAGTTTTTAAAATTATTATTTCATTTTTCTTTACTATTGTTTTATAGTTGGTAAGCCTGTAAGCCTCAGTAATAATTTTTCATTATTCTAAATCATATGTTTTAGTTTTTACTATGATAAAAAGATAGGAAGTAATGTAAGGAGGAAAATTCAAATGAGTAAAATGTAATGAATAAATTTTCAAATCGGGTGGCTGCATTTGTTCCAGAACAACAACCAAGTGTCCTGTGGCACTTTTTGAGACTGACTATTTTAATTTGGAACAAGCTGTCATGGAATGCCACCCCTCCTATGAATACATGTGGTCAGTGGAACAGTGATTCTACTTTGGGTTTCAGCCTGAACTTTAAAGGATTTATCCCAGGAGGCCACAATATCCTCACAGGGGGTCCACAAAGGCTTGAAGGCTGCTCAGCCCACATGACAGGAGCCAAGGCAAAGGCTGACTGGCTGGCTTGGACTATGCAGTGCCATTCAATCCACTCCAGCCACAAACTTGCAGGAAGAAGCAGGAGAAAAGTCTTCCCTCTCCCTCCAGTGTCTCTGAAGGAAGCTTTAATGGATGGTGTAACTGTATTATTATTATTATTATTATTATTATTATTATTATTATTGGTTAGGGTTTTAAATCTTGAGTTAAGTCTTTGGAGTCCACAGCAACAAAAGATATTTTAAAAAAAGGTTAAGAACCACTGATCTATCCAATATGCTGATTGAGGACAGGGTTCAGCACCTTGAACAGCTGCTTCGAAGTTCAGTCTAAAATGTGGAGTGGATTCACCACCCCACTGACATCAAAGTAAACAACTTTCACTGCATCTAGTACAATGCTAAGGTCTGAGTTGTATATTTTAATTTATTTATTTCCTCTCATTTACATATTGCTTTTCATTTTAAAAATCCCAGAGCATTCACAATAAAAACAGGTAGAATAAAACAGTGGCTGAAACAACAAAAGGATCAAACAATAAAAATCGTAAAATCCATCTATCCATTGTGGCACATGGAAAAATAGAAAAACTGGCACTGGAGGAAGTGTCTTGTCATCCACAAAAGCTCATGCTAAATGATACAAAACTAACACATTTAAAAGTAGGAACAGAATTCAAAAGGACTAGAAAATTGATCTCAAATTAATAGAATGAAATTCAACAAAGACAAATGCAAAATTCTACACTGAAGTCACAAAAATCAAATGCACACTTATTGGGTGGGGGATACTTGGCTTACATGTGAAGTTAAGTAGTACATGTGAAAAGGAACTTGGGGTTATTGTTGATCATTAAGTTGAACATGACCCAGTAGTGTAATGCTGCAGCAAAGACAGCAAATGCTATTTTAGCCTGCATTAATAGAAGCACAGCTTCCAAGTCAAGGAAAGTCATAGTCATCCTATATTGTGTGGTGGTCAGGCCTCATCTGGAGTACTGTATTCAGTTCTGGGCACCTGGTTTTAAGAAGGATATAGACAAGTTGGAGCAGGTTCAGAGAAGGGCAAGAAGGATTGTAAGAGGTATGGAGAACAAAACATAGAAGCAAAGGTTGAAAGAGTTGGGCATGTTCAGCCTGGTAAAGAGACGTGTCAGGGGTGACATGACTGCACTCTTTAAATATCTCAAGGGCTGCTACACAGAGAAGGGTGCAAAGTTCTTCTCTGCTGCCCCAGGTCTAATCATTTTACATTACAGCAGGGTAGATTTTGACTGAACATTAGAAGGAACGTCTTGATAGTAAGAGGAGTTTGGCAATGGAACCAATTACCTACATTGGTGGTGGAGTCTCTTTCTCTGGATGGCTTCAAAAAGAGGCTGGGCCACTACCTGATGGGAATGCTCTAGCTAGAGATCCTGCATTGAGTGGGGGGTTGGACTTGATGGGCTATGGGTCCCTTACGACTCTATGATTCTATGAAATTAAGCAACACTGTTCCCCTGCTGTCCCCCACTTCTCAGACAACACAGTTGAAATACGAAACGTCATGAGTTATAAGGAAGGCCTATAACCCCGGAGAGAAGATAGATGTTTGAAATGAATGTGACTCCTCTCAACCCAGCAGGCAACTCAGGAAAAGTGAACATGTCCAGCAAGTGGCAGCCAAGACAAGCACGTGCTTACCATCCCTTCTCTTCTGCCTAACTCATTCGCACACAACCTAGAAATCCCCCGGCACTACCCACCTACTGATGATGCGTTCTGTGCGGACAGAGCGGTTCAGGATCCCCTGACGGATCTTGCGGTTGAGCTGCAGGGCAAACCACACCTCTGAGTTCTCCAAGGTCAGGTCCAGAGGAGAGTCCCCTTCCTTATTGCGCATCTCTGTGTCAGCACCCCGTGAGAGGAACAGGCTGTGGGAAGGTAGGAGAGGGTTACAGCAAAGGTGTCAGGGCCGTCAGCCTAACCTTGCCCTCCATCACAATATGAAGAGAGCCCTACTCGCTTACAGGACACACTCGTGGTAGCTCTCCCGGGCTGCTATGTGCAGGGGTGTGTCTCCGTGGAAGTTGACAGCATGGAGATCACACTGGGCGTTCAGCAGGACTTCAGCGATCTCCGCACTTCCTGTGAAGGAGGCCCAGTGCAAACAAATGTTCTCTTCCTGTTTGGGAGAAGTGAAAGGAGTTAAAGGAAGGGTGGGCAACTTCAGCAGGCCCCAGACCTCCTGCTAGTATCATAAAACACTGAAAAAATAATCAGAACTAGAAATAATTAGAAACCACTAATGGCTTCAAATCCACCTCCTACATCTTCAGAGGCTTTTTGGCCAAAACAATGGGCACCAGAGTCCACATGCATTGTGCTCCTCCTTATTTGATTAAAAAAAAAATTAAATTGCTTTCCAGACAGCAGTGGGGAAGGTCTCCAGGGGCTGCAAAACATGGACAGGCTACATGCAGCCTCTATGTTGCTCACCATTGAGTTAAAGGAAGAGGACAGTAACAGTCAACACATCCCAGGAGACCAAACATCCATGAATTTTCTATGCCAGTTGTTTAAGACCTTTAGGGTGCATCATCCTTTATTTCTTGCCAACATTTGAACTGGTGAGTAGGGCAGGGCCTTCTTTCTGGCAGCACTAAAGCTCTAGTGCTAAGGCTGTTAAGAGCACAATTCTGCAGTTTTTCACTGAGAGCAGTTAAACAGTGAGTTTTTTCAAATAGTTCTAACTCAGAAAGCATGGTCTTTTTCTACACTGGGGTTTTATATGTGTAGATTCATAAAGCTGATTTGTTTGAGCCACTGATTAAAATTCATGAACAACTGGCCTGATCTACAAGTCAGGTAAAATGGGGAGGCATGTTGAATGGGCTGTGCTACTCAAGGCTGCAAGTGGGGGAATCACATTTGAGTGCTCCCTTATATATGAAGTCGTCCCAAGCAAATAAAAAAACCCAGTAGAGAACACAAACAGGCATGCTAGAACTTTTCTAGTGCTATTTCTCTATTAGAGAGTCAGCATGGTCTATTACTATTCCCTGACTTTGGATTCTACTCATAGAGCAAAACTTAGGCTGCATTTCTTTTATTGTCTCTTATCACCCGAGGTTAATATTTATTTGCTACAAAGGAGATTTTCAGAGAACACTGTTATAGTGTTACTATTCCACTTTATTTGCTATGGCTGCCTCCTGTTGAATCCTGGGATTTGCAGTTTAGGGAGGGGCATTTACAACTCTCAGCCAGAGAGCTCTTAGGCCTCACTAAACTACAAACCCCAGAATTCCACAGGTGGAAGCCAGAGCAATTAAAGTGGAATAGAAACACTACAACAGTGTAGTCTGAAAATCTCCTAAAACAAGGAAAACTAATAGTAGTACTTGGTGGATCTGAGCACTCCCTTCATACAGTAATACACCCATCTCCATCTGCAGTGCTTTGAGAGTTGGACTGGGACTCCAGGAGACCAGAGTTTGAATTCCCACTCAGCCATGGAAACCCACTGGGTGACCTTCGCCAAGTCACACTCTCTCAGAAGAAGGCAGTGGCCAGCCCCCTCTGAACAAAAATTGCCAAGACAACCCTAGACTAATCCACACTACACAAATAATCCAGTTTGAAACTGGATTATTTGCCATGGCTCCTTTCTATGGAATCTTGGGATTTTTAGTTTTACAAGGTCTTTAGCCTTCTCTGCTAAAGAGTGCTGGTGCCTCACAAAATTACCCCTTGTGATAGGTTCACCTTGACATAGCCCTAAGTCAGAAATAACTTGAAGGTACATGACAATGATGACAACAACTCTCTGTTCACAAAGTTCTTGGCTTTTTGTTTTGTTCATTTTCATTCAGCAATGTCCCACCCTGTGGTCTGAAATGGTACATCCATTCAGAATGTTCTCTAGATGCAGCAGTTTAATGCCACTTTAATTGCCTTGAGGCCATCCCTGGGATTTGTAATATGGTGAAGGACTTGGGATTCTCTGCTCTAGGGAGAGCACACCTCTGGACTATAATACTAGAGCCCCCCCTCTCTCTAATGGAGTTTTAAGCACCTTGCTGAAAGACAAATCTCAGCATTCATAGAATGGAACCATGACAGTTAAAGTGGTATCATACTGCTCCAGTACAGGTAACAGGCAATGTCACCTCATTTGGTAGCCCATGAAGACCCAACCTGAGATTTATTTCCTCAGAAGAGAGCTCCAGTTCCCAAGAGCTGTCCCCACCCAGTTCTCTTTTGTATCAAATCTGCGAGCTTGGAGGTCATTCAGAACATGGAAACCAGGGGATCCCAAACTCACATACATTGTCAGTCAGGGTGACGTCAGCTCCACGGGTGAGCAACATGCGGATCACCTCAATGTGCTTATGCTCAGCAGCCCAGATAATGGGGGTCCAACCTCCGCTATCCTATAACAAGAGGAAAAAAATACCAAATTTGTGTGATGTATTCACAAGAATGATGTGGTGAATGGGCCACATGGTGCCATTTTTGGCTTCAGTGGCTAAAGCCTGAAAATAACAAGCCACAAGTGACACAGCTACCTGCAAAGTTTTTTTTTTCCCTTGGGTTTTTTCTAGGCTGTGAGGCTGTGTTCTGGAATAGTTTCTTTCTAGAAAGAAAGAAACTTTTCCAGAACATGGTCTCACAGCCCGGAAAAAAACTGAGGAAAATCTATGGATGTCGGCCGTGAAAGCTTTTGACTTCACAAAGTTATTTTTTCTTTCATAACAAAGGCACAACATGAAGTGTGGGTATGAAGTTATTTCAGTTAGGCTTTCTATTTTCCCCTCTGAAGTTAAATGGTATTTTTAGAGACATCTTGAAAAGAAATTTGCAGGTTTTAAGGTATTCTCTCATTAATCCTAAAGTCCTTTTTCAAAAACCACAGTATCAAAAAAAAAAAAAAAGACAAAATAAACAAACATTACACTTCGAAGTCAGTGGGGTGGTGAACTTTAATGGAGCCATCAAAATTACTGGACCCTGTCTCCCAGAATGGTTTACAGCTGTGGATAGTTCCTTTACAGTTTGGACTAGAAACCAGAGAAGATTCATCCCTCCACTGATGCTGGAGCCAACACTGGGAGCCACTGGCAACAGAGTGAATTAGTTTTCTAAGGCTGAAATTATTAACGGCAATGAATCACTTTTTAAACACTATACTGAGTTACAGGACTGAACTACTTTCGTAAGGGAACGTTCCAGGATCAGCCACTGATAATGCAGGAAGCTTCCCTATGCCAGCTCAGATGGCTTGTCCATCAAAACCAGTACTGTATACCTAAATTTAACTAGCATTGGCTTTCCAGGGACTCTGTTCAAAAGTGTTTCCCAGTAGTTGCCCCCAGTTCCCTTTTACCTGGAAATGCCAGGGACTGAACCTGGGTTCTTCTGTATGTAAAAGCAGGTGCTCTGATGCTCAGCT
This sequence comes from Gambelia wislizenii, assembly GCA_030847615.1. Taxonomy (NCBI): domain Eukaryota; kingdom Metazoa; phylum Chordata; class Lepidosauria; order Squamata; family Crotaphytidae; genus Gambelia; species Gambelia wislizenii. Next base: position 36,830,212 of record JAUMIR010000002.1, read on the forward strand.
ATGGGCTTTCTCAGTCAGAGGAGATGATCAGATGGGCCCTTATAGCCCCCCACCCCGCCCCACTCCCATTCCTGCTGCGGAATAAATAAAAAAGGTTTCAGACACATACCTTTGTTCCGCAGCAGGAACGGGCTCCCTCTACCTTCGCTGCCTGGTCGTAAATGCAGCCCTCATAAGGCTGTTTTTACGACTGGGAATTGCGAGAGAATGGCCAGGTGGGAAATTTAAAAAGAACACCCCTAAACGTCAAAACAAGTAACCAAAACACAAAAACACATTTAAAAAACATACTAGCTACCTGAGGAGGGGGGAAAAGTTTTTAACTTACCTTGTCATCACGATCGCACCTGGAAGTGTCCGGCACATACCTCCCCCCGCAGCTGGCATCATGCCAGCATAACAAAACAGGAACGGGGTATCGTTCAGACCACCAGCAACTCCGTTACAGAAACGGAACGGGTGGTCTATTAACAACGTTTCCCCATTTTTGAAATATCCCAGGAGCAGAACGGGAGCAACATAAGAACTGAATGACGTCATCAAAAAGGGAAAGCCTTTCTCGATCCTGTTCTGTTCCTGCAACGGAATTTTGGGTCTGTCTGATAATCTCCAGAAAGCAGCTGGGACAAGCTGGGACTTTGAGGGTTTAAGCACCCAGTTTGCTGTGCTTTGACCTCCTCCCCCAAAGGCTGTTTTAGGCCTCAGAGAAGCTTGGAAGTCAACTTCCAGTTCACTCCCTGGCTTAAAAAAAAAAAAAGCTGGTGAATTTGCTTGGGATAAAGGGGGACATTAGGGACCTGCAAAACAACTTGACAGGGGGTGGGGGCACATGAGGTCTGTGGTCCAACTTTCCCACTTTTTCAGAGAAAGATGATCGAGATGGTAAAAGGGCCTGGGAATCAAGCCCTATGATCAATGTCAGGGAGTTACATACGTTTAATTTGGAGAAAAGAAGACTGGGAGGTGACATGATAGCCATCTTTAAATATATGATGTCATGTAGCAGATGGAGTGAACTTGTTTTTTGCTGCTACAGAGACTAGAATGAGAACTCATGGATTCAAATTACAAGAGATTTCATCTAAACATTAAGACCTTCCTGATAGTAAGAGCGGTTTGAGATAGAACCAAGGTATCTCAGAAGTTGATGGACTCTCCTTTGTTGGGAGTTTTTAAGCAGATGTTGTATGGTTGCCTCTAAAGAATAATTATCTGTGGACTTCTGCAGTGGCAGGGGACTGGAGTAGATGGCCCTTCAAACTCTATGGGGTCTCTCCCAATTCTATGCATCTGTGAGTCAGTGTCAAACTGTGGGTTAAGTGCCATGCTCTATAACATGCTCCAGAATCCCTTGCAATATACAAGATTCTATAATGGATGCTTGTGGTCTCTCCCAATTTTACAATTTTATGGAACAAACAAAGCCAAAAAGCATGGGAGAGGAAGAAGAAAATAAAGGCCCAATCCTAACCCGTCCCAGTCCCTCACTTGCCTGGGCATTGACGTCCACCTGTCCTGTGGAGAGCAACAAGCTGACCATTTCAACATTTCCATTCTTTGCAGCATGATGCAGGCAGGTAGAGCCATCGTCCTCCTTCGGTAGAACCATAGGAAGAGTAAAATAACAATTATTTAATGTGTGTGAGGACGCCACTTTGTAATCCCATCTCATAGTTCGGTCTTTCCTAGGATCCTTCCTCTCATATTATACCTAACCTGACAAGAGTTAAGGAAGTTTGTCAGCTTCATTTTCTCTCACATACAAAAGACAAGTTCTTCCCCCACTCCCCAAAGAAATGTGTGGCTCTTGGTCAATTCTTGTCAAAAGTGAACAGAAATGAAATTCTTTTCCATTTGCCTTTGTCAAATTAAAAAAAAAGCTATCCCCAAAAGAACTGGATTATGTTGTACCTGCTTGTCCTGTAAAGGTGAATGATGAGAAGCCCCTCAGAAGAAAAGAGGTGGCAACCCTTATTCATCACCACACAGATGACTGAATATATAAGGTTTCAAACCCAGACATTTTAGAGTTAAGAATTCAAGAGTCCTCCGCCTGGATGGGCAACTTTGGGTTCTCCCAAATCCAATTTTTTTTAATTAAAAAAGATAGCTGATATTGGACACTGGCTACTTAGTTATGTTTGTATAATTAAAGTCTTCTTGCTCAGCCCCCCTTAATAGTCAGCAGCTGCACTGGGCAAAGGAGGTCTGCTCAGCTGCCAACAAGGATTACATCCACTAGCAAGTGAGGCTGCAACAAGGGACTGTGCCAGGGATCCTGTTTCTGATTATTACAGCATCACTCACTGCCACGAGTGATGCTTGTGCCCCGATCAGAAGCTGAATAGACCTCCTTTGCCCAATGCAGTTGCTGGCTGTTAAGGTGGGCTGTGAGGGGCAAATTTACATAGTCTTACACTAAGACTAATTTTGTCTTACTGAATGCAGGACAGTTTCGGATCTGTAACTCTAGGTTATAAATCCGTAACTGCAATACGGAATGCCAGTCAATAGTCTTAAATTCTTTCCATCCTGAATACGAAGAAATCGGTGAATGTTTAACTCCACAGTAATGTCCTCAAATGAAAATCTCACCCAATTCTAGGACTGACATATCATTTTGAACTGCATGCCTGGGACCATTTTACTTTAATAGGTCTGGGACTGGGGAGGGGGGGGGTTGAATTAAGTACCTGCATCTGCTATGTTTTAACTGTTGAGCTTTTATTTATTGCTGGGTTTTTTTTGGTGACTTTTAAAAAAGTAACTGAATTATTTACTATTTCATCCCTAATGTGAGTCACATCTGCTGAGCAGAGATCTACAGAAAGACTGGGAAAAAAGCTGAATAAAAAAAAAAAAAAACCCAGATATTCATAAGTCATCAAATCCACACAACACAAATAATCCAGTTTGAAATGGAATTATTTGCCATGGCTCCTTCCTATGGAATCCTGGGATTTGTAGTTTGGGGAGGCACCAGCACTCTGGCAGAGAAGCTTAGAGACCTTGTAAAACTACAAATCCCAGGATTCAATAGGAAGGAGCCATGGCAAATAATCCATCATCAAACTGGATTATTTGTGTAGTGTGGATATGGTGCACAGCACAGGGTATCCCAGGTGTACTCCTGGAATACAACCAGAAAACCTACTATCAGATGAACACCTTCCCTTGCAGAGTTTCGAAACGGACCTGTTCTTCCCTTCACAGAGATATCCTTTTATCTCATAACTTTTCAAGCAGTAAGAAACTGTTATCTTCTCACTTATGCTATCAAGCTAAGCCCCATGGAAACTCTACTTCCTCCCTCAGATAAAATAATCTAAATCTTCTTTGTCTTCACACCACTTTGCAACAGCACCCTTCACATGTAACAGTATCCAAAATACCATTCGCTACATTGGCTGTTCTCATAGCATACATTTGTAGTGTGCATTGTCTCCAACCCACATCCACGGGGGCACATTACGGAGAAACATAAAAAAATTAAGTATGCTACCAGTATTCATAGAATCATAGAATTGTAGAGTTGGAAGAGACCACAAGGGCCATCCAGTCCAACCCCCTGCCACGCAGGAAATCTTGATCAAAGCATCCCCGACAGATGGCCATCCAGCCTCTGTTTAAAGACCTCCAAGGAAGGAGACCCCAGAGCAGGGTGTGCAGAAATTCAACTGGTAAAGCATTATAGGAATAACTACATCTGTGGAACGTCCACTAGTTTTACATGTATTAAAGGCACACAAACCTACCAGACAGGCAGCAATTCTAGTTTCTCAGACTCCTCAAACATACCTAAATAACTCTTTAAGAACTGACATGACATGACCTAACCTCACTCCCAGCCCCATCCAGAGAACTATCTCTCCATAAAAGATGTGTCTTTGCCTCCTAACCTTGGTGTAAACGCAACCACCCCTTTTGATCAAGTATCGTGCCAGCTCCACATGGTTGTTCGCAACAGCCTCCATCAGAGGTGTCCGCCGTAATTTGTCCACTGTGTTTATATTGGCACCAGCCTGCAGTAGGATAAAAGGGGAGCGTTAAACAGACTCCACCAACCCAACTCCCCAATGTAATGCTATACATTCGCTCACCCTCCAAACCTCTTGTCCCTCACTCTTGCAAAATTCTCTGCTCAACTGCAGCTTGGGTTGCCAATTCCTGATCCAGAGACAGTGTGCATACTTACTTAGCCTTGGATACAGTTGGGAAGGGAGGTGAAGACCAAGGGGTTAAGCCAAAGGCTGCATAGAAAAAATGGGATTTGAGAAGAGACTTAAATAAAGAGGTATTACTGCATGGTTGTGTTGGGAAGAAGTTCCAGGTATGATTGGCAAAATTCTGTTGAACAAGCAGGATTACTCAAAGACAAAAGGTGATGATGGAGTTAGAGCATGGACAATCAAAACCAAGGACACAAGAGGAAAAGCCAGAAAATAATAATGGCTTTCTCTTGAATGTCTTTAAAAGGTGACTGGGTAAATTAATGGAAGACACAAATGTCAACAATTACCAGCCAGGGATCAGGATGATATACAACACCTTTCAGTATCATTAGGGTGTATGCACCCTGCTTCATATACATCCCTCTCCAGCTATGCCTTGTATTTCACTTCCTGCAGAACATAGGCAGGAGGATGCTAAAATCAACGTGAGAGGGCTATTTTGGTTTTCACTACAACCTAGAGGTCCACCAACCACTGCTCATGAAAAGTCCAGAACTTGGTTCTATTCCCTGACCCTATTCCATCCTTGCCCTCATCTGGAACTGAGTGCAATATGGGGACCAAGAAGCCAGCCAAGTGTAACAGGGTAGCTCAGGGCACAGCGTCAATTCATTACCAACTGCAGTCACATCACGCTGCATGTTACAAGTACAAATCGCCATCTGTCATGCACTTGCATTCCCAGATGCAGTGATAGCAAGTTCAAAGTGAAACAGGAAATTTTATTGACACAGTAATCCAGAAACAACAAGGTTGTTGCTCAGAACTGAAACTCAGAAAGCAGGTACTATACTAAAAGCATATTACAATCTATGAAATCTGGCAGGCTTCAATGCTATTGGATAGCCATCATTCCCTGACTTCCTCTTCCTATGTAACATCCACCCCATTTTCCGCAGCTGATTCTGCAGCTGCAGCTTCTCTCTCCATTCCCAACTGTAATACTCCCTTTCCATAGTCGCCGAAGAACACTTGTTAACAAGCACAGAGAAATGAAAACACAGTTAGCAGCAGGGTTGCAAGACAACGCTGAAAATGGTAGGAACAGGCAATGTCAGGGGCCGATCCTGATACCATCTTAGTTACTAAACATTAGGGCTTCTAATGCAACACCTAAAACAGGACAGTAGGAGCTGATCAAAGCCAATCAAGCAATGCCCTCATTTTACAAATGGTGGATGCTGAAGTTGAAAGAGAAGTGGTTGATGAGAAGGTTAGCCAAAGCAGATAAAAAGCACAGCACTGGGGGTACATAACTTGCAGTTTCAGAAATCAGAAACCACTCTGAATCCTAAGCTAATGTTGCACCCCCTGCTGTAGGCAGGAATAAAGGAAAAGAGCAAAATGTTTTGCTGTTTGGAGGAAAGGATGGTGAGCAGTAGAGCCCTCCTCTCCCCTCCCCTCCCAATACACCTCTCTAACCCACCTGCAGCAAAACATGGCAGATTTCCAAAAAACCCTTCTGTGCTGCAGCATGCAGCGGGAAGCGCTTGCTCTGTTGTTCAGTCTGGAAACTGGGATCCAAGCTGTCCACTGGAAAGGAAGGGCAGATGTCTGGGAATCAGGAGAGAAACAAACAAACAAAAAACCTTGCAAAATGGGATATGATAGAAGCCATTCCCCCAGCCACACATAGAAATGAAGGGAGAAAGCCAAGCTGAAATTACACCCTTGAGCGACTGACTGCCCACCAAGATGGGCCTGTACCACAGACAAGCAACTTCAGCTGGTCTGAGGACTAGTTCCACTTCTGCCACAACACCCTGGGACTTGCTGCAAGTTGCATCCACACTGAAAACATATCCCCTGCCTCATTTTTAAAAACTGGAAATTCCATTCCCATTTGAAAACAACATCCTCAATGCACATTTTTGCTAAATGTTTAATCAGGGGCGGGATTATGCATCCTTCCATTAAAACTATTTATGAAGATGCCAGCCACAGATGCAGGCGAAACGTCAGAAAGAAACTATTCCAGAACAAGGCCTCATAGCCCGGAAAAAAACCAAGGAAAATATATGGATGCCGGCTGGGAAAGCCTTCGACTTCATATTTATGATTTTCCAGATACATAAAATAGAAAAAAAAAAAAAGGAAAAGAAAAGAATGATAGAAAAAAAGAAGTAGAGAACCAGTAAACACACAAAAACCAGAGAAAAAGAAAAAGTAAAAAAAAAGGATAAAAGTGACTTCCCTTCTTCTTTTTAGCAGTTATAAACATATAATCCATTTTTACCTCTTTCATCTATCACTGCTCCTCTCCTTCTCTCTATAAAATCATCTTAATAATTAACACAATCAAAGCTTACCAAAACATATACTTATTTTCTACAGAAAGTCAATAAAGGTTAGTAATCTTTATCAAGTAACCTCCTTAACCTTATTAGTCTTTATCAACTAACACTGTTAATCAAAGGATTATCCTAACTCTAGCAGGCAGTCTCTCATAATAAGGAATCTCAAACATTAAATCCTTTTCTCCTTATAACGAAACAATCTTCCCATCTTTTTCTAGCAGTACCTCCTTCTCTTCTAAGTTATAGAATCATAGAATCATAGAATTGCAGAGTTGGAAGAGACCACGAGGGCCATCCAGTCCAACCCCCTGCCATGTAGGAAATCACGATCAAAGCATCCCCGACAGATGGCCATCCAGCCTCTGTTTAAAGACCCCCAAGGAAGGAGACCCCACCACGCTCCGAGGGAGTGCGTTCCACTGCCGAACAGCTCTTACTGTCAAAAAGTTCCTCCTAATGTTGAGGTGGAATCTCTGTTCCTGGAGCTTGCATCCATTGCTCCGTGTTCCAATCTCTGGAGCAGCAGAAAACAAGCTTGCTCCATCCTGAACGTGACACCCCTTCAAATACTTAAACAGGGCCTCTTAACCGTCTTTTTTCCAGGCTAAACATACCCAGCTCCCTAAGTCTCTGCTCATAAGGCATGGTTTCCAGATCTCCCTACACATAATACTTCATAACCGTCACCTGGGAGTCTGAATTATGTATCCTTCCAGATGTTGTTGGACTGCAGCTCCCAACAGCCCTAGCCAGCAAAGCCACTTTTAATGCTGGAAGTGTGTGTGTGTCTTGCTTTAGAGAAGAATTGTGCTTCCTGGGAAATAACCCAGGAAGGCCCCAAAACATGATGAAAATGACCCATAGAATGTGTCTGGGGGTAAAAAAAATTTTTTTTAAAAAAACTTTTTTTGATCAATGCAGCCCCCTAATCTTTCACAGTTGCCCACCCCTGTTTTATACAATAGCTTTCCACTACCGGGTGCTCTTCAGATGTGCTGCTGGGCTACAACTCCCTCCCTCCACACCAGCCTGGTTGCTCAGATTCCTGTTGGAGCTACACTGAAATCAGTCCATCACCTCCCAATGTACTACCCTTTAAAAGCAACTTACACAACATTAGCACCACTTTCTGGAGCTCCCCTTGCTTAACAGAGAGATAGAGTTGGCGGGGGTGGAATCGCAGCTTCTTGCGCCTGTTGGGAAGAGAGAAAGAAAGAGATCACAAGACAGATGGTTTTCTCTCAGGTCAAGCAAATGGGAATTCAAGGGGGGCTGGGGACCACGAAGTGCGGAAAGCAAAAGGCAGGTTAGAAAAGATGTTTCAAAGTCTCTGGGGGAAATGGCTGTGGGCTATTTATTCAGATGCACTGATAAGAGAACTTTCAACCTTGTTTGTTGTTAAGCCCAATATAGGTTGACCCCCGTATCCAAGGGGGATATGTTCCAAGACACACACAGAGAGAGAGAGAGAGAGAGAGAGCTGAAACCCTATTATTTTCAATGAGATGAACGTTGGAAGCTAACCACAGAATCACATTGGAGGACCTAGAAATGCCTAGAGCAGTGATGGGCAACCTGTTGAGCTTGGTGTGTCAAACTTTGCCAAAAAACCGAGCATAACTCAGGAGGTGTGTCACTTTGAGGAAAAAACATTATCTCTGCCGGCGGAAGTGAGGGCAAAGATCTCATTCTAACTGGAAGTCCCAGAACTAGACGCTCTGTGCAGGACTTCTGTTGTTTTGGCCTACAGACCTCCAGCACAGAGTGTCTAATAGGTAGGGGAGGATGAAACATTTGGGACTACAGTTGTCCCTCCACACTCGTGGGTTTCACATTCACGGTTCCGCATATTTGTAGATTCCCGCTTTGGAGAGGGTGGAAGGGGGGAGGAAAGTGGCGACCGGGGCTTCGAAGTCCCGATTGCCACTTTAGGGAGGTGGGGGGTGGGGTGGAGGAAAGTGCTGACCGGGGCTTCGAAGCCCCGATCACCACTTTAGGGAGGGTGGAGGAAAGTGCTGACTGGGGCTTTGGAAGCCCTGATCGCCACTTTAGGGAGGGTGGGTGGTGGGTGGAGGAAAGTGCAGACCGGGGCTTTGGAAGCCCCGATTGCCACTTTAGGGAGGGTGTGTGTGTGTGGAAGAAAGTGCAGATCGGGGCTTTGGAAGCCCTGATTGCCACTGTAGGGAGGGTGGGAGGGGGGAGGAAAGTGGCGACTGGGGCTTTGAAGCCCCGATCACTACTTTAGAGAGGGTGGTGGGGTGGTGGTGGAGGAAAGTGGCGACCGGGGCTTTGAAGCCCAATCGCCACTTTAGGGAGGGTGGTGAGGTTGCGGGGGGGGGAGGAGGAGGCCTATGGCCGCGTGTCATCAGAAATGGCTACGTGTGTCAGTGCTGACACGCATGTCACAGGTTCACCATCACTGGCCTAGAGAGAACATATTTATTTGGATGCATAAGTGAAACTGTGGATATGGAATCTGTGGATACAGGCACCCATACCACTAAAAAATAATAAACAATTATTAAAATACAGTAGCACCCTGTCATCCTCTGATTCAATTATCTGTGGATGGCTACAGCGGGGGGGGGGGTGGACGGGGAGGGAGGGGATGTCAGGAGACAGAGGCGACCTGATGGTGGTTGTGGGGCGCGGGGCAGTAGCGGCAGTGGAGGCTTGGGAGGCTGTGACTGCAGCAGTGAGGGTGATGACAGTGGCAGAGGTGGCGTCCGGACAGCAGCAGCCACCGGGCGGATGGGCAGGGGGAAGGAAGCAACCTCGCGCAGGGGTTGCAGTGGGTGGGCGCCGGGCAGGGGAAGGAAGAGACCTTGCCGGGGGGGGGGGTGTTTCTGGAAGGAGGCGACCTCGCACGGGGGTTGTGGTAGGCAGACAGGGGAAGGAGGGAGGAGGCGACATTGCAGGGGGGGATTCTGGTGCGGCGAGCAAGCGGGGGAAGGAGGTGACCTCCGGGGGAGGTTTCCGGTGCAGCGGCATTCACTGTTATCTGCGATTTTTGCCGTCCGCAGTGGGGCCCAGAAACAATGCCCCATGGATGGCAGGGTGCTACTGTAATACAGGCCATCTAATAATTAATCCCAACTAGGGTGGACCCATTAAACCAATGGGACTTAAGTAAGTGTTGACACTGGAGTTCCTGTTTATTTAACAGGTCTACTCTAACTGGGACTATAATAATTGGATTTAGCCCTAAGAATAAAAACAGCTTGGTAGCCGAAAAGGAGAGGGTGTTGTCCAGGGTTACTTACCGCTCAGACTCCTGTACCACCAGGGCACGCTCCAGTTGTTCCCGCCCAGGCCCTGGTGGCAGACCCTGTGCAGAAAGCACAGCTCCATTTGGCAGAGTCAGGCGTGGCCCCGCGCTGTCAATTCCTGGGCCGCCAAGACCTGGCGTATCATCCGGTGGGTGCTCTACGCTTGAACCCCCCCGCATTCGGGCACTAAGGAAAGAAGATATAGAGTTACAAAATACTATTAACATTCTAGCATCAGTGGAAAGAAAGAGGCTTGTCAGCACGTCTCACTGTTTTTGAACCCAAATTGTTCTGAAGGCAAGATTAATTATTTTATAGATATATAAACATATACATAGACCTATATCACGCAGGCAAATTACATATGCCCAGGGCCGGTTTAAGGCACCAGCGGCATCAGCATCCGCAGGGGGCCCCATCGTTGTGGGGGCCCCTGTAGTAACCCTCCTCCTGCAAAAACATTATTAGTAATAATCTGAATACCCTATACTGTGAATAGCTTAGGTTGAGTTAGGTTACATTGACCTGAGGTAAACATATCGGCCCCCCAAAATAAAGCATTGCAGGGGGCCCCAAAATTCTTTAAACCGGTCTTGCATACGCCATCATTCCAGTCTATAAAAGGTCTATAACTTCAAAGCTGCCTTCTTGGTCCTTCAATCCCTCTTACTGCTAATGTGGTTTAGAGCAAGGGTGGGCAACTGTGAGAGGCCATGGGGCCACATTAAGCCCACAGGAGGCATTGTGGGGCCTCACATCCCCACTTCACCTGCCCACCAAAATGACTGCGCTTCTAAATGTCTTCTAGGGGTATCGGGAGCATTTTCACTATGTTTTTAGGCCTAGGAGAGGTATTTATAACAACAGGAAGTTATAAAAAAGGCCTCATCTCACTCTGAAATGGCCCAGAAGGGTCCAGAAATGTGTCAAATCCTCCCTCACCTCCAGAGGGCCTTTGAGGGTTTTTTTTTTTTTTACAAAAATGGGGGGGGGGTCAAAAATATTTGACAGCTGGGGGACTCTCAGAGCCACAAAACAGCCCTGGGGGCCACACAAGACCCACCAGCAGCACTTTACCTACTCCTAGTTTAGAGTGTTAGGATGGAACTTGGGAGACTGAGATTCTACTTTCCACTGAGCCATGAAACTCATTGGGTAATATCAGCAAGTCACATACTCTCTCAGCCTGATGTACCGCTCAGTGTTGTTATGAAGATAAAAACAAAGAGGAAGAAAGCCAGTACATTGCCTTGAACTCACTGTAGGAAAGGTAGGAAAAACAGGTATACAGTTGGACCCCCGTATCCGGGAACCAATAACCACGTTCAGTTATCTGCGGGAGCAAAATAGGGACACATACCATAGAAGCATCCTAGAAAATGCCTAGAGAGGCATCCTCTCTAGACATCTTCTAGGTGCTCCAAGGCAACTCTATGGTAGACCATTACTTTTAATAGCGTTCACTGTTATCCACAGTTTTTGGTATTCGTGGTAAGTCCAGGAACTGAACTCCCATGGATACATGGGTCTGACTGTACATTCTTTCTTCCCATGGCCTGGGTGGTTTCTCCTAACCAAACCAGTCTCTCACTACCCTTTCAGAAGGTAGATATGTGTACTTGAGCATACACATACATGCTACACCCCCCCCCGCTACAAACACACACACACACACACACACACACACACACACAGAGCTGCTTTTAGACAACTTGCAAATCTCAACTCCTGCAGTCATAAGTTGAGTTGAAAGAGATAAAAGTGAAGGAGAAGTCTCAGGAGAGGGGGGGTGTCTCATATGGGGCCCAGCAACAGCTGGAGACATTTGGTGTTGGGATGGGATGGGATGGGAGAGTGAAAGAAACATCAGGTAGCAAGTTAAGGGGGTAAGGAATGGGAAGAAATACAGACAGCTACATTTAATAAAATGGTTTTAAGTGATTATGAATCAAACTAGCTATATACCCAGTGTAGCATACACCATTCCCTGTGCTGCCCTCCCCGTGCGCACGCGCACACACACGTGCGTGCGCTGCTCCCTCCCCACCCCGCCGCCTCCCTCTCCCCCCCATGCCCCCCACGTGCACACACATATACACGCCACTCCCTCCCCACCCCCCCGCCGCCTCCCTCCCACCCCCTGCCACCCTCCCCAGGGCCCCTGCGCACGCACACACACACGCTGCTCACCACCACCACCTCCCCCCACACTGTGGCTGTCCCATCCCGCGAGGGCTGTGGGGGGGTGCAGGTGCCACGTAGGGGAAGGAGGTCATGGGTGAGGTGGGGGGAGCAGCGTGTGTGTGTGCCTCCCTGCTCCCGCATGCGCACGCACACACACACACGCTGCTCCCCCCACCTCACCCATCACCTCCTCCCCCTACGTGGCACCTGCCCCCCCCACGGGCCTCGCCACCCCCTGCCACCATCCCCGAGCCCCGCGCACACACCATGACACCCCCCTGCTACTCACTCCTTGCCAGCAGCCATGTTTACACTGGAGGTAAAACTCCACATGATCCCGCCTCCAGTGTGCTGACTGGCTGCCCAATCAAGCTGTGATTGGTTGGTCAGTTTCCTAAGCAGCCAATCAGCACACTGGAAACGGCAACATACCTAAGAGAATTATATATATAGATGTTTGGCTCCACATTTCTCAGAGAAATGCATAAAGATGTATACACTAAAGAGATATGTGAGTTGGTCTGTTTCAGCACAAGAAGGAAAGTGGGAGGGGGGAATGAAGTATCAAACAGCATCCTTTTGACAAACTGATTTATTTTAGCATGAGCTTTCATGGATAAATCTCATGCTAAAATAAACAAAATTTGTCACAAAGGTGCTGCTTGATTCCTTCATTCCCTCCTCGCCCTTTCATTTTTATACTCTGAAAAGGTGCTCTGGAAATTATCAGTAAAAAGGTATTTATTTCCCCTCCGTTCTCAGGTTCCTGCCTCCTAGCTTGCCACCCCTTCCTCACCTGGGCTGGGTAGTGTCAGCACGACCTGTACTCTCAGAAGCACCCTGTCCATGTGATGGTGGAATGGGGACAGGAGTTGAGGTATCTGCCTTGGCTATTGTAATTTCCTGGGCCTCGGAAGCATCTTCTCCACAGTGCGGGCAGAAGATCATGCCGTTGAGCTGGGAAACACAGGCCTTGTGGAAGCGATGAGCTACGCGGAAGTCAGGGTGGCACTCCAAGAAAGTACCCTGAAGAGTGAAGGGAGGAAAAACATATTATTATTATTATCTTTATTTCTATACCACTTTTCCCCCAATTTGGGATTCAAAGTGGTGTACAATAAAAAGGCATTGTTAAAATCAGGAAAATACGAAAGTTAATACACAATTAACAACTAAGTTGCTAAAAGATTCAGGGTGACTGGGGCCACAGACTAAACCTCACAGACTAAATGACTGAGTGTGCCAGAAATGCAGGCAACCTCATGGATATGAAGGTAAGAGTAAAGGTGAAACAATCAAACTATACAACTGCTGGAAATGAGGGGGGGAAATTTTGATTGGTGGGACTGACAAAAAATATTTGTTCTTCCACCCTTGCCTGGTGACTCCCCCGCCCCCGCTGCACTTCACATGCAAACTGTAGCAACTGACCTCAACAGGTCCAGCACAGAGTATTTGGCTGCCTGAGAAGAACAACGTGGCAGTCCCTCTCATTTCATGGGCAAGAAACTGACTGAATTGGCAACGGACGTTTTCTTCAATCCTGGCTATGGGGCAGCCTCCATCACACTTGAAGTTGCAGACCAGGCTGTAAAGCAGACATCTGACTTCTCCAAAACCTTGTTTCATCTCAGTTAATCCTGGATTGGGTGACTGATTCCCTCTGTGTACTGGCAGGATTGGTCCTAGACCTCAGGGACTAAGGATTTTAATTTACAGGAGGGTAGAGGGTGTCTAAACAGTGAAAATACTCCTCACAGAATGTGGAGAGAATCCGATCTGTCTTAATGGCATCCCACATCTTATCACTGTATTCAGAAGGAGGGGGGCTAAATATACCATATAGTCTGCAGGAAAAGTCTTTGTGGCTTTTCCCGAAGTTTTTAAAAAACAATGGGGGAATGCATATTCCTGCACATTGGGACAAATGACAAGAATTAATTCACTTTTCCAAAGGAGCAGAAGCTGAAAGCTGATTAGCCAGGCAAGGGGGGGGGGGGCTCGCTGTCAAGGCAAGTGCCCAGAACTGCCATTTTTTCCACCTCAGTGAGCAAGTGCTCATGCGATAAATCGTGGGGGTTTTTGCACCTTAGATATACTTTTAAAAAAACTGTTTGGCAGCAGCAACTGGTGAAAATAAAAATGCAAGTAATTCACTCGCAGCCACCATCTTGATTCGCAGGCATGCCCGTTTGCACAGCAAATGCAGATAGCTTCACATGCCTGCAATCGACTTTAACCCCCCCCCCAAAAAATTGAGACAAAATTCAGCTGCTGTGAGTTGCCTTTACTGTGGAGCAATCTGCTTCTTTTTGCCTCATACAGACAACTCCATAGATTTCAATTGACCATTAGAAGCAACTTCTCAACAGTCAAAGCAGTTCAGCAATGGAATCAATTACCTATGGAGGCAGTGGGGTTGCTTTCTCTGGACATCTTCAAAAAGGGGTGGGCTTGATGGGGCCCCTTCCAACTCTATGACTCAAGTTTGGCCTATCTCTAGCTCCCTGGAACCATGTTCTTCCCCTCAGATACATCACAAGTTCCGGCAATGGCCCCCTCAGCCCCCGTGTGCCAACCTCCCCATCCTGTCCAACACACCCTCCTTGGTTCTCCTTTCTCACCGCAGTGCAGAAGTAGCCACATCCAGGGCAGCAGTGATGCTTCACCATCCTGGCCCGGTGGGCCTCACACAGCACCATGAGGGGAACTCGGCTGGAGGGGCGCATTGTCTCCCGCTTCAAGATACTACTGCTGCAGCCATTCAGCTAGGAATACACAAAACAGGACCATTACTTTGACTACTTGCTTACTGATTGTACATTCTGCTTTTCCAGTCCAAAACTGGGATTTCAAGGTGGCCCAAAACACGATCACAAATCAAAATGCAGCTAAAAACAATGTAAGTTCAATATTAATCTTTATGTTTTATCATGTTAGAAAAACCACAGTTAAAGCAATTTAGAAACCATTTTTTTCTAATTTGGGGTGGGATGGAGAGAAAAAGTACATGTTAAAAGCCGCTTCCTCAGGAGCCGGCCTACTAACAAAAGCCTGTCTGAATAAAAAAATATTTATTTATGGCTGGTTTCCCCCTAGCTCTGAAACAGTCAACCTACTCAGAACTAATGAGATACCAGAAAGGTTGTTACCTGTAATAAGTTACTACTTTTGGAATTTTATATTTGTGGTTCCTTTTTTTTCAAGAGTAATTATAATGACCAGGGATAAAGTCAGTGGCAGCTGGTGGATCTGACTTTGGTGGAGCAGTGAATCCACTCTGTGTTTTAGTTGAAACATTAAAGGAGCTACCCAAGATGCCACAGCTGTTGGGAGATGGGTTGAGCAACTGACATGGGAGTCACCAGCCACTATTGGACAAAGTTACTTTATTGGTACAAGTAACAGCTTCTAGTTACTTTTCAATTTTAAAGGGTATTTTGGTGCCATTTTGACAGAAACTATATGAATCTTCCGCCATTCTCTTAGAGGCTTACCCCATGCCTAAGTAAAGCAGCAGTGCAGTGGGAAGATTCCATCTCCCGTGCTGCCTTACTGCACAACATTGCTATTCTTCCATTCCACTCCCATGGGAGACTGAGGTAAAATCACGTCTTTTTGCTAACCGGAAAAACCCATCAGCAAAAAGACACAGTTTTACCTTTGTTTCCCATGGGACCGGAATGGAAGAACACCAGAAGAACAACAATGTCATGAGGTAAGGCAGCATGAAAAGCAGAACCTTCCAGCTGCCCTTCCGCTTTACTTCAGCGTGCAGTAAGCCTCTTAGTGATTCTAAGATTTTTTTTTAAGTCACAATAAGTAACACACAACATACATGGGCTCTTTTCTAATCCTGTAACAAACAAGAACAACAAATGACTTCTAAGACACCATAGCAAGTTATGAGAACAAATTAGTCGTCCCTTCACATTTGCGGGGGTTCCGTTCTGCGGACCCCCGCGAATGTGAAAAATCCGCGAATAACGACTCCCCTCCCCCCTCCCTCCCCAGGCCTTCGCGGGGCCTCCGGAGGTCCCGCGAAGGCCTGGGGAGGGAGGGAGGAAGGGCCAGGGAGGCCTTTGCGGGGCCTCCGGAGGGCCTCCGGGGGTCCCGCGAAGGCCTCGCCACCCCTCCCCAGACCTTCGCGGGGCCTCCGGAGGGCCTCTGGGGGTCCCGCAAAGGCCTCGCCACCCCTCCCCAGGCCTTCGCGGTGCCTCCGGAGGGCCTCCGGGGGTCCCGTGAAGGCCTTCCCACCCCCTCCCCAGGCCTTCATGGGGCCTCCGGGGGCCCCGTGGAGCCCTCCCCGGCCCTCCCCGCTCCCTCCAGGTCTTTCATGGGGCCTCTGGAGGCCCCGTGTCGCGGTTTTGGGGGGCCCCGGGGGGCCCTCCCAAAACCGCGAATAACCAAATCCACGAATGTCAAGTTCGCGAATGTGGAGGGGCAACTGTACTTATAATAAAAAACTTTCCAAGCTCAGGTTTTCACCTTAGACTGCTGGGGAAGACTCACATCTTTTAATGCTCTTTTGTATATAAAAAATAACCTGTACCACAGACGTTCTGACATTTTTCTTCACCTCAACCCTGACTCCCCAAGTCTGTCCCAAAGCCGAAGGTCTTATAATGTTCCCATAAACTCGGTTCTACCGTTACTGACTGAGCCTGATGCGCAGATACTACCTTTTTAACATAACAAGCAGGGTACACAACAAAATGTTACAGTACTCTCCCAACAAGAACACACTTGGTCAGGGTTCTTTCCCTTCTAAGCAAGACATTCCACTCTCCCCTTTCTTCCCCTCTGATTTTGTAGTTTTCTGTTCCAAGTGACAGTCAGGTGTGTTTTCAATCTTCATTGGACTACCCACATTTGCAGTGGTTCTGTAGTAAAGTAACTACATTCTGGGATGCAGTCTTCTCTGAAATAAATATTATTATTAACTGACATCTTTTTCATTTCCACATATTATGTGAAAATTAGTATTTTAGTAATCGGTTTTTCTATACCACCCTTTCAACTCCCAAACCACAAAAGCAGCACACAAACAGAATGGAAACAAAACAGCGAAGCCATAAAAAACAAAAACATTAAGAATTTTATCATCATTTATAGTCACCAGAAGGCTGGCAAAGTATCTTTTAAACCGTATGGAATAGAAACAAAGGGATCTCTAAAATATGTTGAACAAAAGAACTCAAGTGCTTCCGTTCAAATCACCTTCCATATCCTCACCTCTCCATCAGCGCTTTCTGTCGCCATGCACTGATTTCCAGCCTGCTGGCTAAGGCGCTCGATCGTTGGGGCTTCCATGCGGCATGAGCAAAGGGGCAGCTCCTCAAACCGTTCTGTCTCCAGAGAACTTGTCTCATTAGACACTCCTGTGGGAGGAGGAAAAAAAATGGGAGCTTGGTGGCTGCTTTCAACTACAACTCTGATCTCCAGTATTGTTCACAGGCCACAGGATTTTAAAGCCTGACAAAAACAAGGCCTCAAAAATCTTGAACCAGCAACTATTTTTCTCAATGCTGCACCATTCCCTGGTCTAACCAGTCTGTTCACTGCTTTGCTCTATCAGCTACACTCCAGATATGGTCCAAGACATTTTGGTGGTGCAGGTAGAACACCTAATACTCTCTCAGCTACTAAAACGGCACTAACATACCATGTAAGTTAGTGACGGGGAAAGTGTTGCTTGTGGTTTGGATGTGACCTACAGCCTCCCAGCAGCCCATCACACAAAATTTAGGAATTTTTTTAAAAAGTTGCCCGCTAATGTCACATTTTGGCCAAATAACAGGAATGGCTGCAGAAATGGATTTCCTGGTCAGTTCCTGTTGAAAAGACAAAAGCCTTTCCTAGACCTAACATATCCCAGAGGAAGGGTGGGGGTGTTGGGGGCATTTTGGTGCAAAATTAATCTATGCAATTTTTATTTTCATGGGTAGGGAGGTAGAAGAGGGGGACAGCCCCAAAAGGCCACTGGCAGACCTCAAGCCTCTTCACCTCTCACCATTGCCCACTCCTTGATATAAGAGATGATTTGTAGCACTTCAAAAGGTACCTGTTCAAAACTGTGGCAAGATCAGGAATTCTTGCTATTTAACACAGACCCTTCCAATCTTGCTTTTATAGCTGACTCTGCCCTACTATTTTCTGTCTCTGCCACAGGTTTTATTAAATATGTTATTTGGTTGCATTGGATGTATGTTGTACTTTATTGTTTTAATATTGGCAAACAAACAAAAATATGCAAAGCCAATTATAGATTTTCCTTGGGTTTTTTCTGGGCTGTGAGGCCGTGTTCTGGAATAGTTTCTTTCTGACGTTTCGCCTGCATTTGTGGCTGGCATCTTCAGAGATGCCAGACACAGATGCAGGCGAAACGTCAGAAAGAAACTATTCCAGAACACAGCCTCACAGCCTGGAAAAATCCCAAGGAAAATTTATAATTGGCTTTGCATATTTTTGTTTGTTTGCCAATATTAAAACAATAAAGTACAACATACATCCAATGCAACCAAATAACATATTTAATACAAAATAAAAAAAATCTATGGATGCTGGCTGTGAAAGCCTTCGACTTCACAAAGCCAATTATGTTTCTCAACTATAAAATCTACATTAATAATTCAAAGAAACTGTATATAACTCTCTTTTATGCTAGGGTTTTTGGGTTCTTTTGGCGGGGTGGGGTAGGGATGGGATTGTCCCAAGCTGTAAGATTGTCCAAAAGAAATTGAACCAAGTAACACATACGCAGAACAACTACCCTCCAGATACGTCAGTTTCTAATATTCAGTTACAGTTATAGAACTTAAGTCCCTTTTTGGACTAAAAGTCCCAGAATCTCATCAGGTTTCTGGAGATTCTTGAATTTGTAGTACAAAAGGGACATTTCTAAGTTCTGGCTATAGTGGAGAGAGTATGTACCCAATTCTAATTAAAGTATGTTTGGGTCTCGAAAATTTTGCTAGGTGGTGGGGGGGAGGGGAAGCAACCAGCATTCAGTGGCTACAAGTCATGATGGCTACATATTACGTTCAGTTTCAGAGACTCCATGATTCTGAGTTGCAGCTCCTGGGGAAAATCAGTGGGAGACAGCTACTAATTTTGGTTGCTGTTTGTGGGTTTCCCACTGGGACGTGTGGTTAGTCACTGTGGGAAGAAGCGGGATGCTGCACTATGGGAATCATATGGCTAGCCAGATACTGTCAGACTGCAACTCCCAGCATTCCACACTACTGGCTGTACTGGTTAGGGTTGTTGAGAGTTGCCATCTAACAACTTCTGGAAGGCCACACGATTCCCACCTTGATAACAGGCCTTTGCTCTGAACCAGTGAGACTTTTCTCAAGTATTTTATTAGGGATTCGCTCAGTCATGAGGCAATGAAAAAAGGGAGACCATCACCAACTTAAAAAGTGTTACTGATGACATGGAATATTTGATCACCGCTGTACAAGCAGACAACTGATGGGCAACAACTGACCAGTGCCCAAACCACTAGCTCATCTGGTGCTCATCTGGTTTCCAGAACTCACTTCTCCTGTGAAGGAACTTATTTCTACAACATGCTCCTGATCCCATGTTTGTCTAGCAGTAAAACTGGCTCTTTAAATCAAGGCAAAGCCACTCAAAGCTTCATCCAGCATGAAAATGAGGATGGTCTCTTGTGGGGGGATGAAGAACACAACTTGCTCAAAGCCATCCACCCACAGCTGTCATTGGAATTCAGCCCACTGCACTTCATATTGTCCAGTTTCTACAAGATTTTCACATGGAGGGATGAGGGGGTACACACCAGCATTGTTGGGGGACAGTGCCCCTTCACTGGGCAGCTCTAAACAGCCAAGAGGCACCTCTGTATATTCACTCTGGGTGGTTGAAGGGCCACCATTCAATCCTAGAAAGAAAGAAAAAGAATGAGGAAAAACAACACACTCACAACCAAATCTCTCTCTTCTATCATTTTGACAGCTGTTCACCTAATCTGGAAATATTATTGTGGAGTTTTCCTGCTTGGGATTTCAACCTCCTGAGCAGTTGGTTTGTTTTATTTATATCCTACCTCCTTCCCAATATAAACCCAAATGCAGCTCGCAACACAGAGTAACTCAAAAGACAGCTAAAAACCAATCATAATAGTAATTTTAAAATAAATAAGTGAAATATCCTCATAAAACAGTATTTTAAAAAAATAAATTAAAGGAGCTTAAACACATATTTTTTCTTGACATCTTGAAGCTTAGCCATCTCCTCACTCCCCTCAGACCACTTAAATAGCCATTAGCTCCCTAAGAATCATGGGATTGGCCCAAAGTCACCCAGTAAGCTTCCTAGTCCAGTGAGGAATAGAATATGGATCACTCAAGCCCCAGTCCAACTACTATTCTTGGTTGACACCACGGGAGCGGGAGGGAGACTTTAACTCATGGTCCCTCACGTGGCTCCAATCAGAGAAAACTGGGTAAATAATAGGAATGTACGTGTATGTACACTTCTAGTGAGGACCATCGCTGAGGCAAACCCACACACTTCGAGTAACTCACCTTTTAAATGAGCAGCGGGTAAAATGTGGTCCATGAGCTACCCAGGTCCCCTCCAACTCTTTTTCTGTGGGTCTCCAACCCCCCCCCCCAATCTGCCCCCTCATTGCCCAAACGATAAAGTTTGGCCTTATTCATAACTCTAAACACTGACCCCTAAAAAAATTTAGAACTTTTTAGCTGAAAATACAGTAAATTAAAACTTGAAGTGGATAAATGAAATCAAAACTGGAACTAATGTGAACTAAAACCAGCTGAAAATGCGTCACTGCAACCGAACAGGCAGTGCGTATGTTTGGAGGGGTGTGTGAAATTTGGCCTCTGACACAGTTGCCATTTCTTTTTTTAAAAAATCAACTATAATAATAATAATAATAATAATAAAATTTTATTTATATCCCGCCCCTCTGCAACGCAATCGGGGCGGCTTACAATATAAAAACCCCATACTCACAATACCCTAGCCCACCCACCCCTTAAAATAATATTAAATTACAAAGGATTAAAAACACACATTAATTAAAATATATATAAATTAGAAGAAAAAAAATTTAAAACATACAGTCATAGCGTAGAAAGGGCAGCTGAGTCTTGGGCCGGGATAATTATTCAGGAAAGGCCTGCCGGAAAAGATCTGTCTTGACAGCTTTTTTAAAGCTGTCTAAGGTGGAAATAAGACGGATCTCGTCCGGCAGGCCATTCCATAATCTGGAAGCAGCAGCAGAGAAGGCCCTCTGGGAGGTCACCGACAGCCTTGTTTTCATAGGCTGTAACAGATTCCTCCCAGAGGACCGAAGTGTGCGGGGAGGGTCGTACGGAAGGAGGCGGTCCCGGAGGTAAGTTGGACCCAAGCCACGTAGGGCTTTAAAGGTCATAACCAACACCTTGTACTGTGCCCGGAAACTAATAGGCAGCCAGTGGAGAGCTTTTAGCACCGGTGTTATATGCTCTCTTCTGGAAACGCCAGAAATCAACCTGGCTGCCATGTTCTGGACTAGTTGAAGTTTCCGAGTCAAGCACAAGGGTAGCCCCATGTAGAGCGCATTACAGAAATCCAGACGGGAGGTTACCAGTGCATGTACCACAGTTTCGAGGTCCCTAGTTTCCAGGAAAGGGCGCAGCTGGCGTACCAGCCGAAGTTGATAACAGGCACTCCTGACCGTCGCATTAACCTGATTAGTCATCTGGAGCGACGGGTCCAGGAGCACCCCCAGACTGCAAACACAATCCTTGGAGGAGAGTGTAGTTCCATCCAGGATTGGAGTTTGTATTCCCAGACCTGGTTTTGGGCCTGTAACTGTTAGTACCTCCGTTTTGTCTGGATTCAGTCTCAATTTGTTTTTCCTCATCCAGTCCATTACTGCTTTAAGACAATCATTCAGAGGAGAGACGCCATCTGAAGTCGAAGCCGATGACCGAGACATGGAGAAGTATATCTGGGTGTCATCCGCATATTGATGACACCGCATTCCATGCCTCCGAATGACCTCTCCCAGCGGCTTCATATAGATGTTAAATAGCATCGGGGACAGGATGGCACCCTGAGGAACGCCACAGTTAAGCTCTATTCTAGTAGAGCAACTGTCCACGAGCCTCACCCTCTGGGATCTGCCCGAGAGGAAGGAACGGAACCACTGCAAGGCAGTGCCTCCGATTCCTAACTCCCTCAGGTGATCCAAGAGGATGGAATGGTCTATTGTATCAAAGGCCGCTGAGAGGTCCAGGAGCACCAACAGGGTCACACTACCCCTGTCGATACCCAAGCGGAGGTCATCAGCCAGAGCAACCATGGCAGTCTCCACTCCATAACCATCCTAAAGCCAGTTTGAAATGGATCTAGATAATCGGTTTCATCCAAGACAGCTTGGAGTTGGGAAGCGACCGCCCTCTCAATCACTTTGCTTAGAAAAGGCAGCAAAGAGACTGGCCTATAGTTGTTCCTGTCCAAGGGGTCCAGGGAAGGCTTTTTCAGGAGCGGCTTAACCACCGCTTCCTTCAGACAAGGTGGAAGGGACCCCTCCCTGAAGGACGCATTGATAATATCCTTAAGGAGTACTCTCGACGCGTCACCCCCTTGGGTGGCCAGCGAAGATGGACAGGGATCGAGGGGACAGGTCGTTTTCCTCACTCTACCAAGGAGCTTGTCCACGTCATCGGTACTCAGATTGAAGCTGATCCAATAAAATTTCATCAACGGAGTTGCTGGACACCTCGTCTATAGATTCAGTCATAACACTGGCATCTAAGTCGGCTCTTATCCGAGAGATTTTATCTGCAAAGTGGATGTTAAATGCATCACAGCAGGCCGTTGTCGGGTTGAGTAAGGGGTTCTGCGCAGGTGGAATCTGCGTCAGCTCCCCCACCACCCTAAACAGTTCTGCTGGACGGGACTCTGCAGATGCAATACGTGCAGCGGAGAAAGACTTCTGCGCTGCACGTATCGCCTCTCGATAAGAATTAAGGAAATTCCTATGACGAGTCTTGTCGGCTAAGAGTTGAGTCTTCCGCCAGGTGCGCTCTAGTCGTTGTCCAGCCTGCTTCATTTTCCTAAGCTCCTCTGAGTACCAGGGCTTACGGTTAGGAGCAGGCTGGAAAGGACGCTTGGGAGCGATTGTGTCAATAGCCTTGGTGAGGTCGGTGTTCCAAATATTAACCAAAGCTTCAACAGAATCACCGGCGTTACCAACCATTAAACCCTCCAAGGCTTTCTGGAATCCAATTGGTTCCATTAGCCTTCGAGGGCGGACCATTCTAATGGGTCCACCACCCCCGGTGGGGCAGACAGTGGCTCTTAGCTCCATCTTGACCAGGAAATGATCCGTCCATGACAATGCGGAGGTTTCAATCACCTCTGCCCACGGATATTCCTGTTCCGTACTAAAGGCTGCATCGAGGGTATGACCTGCACAGTGAGTAGGCCCGACAACCAATTGGGATAGGCCCATGTTTGTCATGAATCCCATGAACTCCCGAGCTGCGCCAGTTAGATTTAGCAAGCTGGTCTCAAGTGGGATGTTGAAGTCGCCAAGAACTAAAAGTCTGGGCGACTCCAGCAGCAACTCTGAGACCAGCTGTGTTAGCTCGGTTAGGGAGTCTGTTAGACAACGGGGTGGCTGGTATACTAACAGAATCCCTAAGCTATCCCTGGACCTCAGGCTTAGGTACATACACTCGATGCGGACTGTGTTCCGGATAGGCTTCCTGGTCAAGGTTAGATTGTTTTTATGAACCAGAGCCACTCCGCCCCCCTGCCCACTTTTCCTTACCTGCTCACTAACTGAGTACCCGGCCAGGAGTGCCTGCGCCCAAGTCGCAGCACTGACCTCTCCCAGCCAGGTCTCCGTAAAGCATGCCAGGTCGGCAGCCTCATCCAATAAAAGGTCATGGATAATATGTGCACAACACAATTATCTCATCTTGTTTGTCCTCTCAGTATAAGGCAGCTTCAGCTGCACTAGGCCTGAGTCTAAGGCAGCCATCCCCACCTCCTATTCTCTTGCATGTATTTGGCCACATCTCCCAGCATCCCCAGGCAACATGGCTCTGGGTGGTGGGACACTGTGATCCTATACCAGTGATGTAGACTGAAGTCAACTGACTCAGACTCAAGTTTGACTCAAGTCGCTTCAATGAATTGACTTGGACTTGACACAACAATGATGCATTGACTTGACTCGACTCGTGACTTCTATATTCTTAGCAACCAACTTGCTCGCCTTGGTTCAGTAACATAACACATTCATCCAGAAATGTTACAGAGCAGAAAGTGGTTTCCCTCCTTTGAACAATGCTTCCATGAGCTCACTGCTTTTTCCTATCCACCATGTGATGGAAGCAGTAACAGCAAATGCATTAGGCAAAGGGCTTGAGGCGGAAAGATCCTTCTAAAGGTTCCTAGTGTGTTTGCTGATAATTTAATTTTTCTTACCTAACTTTGTACACGTCTTCTTGATTTTCTTGTTATTGAAACTCCACCCCCACCCCATCTCCTTTTTTTCCTGTTAAAGTTGGCTCCCAGACTTGAGACTCGACTTGAGACTTGACTTTAAAGAATCTTTCAAGAACTTGAGACTCGAGCTTTGCAGGTAGAGACTTGAGACTTGGCTTGAGACTCGGAGTTAAAGACTTGAATACATCACTGTCCTATACATATGGAAGTTGCCAAGTTGGAGAAAAGTGATGTGAGGGTGGCATGCAGCTTTAATGTCTTTTCTAAAGCAGCTACCTCATACAGCCATTCTTAGAGAAGTTTACAGCACCCTGCCTGCTCTTCCTGAATTAACAAATGGCTGGACACACCTGTTGCTAGAGACTGGAAAAGCTGCTTGTTTGGACTATCAGAATAGCCATGCCGGCTGAGGGATTTCCCACCCTCTCACTGCTCCATCCAGACTTTGGTTCTGGAGCTTTTGGGTGGACCATTACCTCTGGTGTCCTTGGGGTGTGGCTCTTTCCGTTTCCGCTTGCGTGATGGCTTGACCCAGGGGCTATCATTCCGCCAGCGCTTCCTGGCCTTTCGTTTGGAGCTGGAGGCAGCACTCTGGGATACAGAAAGGAGACCATGAGACAGGGGAGCACATAGATTGGGGAGAAGTGTAGCTCAGAGACAAGAGCATATACTTTTGTACATAGGCAGTACCAGGTTCAATCCCTGGCACTTCCAGCTGCCAGTCAGGACAATACTGGACTACATGGATAAATAGCCCATTCACACTACAGAATTATAGCACTATCATTCCATTTTAACTGCTACGGTTTCATCCCATGGAATCCTGGGACAGGCAATTTAGGGAAGGGCATTTAAAATCCTCAGCTAGAGAACTCTAGTACCTCACAAGACTACAAATCCCAAGATTCTATAGGATGGAACCCAGGCAGTTGATTCTTTATATAGCTATTAATACAAGGCATTGGACAAAAATAAAAAGTAAGATGCTTACCGCACTCTGAAGTAAAGCAGCAGTGCAGCAGGAAGGTTCCGTCTTCCATACTGCCTTACTGCATGACGTTGTCGTCCTTCCAGTGTTCTGCTGTTTGGTCCCATGGGAGACCCAAGGTAAAACCACGTCTTTTTGCAAACAAGTTTTTCTGTTTAGCAAAAGGACACAGTTTTACCTCTGTCTCTCTCGGGAATGGAACGAAAGAATGACAATGTCATGCAGCAAGGCAGCATGGAAGACAGAACCTTCCTGCTGCACTGCCATTTTACTTTGGAGTGTGGTAAGTTTCTAAAACAGACATCCCCACTAAAGGTGTGCAATTTAATTAAACAACATCTGAAGTGCTGAATGATTCTCACCCTGGTTTAGCTAATGAAGTCTTTGATACATATATATCTTTTTTAACCCTTCCATGTTTTCCTAATACTTACGCAGTCTTTTTGTTTCTTTGCCAATTTCAAGTCACTAAGAAAAAAGAAGACATAACACTTGCACACATATTTTGATAAGATAGTGCTAGGAATTGCTATTGAAAACCAGGGATGGGTATTTTGTGACTCCCATCAGCACTAGCCAGCACAGCTGGTGGTGAGGGATGATGGGCATGAAAATCAATCAACCTCTGGAGAGCCACATGTTGCCCACTCTTACTCTAAATGGTTTAGGACCACTGTTTTTAAAGGTGAGTTTAGATAGCCACCTGTCAGGGATGTTTTAGCCATGGATCCCTGCAGTGGCTGGGGACTGGGTTACATCCTTGAGCTCTCTTCCAACTCTATGATTCTGTGAACAAAGCACCTGAAGGACCAAAAAGAGAAATGGATGGCTGCACAAGCGATCAGGTTCTTGATGCATTTCAATATGCTTTCTTTACTGCAGGAGTTTCATTTCAATACTTCTCAGTGGGGGTTGGGTGGAGGGTAAGCTGTTTTAAGTGAACTGGTAGAAAGGACACAAGCAGTTATTAAGAAGAAGTGAGGGGGAAATTTTCCCTGGATGAAGTGAACATCTCAAAATGTGTCAGAGTCCTGATCACAGGTCTAACTGCCCTTTACTCTTATGGGACTCTAAAGCTGGTTTTGACCCTTTTAGTTGTATACCTGAAGGACCACCTACTTCTGTACAAGCCTCGCCCAGTGAGTCATATAATCAAAGTCCTTCTCCAGGTGTGTTTGTCTGCAAAGGTTAGGCAGGAGAATACCAGGAGAGGCCTTCCTTTTGGCTGCATTCCGATTATGGAACTCATTCCCAAAGGGATCCACCTGCCCCCTTCCTTTTGTTGTTACTGCTGTCCTTTAGGTGACAAAAATCTGTGCCAGTGTTCTAAACCTGGCTCATTCCACATCAAACTGGCAGTGGATGATGGAAGTTTGTAGTTCATAGAATCATAGAGTTGGAAGAGACCACCAGGGCCATCCAGTCCAACCCCCTGCCCTGCAGGAATACACAATCAAAGCATTCCCAAGAGATGGCCATCCAGACTCTGTTTAAAAACCTCCAAAGAAGGAGATTCCACCACACTCCAAGGCAGCGCATTCCACTACCAAACAGCTCTTACTGTCAGGAAGTTCTTCCTAATATTTAGGTGGAATCTCTTTTCCTGTAGTTTGAGATTCCACCTAAACATTAGGAACCTAAGTTCAACACTTATGGGGGCAGGCTGTCCATTCAGGTTTTTGGGGGGTCATTTTATTTCATATACCTGATAACTCCCAGCCCACCTGATATGCTTTTTAAAAAATACTGCCCTTAACATTATAGTTGGCCCCAACTCTCGCAGGGATTAGGGGCACAGGATCACCACAGAAGTGGGGAAAACGTGACTATAAGACACTCTTTTTTTTAACATGAGAAAACACTAGGCAGTTCTAGGTTCTCCAGCATGAAACTGATCACAGAATCACCCTGAAGGAGCTAGAAATATCTAGAGAGAACATATTCTTTTCAGTTGTGCATAGGGCAGCAGCAGAGGTGGCAGCAAATACAGTAATCCACAAACAAACAAATATATCAATGTTTAATTTGCAAATGTGCAGGGACAACTGTATTAATGTTACTTTTGGTTGCTACACCTAGGGAGTTTTTTTGCTTCACCTCACCCCCCGAGAGTTCAATCATATGGGGGCGTGGGGGTAGAATACTGAACCGATAAAACAAGAAGACCAAAAAAAGCAAAGATATCAACATAACAAGTGAGAAAATAAAATATAAAAAACTGAAGATTTTCCCCCTCATGGGCAGTTATGATACCAGGCCTGAAAAAGCATATGCTCCACTGTCATTTTTCCTTTCAAAGTACAACTGGTGACCAGATTCTTTAACAAACCCCTGAAAAATCATCTTGAAGGCTTTGGTCATTCTCTGAGGTACAAAATTCCAAATACCTACAAGACTTAAAATAATTATCCCAGCAGCAAAGTCAGAGCTTTGGTGGAACATCAAGTGGAAAAGAGGTATAAAAATTTAGAACCAAGTTAAACATAAGACAAGAAAAAAAACCCCACAAAGCTAAGTATTGACTGATTGAATAGACAGGAATCCCTCCTTTAAGAATTCCACCCTCACTTATTAGCTTACAAAACGTGCTTGCCAGAAGCACATATAAACATATTCAAGAACAGCACAATCCAAACTGAAGAAATTACACTAACCCTGAGATTGCTGACAGCAGAATATGCATATTAAACTAGCTATTCAGGAAAGACTAGTTTGAACAACTATGTTTTGAAAAGCTCTTTTGCACTTGAAGGGGCAAGTGCAAAGCAAAAGGAAGGGAGGTCAAAAACTGAGGGGCCACAACTAGAAAAGCCCTGACCCCTGTACTCACTAACCGAGCAATAAAAATGAAAAAGATGAGCCTCAACTCACCCTGTCAGAGAGATTACCAGATTCTTCATCTTCCTCCTCCTCATCTTCTTCTTCCTCCTCATCTTCTTCCTCCTCCTCTTCCTCCTCCTCCTCCTCCTCTTCTTCCTCTTCTTCTTCTTCCTCCTCCTCCTCCTCCTCCTCCTCTTCACTCATATGCTCTCCAGCAACATCTGCATCTGACTGTAAAATAAAATAAAAGAAGCAATTAGAAACTAGGGTGGGGCTGAATGATGGACGGAACAGTGAAAATTAGGAGAAATTTATTTTATCTCTGCTAAGTCTAGGCACCAGGATGTATGTTTCACTATTCACCCTAGGGAGGGTCCCTACCTTTCTGATGGTATATTCCTACATTAGTACCATTCAAGCAAGGAGCATGCATCTTGTTTAATGTGAAAATGCTGCTTCTGATTGCTAACACTGGGGTTGGGGGGTATCAGTGATCCCTCAAACCTGGAATCTGCCCTTCCCTGATAAAATAGGATCTCTCTCTCTCTATCTCTCTGTATGTGCCTTCAAGTCGCCTGTCAACTTATGGTAACCCCATGAGTTTCATAGGGTGTTTTTTTTACAAAAGGAATACTCAGAGGTGATTTTGCCAATTTCTTCCTCTAACATAGAACCTCCAGCACCTGGTATTTGTTGGTGCCCCCATCCAAGCACTAACCAGGCCTGACCCTGCTTAGCTTCCAAGAGCAGACAGGATCTGGTGCCTTTAGGGTGTTTAGGCCCCTGGAGATCTACACTGCAGATACTTTATACCCAGAATTTTACGTATACTGCCGTTCTGTGGAACTACTGGAAAACCACAGAATGAGATTCTGACTATGGAATTTAGCTTCCAAGACTCTCATGTTTCTACCCCACTTTATTGCAAACAACTAGTTCTTATGACAATCTTTGAACGGAAGCATGTGGGGAATGCCTGATGAAATTTCTAAAACCAGAGGAAACAAATTTCCAGTCATCCTGGGTCAAGGTTTCAGTGCCAATGCTGAGGCATAGCACCTCCTTTACCGCCTATAACCCCCCCCCCCAAAAAAACCCCAAAAAACAGAAGATACTATGCCAAGAAAGAGATGCATGCTTCCTCAATTTGAATAATTTATGCATTGCACAGAATTCAGCTTTGGGGGTCACAGCTTGGATTGAAGTGGTACAGAATTGTGATCTTTCCCCAAATACCCATAATTCAGCTCACACGTTTCACAAAAAAGAGGCTGGCATCCTATTGGTTAGTCCCAACTAAAGCAGAACCATCCAACTGGTTGCCCAATGGTGTGTCAACATATAATTAAATCCAATTGATTCAATGGGTCTACTCTAGCCAAGCCTGACAACAGAATTCAGTTCAGAGTGTGTAAAGCAGGGACAGGTTTCACGTTTGAAAAGCCTCTTGGCAAAGCGATCTGTGATCGTCTCTTGGAGAGGACAGTATTGGCAGCACTGTTAAAAATTAGCATTAGATGGCTGGAAACTATTTTAATTTTCCACAAAGCCCATGAGATAGCACAACTAAGTGAACTGTAGGAAATTAACATGGCACCACCCTGCACAGGGTAGTTGTCAGTGGTAGCCCCTGATGGGGATTCTGGCAACTGCCCTGAGATGCCATAACCCCTGGCCTAGGCTAAAGACTTCCAAACCATACAAACCCACAAACCTTATATGGGTTACAAGAGGTAAAAGTACTATTTTTGTTAGCTATCAACTACCTTATCCATCAACCGTATGAAAACAATCCCCGCCACTTCCAAAGAAAGCTTTTTTTCTCAATACCTTGCTGTCCGAGTCAGCATGGCCGTCCACAGAGTAGCTGTCATAGAAGAGGGTGAAGTCATCTCCCACCTCAGTCTCCCACTCCTGACTTCTTTCATCCTGTGAAGCAGTGGCTGGAGCAGTCATCTCTTCTGTCACTGTGATCTGGGAATAAAGGTTTATTCATTTACATGACCTGCTAGCCTCTCTTCAACCTCAACTCTCAGAGCAATTTACAGAGTAAAAGCATTCAAAATACACAACAACAACAATTAAATCACAGAGAGGAGGTAAACAATTTGTTGTTAACTGCCATCAAGTCGAGTGACTTATGGAGACCTCATGACCGAGAGACCTCCAGGTCACCCGACCCTAATCAAGGCCGTGGCTTCCTTAACTGAGTCCATCCATCTGGAACGGGGTCTTCCTCTTTTCCTACTGCCTTTTACCTTACAGAGGAGTATTTTCTAGTGAGTCATGTCTTCTCATGATATGGCCAAAGTACGATAGTCTCAGTTTAGCCATCTTGGCTTCTAAGGAGAATTTAGGCTTGATTTGCTCTAGGACCCATTTATTTGTCTGTTTAGCAGTCCACCGTATAGAGCCATTGTACTGTCTATTCTCCTTTATGGATCTGAAACATGGGTCACCTATCACCACCACTTACGACTCTTCGAACGCTTCCACCAGCGTTGTTAACGCACAATCCTAAATCTACACTGGACTGACTATGTGACGAATGTTGCTGTTCTTGAGCAAGCAGGGCTCACCAGCATTGAGGCCATGATATTGAGAACACAACTGCGCTGGGCAGGGCATGTGTCTAGGATGGAGGACCATCGCCTCCCCAAAATAGTACTCTACGGTGAACTCGCCACGGGACAGCGTAAGAGGGGCGCTCCAAAAAAGAGATACAAAGACTCCCTGAAACAACATCTCAGGCTTGGCCAAATTGATCACCAACAGTGGTCCACCCTGGCCTTACATCGGGAGGCATGGAGACGCACTATCCACAATGCTGCAGCCTTATTTGAGAACTCACGCTGAACAAGTCTTGAAGAGAAACGACAACGCAGAAAAAAACACAACCTGGAAACATCACCCAAGGAGACCTTCTGCTGTGCTTTCTGCAACCGGACTTTTTTATCTCAGATTGGCCTTTTTAGTCATCAGCGCGCTTGCAGAAAACGTGGGATGAGTCCTTCCTGAATCTTCGTTTGTGAAGAAAAGCCAGAGAGAGAGAGAGAGAGAGAGAGAGAGAGAGAGAGAGAGAGGGTGTATCCGTAGAACTCTTCTCCAGCCCCCCCCCCATTATTTCAAATGAGTTGACTTTCTTCCTATCAGCTTTCTTTACTGTCCAGCTTTCACTATCATACATAGAAATGAGAAATAAGATGGCCTGGACAATCCTAACTTTAGTATTGAATGATATATC
Organism: Gambelia wislizenii; assembly: GCA_030847615.1. NCBI lineage: Eukaryota > Metazoa > Chordata > Lepidosauria > Squamata > Crotaphytidae > Gambelia > Gambelia wislizenii. The sequence goes on from JAUMIR010000002.1 coordinate 36,861,744, forward strand.
TTGACACTTCAGCATCTTGTCTAGTTCCTTCATAGCTGCCCTTCCAAATCGTAGTCTTCTTCTGATTTCTTGGCTGCAGTCTCCATTCTGATTAATGACTGAGCCAAGCTATAGAAAATCTTGAACTATTTAAATGTCTTCATTGTCTGCTTTAAAGTTATGTAAATTATCTGTGGTCATGATTTTTGTTTTCTTCATGTTCAAGTGTAAACCTGCCTTTGCACTTTCTTCCTCGACTTTCTTCAGTAATTGTTCCAAGTATCTGTTATTTTCTGCTAGTAATGTGGTGTCATCTGCATATCTTAAACCTTCCTTCAATTTTCATGCTGCCTCCCTCAGAGTCTAATCCTGCTTTACGTATGATATGTTCAGCATACAATTAAACAGATAGGGTGATATCATACAGGCTTGCCTGACCCCCTTGCCATTTGGAAACCATTCTGTTTCTCCGTATTCTCTCTTGACGGTAGCCTCTTGTTCTGAATACAGGTTATATACCAGGACAATCTAATGTTATGACATTTCTTTAAGAGCGATCCATAGCTTTTCCATTTCTTTAAGAGCAATCCATAGTTTTTCATGATCTACACAATCAAAGGCTTTGCTATAATCTATAAAGGACAAGCTGGTTTTCCTTTTGAAATTCTTTGGTACATTCCACTATAAATACTACTGAATTAGACATGCAATAAAAGGCTGAACAAACAGAATTCTGAACTGCGAACTAACTTTTGCACAGCTTGGGACTATGACCTCCAGAATCTTACAAACAGCACAGAAGTTACAGATTAAAAGGGTAACTTTCCCAAGCTTTGCTCATTGGAAATTGCACATTTTGTGCTGGGTTGGGAAATGGGAATTGCTTCAGGCACTTAAGAGAAAATGGGAACAGTACAGAAGAACCATTCTGGATGGAAATCCCAAAGGCAGGCAGCCCATCAGCAAAGAATTCATCTCTGATACTTCCCATTCGAAGGGGATCAGGCCATCATTTTGGCAAGAACACAGGCAGATGTGTTCATTAATTAAACTTAATTTTATTTATATCCTGCCTATCTCCCAATATGGGACCCAAGCCAGCTCAGAATTTGAGTTAAAACAAATGAATAATTCAAAGGTGTTTTTTTTTTAAAACCATTACACAATCATAGTAAAAACAATGATTTAAAACAGTTTTTAAAAGGCAGTTGAAGTATACAGGTCACCTCCTGTATCCACAGAACCAATACCTGCAGTTTCCGTCATCTACGGCTGACAAAATAGGGACACATACCACACAGTTGCGCTGGAAAATGCCTAGAGGTATCCTCTCTAGAAATCATTAGGTCCTCCAATGCAACTCTATGGTATGTTTGTACCGGAAGTCTTTTATTTTAATAGGGTTTGCCATTATCCGCAGTTTCACTTATAAGCAGTAAGTCCAGCAATGTATCCCCACAGGTACTGGGGGAGGGCGCGCTGTAATGATAATGATTCAAATCCCAATCAAGTACAATTCGCTAAATCAAAAGACCTTCTGCAACGGACAGATAACACTCAAGGCCTACGTAAGCAGAAAGATCTTCTCTTGGCAGCAGAAAGAGAGCAAGCGGGGGGGGGGAAACCTCGCTTCCTGTGGTAGGGAGTTCCACAGTCTGGGAGCAGACACCAAGAAGCCTGTCTCCCATCTCCTTGGCAAACATTGAAGTTTTGGGCTTCAGCTTGCACAATCCCAAACATCTGGCGAATAAAAGGCTGAAAACCACTGGCCTGAGGTACACAGCCCCACAGCTTTACACCACATGACAGACCAACCCCAACTTCACATGTGTGTGCACACAGGTCAACCCACATGTCCACAGTTTCATTTATCCACATCTGAAAATGTATGTTCTTTCTAGGCATTTCTAGGTCCTTCAATGTGATTCTGTGATCAACTTTAGCATTCTTCTCATTGAAAATAATAGGGCTCCCTATTATCCACGGTTTCAGGTATCCACAGGGTGATGGAGGTGGTCTTGGAACATATCCCCTGCAGATACAGGAGTCGACCTGTACGGACTCATTAAACTTTGAAAAAGAAGCACAAGAGCCAGGGACAACCTGATCATCAAGCAGAGTTAAGGTGGCAGATATGGTGACACCGCTAAGTAAAATCAAATAAACTGAAAGGTACATGAGCCTTCCTTCATAGCTTGTACATGGCAACCCAACTGGCACCACCACATACCAATCAAAAGGAGAGCAGTGCCCCATGATCCAGTGCTTGAAAATACTACTTTTAGAACTTTTTGGCCAGCTGCTGGGAGTATTCTGGGACTGCTAGTCCAAATATATATATTTCTAAGGTCTACTCATACTTATGCAACAGCAGTTTAAATCTAAAAGTGCCTGACTGCTGAGCTGAAGGAGGAGCAAGGGAGGGGCAGGAAGAAATAGCCCTAAAGATATATTGTCAGAAATATTCTCCTTGATGTCTTGCTGGCTTTGTAGTTTCGTTTTGGTTTTTTTCTTATTGTGGTTAGCACTCAGACGGAGTCTCTGAGCCATCTGCAGACAGAAAATTAAGAGAGGAGGCAGGTGTAAAGTCTTTCAAAGTCACCACTTGGTTCAAGATGACTTATAAGAAATCTGAGCTTTCAGTGGCCATAATAGGATGAATTAAATCAGGCTATAAAACCCTACACAACTTGAGGTCAGGTCATCTAAAAGACTGCATCTTCCTATTTCTTGCATGAATTTTAAGATATTCAAGGATAGCCTTTTTCTTGGTTCACTCTCTGCCACAGCTATGTTGACAATAATAAGAGTGAGAGTGTGTAACAACGACGACGATGATGGTGGTGGTGGTGGTAATAATATAATAAGAGCCTTCTCAGTGGCTATACCCAGGCTGGGGAATTCTCTCCCACAGAAGGCTTGGATAGTACCCTCTTTGCTCTTTTTTTTTTTTTTTGTGCCAACAGGCAAAATTCTTTATTTAGACAGAACTTCAGCTGTTGACTGATTGTGGCAGAAGGGCTTTTCAGTGTGATATGCTCTATTTATATCTCCTTTACTTTGTTTTAAATATGTTTTAAACTGCGCAAATTAGTGTTTTTAATAGGAATGCTTGTTGAATTATTTTTAAAACCTTTTCATTATTAGGTTTTTGGCTATACGTTGTTTTAATCTATACTATCAGCTGCCTTGCATCATATGCCGGGATCTAGACAGGACATAAACTGAACAGAAGTAAATAAGTAAATAAGAATACCACTGGCTTGTTTGACAAGAATACATCTACATATGGAATCCTCTATCAAATATACATTAAAGCCTAAGTGTTTATTAAATGTGTTTCTTATACCAGTAAACTGATATTCAGCTGCTATTCAGGTACCAGGAAAGTATAAAAGATAGCTAACAACAACATTTAAAAAGCCATTACAATCACTAAATGATTGAGCAGATCCATTGCAAAGAATGGGACAAAGCTGAACAATGACATGTGACTGTAATATTGCCACACCACTACAATATCCATATGCATTCTCCTTGTACATGCTTTTTGGCCTAGTGTCCTTCTGCTCCATGACACTTAAAATCTTACACAGAGTAGCGGGAGATCCTAGGCATCTGACAGCACTACCATAAGAGAATGTTATATAGGTTGCCATTTACAGGGGGGTTCATTCCTGGACTTAGCAGAGATAAGTGAAACTGCGTGTATTAGCGAACCGCCATAGAATCGCATTGGAGGACCTAGAAAATGCCTAGAGAGGCATCTTCTCTAGACACCTGGTACAACTCTATCATCAACTTCCAGCAGAAGTTGACTATAGAGTCATGCTGGAGGACCGCTCAATGCACAAAGACCATCTCCAGCACAACTCTATGGTCCTCCAGATGTCTAGAGAGACATTTCCCCCAATCACAGGTAAGTGAAACCGTGGGTACTGATCCTGCATAAACCAGGGGTGACCTGTATTCTTTTTTTTAATGGTAATTTTTATTTCAGTTATATATAATAGACACAAAAATTGGCAAAGCTATCATTCATAACATTAACATAACTACATAACATTCCATTAATCTAATTTTCTAATTATCCAGTCATGATATTTTTATATGATCACGGCTGCAAGAATTGTTTATGCTAGGAAATGGAAAGAGAATCAAATCCCAGAAATTGCAACGTGGATAGCTAAGGTATATGAAATGATGGAAGCGTATAAATTGACATGTTTACTGAGAAATCAAACAATAGACGAATTTGAAAATGAATGGAAAGAGGTAATTAACTATTTGGAAAGGAAGATGGCAAATTACGATTAGAATTTTAGAATCAAAGGAAATGTGGTAAAATTAAATAACAATAAGAGATTCAAGAATATAAAATCAACAATAGTTCAAGGAAAGGAGAATAATAGGAAGTTTAAGCATAATTATAATACAATGTTTATATATTTAAAAATACAGCAAGGGGGGGAAGAAAAATAAAGTTCAGTAATAATCACTTCAAAAGGAAGGCACGAAGTCAGAAATATTTTGTGTTTAGATGCTTTTTATGAGGAGTGACCTGTATTCTTAATGTTCACACAAGAGGCATCTCTTATGAAACTTTAATAATAATAATAAATTTATTTTTACCCTGCCCCTCTGTTAAAAACAATCAGGGTGGCTTACAACAGTTAAAATACAGCAATATAGACTAAACCCCCTAAATGCCACCAACCCCCACCTTCCCCCATAAAAAGATATTAAACTAACTTTAAAACTTTCTTTTAATTAGGAATGTTTAAAAAACTAAGAGAAGGAAAAAGAACAAATGAAGGAATATGAAGCAGCAGGAATTTAGAATGTATCTCCACCATTATCAAAACATCTGTAACTTCATATAACATGTCAGGAAAACAGTTCCTATGAGCTAGAATGATTTTCATTATCTTTGAAACCTTACTGAATGCTCTGCTGGAAGCAGCAGTGGAGGATGCAAGGCTTATCTTTGGCCCAGGGAGGCAAAATACGCTTTATCAAGTTTTGTGGTTTCAGGGGACCCTGGATTGCTCGCACTACTTTATTATCTGCCACATTTGCCATCAGCTAACATTATACAACCTTTGCATTAGTTGAATTTCAAACTCCACAAATTCTTTTTTTTTACAGCTGCAAAGAGGGAGTGCTCTGGGACCCCAAAAGTAGTTTCCCCAAGCTTTGTTCTTTAGGAACTGCAAATGTTGTGTATGTAAGAAACTGAGACCTCCCAGCTTAGCAGCCTCAGAAAGCATTTTCAGTAGATCTGGCAACTCAGAAAGGATAAGAATTAGGCACTATGTCTATTGAGAAGCACAGAACTGATCTCTTAAAAACCTACCCCTCTCTTTTTCCCCCACAGACAAAGTGTATGGACCAGCCTTTCCCACATATGCCTGAAACTGTACATTCTTTTCCCTGGTTTCTTTATCGACTATTAATAGTCTCTGGGCTTCGAGGCACTTTTCAAGTAATACTTACGTGTCCAAATGGACACCCAGTCCTTACTTTTAGATACCCAGTTGAGACAAACAGAGAACACACAGGATTTAATCAATATACTGTCAGATTCCTACCTGTTTTCAATAAGTTACTGCAAGCCAAAAATAAAAATAACTCCCCAGATATGTATATTTTGCAATCCTAAATAATTTGTGTTTTTAATACATTTTTCTTTTTTTTAATTATAATTTTTTATTAAGTTTAAAATATAAAACATTAAGTTTAATACATAAAAATTTGGTTTAATCCTTATTTACCAACTGATTTACAAACACCAAGTTTAAAATAAATCAGTTTTCTCCCAATGACTTCCTTTCTTATATCTTGAGTCATGTTATCACCTTAATTTACCAGTTTTCTTGTTTCCCATTACGTATCTAAGAAATTTTATTTTAACTATTTTACCTTCACCTTTTTTTCATAGTTATCGAACACCCCATATGCATCTCTCTCAAATAACAATATTTCATTATATTAAATGCTTCCTCTTAACAGTCTTGTTTGTAATTCCTTTTCATAATCCTAACATTCCACTCTATTTCTCATTATTTATCTTAGCATAAACCCATGTTCATTACTCCTCATTTCATGTCTTACATATCTATCACATATCACCTATCACCGCCATCCATATAATTCTATATCAATTTTCCAATATCCTTATATATATCATTTGTCTTTTCCCAGTGTTTTAATAATGCGTCCCAATCCTTTCTCATCTTACAACTTCATTTGTTTCTTAATCTGTTTGTTAAGTCATCTAATTCTATTATGTCTGACAACTTCTCTTTCCATTCTTCAATTGTTGGAACCTCTTTTAACTTTCATTTCCTTGCTATAACCAGTCTTGCAGATGTTATCATATATAATATGATCTTCCAATGTTGGCTTTCCTCTTTCTTACTCAAACCTTTTATCATGTTCAATAGATACAGTTCAGGTATGAATTCTATTTTAATCCATAAAATTTGTTTAATGCTCTCATGTACTTTTAACCAGAAATTTTTAATTTTACTGCATTTCCACCACATGTGTACTAACGAACCCTGAAAGTTACAACATTTCCAGCAAGTACGATTTGTCATGCTTTTCATTTTATTCAGTCTTACTGGTGTAAAATACCACCTTTGGGTAATTTTCACATAGTTTTCCCTTAAATTCTGCGAGGCTGTAAATTTCATTGATCTTTTTCTGGCTAGTTCCCAATCTTCTAATGTATGGCCTATATAATCCATTTTTCTTCTACGTTTTGGTAACAGTTCTAGGGATTTTTCCTCTTTTTAATTCAAGTATTTTTAGTAGTGGGCAGAATAATAAAGATAGCTAGGATACCGATGTCTTTCAATGAATTTGCAGCTCTGGATTGACAGTACCCCCCCTTTAAAAAAAAATCATGTTCAACACAGTCTGAATGTCTGCATTATATGTAGGGGGAGAAACTTCAATTCATGAGCCTTTCGAATGGGAGAATGGATAGCTAACAAAAATTTCTTTTAAAATGCCCTGGTTAAAAAATAAAGGGAAAAAAAATGCCCTGCTGGGCTTGGTCCATAAACTAGCTGGGGAGGGTGAGCTTACCTGTTCAGCTCTCAGTCCACTTCCTTGGTTCTGCTCTCCTCATACACAGAGACATTCAGGTACCTTTGCAACTGGGTTCCTTATTACTACAATATATGAGAATCTACTAAATTCTGAGAAGCCACATGGCCACATTGTCTCAGCTCCAGAGCCTGCACTGAGAGGAAGGGAGAGGCACCTCCCAGGCCTCCAGGAGGAGAGAGAAATTAAAAACTGGCAAGTTCTCTTAAAGCTACACACACACACACACACACACACACACACACCACAAATCACTCAACAGTGTGTGTGTGTGGGGGGGAATCATGTGGCCCTTCAGATTTTGATGGACTACAACTCCCAGCATTTTTCACCAAATAACTATTCTGGCTAGGGCTGATGAGACTTAGAATCACACGAGTTGGAAGAGACCACAAGGGCCATCTAGTCCAACCTCTTGCCATGCAAGAATACCCAAAGTACCCCAAACAGATGGCCATCCAGACTCTGCTTTAAAACCTCAAAAGAAGGAGACTCTACCACTCTCCAAGGCAGCACATTCCACTGCTGAACTGCTCTTACTGTCTGGAATTTCCTCCTAATGTTTAGATGGAATCTCTTTCCTGTAGTTTGAGTCCATTGCTCCATGCCCTAATCTCTGGAGCAGCAGAAAAAAAAGCTTGCTCCATCCTCAATATAATATCCCTTCAAATATTTAAACATGGCTATCAGGTCACCTCTTAACCTTCTCTTTCCCAGGCTAAACATACCCAGCTCCCTAAGCCACTCCTCATACAACATGGCTTCCAGAGCTCCCACCATTTTGGTTGCCCAAAATGGTACAGTTACAGTCCGACTACTTGTGGAAGGTTACCAATGATTCCCACATTAGCCTAATATATTATATTACTGATGTCTGCTGCTCAGGCACCAAGCCGTCCCCAACATTTCTCTCAGAACACAAACACAAATATATCAGGATTACCTCGCAGGGAGGTCACACACCGTTCTAACTCCGCACCGACAACCCCATGCAAGAAAAATTGGTATAATGACTGTGACAGATCCCCTTTTCAAGCTGACCCCACACTTCCAAACTCTTGGGCTCCTGTCATTCACTTTTCTCTTTTACCCTCAAGATCCCCCCACCTTGTTATGGTACTTGGGCCTCAAGGTGATCCTTAGACGGACCAGTGGATGTATTATTCAGTGGGTTCACAGTGCTAAGTGTGACCAGTCTCTCTATCAAAACTTAACAAGAGCAGCCAGACACAGTTGTCAAAAAGAATAAACAAGTAGAATTTTATTAATACACAATTATAGTCAGCCCTCTGTATCTACAGATTCTGCATCCACAGATTCAACCATCTGTGACTTGAAAATACCACCCCGCAAAAGAAAATTCCAAAAAAACCTCACCAAACTCTGATTTTGCCATTTTATACGATGAGGCACACCATTTTACTACACCATTGTATATAATGGGACTTGAGCATCCACAGATTTTGGTATCCATGGGGCGGGGGGTCCTGGAACCAAACCCCAGCGGATACCACGGGCCCAGTTTAGAGCAAACATTAACCTCGAACTATTTAACCATTCACAGTTTCCCCCAAACCCTATTCAGTTCTTCTCCCTGGCTGACTGTCCTATCTCCATTATGGCTTTTTCCTGTCTATGCCATCTTCTTCCTTTCTCTCTGCAAACTTTCCCCTATGCCTTTGTCTTTCTTTCCGCTATCAGCTTTCTGCCAGAGACAAGCCTCAGTTTTGTATCCTCTCTCCCCCTGTAGCCCACCCTTCACAGCATTTCCTGGCTGACACTAACTTGCCCATCTCCTTCCTTCACAATGTCACTGGGCTACTTTGCAATGTTGGCATAGCCCACAACCTCTGCCACAAGGGCCAAGGCTATGCTGGCAGGGGGGGGGGAGGGGAATTTTAGGAATTACACAATCAACAACTACTTTAATCCCCTAGTACCTAGAACTAATAGTCAGCAGAAGATAGGGTTGTATTATACAGAAATACTTCCTGAAACAACATCTCAGGCTCAGCCAAATTGATTACCAACAATGGTCCGCCCTGGCCTCACATCGGGAGGCATGGAGACGCACTATCCACAATGCTGCAGCCTTATTTGAGAACTCACACCAAACAAGTCTTGAAGAGAAATGACAACGCAGAAAGAATCACAACCCAGAAACATCACCCAAGGAGACCTTATGCTGTGCTTTCTGCAACCGGACTTGTTTATCTCGGATTGACCTTTTTAGTCATCAGCACGCTTGCAGAAAGCGCAGGATGAGTCCTTCCTGAATCTTCGTTTGCGAAGAAAAGCCAGAGAGAGATACAGTAAATTCAAACAATCAATATCATAATAATTCTATTGAAAGTTGTAAGAAAATATTCCATAAAGAGTCCTTAATACAGTGCATACACACACTTTCTTATATTCACTAACATAATTACTAAAAGCAATAATACATAGGCTGTTATCTCACAGTGAGTCCTTTTGTGCAGTTTTAAAATGTAGTAGCAAAGATGCTGAAGCTATAAATCTAACTATCAAATTTGCTTTCACAAAAAGTTCTTATATCCAAAAATACTCCTGTTTTTTAAAATTGATTTTTCATAAGTCTAGCTGTTATTACTATTTTCTAACCCTCTTACTGGAACAACAATGACTGCTTGAATTTAAACATTTCATCTTTTAACAGTTCATTGGCAGTTGTTCATTGTTAGACCAGTATCCAGTGCTTCTTTTTAATCGCTTTATTTTACAGTGCCAGAAATGCCATTCAGGAACAAATCCTTCAATTAACAAGTTCAGTCAAAACAACTTGTTTTAAAGGATCACTTTGTAAAGAACAATCATTATTTAAGCTAGTGGCCATAACATCCAAATTGCTTTTTGCTACTTATTTTGATTTAGTCCTATATTAGTTTTAATGCAAAAAAAAACAACAAAAAAAAACCCTACCTACTTATAAATGTTTTAAATGGATACTACAAAAAGGATCCTTTCCTACAATTTATAGATGAACTGATCAATCAGTGGGGACAAGATGAAGTTCTGAGACCCTGTACTTCATAGGAGGATACATCTGGGGCCCACTCACACTACAAAGTTATAGAGCTATGGTTCCACTAACTGCCATGGCAACATCCTGTGAAATGCTGGTATTTGCAGTTTAGGAAGGATACTTAGACTTCTCAGCCAGAGAGCTCTACTGGCTCACCAAACTATGCATCCCAGGATTCCACCGGATGGAGCCATGAATGGCACTTAAAGTGGAATCAAAGCATTGTAACTGTGTAGCATAAAAGGCTCCAGGTCCAACTGTTTGTGCACATACATGAGAAGACATTTTACTAGTTAAGACAAAGCATACTTCAAAAACACAGCAAGCAGTGTAAAATAAATAAATAAATAAAATACCACTGCCTTTCTCCCTCAGCTGACAGCTAGCAACAGCTCTTCCAAGCAGGCTGCATGCACCATTTCCATCTATTTGGTTCATTAGGAGCAATGAATGTAATTTTCCCCTTTCCCCTTGTGTGCCGTACCTTGCTTAGACTGTAAGTCCAAGGGTAGGGACTGTAATATTCCTTATCTTGCCCTTTTTACCTGAAAGGTGGGCACAAGTGCTTTTTTCCCAAATGAAGAAGAAGAGAAGGAATGATGCTAAGGAAAGATTGTCAACCGCTAATGAACTAGAAAAGAACTAGCAGTGAATGGCTTTCCTGTCAGGTGTGGGGTGAATCTGCTCTGTGTTTTATTCCAGACTTTAAAGGACCTAGCCAAGATACTGAATTTATTTTGGGAAAAGGATTCAGCACCCTAAGAGTGGATTCACAGCACTCCTGAGACAGAAGCCACCTGCTACCACTGTATATCAAAATATATGCTTATCAAAATATTTTCACATTTCTAATAAGGTCCAAAGAGGACCAAAAATAGGGTGAAACCCCGATTTTTTTTTTAAAGGTTGAGGGTGTAGCCGTCCAGATTTCCTGGAGAACTCTAATCCCACCTCAATATATGCTCACATAAGGAGGTACATGTGCGTGCTCCAGCTAGAGATTAAAATCTCCAGGAATTTTGAAAGCATGAGAGAAAAAAAACAGGTTTCTTTTTCTAGAAATAGCAGAAATTTCACTAAAAAAACCTGAAAAAATGCTGTGCAGGTTGAGTCTCCCTTATCCAGAATTCTGAAATCCAAAATATTCCAAACTCCAAAATTGTCCAGATGGGTGGCTGAGATAGTGACTGACACCTTTGCTTTCTGATGGTTCAATGTACACAAACTTTGTTTCATGCAGAAAATTATTTAAAAATATTGTGTATAAAATTACCTCCAGGCTAGGTGTATAAGGGGTTTATGAAATATAAATGAATTTTGCGTTTAGACTTCGTCCCATTTCCAAGATCTCTCATTATGTATATGCAAGTATTCCAAAAATCTGAAATATTCCAAAATCCACAATACCACAAGTCCCAAACATTCTGGATAAAGGAGACTCAACCTGTATTAACACTCTCTACAGAATGAAATGTAAAAATGTATTATGTATAATTTTGTTTGGCATGATACTATCATGCTCACTATGGTAAAAGCACAGACATTTATTATAAATTGACATTATTCAAGCTTTCACTATAAACTGAATTTCCTTTTTTAAAAAAGTTGTTACACATGGTTCTACAATGTCTTGAACTGTAAGAAAGTTCTTTGATTTTGCTACTTTATTAAGATCAGGCAAAAAAAGAATAAAAACAGAAGAAATCATCAACAGTCATAAAATAGAGAAAATTATTTTGTCTCATCTAGTTCTCCATAGTGCCAAGCAGACATAAAGTACTTACTCACATGAATTGAGAAAAAGAAACCAAGATCAAAAATTGCAATGAAGTGAGATACTGGACATAGTCTTATATAACTACTGTTACACAGCTTTTAGAAATAATGTCCGTGGGAGGAATAAATATATGAATGGATACCTTGTTATAAATAAATTTATTACTCCAAAAGGAAAATCTTCCATTCTCTAATTTTGTTCTATTTTTTTGAACAAACTTTTCAAGCTTAAAAAAAGTTTTACAAAATGGCCCCCTCCCCCCAATTTTTCCATTCCACCATCCCCAGACTTTCATATCTCTACTTGCAACCTCATAACCAATTTTTACGATATTCTGGGATATGTGGGGAGGTGTTATCTGCACCTATAAAACTGAACCTGTACATATAAAGATGGGCTAGGCTGGGACCAGCCTGAAACCCACTCTTCTCCTATGATGTCCAATTCATATTACGGAGCTTATAGGCTTGCTGCCCATGAGGAGGTAGCTGTTTTACAAACCTAATAGTGGCTGCAATTTTAATTGGTTAAATCAGCATTCTCAACTTTTGTGATTATTTTTCTTGGGACTACAATTCCTTGCCCCCAGCATAGTGAATATATGGATGATGAGAGTTGCAATCCAACAATATTTGGGGGCAGGTTAGGAAAGATTATGGTAAATGAATAAATAAAAACCCTTTTGATCAATTAAAACACCAGCTAATTTTTAAAGAACAATGTAATTTATCTTCAAAAATCACACATAATCGCACATAGCAGGTTGAGGGGGATCTTCTCTGTCCCACCACTGGGAAGATATGTTGTGGGGGGAAATGGGAGAGGGCCTTCCCTGTGCAAGTTGTGGAATGTCCTCCCCTGAGAGTCCTGATTAACGCCAACACTGGTATGAATGCATTGCCAAGTCTAAACACAGATTTTTAGTAAACCATTTGGGCCTAATTGATTTTACCCACGCTGCGCATTTGCTATGGTCGCACAACTTTAAATTATTTTAGCCAGTTTTAAATTCCCTGGTTTTTAATTGATAAACTATTTAATATATTTTAAATCTTTTATACTTCCCAAAGTATTATATCTCTTTCAGAATTTACCTATCTTGACTAATGATAAAATATTTAAAATGTGGGAGAAAGATTTGCAAATGTTTTTATGGGACAAAAAGAAGGCTAGAATCAAATGGAAATATTTGGTTGATGCTAGAATCAGGGGTGGTTGTGACCTTCTAGATTTTAGAATATATTATCTAGCTTCAGTTTTAACATGGATCAAGGACTGGGTAAACTTAAACAATAGAAAATTGCTAAATGTGGAGGGTCATGATGCCAGATTTGGCTGGCACACCTAAATGCTGTTTTCCACTTTCAGAATCGTTGCTTCTCATCATATGAAAAATCTATCCAGGCTGACTCAGTTAACGAAAAAGGATCTTGCAGTACCTTTGAGCCTGAGAGAAAGAAGCTGTAGAATAAGCTTTCATAGACGTGGTCTACTTCCTCAGATGCATGGAGTCTATAAAAGCTCTTGCTACAGCTTCTTTCTCTCAGTTAGTCTCAAAGGTGCTACAAGATCCTTTTACATACTGATATTCCAGGCTAACACAGCTATGCCTTTGAATTCAGTTAATGAACTCACTCATGAAATGTCTTCCCAACTGATGCAGCTGGCCAGCAAAGATGTCTTTAACCAGATGGAAAGTTCTAATCAAGATTTAGATGTGACACAGTCAGGAGTCTCTGAATGTTTATTTTTTAAAATATGAAGATGAAGTGAGGCCTACCTCAGTTGTAGCTCTGGGACTTGACCGCTGGAGTGATAAAGGCATCCTTTTGTGCATTGCGTCGGCCATATAATCATACTTTCTGCGTTTGGCAGGTTCTTCTTCAGACAGAGAAGGAAAAAGGAGAGAACTATTTATTTTCTGCCTGTTTCCAAGGTTGGTTACAAAAGTTAAAATGGATACAGTTAAAATTTTCATCATACAAAAGTTAAAAATATACAGTCAGACCCGCGTATCCGCAGGACCAAGATCCGCAGTTTCAGTTATCCGTGGAACAGAAAACAGCACACCTACCATACAGTCTTCCTAGAAAACGAGGAGAAGCATCCTATCTAGACATTTTCTAGGTCCTCCAAGGCAACTCTATGGTATTTGTAACCAGAAGTCCCATTATTTCAATTGTATTCACTGTTATCCACAGTTTCTGGTATCTGCGGTAAGTCCGGGAACCAAACCCCCATGGATACAGGGGTCTGACTTTAATTAATAAAATGAAAAGCAGTTCACAAACCATGAAATAACAAATAACATAGCAAACGAAAGGCCCTTGCCCCCAGAGCAGTCAGCCCCCAAGGACTGACAAAAGAAAAAGGTCTTTGCCTGCCTACAGAAGGACAGCAAGTAGGAAGAGAGTTCCAGATCCTGGGAGCAGCCACTGAGAAGGCTTTGTTCTGTATTCTCACCAAATGTACCTGGGAGGGTGACGGGACAGAGACAGTCCGTCCCAGAAGATTTCAAAAGATGTGCAGGCTCATATACAGTCTTTTAGATAACATATTTCAGTTCATAACCAGCATTTTTATTTATTTATTTATTTATTTATACCCCGCTCTTCAGCCACAAGGCTATCAGAGCAGCTTACAAATTGTTTTAAGCAATAGCTATTTACACATCTACATTGCAATAAGCAGCTTCCAATGTATGTTAGCTAATTGCCCCCACAAGCTGGGTCCTCATTTTACCGACCTATGAAAGGATGGAAGGCTGAGTGAACCTTGGAGCCCTCTGGAATCGAACTTGCAACGTGGTGGCTTGCAGTACTGGCATTTAACCACTGTGCCACCAGGGCTCCTTTTGTACCGATTTGTACTCAGAAACAACCCAGTAGCCAGCAGAGCTGTTTCAATAAGGGACTTGTGCATTCCCTTTTATCCAGCCCCTTTTTACAGTCTGGCTGCAGCTCTCTGGACTGGCTGAAGTTTCTGAACACTCTTCAAAAGGCAGCCCCAACTGTAATCCAAATGGTGAAAAAGAGAATGTAAAGACTGTACTCCCAACATGCTATTCTTATTCCCAGAAGTCCTAACCCCAGAATCTCCTCCAACGTAAGACCAGAGCGACGACCACCAAGGCATACCTGGCTCTTCGATGCTCCTCAGGTCATCTGGAACTCGGAAATGCAGCATCTCAGAGACTCGCTTTTCAGGAACCTTGGAAGAGATTTTTTTTAAAACAAAGGAAGGATGGTTTTATCTAAGGTTAGGCCTTGGATTCTTTTTGGCTACAAGCCAGTTGCTCAAGGTGAACAGTTTTAAACAAGACCATTTCAAACACTTACTTAATTCCAACTCTCCACCAAAACAAGTAACATTTAAGGTTGCTAAAAACTAAAAAACAAATTAAACAGTAGAGTCATTAAAACAAACATAATAATTTACAAAAAGAAACACGTCAAAAAAAGTTTAAAAGGTCAGATTGAAGAGATGTATCTCTGTGTGTATGTATATTCCTTCAAGTCACCTATCAATTGATGGTGACCCCATGAATTTTACAGGATTTTCTTAGGCAAGAAATACTCAGGGGTGATTTTGCCAGTTCCTTTCTATGAAATATAGTCTACAGCACCTGGTATTCATTGGTGGTCTCCCATCCAAGCACTAACCTGGGCTGACCCTGCTTAGCTTCCAAGATCAGATAGGATTTGCTAACTTAAGGGCAATGCATCCTTTCAAAGAAACATTGAGAGTGGAAACTTATCATATGTCAAGAGGGTGCATTTCACAACCTAGGAGCATCAGAGGCAAAAGCTCTTTCACATCTACTTGCCATCTGGGTATCTGCAGGTGATGGTATTTCTAAGAGGGTATCTCCTGAAGATCTTTACCATACATATGGGAATCATGCAGCCTTCCAGATGTTGGACTGCAAGTCCCATCAATCGTAGCAACCATACTCAATAGTGATGTGTGCTGGCAGTTTCAGCCTTATAATTCTAGATGGCCTCAAGGAATCAGCCGGTTCCTTGCAAACAAAGCAGTTCCTTATGTTAGACCAGTGGTTCTTAACCTGTGGTCTGTGGACCCCCAGGGGTCCACAATGTCCTCACAAGGGGTCTGCAAAAACTGGAAGGTTGCTTGGCCCACCTCTTCCCTGCAGTGGAGTGGCCACATGACAGGAGCCAAGGCTGGCTGGCTGGCTTGGCCTGCATAATGCTGTTCAATCTGCTCCAGCCACAAGCTTGTAGGAAGAAGCAGGAGAAAGGTCTTCCTTCCTCCTCCAGTGCCTCTGAGGGAAAGTTTCATGGATGGTGTGACTGTATTGTTGTTGTTATTCTTCTTAGGGTTTTAAATCTTGAGTTAAGTCTTGGGGGTCCACTGCAACAAAAGTTATTTAAAGGGGGTCCCTGGTAAAGAAAAGCTTAAGAGCCACTGGTTTAAAGGTTAAAACCATCACTTTGAAGTGGCCTCAGAAAGCAATCAACACCAAGATTGGTGAGACCACCAAGAAAAGAAAAAAAGGCTATAACTCAAGATTTTATACAGAAAGCTGGCATAGCATTTCTTTACTCTGATAGAGAAAATATATAGGCTTGTCAATATTACCCAGGAGTATGATTGGAGATCTTTGCCATGAAAACCACATACTTTTTGCACAGCAGATTTCTACAGCAGTTCAGAGGAGGAACAAGCATGAAAATCAGAATGTCTGTTTGTTCCTTGCTATAAAGGACACCAAAGCCAAGCTGTTTCCTTAAAGATCAAGGCTAAGATTCTGCATCAAAGCAAGCGCAGCATAATGCTTTGCCTGGACAGTTCTGTGCCTTCCCCCCACCGGCAGCTGTCAATCCCCAGGACAGGCCCTTGCTTCTGCTTACCAAACAGGAAGGGAAGGAGGGGGAGTCAATTCAGATGTTGAAGCAGCAGCTGGTCTCAGCTTCGAAAGGGAGAGAAATGAGGGCACACTCACAGATGGAGGGCACTCTCCTTTCCTGTCCCCTCAAAACACAGAGCGACCACATCCTCACCATCTGCATTGCCTTCCTCCTCTCTCCAACAGCATTGGACCTTGCCAGGGACTGACAGTTGCTGCAGGGGGAAGTTTTGAACACAACACCAAGGGCTAGCAAATAGCCCCTGCACTCCATCCAGAAGGGACACGTGGGCATGTAAGCCATGTTTACATGTACGTATGTGACCAACAAGATGCTGCCATAAGTGCCCAGAACTTTCCAAAGCTGTTTACTTCATGGCAAAACACCTTCTTTTTTCTGTCTCATGGAAAGTTTTAAATATCCATGCTGTTTGGTTGTCAAGAGTCTACATTTTCATAACATGTACAATAATCCTATATACAATCAGATCCCTGTATCTGCGGGGCTTCAGTTCCCGGAATTACTGAGGATAACAGAAAATGCCATTGAAATAATAGGACTTCTGGTTACATATACCATAGAGTTGCCTTGGAGGACCTAAAAATGTCTAGAGAGGATGCTTCTCTAGGCATTTTAAAGGAAGTCTCAATGGTAGGTGTGCTGTTTTGTGTCCCATGGATAAATTAAGCCATGGATACTAGTTCTGCGAATACGGGGGTCCTATTGTATATATCAGCCTTCCTTAAACTGGTGACCTCTAGATGTTTTGAACTAAATGGACCCTTGGCCAGAGACTGCAAACATTACTTTTTCAAAAACTACAATTCCAGAACCCTATTGTCATTACGGCTGTCAGCTGTGAGAGTCTGGGGTTTGAAGTAAAGAAAACAATCCCAAAACTTTTCCAGACTCTGTCTTTTCACAAAACAGCTTCCTCTCTGCTCCTTAAACAAAATGGCCTATGTAACCATTCTAAAAGTACGGAAACATTTCAACTATTCAACGAATGTCACCTAGCCATGAACACATGTGTTGTCAATCGGGGGCCCCAGTGAGAAACTACATTTGCAGATCTACCTGCACACTGTTGGGCTTTGACATGGTTTTTCGGGCCCGATGAACCTTGGGCTTGACCTCTTCAGCTGCCGGTGGTGGAGGCTGAGCAGGGGCTGGGGCTGGAGCAGGGGCCGGGGCTGCAGCTGGAGCTTCTGCTGCTGGAGTCCCAGTATCCCCAGGCAGGCGTGACCCAGGCATACTCAGCAGGCGCATTGCCAAACTCTGGATAGATGTTGGGGACTTGCTGGTTCCGGTGAGGGACATCTTTGCCCGGCTGGGTCCACCTGCTTTGCTGGGAGAAGACGGGAAAGTCTTGGCAGCATGGCCTGAAGTAGGGGGGGAAAAAGAATAGAGAATCCCCAACTAGAATCACAGAGTTGGAAGAGACCAACAAGGGACATCCAGTCCAACCCCTTACCATACAGGAATACACAATCAAAGCATTCCCAACAGATGGCCACCCAGCCTATGTTTAATAACCCCCAAAGAAGGAGACTCCACCAGACTCCAAGGCAGTGCATTCCACTGCCAAACAACTCTTACTGTCAGGAAGTTCTTCCTAACATTGAGGTGGGATCTCTTTTCCTGCAGTTTGAATCCATTGCTCCGTGTCCTAGTCTCTGGAGCAACAGAAAACAAGCTTGCTCCATCCTCAATATGACATCCCTTTTAATATTTAAACATGGCTATCATGTCCCTTCTTAACCTTCTCTTTCCCAGACTATACATGCCCAGCTCCCTAAGCCGTTCCTCATAGGACATGGCTTCCAGACCTCCTACTAGTTTGGCCACCCTTCTCTGGACATGTTCCACCTTGTCCATATCCTCTTTAAATTGTGGTGTCCAGAACTGGACACAATATTCCAGGTGAGGTCTGACTAAAGCAGAATAGAGTGGCACTATTACTTCCCTTGAGCTAGACACTATACCCCTATTGATGTAGCCTAGAATCGCATTGGCTTTTTAAGCTACTGCATCACATTGATGCATCATCTACATCAACTATATCTCCACTCCTCAATTGTTTTGTGTGGAGTGGACCAGGAGTTCTCAATCTTTGGCCCTTTCAGATGTTTTGGATTTCAACTTCCAGAATGCATCACTGTTGGCCATGCTGTCTAGGGTTTCTGGAAGTTGAAGTCCAAAACTGAAGACTGAGGTCTACCAATGAAGACCTCATGAGCAAAGAACTATGAAACTCGTGTCAAAAGAGCAAGGGTGGACTAGGATCAAAAATTACTGAAGCCCATGATGTTCTTCCTTCTTCCTTCTTGCCCTTGCTGGCTTGCTTATCATTGCCAAAGCTACCCAATACATTTGACTGCTAGAAGCAGAACAGCACCTCAGATTCAAGCTGCATAGCACCCAAGCCCACCAAACAACTTTGGCACCAGAGGCAGAAAATCCCTCAAATTTTATTGACAATATGTAAAAACACAGTGAAAACAAATAAACTAACCCTTTGCTGTCCTTTCATAACATCCTAAATCTGCCCCAGAGTGTGACGGTTGCCTCACTCTGCTTATTGGTAGGGGTAGCCCTGATCTGTTATCTCTGAGCAAGGGGGTGACAAGCTCGAGGAGAAAGAGCAGCAACCACCATCTGGCATCTCCAGGTAGGGCTTGGAATGATTCCTGGGGAAGGTTTACATGACAAGAAAAGCCCCTGTCATCCCTAGTAGTTCACACACATCACAGGCTATTAAGAAGGAGGGGTAGCAAAAAGCCCAGTTAACCCTTGACTTTCCATCCCTCTATTTTTCATAAACTGGGAAAAACCACACTATTGGTTGTGTGAACATTAGCAACCACCCTGAGACATGGGCTGAATTTTGATTGGTCAGACTTTGGAGAGGGCGAGCTTGCAAGGGAAGCTTTGCAATTCTTGATGCTGGCTAGCAGAAGCTGCAGCCAGCTGAGAGCCACTGGCCCCTCCCTCTCTCCTCCTCTGGGCTGTGACTCAGCCTCCCTTAAAACATTGCTTTCTACTGGAAGGAAAAGAAGTGAGGGTGAAGAGTGGGTGGGACAAAAAGCACTTACAGCATTGCTTTCTATTGGAAGGAAAAGAAGTGGGGGGAAGAGTGGGGTGGGACAGAAAGCACTTAAAGCATTGCTTTCTATTGAAAGGAAAAGAAGTGAGGGGTAAAGTGGAGGGCAGAATTCGGGACTGTGGCTTAATTTTATTGTGTATACTAATGCGGTCTCCTCAAGAGTAAGAATTCAAATTGACAGTAAGCACTTTGTGAATGTAACAGCTATATCTCAGAATGTACCCAATTTCTGTTAATGGAAAATTAATTGTGCAAAGTGGATGAGGAGCTATTCCAAGAGAATATATTACATGGAATATTTGTGAATTAACAGCCTTAATTTTGTCAATGAAGGAAAAAATATGCACCATGCGCCTGGTAGTACCAGGTTCAGCTAAACTAAACATTATTCCATCCTCATTGCTTTCAATGGGAGTGCATGAAGGCAAACTGGATTCTCTTCTTGAAATCCTAGGGATGTAAAACCCTGTATGTCCCGGGGGGGGGGGAGAGGCGTACCCATGGTGTTAGTAGTGGGGTGCCACTTTATGCGTAGGGGAAGGAGAAACCCCATTAAGTGCAATAGGCCTAGTTTGGCCTCCCTTGGATTTCATTCCCTCCCTTCAAACCAAGGAGACCCCAGAGCCCGAGAGCAGGGGGTGGGGGAGAGAGAAGTTCCTTTCTTCATAGTCCCACTCAAGCCAGAGGGCTTTGGAGACAGCGGAGGACCCTACAGAGGGCAATACAAAAATGGTGGATCCTGAATTGCCAGGCTTCCCTTTTAAGCCGGCCCCCTCAAGGTCCGACCAATCATAATTCAGCTCTGCTGTGTGCCCCTTTCCCAGGATGGCAGTAAGTGTAAACAACAATCAGAAAAACCTGAGACTTTTGCTATCTGGGACAAATTGTGGGAACAATATGAGACAGATGAAGATATCTCGATTCTCCCTGGGATAAAAAGTGTAACTGAGCCCCTGGAGTCTTGAAATCCTGGAGAGTCATTGCCAGTCTGCACAAGCAATGCTGATTTCAACAGACTAACAGTCAACTTGTCACCTGTGCCTTTTCCTTTGCTTTTCTCTGCTACTTCCAATCCAAGAGGAAGCTGCATGTTGTCAGTCAAACAGTGCTGAGAGAAGGTTCCAGAACTGCCAAAACCAGTAGCTATCATAGTCATGCCTCTTGCATGAACCAAGGTCTCCTTCACACACCCTAAAATTATTCTGACCTATTCAATTCAAATTAACCTACTTTTCTGTCAAGGAAATAATAGTAGAACAGCCTAAAATAACAATAAAACAATATACAAGCCACCCCCACGCATGTGTGGAACTGTTACTCCTGGTTTCAGTTATTTGTCATGTGAAAAATATGGTCTTTCTAAGGCATTTCCTAGGTTCTCCAGCACAATTCTGTGGTAATTTCTGCTGGAAGTTACCACAGAGCTGTGCTGGAGATCCCTAAAAGCAATGGCCTCTCTAGGCATTTCCTAGGTCATCCAGCACGATACTATGGGGTTTGCTATTAGCCACAGTTTCAAGTATTTGTGGTTAAGTCTAGGAACATATCTCCCGCAGATGTGGCGAGTGACTTGTAAAACAGCATACTATCAAATAATTAGATCTCACAGAATATTATAAACCAAGAATAAAAGTCCTCATAGCAGCAAAAAACAAACAAACCCCACAGCACTGGGACCTCATTGAAGCAATCCCACACTCTGCCATCTTTCTCTCTCACCTGGCAGACCTTTATTTCCTGGGCTTGGGCTGGTGTTTGAGCCAGCTGAAATGCCCCCTGCTTCAGGCGACATGGCTCCTGCCTCTTTACCACCCCCAGTCATCTGTGTTCGTGTTCCATCGTCACTGTTTCGGCTGGAGGACAGCAGGGTCTCTGTTGCTCCTCCCAACGTGCTTTTGGGCTTCCGAGGAGACAAGGATCCTGAGGAAGGATCGGGGCCATCTCTGGAGGGTGTAGCACCTAGAAAAACACACACACACAATCATGAAACTGTGAGGTTATACTGTGAATAGGTTTCAAACCTAGGCCTGAGGGCAGGAGAGAAGAAGAACTTGCCCCATTTCCAATCCCAAACTAGGGTTGGCTGGTTTAAACCAAATCACTTTTTTAAAAAAACATTTCTGTTTTTTTAAAATTGATTATTCATATTTTTTTAAAAGTCTGACTATTATTACTGTTTTCCACCCCTCTAACTGGAACAACAATCACTGTTTGAATTTAAACATTTTAACGTTAACTGTTTATTGGCAATTGTTCATTGTTAGACCAGTATCCAGTGTCAGTTGCTTCTTTTTAAACACTTTATTTTATAGTGCAAGAAATGCCATTCAGACACAAATCCCTCAATCAACATGAGTTCATCCAAAACAACTTGCTTTAAAAGAGCACTTTTAAAATAATAATAATAATATTTCTTACCCGCCTCTCCCTGTGGATCGAGGCGGGAACAACACATTAACATATAAATATAATATTTGTTAAAAACACATATCAGTTAAAGCTTATCAATTTAAAAAACAAACAATACTAAGATATTTTAAAACAATCAGTAGAGTTTAAAATTCACAAGGTAAAATCATCTGGATAGGCCTGCCGGAAAAGAAGAAATTATTATTTAAGCTAGTGGCCATATCATCTGAACTGCATTTTGCTACTTAATTTTCAGAGTTAGTCCTATATTGGTTTTAATGCAAAAAACACTGGTTTAAAAAAAGCTTCCCCACTTTTTAAAAACTGTTTTTTCCCAACCCTGTCCCAAAATATAAACCCCACCCACCCCTCCTATACAGACTCAATAGCTAGAAGGATTGTTCTGCTTGCTTTATCAAACTTCCACAAAAACCTACCTGTTTCATCTGGTCCTACTTCTACCAGGGACGCTGCTGCTGATATCCCTCGAAGAGTCTCACCCTGAGGAACAGGAGCACAAAAAGGTTGCTAATTAGCCCTAAGCAAGTCTCTCACTGTCTGTGTGTGTATGGGGGGGGGGGTAACATTAGTGGATTGCTTTATAGGACATTTACAGTAGACACGTATCTTCTAATATTTTGTTTATGACTTTGTAAGCCATCCTGGAAAATTCTACTGAAGGGCATAAAAATATGGGCTTCTCTATACGAAGCAATAAAACGTGGATTGGTGCACAGTAATGCCAATTCGCAACAGCTTCTATTTGTCTTAATGATTTTTTTTAAAGATTTCAGGCATGCAAAGCTCTCCACTTTTGCTGTTCCAAGGGGCATGCCTGCAAATCAAGATGGCAGGCATGAGTGAATTACTGTACTTGTATTTTTATTTACCTCGAGTTGCTGTCGCCACCCATTTTAAATAAATAAATAAATTCAAGGTGCGGAAGAGCGATCTGCTTTAACAAAGAAGCAAACCAAAAAAAGGCTATTTTTCACTATAGAGCATGATCACTATGGCAAAAATCCAAAATGGCATTTATTTTTATATATTTATTTATTTAAGTATTTATACCCCGCTCTTCAGCCACAAAGTCTCCCAGAGCGGCTTACAAATTGTTTAAGCAATAGTAATTTACAAATCTACACCGCATTAAGCGATTTCCAATGTGTGTTAGCTAATCGCCCCCATAAGCCAGGTACTCATTTTACTGACCTACGAAAGGATGGAAGGCTGAGTGACCCTTGGAGCCCTTGGAGCACCAGAAAACAAGCTTGCTCCAACATATATGCTTAGGACTGCATCCCTTACTCCAGGGTTGATATGTTCAAAAACAATGCTTGCTGAAAAATCCTCAAAGCCACATGGTCAAGGAAGATTTCTTAGCCCACCCCAAGCTTTGGAGATTTTACCCTCGGGTACTTGGGAAAACTTACATTTCTGTCTCTGGGTAGGAAAAAGTAGGTGTGAAAAGAACTCAGAAGTTCTATCAGGGGGAGGGGGGACACCCCAAAAGCAAAACCAAATTTAGTAAGTCAATATGGCCCTCCAAATTTTTTAGACTACAGCTCCCATAATCCCTTGCCACTGCTCATATTGGAAAGGACTGATGGGAACTGACGTCTAAAACTTGAGCAGAGGAGCACGTTAAAGGTTTTCCACTTCTAGTTTGGAGTGTTGGACTGGACAGGCCCAAAATTACATCCTCACTCAGCAGTGAATTTTACCATGACAGTCTTATCTCCCAAACCTACTTCATCAGGCTGCCATGAGGACAGAAGCTCAATTATTGGGAGGGGCAGGCAAAAGAGGGCACTGCTCCCCCCCAAATAAGAATTTTGCCCCCCAAAGAAATGTTCCTTCAGCCCCCAATTTCTAGTACTTCAGACATCATTCACACCTAGAACTCCTGTATTTGCTGTGTTTGCATTCCGTTGGTCACTTTCCCTGCCCCTTTCCTTTGAATGCCTAAACTGTATTTCTAAATGATAAACTGAAGTTTTAAGTGACTGCAATGCCAGAAATGCAGAGGGTGAAGGGAAAAGTCATGGAGGGGGAAAAAATCTTATTTGGGAGGGGGCAGTGCCTTCATTCTTCCCCCCACTCCCATAGTTGCACCCATGGGTGAAGATACAATTGGGGGAGAACAATGTATTCCACTCAGGAGTTCCTCAAAAGGAAAGGTAAGGCAGAAAATAATACAAACAAATATCTACATACCACTGCCAGTATCCAAATGAACAATAACCAACTTCAGAAAAGACTTGGGATGTCTTTCCATGTTTAAATCTGAATCTTGGCTATTTAAACAAACCTGAGAAGTGCAACCATCCACAACTTCCAGACAACGCTCTAAATATCTCCCTCCTGTTACATCCCAAAATAATTCTGCCAAAAAAATATTTGCCCCTTTGATGTTTTTCCCTCTGTAACATCGTCTTGTTTCTTCCTGGCCAACACTGTTTTTCTCCTCTAACCTGAGCCAATCTGCCAGAGTTCTTCTGACCCATTTGGAAACATTCACTGGCCAAGTGAAATGAGTCTTCATCAAGTCTCTCTCATCTAGAGAAGGTGTAGCCTATTGCCAGCTATTTAAGGCCAACCTACCCCTCGTATATAGACTCAATAACTAGAAGGATTGGTCTATTTCCTTTACCAAAACCATCCTCTTCCTCCTTCGAGTTGTATATAAGCACAGTGCGAGGGGAAATGCTTTTAATACTACAACTCTTACAATACCCATGTCCATGCTGGCTGGAGGTTTGTTTGTTTATTATATTTATTTATTTATATCCTGCCTTTCTCCCAATATGGGGACACAAGGTGGCTAACAATGAATTCAAAACACTACATTAACATTAAAAATATAAATATGAAATTTAAAAAGTAAATTAAATTGTTTTAAGTGTTAAAACATTTAAAAATATTAAAACACACAATAAATCTATATACACCTTTAAAACTAAACTATACAGCACGTTCAAGCCCAACTCCCCCCCATCAAACTGTGAATGCCTGAAAGAAGAAGAATGTCTTTACTTGTTTCCAATAGGGGAGCAGAGATGGCGCCATCCAGGCCTCTCTAGAGAGGGAGTTCCAAAGTCTAGGAGCAGCCACCTCTTCCTCGTTCCCATCAAACGAGCCAGAGATGGTGGTGGGACAGAGAGACGGGCCTCTCTAGATGATTTTAGAGCTCTAATCGTCTCATAAATGGAGCTATAGTCTTTCAAATAACCTGGGCCCAAGCAACATAAGGCTTTATAGGTCAAAACCAGCACTTTGAATTATGCCCAGAAACGGACCGGCTGCCAACAGAGCTGTTGCAACAAGGGAGTCATATGCTCCCTGTAGCCAGCCCCCATTAACAACCTGGCTGTTGCTCTTTGGGCCAACTGCAGTTTCTGAGCACTTTTCAAAGGCAGCCCCACGTAAAGCACATTACAGTAATCTAAACGGGAAGTAACCAAGGCATTTCTTTGGAGGTTTTTAAATAGAGGCTGGATGGCCATCTGTTGGGAGTGCTTTGATTGGGTATTTCTGCATGGCCGAAGGAGGTTGGACTGGATGGCCCTTGTGGTCTCTTCCAACTCTATGATTCTATGTTTCTATGTACCACTGTGGCCAGATCTGACTTCTCTAGGAATGGGCGCAGTTGGCACACTAGCTTTAGCTGTGCAAAAGCACTGTGTCACCGCTGAGACCTGGGCCTCCACGCTCAGAGCTGAATCTAGGAGTACTCCCAAACTGTGAACCTGTGTTTTCAGAGGGAGTGTAACCATATCTAATACAGGCTGAATCCTTGTATTGTCAGCAGTGTGAAAAAAATAACTTTTCCTAACTCTGCATACATTAATAACTTTACAGGGGAGGCCTGATTCTTCAAATGTTCAGAGAACAAGTAAAAACTTTCTTTCTTGAACAAGTTCTAAATCAGCACTGATGACCCTTTGAACCTTGAGCTAGAAATCCCATAGCCACCTGGCATGCTAGTTGTGGGTTTGGGGAGGTGAAGACTAGACATCTAGAGGGCAAAAACTTCCCCATCTGTTTATGGGTAGTGTTAACATTCATGTTTCAAAATAGCAAAAAGACTTGGGATATCTTAAACACGATGAGCTTTTAAGGCTGCGTGGTGTGATTTTTAAGATTGTGAAAGAGCTTTACAGAGTAAATTAAGTGCATTTTATTATTTTTAATGTTTATTTTTTAAAACTTATAAATTGTTCAATCCTTTTTTAAATTTTGTATTTATACTATTATTTTTACTTTTGTGTTGTTTTTAATTTGTATTGTTTTAAAGATGTTGCTAGTCGCTTTGAGTCCCATTGTTGGGAGAAAGATAGGATATATATGCATAAATAATAATAATAACAACAACAATAATTAACAAACCTCATTAGCTTTTGTGGACTTCAGTTTACCTTATCTGATGCATGGAATATTACCCAAAATTTCAGCTATATATACAGTCAGACCCCCATGTCTGCAAGGGTTTGGTTCCCGGACTTATCGGGGATACTGGAAACCCTATTAAAATAAAGGGCTTCTGGTAAAAACATACTATAGAGTTGTGTTGGAGGATCTAGAAGATGCCTAAAGAGGATGCCTCTCTAGGCATTTTCTAGCATGACTCTATGGAATGTGACCCTATTTTGTGTCCCGCAGATAACTGAAACCGTGGATATTAGCTCCGCAGATATGGGGGTCCAATTGTATATACAGTACAGTATAACCTGGGGTGTTTTCTGTATGTGGGAAGAGAGAGGTAATAGCCAGAAGAAAATGAAACAGAATGTACAAGCAGTAACAATCCTATTATTATTTGTAACCATGCAAAAACTGCTACTGATAACACAAACAGCTTGGCACCACATAAGCCAATTGATTCATGTAGATGTTGTTAACTGGGACTGGTTACAGAGATCGCACAACTCCCTTGTTGCAACAGCTCCAGTGGCTGCCCATCTATTTCCGGGCACAATTAAAAATGCTGGTTATTGTCAGGATAATGGGACATGCTACCTGGTAAATTACGCTGTAAAGAGCAAGTATTACATGTAACAGCCTGTAGGGGCCAGTAGTGAGAGGCTAAAAGCAGACGGCCTCAGTATCTTGATTAAAGGCCTGGGACGCTAACCTTGGCAGGAACTGTTATCTCTTATGGGAGAGAGCATGTGTATCTGTGTGAGAACCAAAGTCTCTGTACAGTTGTCCCTTCACATTTGCTGGAGTTTGGTTCCAGGACCCACCCGTGAATACCCAAATCCGTGAATACTCAAGTCCCATTATATGCAATGGCAAAGCAAAATGGTGTCCCTTATATGAGATGGCAAAATCAAGGTTTGCTTTTTGGATTCTTATTTTTTAAAGAGTATTTTCAAGCCGTGAATACTTAAATCTCTGAATGCCAAATCCGTGAATATGGAGGGACAACTATATACTGTTACTCTGTGCTATGTGACCGTAAGCAGTTCTGTCTACTTTGCAGTGACAGGACCATACTGTACTGTATGCTGTGTAATGTAGTCATCAAGAGAGTAGTCTGTGACTCCCTGTAGATATTCCTATATTATGTTCCATTAAAGTAAGGTACTTTAGACACACATCTGTGTCTGTGTGCTTATTTCCTCACCTGGAGAATGAAAGTTCTGCTACAACTTTGCTGTCTGGACCTCTTGATATGCTCAGAGGTTCCAGTGCGCTACCGTTTCAGTTATAACCTTTAAAGCCCTACACCGCTCTGGTCCAGGTTATTTGAAGGACCATATTCTTCCTTACAATCTAGCCTTTGCTTTGAAATCTGCTTCTCTCTCTGCCCCACCACCCTTAAAGGTACATCTGGTGGGAACCCAGGAGAAGGCCTTCAGGTTGTGGAACTCCCTTCCCTGAGAGGTTAGACTGGTACCCCCCTACTTTCTTTTTGCAGACAAGTAAAAGACTTCTTATTCCATGGTCTGTTAACCAGCTACAAACCACAATATGAACCCATCGGTGTTTGACAGCTTGTGAACTCTAGCTTGTTCAAAATATAGCTTGTTGTGACATCTGAACTCACACCCATGGGTTAACCTTGACTTATTTCCCCAGATGCACACTGAAGACAAACCATGGTTTACTTGGTCACCTGTTATAAAAATGTATGCTTTAGGCAGCAAATCATAATTAACACAAACCATGGTTTATTCTAGGAAAAAATTGCACTGTTGACAGACTGTATGCAGTTTCAGGACCACGCATCAAAAAACAAAACAAAACAAAAGCCCAGCTGTTTTTTTCTGCCAAAAACTGCCCAATACTGCTGCTTCAGGGGTAAAGAAGGGGGACAAAGCCTTTAAAAGTGCTGTCATTTACAGCTGGCCAAAATGGCAGTCAAGGCTGAGCACCTCTCCAACACCTCTGCAGGAGTCCAAGTGTGTGCTCATCCCAATTTACTGTACAGTTGCACCCCCGCATCCACATATTCATCAACTGCGGATTCAATTATCCGCAGTTGGTGATGGTGGGGGGAGGAGGGATCTCACCTCCCCGCTTTCCCTCTTGCGATCGCTGCCATGGCGGGGCCATGGCGGGGGTGAAGGAGGAGTGCTCGCCTCCCCCCCCCTTCCTACAGGACAGCTCCTGTTGCTGCAGCGGGGCCATGACAGGGGCAAAGGAAAGGGGAGAGTGATCTCCCTTTCCCCCCTTCCCATGGGATGGCCCCTGGGATGGCATTTGTTATCATCTGTGGAGTTCACCACCCACGAGGGGCCCTGGAACCTATCCTCCATGGATATGGGGGGGCTCTCTCGCTCTCTCTGGCTTTTCTTCGCAAACGAAGATTCGGAAAGGACTCATCCTGCGCTTTCTGCAAGTGCGCTGACTAAAAAGACCCAGATGCCCAGTAAGGGATTCCAGAAGCAGTTGCTGTTTACCTTGCCTGTTGGAGGCAGGCACACACAACTACAGTAGGATTGGCTAGAATCCTATTCACTACCAGCTCAATTTTTATTGCCTTGTTTTCTGCAGACACACTGTTGGAAGCCTACACTGAAAGTCTGTGTTTCCCCAGCATTCCTTCATCAGCCTCCCCTTGCCGATGCTGCTTAAAAACCTTCATCTTTAGATAGAGGACGAGGAGGAAACGGGAGGTTTGGTGAGCATAAAAAGACTTAAAAGTAAAAAGGGACTTCTTTGTCAGAGACTTTGGCTACATCTGCACTGCAGAAATAATCCAGTTTGACACTGCTTTTTAACTGCCATGACTCAGTGCTTATGGAATTTTGCGATCT
The DNA here is from genome assembly GCA_030847615.1 of Gambelia wislizenii. NCBI lineage: Eukaryota > Metazoa > Chordata > Lepidosauria > Squamata > Crotaphytidae > Gambelia > Gambelia wislizenii. Next base: position 36,891,310 of record JAUMIR010000002.1, read on the forward strand.
ATAATTTTGTGAGATATTTAGCATTCTCTGTCGGAAAGTTCTGGCGTCATAACAAACTACAGATCCCAGGATTCCATAGTACTAAGCCATGGCAGTTAAGGTGGTGTCAAAGTGTATTATTTCTGCAGTGCAGATGCAGCCTTTGTTGAATGAAATATGCCTTGTTATCTGCTGTGGTTTGATTTCAGAAACCCCGCCCCTTGGGACATCAAAATTCGTGGATGCTCAAGCCCCATTATACACCTCTCTGGCTTTTCTTCGCAAACGAAGATTCAGGAAGGACTCATCCCATGCTTTCTGCAAGTGTGCTGATGACTAAAAAGGCCAATCCGAGATACACAAGTCCGGTTGCAGAAAGCACAGCAGAGGGTCTCCTTGGGTGATGTTTCTGGGTTGTGATTCTTTCTGTTTGTCGTTTCTCTTCAAGACTTGTTCGGCGTGAGTTCTCAAATAAGGCTGCAGCATTGTGGATAGTGCGTCTCCATGCCTCCTGATGTGAGGCCAGGGCGGACCATTGTTGGTGATCAATTTGGCCGAGCCTGAGATGTTGTTTCAGGGAGTCCTTGTATCGCTTTTTGGAGCGCCCCTCTTATGCTGACCTGTGGCGAGTTCACCGTAGAGTACTATTTTTGGGAGGCGATGATCCTCCATCCTAGAAACGCGCCCTGCCCAGTGCAGCTGTGTTCTCAGTATCATGGCCTTAATGCTGGTGATCCCTGCTTATCCAGTTACTGGGCATCTGTGAACAGCAAAACAGGGAGGAAAGAGGGGTAGGAGATATAGTTGCCTAACCAGCTAGCCCCACCGTGTTTTAAAAAAAACACAGTAAATTTGGTCATCAAATTGGAATCGTAAGACCAGGGGACAGGGGTGAGAGTGAACCATCCCAGGATACTTTACAGTGCATCCAACTTTCAAGTTGTCTCTTGAAGGTTCAAAATACAGTTGTTCCTCCGTATCCATGGATATGCTATTCACGGATTTAAGTATTCGTGGCTTAAAAATATTCTTTAAAAAATAATAATCCAAAAAGCAAACCTTGATTTTGCCATCTTATATAAGGGACACCATTTTGCTATGCCATTGTATAGAATGGGACTTGAGTATTCACGCATTTTGGTATCCACGGGGGTCCTGGAACCAAACCCCAGCAAATATGAAGGGACAACTATACTTGTTTATGGTGGTACTATGGCCAGTGTCACCCCTCCCTCTAACAGTGCAGTTTGGCCTCTTGTGCTGCCACTGTGTTTACTTAACACAAGCCATATCAGACCTTGCTTGAAATCTTGTTGGTTACGCCCTAGAGTAGACCCACTGACTCAATTGCTAACTGAAGAGAGAATTGCTCTCTTCAGTTAGCAATTGAACTGCCGTTCAAATCCCTGCTCAACCATGGAAACCCACTGGGTGACATTAAGCAAGGCACACTCTCTGAGCCTCAGTGGGAAGCCAAAGGCAAACCACTTCTGAACAAATCTTGGCAAAAAAAAAACACCTGTTATAGGGTCACCTTAGGGCTGCCGGAAACAACTTGAAGGCACACAATAACCAAAACACATAAGTAAATTCAACTGATTCCACAGGTCTCCTCTAGTTAGGACTAACAATAGGATTTAGGCCCTGATTGTTTTGTTTCACATGCACATATGGTTAGTTTGGAATAAAAAAAATTGCTGAAACTTGCTCTTCTTTTCTGAGGTGTAGGAACACAGCCTTAATAACTCTTCCACATTATTTTTGCCTCTGGTATCAAATTTTCTGCAAAACAGGTCCTCTGGAACACATCCACTTCACTTAAGCAGACTGATATTTAATTACCACCGGTAGGGGCTGAAAACGCATGGACTGCAACTGGGAGTGTGTGGAAGTGTGGGCATAACTCCCAACAGAGAAGGAAATAAAGGGACCAACAGTGGTGTGCTCTAGGACTTGTGGGGGCAATTAGCTAACACACATTGGAAACCGCTTGGAGAGTGCCTCATGCACTATAAAAAAAAGCGGTGTAGATGTGTAGGTACTATTGCTCAAAACAATTTGTAAACTGCTCTGAAAGCCTTTGTGGCTGAAGAGTGGGGGCATAAATACCTAAATAAATAGGGCAGTGGTTCTTAACCTGTGGTCCACGGACCTCCCAGGGGTCTGCGATGTGGATCTGCAAAGGCAGTGGAGCAACCATGTGAGAGGAGCCAGGGCAAAGGCTGGCTGGCTTGGCCTGCACATTGCCATTCATTCCACTCCAGCCACAAACTTGCAGGAAGAAGTTGGAGAAAAGTCGTCCCCCTCCAGCGCCTCTGAGGAAACCTTTGATGGATGGTGTGACTGTGTTGTTGTTTTAAATCTTAAGTTAAGTCTTGGGGGTCCACAGCAGCAAAATATATTTAAAGGGGGTCCCTGGTAAAGAAAAGGGTAAGAGCCACTGGGCCAGAAGGGGGGAAGCTTAGAAACAAAGTGATGCTCTGAAGGAAGGAACAAAGTGATGCTCTGTTTTCTCCCAGGGATCTCGGTGTGACTTTCCCGGTCTAACCCCCACCCGTGATTTCCCTGAGGTTTGCAAACCTCAGGAAATCACACCAAGGGTTGCACTGTGTCTCCCCCCACCCACTGCACTGGAGAAGCCCCCACCGAGTGCCATGTGGGCACGGGTGGGAAAATCTCATTCCTTCCTCGGCTGCCCCAGCACTTCTGATTGGATGGAAAATGAAGATATACCCAGGAAGTACGATAGGATGCTAGAATGTTAGGAGAGGTGTAGTAGTAATTGTATAAGAAAAAACATGCATACCAGTAAAATGTAAACTGTTTTATAAGATGCACAAGATGGATGAAAGAAAATGGAATGTGTAAGAAATGGAACATGTATGTATGGAACAAATGTGAGTTTTAGAATTGAAAACGTTTTTGAATAAAAAATATTGGGGGGTGAGGAATCACACAGCTTCTTCTCCCAGGATCGGGTCCGCGATGGGGCTCCCCACCCAGCCACCCCTCCAACTCTCAGGTACAGCTCCCCTGATCACACACACACACACACACACACATTTTTGCATTTCCCAATCCGCCTCCCTGCACAAGCGAAGCCCCTCCCAGCTAGCTGGCCATGGGAAGCCCCACCAATAAAAGGCCACGAGTGATGGGGGGACGAGTGGAGGAAACAGGAGAAATCTCTCTCCAACCGAGGGATTCCGGACCCCCCTCGTCCTCGTCCGCCCACGCGCGCTCTCCCCCCCCCCTCCCCGTATCTCGCCACTGGCGCCCCAAACCTGCACGACTCCCGCGCCTGCAGCCTCCATGGCCTCGCGCCGCGGCAGCAGCAGCAGCAGAGCCAGCCCCGCACTGACGTCACAGCGCGGAGCGAGGACAAGGCCGGCGGGGGAGGGAGGGGGAGGAGGAAGTCACTTAAAGGGGCCGCGGCCGATGTAGTCCCTTCCGTTCAAACAAAGGGCAATGGGGGGGGGGGAGAGAGTGTGGGGAGGGAGCTGAAGGCATGCCCAGAGCAGTGGCTCTTAACCTTTTCCTTACCAGGGGCCTCCTTGAAATATATTTTGTTGCTGTGGCCCCCCAAGACTTAACTCAAGATTTAAAACCATGATAATAATAATAATAATAAATCCAGTGGCTCTTAACCTTTTCTTTAGCAGGAACCCCCTTCAAATATCTTTTGTTGCTGTGGCCCCACAAGACTTAACTCAAGATTTAAAACCATAATAATAATAATAATAATAAATCCAGTGGCTCTTAACCTTTTCCTTACCAGGGGCCTCCTTGAAATATATTTTGTTGCTGTGGCCCCCCAAGACTTAACTCAAGATTTAAAACCATAATAATAATAATAATAATAAATCCAGTGTGTAATAATAATAATAATAATAAATCCAGTGGCTCTTAACCTTTTCCTTACCAGGGGCCTCCTTGAAATATATTTTGTTGCTGTGGCCCCCCAAGACTTAAGATTTAAAACCATAATAATAATAATAATAATAAATCCAGTCGCTCTTAACCTTTTCTTTAGCAGGGACCCCCTTCAAATATCTTTTGTTGCTGTGGCCCCACAAGACTTAACTCAAGATTTAAAACCATAATAATAATAATAATAATAATTTCAGTGGCTCTTAACCTTTTCTTTAGCAGGGGCCTCCTTGAAATACCTTTTGTTGCTGTGGGCCCCCAAGACTTAACTCAAGATTTAAAACCATCATCATCATCATCATCCAGTGGCTCTTAACCTTTTCTTTAGCAGGGGCCTCCTCCTTGAAATATCTTTTGTCCTTTTCCGTACCAGGGACCCCCTTGAAATATCTTTTGTTGCTGTGGACCCCCAAGACTTAACTAAGATTTAAAATCCAAATCATCATCATCATCCAGTAGCTCTTAACCTTTTCTTTAGAAGGGACCCGCTTGAAATGTCTTTTGTTGCTGTGGACCCCCCAAGACTTAACTCAAGATTTTAAACAACAGCAACAATAATAATAATCCAGTGGCTTTTAACCTTTTCCAAACCAGGGACCCCCCCCCTTGAAATATCTTTTGTTGCTGTGGGCCCCCAAGACTTAACTAAGATTTAAAATCCAAATCATCATCATCATCCAGTAGCTCTTAACCTTTTCTTTAGAAGGGACCCGCTTGAAATGTCTTTTGTTGCTGTGGACCCCCCAAGACTTAACTCAAGATTTAAAACAACAGCAACAATAATAATAATCCAGTGGCTTTTAACCTTTTCCAAACCAGGGACCCCCCCCTTGAAATATCTTTTGTTGCTGTGGGCCCCCAAGACTTAACTCAATATTCTCTCCTGCTTCTTCCTGCAGGTTTGTGGCTGGAGTGGATTGAATGGCAATGCACAGGTCAAGCCAGCCAGCCTTTGCCTTGGCTCCTTTCATGTGGCCGCTCCACTGCAGGGAAGAGGTGGGCCAAGCAGCCTTCAAGCCTTTGCAGACCCCTTGTGAGGACATCCCTGATCACAGCTTAAGAACCACTGGCTTAGAGAGAAAAACCATCTTATTCATCTTTGGGACAGTGTTTGTGTGTATGTGTGTCTTCCTTCCACCTCAAGCTCCCCAGGAAATATTGAGAGAAAACTCTGAGAGGGTGCAAAATGTTTGGTTCCATTAGAGAAGCTCTTTTTTCTTTTCTTTTTTATCCCTGGAGGGACCCTTGAAAATAATTTTCAGTTTGTATTATTTGTATTATTATTTTTTTATTAATCTTTTATTTATTTTTTTCTTTTCCAAATAGGTATAATTATAATGTGTAAATATAATGTGATTATAGTGTGTTTAGATTAAGAGGAAAAATATATTAGTGTTAGGATATATAGTTTTATTTTTGTATTAGTAAGAAAAGAGGAAAACAATTATTATTATTTTTACGTTATTGTTACGGCCTTTTGCGGTCGGGTGTATTTTTCAGTAGAATGATCTTATTCCAATAAAAAAATTCCAAATCCCTCTAAATTCCTACATCAAAATGCTTAACTCTACAGCCAGTTCATGATTGAGGGGGAAAAAATAAAACAAAACAAGAAAGAAAAAACCTTAAAAGTAAACAAAATCTGGCTCCCAGTTTTGAAAAAACAATAGAATCCAAACTCAACACTTACAAAGGAATTCCACCCAGGGACAAGGGGATTTCCAGTAGATAACGGCCCATCAACCAACCCTTAACCAAACAGACACTAATTAACCTTGCATTTCTATACCCAGAAACTAACCATTCAATTACACAAATTTACATATACTCCCCAACAGGGGTTCACAGTATATAAACTCCACATACACTCCTACCCAACCATTCTCTGAAGATGCCAGCCACAGATGCAGGCAAAACGTCAGAAAGAAACTATTCCAGAACATGGCCTCACAGCCTGAAAAAAAACCAAGGAAAAGCTATTTAAAAAAATACTTTATTTTTCAATCCTGATCTCTGGTGGATCTCCTGGCAACAAGATTAGAGGCTCTTATCCTTTTCTTTAGAAGGGACCCTCTTTACATATCTTTTGTTGCCATGGGCCCCCATAACTTAACTCAAGATTTAAAACCCCAATGATAACAATAATTATAATACAGTACATGATGATGATAAATTACACCATCCACAAAACCTTCCCTCACAGGCACTGGAGGGTGAGGGAAGACTTCTCCTGCATCTTCCTGTAAGTTTGTGGCTGGAGTGGATTGAATGACAATGCACAGGCCAAGCCAGCCAGCCTTTGTCTGAGCTCCTGTCATATGGCTGCTCCACTGAGGGGAGGAGGTGGGCTGAGCAGCCTTCAAGCCTTCGCAGACCCCTTGTGAGGACATTGCAGACCCCTGGGGGTCCCCGGACCACAGTTTAGGAACATTCCTTCCTCCCTTTCCTCCTTTTTATGCTGCAAGAGACTACCACACTTACTTCGTTGAAAACCAGTTCATGATTATAGATTCTCTGCTCCAAGTCAAATCTGGAGCCTGTGTGCTTTGAAAAATACAATAGGGAATTGGTTGGGTCCAGAGGTGAGGTGATGGGGGGAGGGTATCCCCAAGGTATGGCATCTGGGTACCTAGACAGTGAAAAATAAACAGCAACAAATTTTAAAATTACAAACTAAATTTTGAAAGGAAAAGGGGGGGGCAGAAACCTAGGTGTTGAATATACGAGGGTATAAAATGTGGATGCGCACTAATGCCAATTCGCAGCAGCTTTAATTTGTCTTAACAATGTTTTGGCAAGATCATAGGCATGCAAAGCTATCCACATTTGTTGTTCAAATGGGAATGCCTGTGAATCAAGATGGTGGGGGTGAGTGAATTACTCGTGTATTTATTGTTGCCAGTTGCCGCCACCAAACAGTTTTTTTTTAAAAAAAGCATATCCAAGGTGTGGAAGTGTGATATTCTTTTCAAATAAATAGGGGGAAGGCTCTTTTGTCACCCGAGTACACAATCGCTACGACAAAAATCCAACATGGCAGTTTCAGGCGCTTGCCTTGTTAGCAAGCTCTTCCCCCTGCGCACGTCCGACCAATCAGCTTTCCACTTCCGCTCTTATTGGGAATTCGCACCAAAGCGAATCAGTTGTCCCAATGAGCAAGAATGTGCATTCCCCACAGAACTGTTTAAAAGCCACGAAGGCTTTTCCTGTTAAGTTTTTCGCCCACCTCCTTCCAAATATGGCAGATTGATGTGGGATTCATTAAGACAAATTATATTCTCCTCAAATTCTATGAGGAGTATTTTTGCCACATAGACAACCTCCTAGTAGTGCCCTTAAGGCTGATTTATTTCAGCATGAGCTGTCCTGGATATCAGGCTACTTCTCCAGATATATTGATGAAGTCAAGCTGAACTGAGAGATCTGAAAAAGCTCATGGTAAAATAAATCAGTTTTAAATGTGCTACTAGTGTTGCCAGTTCAGGATTGTCCCAGGCTTTGAATTTTCCAGGCTAAAATAAAGACCTAGGGGAGGCCTGTCTTGATGTCATTAAATGTAATGTGCATTCTGTGCAAACCAAAGTTGTTCAGAATTTGTCATTCACACACAGAGAGAACGTATTTTCCTGTTTGGAAGTTAAGATAGAAATCTTGGCTAAAGGGGCTGTTCCCAGATTAAAATGAAATGAGGGAATTATTCCTGCTCACTTACCTGAGGAGACAAGATAAGGAGCATTTTAAGGGCTTGTCTAAATGGTGAAAACACTCCTCATAGAATTGAAGGAGAATACTTTTTGTCTAAATGGGATCCCGCAGCAATTCACCACATTAAGAAGGAGGTGGGCAAAAACGTCATATACTGCGCTGGAAAAGCCTTAGCGGCTTTTCCTAAAGGTCTTTTAAAAGTGCCAGGGAAATGTGTATTCTTGCTCATTGGGACAACCAATTCATATGGCGGCGCATTCTTGGTGAGGACAGAAGTGGATTGCTGATTGGTCGGATGTGGGGGGGGGTGGAGCTTGCTGGCAACTAAGTGTCTGGAACCGCCATGTTGAATGTTCACAGTAGTGATCATGTGCTGAGGTGACAATACAGGTTTTTGCTAAAAGCTTATTTAAGCGGAAGGTTGCGCTTCTGCACCTTGGATTTACTTTAAAAATATATATATATATATATATATATATATATATATATATATATATATCGGCAGTGGCAACTTGGAGAGAAGAAAAACATGAGTAATTCACTTGTACCCATCATCTTGATTTGCAGGCATGCCCATGTGACCATCCAACACAGATAGCTTCACATACCTGTTATGTTGCCAAAAAACTGTGGCGACAAGTGGATGCTGCTGTGAATTGGCATTACTGCACACCAGTCCACATTTTATTGCGTTGTATAGACAACCCCTTCGTCTAGTCCACTTGCTTTGCCACAGCAAAGCAGAGGGTGAACCCTGGCACACAAGCATCAGGAGACCTTCTTGAAAGATTTTGCAAGTTGCATCAACAAGTCAATAACAGGTCCCACCCTCCATTTACTCAGGGTATACATTCCTGGACTTACCGCAGATATGCGAAACCATGTATAATAGGGAACCGCCATAGTATCGTGTGAGAAGACCTAGAAAATCTGTCATGACTCTTGATTACCTTCTGGCAGAAGTTGACTATAGTCACATTGGAGGACTCTGATATCTAAAGAAACCACCTGCAGCACAACTCTATGGTCTTCCAGATGCCTAGAGACCTCCCCCCCCCAACTGCCGATAAGAAAAACTGCAGGTACATACCATAGTTGTACTGGAAAGTGCCTAGAGAGATGTCCTATCTAGGCATCTTCTAGGTTCTCCAACACAACCCTATAGTATGTTGTGGTTTTTTTTACCAGAAGTCCTTTATTTTGATACAGTCCAGTTATCCGTGGTAAGTCCAGTAACCGAACCCCTGCAGATATGGGGGTCCAACTGTGTAGGCTAATTCACCACCATGAGTTGGGACTCCGAAGTGGCCAGAAGGTGATACTAGGACCTGACAAATGGCTAAGGATTCTCAAACCCTCAGTCTAAAGAGTCAGGGGTGGGGAACCATGTCCGTTTCAGTTTTCCCGCACACCAGTCTTCAGTGTGAATGAGCTTTGAAGGATGGTTGTGAGGAGGATACCACAGCAGGGTCCACTCACTAGCATCTCTGGCCATGTTCACTGGCATAGAAGCCACAACCCAGGGCCAAATTGATCCCTGTGGTCCTCAGCAGCAACATATTCCTCACCCTTCCTCTATGTACAGAGGCATTATATCTCTGAATTGTTCTTGCATGTCTTCAAGTAATTTCTGACTTATGGTGACCCTATCACGGTGTTTTCTAGGCAGAATTTGTTCAAAGGGGGTTTGCCCTTGCCTTCCTCTGAGGGTGAGAGAGACTTGCCCAAGGTTACCCAGTGGGTTTCCCTGGCCGAGTAGGGATTAGAACCCTGGTCTCTAGTCTTCTAGTCCAACACTCAAACCACTACACCACACTTTCTCTCATATTTCTGAATACCATCTGTTAAAAGTCAGGCATGAAGAAAAGGCAACACCAGCTCTTTGGCTAATAAGCAACATAAAGAAGGTGGCTCGGGATAGTTGTAGCTACTCTCCCCATCTGTTATGAGGACAGAGTTATGTGTCCTGGAGTCCCTGCCCCTCTAACCTAGTGCATGGTGACTCCCATCTCAATGGAGCAGTGAATTTGCTCCAGGGTTTAGCCTGAACTTTAAAGGAGCTATCCAAGGTGCTGGTCTTGTTTTGTAGATGGGGTTTGGCACCTTGTATAGCTTCAAGTCTGGATTATAAACTGGAGCATACTCACCAGTCTATTTATAAGGAATTCAGCAACTGTGACTGCCCTCAGGTGAAGTGGAGGATGCTGTCCTATCAGCAGTGTTGAAGGCAGATTTAATGGGCATTCTACTCAGATTTAGTACATGGAATAGGGGGTACCATCTTGTCTCTTGTCACAGGATACAAGATGTCATAGGTTGACCTCAGGTTTCAGGCAAGACAGGCCTCTGGCTTGGCCTAGTAAGGCAGGAAGCTTTTAATTTCTCATCATCTTCTCAGGTTTCTTCTCCTTGATACTTTCATTAGGATCTTTCCACAGAACATGGATTTCCAGGAACCTTTGTTCCATTCCCCACCCAAGTTTAATCCAATTGTTAAACAAAGTGACAAAATTACAGAAGCATTTATTATTGGTTTTTATTTTATTTATTTTTTTTTTAGAAAAAAATGAAAAACAAAAAGCTAGTTTGGGTCCAGGAAATCAGAGTCAATACCATCACGAGGAGAAAAATTCCCATACCCTATTGTCATCTCTAGGACTGTAAGGATTCTGTTTAAACTGGCATTTTGATACTGAGTATAGAATGCAGTGATCCAGAGAATTTAAGTTCCCTTTAAAAAGTTTCTAGTCCTCAAGGCTGTGGTGATCAACACTTGAAAATGTGTGAGGAATGCTTGCTGTTATCTCAGACAGCAGAGGTAGGATTGATCAGGCTTTCCAGTGGCCAATATTAAGTGCCTGCAATACTTATTTCCACCTTTTTAATTTTTATCAGCAGAGGAAATTAAATAACACAATCAGAGATTTTACAATTGGCTTCATTTTTCTTATCTGTCCAGGTTTACAAAATCTAGCTTTTCACAGGTTAGTATTCTGACTTTTTATTAGAACAAAATTTACATCAGTGAAAAATGTTACTAGCCTAAGAAACCAGCTGCTTATTTCCAGGCTGGCTTGCAAGTGAAAAGAAGCCCCATTCCTCCATGAGCGTCATGGAACTGATTTCACATCTGTAGGTGCCACAGTTTTCTCTAGAACTCCAAAGTCCACCAACAGGAGTCAGATGCAGTAGACCAATGATTCTTAACCTATGGTCTGGAGACCCCCCAAGTGCTGCAATGTCCTCACAAGGTGTCTGTGAAGGCTTGAAGGCTGCTCGGCCCACCTCCTGCCTGCAGTAGAGTGGCCATGTGACAGGAGTCAAGGCAAAGGCTGGCTGGCTTGGCCTGCACATTGCCATTCAATCCGTTCCATCCCCAAACTTGCAGGAAACAGGAGAAAAGTCTTCACTCCCCCTTTTAATTGATGGTGTAATTGTATTATTATTATCAGGTATGGTTGTTGTTGATATTATTGTTATTATTATTAGGGTTTTAAATCTTGAGTTAAGTCTTGGGGGACCACAGCAACAAAAGATATTAAAAGGTGGTCCCTGGTAAAGGAAAGGTTAGGAGTCACTGCTTTAGACAAAGGGGCGGAAATCATGTGGCATTCCAGTTGTTGTTGAGACTGCAACTCTCAGCATTCATCACCCTTGTCTATGTTGGGTAGAGCTGCAGGGACATGTAGAGGGCCATACAACCCACCCTTCCTCCCTCCCACCTTAGGGATCTCCTTAAAATAATTCTTGAGCCCTGCATTTCATTTTGAACACTGTAACTGAACACAGCAGAGTCATTCCATGGTAAAATTCACTATTGGTGTTGTGCTAAATCCATACACAATTGGCATTCTTCATTTTGGAAGTATAATTTTGAGAAACTGGGGAAATCATTTTAAGGGCTAGGAGTAAAAATCCTCGCCAATCTAAAAAAAAATCACTTAGAGAAATACCATTAACCTCACTCATTTGTTTGCATCTAATTCTTCCTTGCTTGCTCATGGCTACCAGGCAACTTGTTAAATCTAAGTTTGATGGTACACATAAGGATGTAAAGTGCTGCCTAGAAGAGGAAGGGCCCATGTCTTTCTCTGGATTGCAATCAGCATTCCGGACAGATGTGAAATTAATACTTTGAACGTTCATTTCGTGCCTTTCTGAGTGTTTTTTAAGTCCTTCTCATATACCATCTCAATGGTTACAATATTGCAGTTCCATACCACTGTGGAAGTAAAGAGGGCTTAAAGCTATATGCAGCTCAAGGCAAAGTATGTTTACCCAGAAGTAAGTGCAGCTGAATTCAGTGGGGCTTACTTTCCCAAAAATACACACAGAAATGCAACCATAGCATCCTCACAGCTGAAATGAAGGAACAAGTTTGGCTCAGAGTATGAGCCCAACTGTGTCCAGAAGGCAGACTGGGTTCCACAGCAAGAGTGGGATATGTGTAACCAGACAAATGCTAGGGGACTACAATTCCCATTAACCTTAGCCAAGAACATCAAATGGTCAGGAATAATGGGAGTTGCAATCTAGCAATATCTACTAGGTGGATCCCTGTGAGATCAACGGTAGACCATTAACGGTCTCTAATGCCCATTAACTAATAATTATCAAAAAAGATAGTGGGTTCTTCCTCACTGGAGATCTTTAGAGTAGGGGCACAGATAAAATAGCATACAAGGCTCCCTCCAACTCTATGATTAATATCAAAATTAAAGGCTTTCCTTTTTTCTAAATTAGGTTGTATGAATCCCTGATCTGTATTAAACTCAGAGCATCCACACCACACAATTACAGCAGTTTGGTGTAGTCATGGCTCCCTCCTACAGAATCTTGGGATCTGTAGTTCTGTTAAGTACTTAGAATTTCTGCAAAAGAGTTCAAGTGTTGCAATTTAAGGGACTGCAGAAAATTTTAAGTGCCTCACCAAAATCCACATTCTAGGATCCTTTAGGATAGATTCATGACAGTTAAAGCGGAATGAAAGTGTGGCGTGAATCCAGAGGCAGATTTGTATGCAAAGCAGGTCATCCCAGCTGATGCCCTATCATGGGGCTTAGCAAGTTAATTGGCTCCTCCTTTCAAAACCAAAACTTTGCATCTAGCTCTGATTGGTGGTCTCTGAAATCCCAGACTGAAAAATAAAGTTCCCATAAATTTTGAAATTTGCCTACTTCAGTCTTGGTTCTTAATCTCTGCAAAAGTTAGCCAAAATTATTAAACAGCAGGACCAACTCTATCGACTCAATCTGTCAGGACATTTGAGACAAACAACTACAGGGGTGGTGGGAACATAACGGAAGTGCATGAAGCATTGATTGGTATGGGGAAAAGAGATAGGAAGTACAGTATAGTGGTTGAGGTACTGGACTAGAATTCTGGGAGACCAGGGTTAGAACCCCCTGCTCAGCCATGGAAACCCACTGGGTGATCTTGGGCAAGTCACTCTTTCTCCCAGCCACACAGGAAGGCAATAGCAAATCCCTTCTGAATAAATTTGGCCAACCTCACCACCCCCTGCCCAGGATAGGGTTGCTATTAAGTCAAAATCAATTTGAAGCCACATAATAACAGAATACTAGGAACTGGGTCATCTACTGAAAGGACCCCCATATCCACTGATTCATTATCTACTGATTCAATTATCCACAGGACACAAAACAGCATACCTACTAGAGTCTTCCTAGAAAATGTGTCCTCTTTAGCCATTTTCCAGGTCTTCCAAGGCAACTCTGGTATTTTAAACTGGAAGTCCCATTCTTTCCAATGGTGTTTGCTATTATCCAGTTTTCAGTATTCACACGCCCCCCAGAACCAATCCCCAGTGGATACGGGAGTCCTACTGTACACCTTTATACACACTGCATGGTTACATTTTGAATTTCGCTACTGCAAGATGCAGCGATGGCTAGCAACTTTAAAAGGAGAGGTCTAGGACATTTCAGTGCAGCCAGTTCAGGCAGTTCTGCTTGCATATCAACTGATAATTTTGTCAAGAAAATGCAATCAAAACCATTTCTATTTGGTTGGGATTGTTTTGCAAAACCATTTGGGTAAGGGGTAGGGTTAAAGCAAGAGTTAGAGTTATTATCAACTGATAATATTGATAATTAATAATAGTCTGCCCTTTGTATCCATGGATTTGGCACCGACAGATTCCACCATCCATGTCTTGGCAAAATATCCCCCCAAAATAAATAAATTCCAAGAAGCAAACCTTGATTTTGCCGTTCTATGTAAGGGATGCCATTTTACTATGCCATTGTTTGTAATGAGACTTGAGCATCCACGGATTTTGGAACCAAACCCCAGCGGATACCAAAAGCCAACTGTAATTCTAACCCTTACCCTTTTGCAACATAATCCCAACTAAACGGAAATGTTTTTAATTGGCATTTTCTGGACAAAATGATCAATTATAAATTGATGCATAAGCAGAACCATGCGACACTGAAACAGTTGCACTGAAATATCCCATTCTATTTGTCACCTCTACTATCAGAGATGGTATGCTTCTGAATAATACCACTTGCCTTGAACAAGAGTGGGAGTGTTCCATTTAGAAACAGAAATGTTTCGGACTATTACTTTCAGAAATCTCCAACAACATGGGGAGTTGGTAGTCCAAAACAGCACCAGTTTCCAGCTGCAGGTCTATTGCCCTCATGGGTCCCGTTTGTGGGCTTCTCAGAGGGACCAGGCTGCCTGCTGTGGTTACAGGATTCTGGACTATATAATTCTTTGGCCTGACCCAGCAGAGCTCTTCTTATGTGCCAAGTTTTGCATCTAGCTATGTTTGGTGGCGTTTGGGATACTGCTTTAAAAAAGGAGAAAAGGAATAATCTCCTTTGAACCTGAGATTAGCTTCCTGTCTTTTTAATCTCTGTGCTGTTAACTGCCAAAAGTCAACACACACTCCTGAAATGGATAAAATACAGTAATAATAAGTTGCATTAGTTGATACCACACAGCAGGTTTCAAGCATTTATTCACAGCCATGAGGACTAGGAACTTTACTTAAGTCCCTAAATTGTTTCCCAAAAATGTTTTGGAAGGTTGAATTTGTATGATCACACGCTGTCATCACAGATAACCAGAACACACTTAACCTTGCTGCTCCCCTTCACAGTTACTCTCTGCACTCCTCTGGTTTCCTCTTGGATTACTGGCTTCTTGGTATTTGGACAAAATCGCGCCCTATTACCCAAGATTGGCGGATTTCTGAAGTCAAACTACATAGTAGAGACTCTGTTAGTCCAAAGTTTTCGGAAGGTCTGGGACGAATTCACACATTAAATTTTAGGTTGCCAACTTCCCTTTCAGTTTTATAGTCACCCAGTGTCTTCAAACCAGATGGGGCGGGGTGTGTGTGTTCTTTACTGGCTTCTAGGTAGACTGCCACCAGCCACCCTGCCTCTGCACTATTACTGAAGAACAGTAGACAAACGTCAAAATCTTGTTGGTGCTGTAAGCCAGCAGTTGCATTTCCCACCCACCCCCGAGTTGTGCAGCAGTGGGAAAGGAAAGCAGACAAAATCTGCTCACTCCAGGCAACCTATTTGTCCCATGTCTTATTTCCTTGGTGACCACTGTGCCTTTCTTCTTCCTGTCGCCACTGCCTGTGCTAATGTGGTGAGTCCAGCATAGGGTACCAACTGGATTCTGACCAAAGTCAAAGGTGAATGATCTCAGATAGCCCCTACAATGCCTTACAATGACTAAGATCAATTCTCCGCCCGCCCCCTGACACCATGTTGTTTTAGTGACCTTTTTTTTGTTTTGTTTCTTTGGCTGCTGAGATAGAATGAGGTCTGGCATCCATGCCCCTTTTAGCAGAGGGGGAGGTATTTATTAAGTCATGTGTGTCTCCCAAAGAACCCAAAGACCACAATCCTATACCTACTCCCTTGAGAATCAGACCCACTGACTTCAGTGGGACTTAACTACCAAGTAAAGACATATAGGATTGGGCTTTAAAAGAGGTAGTGGTTTCTGGTAATGGGGCATTAGGGACAGAGGGATGGGAATTGTGAAGAAAGGAAGAGAACAGAACCATTGAATCCTGTATCCTCACTGCCCAGATCCCCCTAATCTGACTGACTAGATCCCCTTCACCTCCCAGACAATCCAGGAGCCTTACTTCCCATATGACCTACTCTTCTTTTCTAATCCACTAGCCCCTGCCCACCCCCAAACTCCTTCCACACAATCCAGGAGCCCCATCCCTCTAGCATACTAGACACTAATCCTATCCCAAAAAACTCAACGGGAGTCCTGGCTCGCCACCCCTACATTCTAACCACTACATCCCACTTCCCTCCCTCAGAGCTCAGGAATTCCCTTCCGCTTCCCACCACGGCCAGCCCTGCCACCGCTGCTTCTCCCTCAGCGTATGAGGACGTTGATCTCGGTCACACTGGCTTCCATGACGTTTTCGGCTGTGGTCTTCCCATGCTGTTCCTTAAGGTGGCGCCGGATGGCGGGCTTGTGGGCGAAGCGGACATCACAGTAGGAGCAGCGGTAAGGCCTCTCACCGCTGTGGAGGTTCATGTGGTCATGGAGCGTGGACTTTTGGGTAAAGCACTTCCCACAGATGGTGCAGGAGTGTGACTTGACACCGCGGTGGACGTTCATGTGCCGGTTGAGGTTGCTGCTGTGGTTGAACTGCTTGCCGCAGCGTGGGCACATGAAGATGAAATGGTGGGCCCTCATGTGGAAGACCAGCTTCTCCACGCCTTGGAAGACCTCCTCACACTTAGTGCAACGGATGATTCTTGAGACGCCACTGCCGCTTCCGCCACCCCCTGCTGCTCCTGAACCCCCACCTCTCCCTACTGCAGGAAAGGTGGAGAAGGGACGCCCACTCAATCCTGCTAGCACCAGCCCCATCCCACCGCCGCTGCTCTGGCACTCGGCTGCCACAGCTGCCGCCTCACTGGTCTCTTCCAAATAGCTTCCACCAGGGATGATCAAGAGGCCTTCACCCTCGGCATCCTCTGAGAGGCTGTAGGAGGCTTTCACCACGCCATGTTGAGGTTTCTCTGGAGTTGATTCTGGAGAAGACCCCATGGTTTCAGCCACCGTAGAGTTGACTTGAGGCTCTTCCTGGTCTCCAGATCCATCCTTGTTCCACCCTGGTGGAGGAGAAGATTCTTTGCCCCAAGTCTGTTGGGGAGAACTTTCCTTGTTCCAGCTCTGTTGAGGTGACATATCTTTGTTCCAACTAGTGCCTGCCTGTTGCTGCTGCTTCTTCTGTCGCTGGGCCACCTCTATGGCTGATTCAATCTTCACAATGCAGATATCAGAGACAGCATCTTCGTCTCCATAATCCTCTTCCTGCTCCTCGTCATCATCCTCTGCCTTCATCTCCAGCTCTTCTTCCAAAGGGAACTCCAGCTTCACAGGGCGCTGCATGGACCTGCCAGCCATAAAAGATACTGTTAGTGCAACAATGGGAAATCTAGCTGAGAGCTGGCCAATGAGTGCCTTAAACTGACTTCTAAGGTCATATGGCTCAAGGTCACATACTAAACTTTGCAGCTGACCAGTAACCTGTGTCTGGGTCTAAGTCTAATGAGACCCATTAGGCCACACCAGTGCTCCATACAGAATATCTGTTCCAGCCTTCCCAGACACAATGGCCTCCAACCATTTTAGTCTACAACTCCCACAATGCCTGGCCATTGGCCATGCTCACAGGAGGTGCATGCCAAACACCTGGAAGGTATTGGGTTCAGAAACTCTGTCTTATACTAAGTCAAAGAGTGGCTCTTATCTAGGTCAGGGGTAGGGAACCTGTGAACAATTCCCAGCATCTCTGATCATTGGCATGTCAGCTAGAGCCAATGGGACTTGGAAGTTCAATTAAATCCAGAGGCTCATAGGTTCCCCATTCTTCACCTTAGCCAATGAAGTCTATTCTGACTGGGTGCCTCTCTCCAAAGTTCCAGAAGCAAAGAGCCATTATTCTTGTAGGTCAGGGGTGGGAATCATGTGACCCTTCGGATGTTGTTGGAAGCCAAGCCCCCCAAATTTCGAGCCTCACACTTCATCCTTCACCTTCCTGGCATCCAATACACCTGGAGCAGTGATGGGAATCATATGGTCCTCCAGATGCTGTTGGGTTGCAACTCTCCTCATACCTCACTTGGCTATGCTGGTGAGGGTGACTAGGTTTTGCAGTCCAGCAACATATGAAGGGCCACATGATTCTTACCTATTTTAGGTAGTGAAGTCAGGAAATGAACACGAAACTTTCCACCTGCAAATCACTTGTTCCACGATGAGCTATTTGGCTCCAAGGGATACTATTACAGTAAGGATGTTTGCAAGCCAGGGGTTGGTATTACAGCAGGTATATTTTTCTAATGTTACAGTAGGGATGTTTACAAGATGGGGTTAGTATTACAGCAGGTATATTTTTCTCGTCATCATCCATATGCCATATATAATACATCATGGCAGCCAGGGACACATGGAACGGCCTCTGTTGACGTGAATCAGGGTCTCTTCACATGACAGCATGGCAAGCTCCAGAGGGTGGGAAAGTAAGCTACATGTCAGGGTCCCAAAACTGGGAGGGAACTCACTGAGACCTTCAAATATCAGATGAAACCTTCCAGTCAGGACACCAATCTTTGCTTTCCCTTTGGTCATAACAAGTATTGTGTATCACTGACTACTAGTAAGGGAAAAGAACTTCCCTGGATCCAGCAACCTCTACAAAGGTAGCCTTTTCATCACTTGTGGCAAGAAGAAGAGAACCTTGCCTTGAGAAGTCACACATTTGTCAAACTAAATAGCCCAATTTGGTGAAATACAATGTGCACAAAACAACAGACACTTTATGAAACCTGAAGTGCTAAAAATGCATACAGTTTAAAAAAATGTATGTACAGACACTTGACTCAGTGGTGGGGAAAACATGCAAAAACTTAGCATATTGGGCGGGGGGGGGGGAATGTGTTTAAAAACTTGCACAGACTTCCATGCAGCAAAAGAACAATCACCAAAACCTTGCAACCCAGCAAGAAACAAAGATGGGAAGAAAACGCAGATGGGATTCGCTGCTTTGGATCCCATGCTGGAAGAAAGGTAAGATATTAAATAGAATAAATAAATAAAATTAACTTGGAAGCAACAAAATTAAAGAGATTTTAATATCCCAGCTTACCAGTGGATACACCTGTGCCTTAATGATCTCTTTCTTTAATTGCCTTCAGTTTCAGAGCAGTATTCTAGTTATACCACCCCCTTGCAAATTTGTACTCCTATGGATCATTAGGTGTTCAGGCAAGTGCATATCACATATGGAACACTTGCTGCTTTGCTTGAGGTGCCAGATAAATAAATTTTCATCTATTTGATATTTTCATGATTTTTATCTGCTGAGAAGTTACTGTATGCTATAGGTTTTCTTACCTGCTGGCCTCTGATGTCTCATTAACAGTCAGACTTTTCTGCCTTTACTGCTGTTCTGTGTTTTGTTTTGTTTCTCTTCTATCAGTTAACTGCTTTGTGTTGTCACTTCGTTGTCCCTTTTATTTTAAACTGAAAAGCAAGCTCTACGTTTCTGAAAATAAGAAAGTGGCTGCAATGGTTTGGAAGATGGGACAGCTGACCATAAAGTAGGTGTGGGAATAGTGCAGCCTTCCCCAGATATAATTGAACTGCACTTCCCAGCATTCCTCACCACTGGCTAGGGCTGTTGGGAGCTACAGTCCAACAACATCTGGAGGGCCAGACAATTCACACACTGGCTACAGTAACACTATGAAGAGGGAGAAGCTGACATTAAAAAAAACAAAACCTGAACCGTGACTCAGCTAGTCATCCAATAGCAGAGGAGTGGGAATCATATGGCTCTTCAAGTGCTATTTGGTTACAACTCCCAGCAGCCCTAGTCAGCAGAAGCAATGACAAGGCATTCTGGAAGTTGCAATTCAAGAATACCTGGATGGCCACCCAATTCCCACTCCTCTGGTGGAGGATCCTTGGGTGCAGTCCTTGTTTTGAATGCCATACCCTTTCTCCTCTTCATTACTTCAAAGGAGGGGTGGGTGGCTACGGGGGGGGGGTTAGGGGCCAACCCCCCCCAACAAGCCTAAATACCTGTATTTCTCTGCAGTCTCTCCCAAAATGGCATCAGGAAGTGATGTCCCATCACTTCCTGTCACCATTTTGAGAGGGACTATAGAGGAAAACAGAGGTATTTATGTGCAGCACGGAGTTCAGTGCAATATGGGTTTCTAGGTATTGTATGTGCTTTCACATTTGTTTTGTTTTTTTTAATTAAAAATAAAAATATTAAATTAATTAAAAAAAAACATTTTAAAGTTCTTAAAATGGTGGATTGGGAGGCTTTAGGACCCACCAAGGTTAGGGTCCAGGAGCTGCATGAAACCTGCAGGCCACACTATGCCTACCCCTCACTTAAAAGGAGACTGCAGATATTTTCTTCCCCACCAAGGTTGTGTGTTTGTGTATAAAATAATAAAGCATGCTCTGTCTGAGCGCCTTCAGGGGAGTGCTATAACATATATGCATACCTTATTGCCCAAGTATCCACTTAGCTATGTATATATATGTTGGGAAGTTGAAGCAAGCAGCATATTCTATCACTATCCCAATTATGGGGTTTTTCTGTGTATGGAAAAAAGTCTGCATTTGTGGAAAAACAGCCAATAAAGTTGGATCGCATGAGGCAAATCATTAACACATCCTCAAACAGAGGGTACCATATGTAACCCACGCCAGAGATTGGAGACTTTGCTCTTCTTGGATTATAGCTCCAGGAATCTCCTAACCACTAGAGCTAACAGCTATGATAGCTAGGATATAATGGGAACTGTACAACCAGAAAAGTAATGTTTTCAAGCCCTTGGCTGATGCATCCACTGCAGAATAGCAGCAGCCATTTTTACCATCACTGCAACTTTTCTTCGAAGTGGTTGCTCTCAGGGGGATTGCCAGTGTCCTTGTATTTTGTCTGGAGACGCCATACCATAAATGACATCCTTCTCATGAATATCCTCCTCAGAAATATCTGGGAAGCATTTTATACAAGTGATTTTGCGCATGTGACCAACATTTTTAGCTTAATTCAATGGGTCAAGAAAAAAGATTAATTCAGGCTGAAACAGATGGTGTGATCGATTCTGTGGCTGCCAGGAGATGGTGCTATTGCCTTACTTACCCAAAGTATATTTTGCAGCACAGTTCAACAATCATTAAGTTGGTTGCCTTGGTCGCCTGTGGCAGGTAAGAATTGCCTCCAGGTGACCAGGCTGGGAACTTGGACAGAAGTTGTGTTCTGGTTGTTTGTTTTCATGTTAGGAAGGAACATGACTAGCATGGTGTCGTAGTTTGAGCACAGGACTAAGATTCTGAGAGACCAGGGTTTGAATCTCCCTTCGGACATGGAAACCCACTGAATGACCTTGGGCAAGTCACACTCCCTCAGCCTCAGAGGGAGGCAATGACAAACCCCCTCTGAACAAATCTTGGAGAGAAAACCCCGTGAAAACCTTAGTGTTACCATAAGCTAGTAATTTTGATGGACCTATTTGCAAGCATGAGAGGAACACAAACTCTTCAGCAAACCTCTTGCGCGAGTGTTCTTTGCGGGTTGAGGTAGAAGTAGTACAGCCAACGACGCTGGGGGACTTGGACCTCCGGTGGCTTCCATATTTCGCTGTTTCTTCCTTGAGGCTGATCTTGGGCTCTATGAACTGGGAGAGGGCATTCCGACACTTCTCCACCACATGTTCCATCTGCAGGTAGCTCGCCGCTGTCAGGTAGTTGACAATGTCGCGGACGGCGAACTCCAAGGCCCCAGTGTAGCAAGAGAGGAGGAGGTCAGCTACAATCTTGGCGCTGTGCATGAGGGAAACCTGGAGCTCCGAGGACGGGTTGAGGAGGAACTGATCCCTCAGAAAGGGGGAGCAGGCGGCCAGGATGACCTTGTGGCCCCGGAACTTGAGGCTGTCAGCCACAATGGTGACGTCGCAGAAGCGCTCCTCGGAGCGGAGCTGGTTCATGTTGCGCAGGGTGGCTGCCTCATGGCCGGGGAGCTGGAACCGAAGGAGCTCCACGCCAGAAGCCATTGGTTCTTAGCAGGATGTTAAAGAGGGCCCAACTGTTTTGTGTGAAAGGAAAGAGGAACCAAAGACAGCAGGAAGTGTTGACTGATGGCTGGAGGGATGCTGAAAACTGAAACAATTGAAAGAAATGGAGGAAGGGATGAGTTTTGACACTGTACATTAGGGTGGGCACAATGTGATCCCTGAAACCCACTTCTGTGGCCCTTGAAGCCCCATGACCACCACTCCCCCAAGGTTCCCTATTTTTTTTTAAAAAAAAAATTGGCACGATTTTGGGGCAATTTTTACTCTAAAGCCACAAAGAAAACCAACCCAACCCATAAAAACATGTGAAAATACTCACCACCAGAAATGCCCCTGAAGCCCATACTACCCACAAATAGGGTTGCCAGAGTGAAAACTTGAAATGCCTCCTGTCCCACTTAATAGCTATGTAGAAGAGGGCATCTCAGCAGGTATGGCTTTTGTTAGCTGGTTGAATGACAAGCAACACTTGCTGAAATTCACTCTTCTACACCACCAATAAAGGGACAGGCAATGTCTCCAGTTGCCACTCTGGTAACCCTACCCAGAAATATCTCTGTTATCCTCTGCAGCTCGTCTCAAAATGGAGACAGGAAAACACTTCCTCTCACCATTTTGAAGGGGACTGCAGTGGAAAAAAGAGATACAGTATTTGGACTTGCTGTGCAGGGGGGATGAAGGGGGGGCAGCCCACAGAGGGGGCTGCTGGGGGAGGTTGAATTTGTCCCTGGTTCCCCTGCAGTTGCCCATCTCTGTTGTATATTAACTCACATGCCTGTATACAGAGAGGCAACAAGGTGCAGTCAGACCACAAGCCAGAATAATTATGAATGAGCCTCATGCTGGTATGTTCTAATCAGCTGCTCCTGCTGCAAGTAGAAGGGCCCAAACAAACCACGGACCTTCTCTGTGGTTTGCTTAGTGCAGTCATTCCCAAGCTCTCAGAGGTTTTTGTCAGCAAGGCCAAAGCTCAGGGATTCTGGGAGATGCACTCCAACAAACGCTGGGAACCCAAGATGGTGAATCACTAGTTTAGTGTGACAGTTGAAACTGGCACTGTTGCTTGTCTCTCCCTCAACAAACCAGAGAAATGAACCTATAAGAGAACATGGGTTATTTCACTGGTTCAAGAGAGAGACAAGCTAGATTGCTGACTCCTGCTGGATTTGGACACCACACTAGACAAACTGGGAACAGAAGATCTTTGCCTTCTGCTCCCACTTGTAGTGGGAACCACTGGGCAGTGTGCATTCATTGGCAAAACCAGGTTGGTTTTCTCACATTTTCTCACATTTTCCACAGGCTAAACAAGTCCACACACTACTTTCTAAAACTCAAATTGCCCTTTTAATTAAAACTTTCTCCTAGTTAATATCTTAAAAGTGTGCCATCCTCCAGCAAATCACACCTTGCCCAGGTCTGTTTTTAACTCTGTGTTCACAGGTGAAAATAAGGACTTGAAGTATAAGACAATAATTTGTGGTGTGTGTGTGTGTGTTTTTTTTTTATCGCCATCACTAGACTTGAAATAGCTAAGAACTGTAAAATGGGAAATTTGCTCGTGGACTATTGGTCGATTAGAACTTGGGATGCTCTATTAATGGAAAAGCTCTCGGACAGATCTGATACCAAGCAGAAAACACATAAACCCATTGGGGAAAACTGGCTACTCTTCATCGAATACATGAATAACCACTCTCAACAGCAGACCCTGCATCTGGGTTTATGGAAAAATGTTGTACAGGACAATCGCCTGCAAATCTAATCATCAACACTTTCCACAATTACTGTCCTCACATTTGTAACTCAAACTAACAGAATTCTTGTTTGATTGTATCACTGTTTGTTTGATTGTAAGATTGTGTTTGTATGATTGTATCTGCTAATAACTGTCTTAGCCATACTACTATTTAATAAAGAGGTGGGGGAAAGTGTGTCGTCCTTCTCCCTTTACCTTATGATACCTGCTCCCACTCTAACCAAAGGCCTAACCTAGAATCATAGAGTTGGAAGAGACCACAAGGGCCACCTAGTCCAACCCCCTGCCATGCAGGAATAAACAATCAAAGCACTCCCGACAGATGGCCATCCAGCCTCTGCTTAAAAACCTCCAAAGAAGGAGATTCCACCACACTCTGAGGCAGTGCATTCCACTGCCCAACAGCTCTTACTGTCAGGAAGTTCTTCCTACTATTTAGGTGGAAACTATTTTTCTGTAGTTTGAATCCACTGCTCTGGGCTCTAACATCTCTCCACATTACCCATTATTTACTCCTCTTGCACCTCAACCAATCCAATGCATGTTCTAAGGCCACAATATTTTAAAAATAAGCACACATACTATAAAGCAGGAGCGGGGAAACTTTCAGATCCCAGTTTGTTCCCCTCCTATACTGATCATGCCATGGGCTGGTACCTGCCTCCTGTTGCTGAAATGCAATGGTGTGAAAACAACTGGAAGTAGATTTTTCCACGTCTGATTTGAAGAAAGAAGGGGGGGGGGAACAGTACATTTTCACATTAAAAAGAGGATGGAAAGGGGCATGCACTACTTTTTATTTTATTTATTTACTGGATTTATATTCCATATTTCTCCCAAGATGGGATTCAAGGCGGCTTTTTAGAAGATTACTGGATTTCCCAGAAGCTTCTTGGAGTTCAATCGCTTTCTAAAATTATCAAAATGCACCCTTTTTTGCTGAAATTTAGTGGCAGCAGCTCTGGAGGCTGTGGGGAAAAAATGGCTGCATGGGGCTCCTTGGCTGTATCTTGTCCACTCCTGCTAAAGTGGAAGGCCCACTAAACTCAGCCAGGCTTACAACATGGAGGGAAGAAGCTGAACGCAACAGCTCCTGTTCTGTTGTGGGCATGGAAGAAGGGCCCCCCAGGTCTTGCTGTTTTATGCTATAATAGATCTGTGCTACAGGATTCTGTAACAAATGAGCCTGGCTTCTCCTTTGGAAATGGTGGCAGAGATAAAGGAGGGAATGACTCCAGCTCAGTGACACAACACATGTTTCTTTATATGCAGAAGATTCTAGGTGGTTCAGTCCTCAAGAAACATCAGGACAGAAACCATATAATAAAAAGTGTTCTGCCTGTCTCTTCTCTTTGTCCATAGAAGATACAATGTAGACTCTTTTATGTTGCCATCCCTCACTTCTGTTATTTCTCCTATATGCTGACATGCTTCACTCTCTATGGAATAATTTCTGATGGAATAATAAACCATGGTTTATCAGGACAGGAAGTAGCCTAGCTTTTCCTGCTGTACATGCATGCTCTTTCCATCTTTTCTCTTTTGGCCTGGCTGTGAGAAAATTAGGACTTTCTGTTTCCATTGTTAAACACAGTAGTTTGAGCTTTTGATAGCACACTAAACTGTAGCTATGGTTTGTTTGAAACAAACCTGCTTCATCAACTACTTGTTTTAAACAAATCAAAGTTGATCCTATCTGCAGTTTGCCAGGTTTGGACAGCATTACAAACTACAATAGATAGAAAGGAAGGAGGGAGCAAGCTTGTTTTCTCCTACTCCAGAGACTAGGGCACAGAACAATGGACTCAAACTACAGGAAAAGAGATTCCACCTAAAGCTTAGAAAGAACTTCCTGACAGTAAGAGCTGTTCAGAAGTGGAGTGTGGCAGAGTCTTCTTCTCTGGAGATTTTGAAACAGAGGCTGGATAGTCACCTGTTGGGGATGCTTTGATTGTATATTCCTGCAGGGCAGGGGGTTGGACTGGATGGCCCTTGTGGTCTCTTCCAGCTCTAGGACTATGAAAACAGAACACTTCTGATAATCTTCTCAGGGCTGCATCAGAGGAAAATTTGGGGAGAGAAAGGGTAGACTAGCAGAAGACTAACTTCAATCCTATCATAATAAACCATGGTTTACTGTGACATCCAAACAAAGTCAACAATTTAATTCCTCTCTTCTTCAATGTCCAATTACAACAAAAGCACTTTTTCTGGCCTTCATTTCTGAATTCTAGTACACCTTTTCTATACTGCAAAAAGAAATATATGTATGCTGAGACCTCATCATTGCACAATCCATTGTTGCTGTTGTCCAACTCATCTTCCAGCCAAAACAGCCACCTCACACATTTCAAATGCTTGTACATGAGAAACCAGCTAGTGCAGTGGTTCTTAATGTTTTGTTTACCAAGGACCTCCTTTAAATATCTTTTGTTGCCATGGTCCCCCAAGACAACTCAGGATTTAAAACCCAAATAATAATACCTGATAATAATAATACAGTTACACCAGCCGTTAAACCTTCCCTCAGAGACACTGAAGGGGGAGGGAAGACTTTTCTCCTGCTTCTTGCTGGAAGTTTGTGGCTGAAGCAGATTGAATGGCAATGCACAGGCCAAGCCAGCCTAGCCAGCCTTTGCCTTGGTTCCTGTCACGTGACCACTCCACTGCAGGGAAGAGTTGGGCCAAGCAGCCTTCAAGCCTTTGCAGACCCCCTGTGAGGACACTGCAACTCCCTGGGAGTCCACGGATCAAGAACAACTGAGCTAGTGGATATGGCTATCCAATGCAAGAACATGGTGAAATATAGACACGTGCAAACATGAAACCCTAAACCCAACTGTTAGTTCCAACTAGAGCAGCTCCACTGAACCAATGTTAAGATTATTTTTATGTATGTTCCACTAGTGGGTCTACCTTAGTTGGAACCAGCAGGTGGATTAAGATCTAGGAGCTAGCTTCTCCACAAAGACTGACGTGCAACTTACTGTGTGTAGATGTACATGCAGAGTAAGGACATCAAAACCACAGATTAATTGCATCTTATTCCATGGGCTGATTGCACAGGCGTGCATTTCATCAGACTATAGACCAGGGTTTTTCAACCAGGGTTCCCAGAAAGCCTAGGGTTCCATAAGAGTTTGCTAGGGGTTCCCTGAGATATTGAGATTGAAAAAAATAAACTTTTTTTTTTGAAACTGTAGATATACAGTAATCATTTTTAGACAGGGGCTCCCTGAGACCTGAAAATTGTTCCAAGGGTTCCACCAGGGTAAAAAGATTGACAAAGGCTGCTTAGATGCACTGCATAGCAGGGCCGGTTTAAGGCACCAGTGGCGTTAGCATCCTCAGGGGGCCCAATCATTGGGGGGGGGGCCTGTATTAACACGTATATTGCTGGGGATGACAGACCCTACAGTTGCAGGGCCCATTTCCTAACACACCTGCCTTCTATACAGAGTTAAAAAAAAGTGGAACCCCTGAAATGCAAAGTCCAAACCTTCTGCCTGGATGCAAGCGCCACATCAGGCCTGCACAAACTCTGCATCGATACTGCACGGACAAAGGGGCCAGCCACACTACACAAACCACCCAGTTTGAAACTGAATCATTTGCCATGGCTCCTTCCTGTGGAATCCTGGGATTTGTAGTTTTACCAAGATCTTTAAGCCTTTTCTGCCAAAGAGAGTGCTGGTGCCTCACCAAACTACAAATCTCAGGATTCCATAAGATGGAGCCATGGCAAATCATAGAGTTGGAAGAGACCACAAGGGCCATCCAGCCCAACCCCCTGCCATGCAGGAAATCACAATCAAAGCATCCCGTTCCAAACTGAGTTATTTGTGTAGTGTGGATGCACCCTGTAAAGCTTTCCGGCACGACTTCTCCCGCTTCCATACCCTACCAGAAAGGGTTGTGTACCGTCCTTTCCAATTCCTCCCTTCTTCTTTTTCTTTTGCACACTTTTTTTTTGCACACTTGCTCTCCCTTTCTTTTTTTACACTCTTCCCTTGCAACACAGCAAGATCCAATTCAGCAAAGCAGGTTGGGTGTGTGTGTGTGTATTTAAAATCCTTTGCTAGGCTCCCTGCTCAATATGAGCTCCATCCCGCTCCCTGGTCCCTCAGCACACACACACACACACAGACACAAAATCCCTTTCTTCCTTTGCAAACAAGTATCTGGGCGCAGATAGATAACCTCCCTACTTCCCTCAACCCCCCCCCCAAATTCCCAGCCTCTCCTCCTCCTCACCTTGCACGCTGCTCCCCCTCTCTTCGCAGTGGGAGAGAGAGGGGGGTGGCCCCAAATGGCCAAACAAGGAGGCAAAAGCCAGAGAAAGGAACTAAAGGGGGGCCTCATTAAAGGGGCCAGGAGGCCTGAATGGGGGGGAGCAATATTTGTCCGCCACATAGAAAATGAGCTGGAAAAGGTCAATGAAAGAAGGGCGTGGAGGGTGGCTGGAGAGAGAGATCCCTCCCTGGCATTGATTGTGGGAGAGTGGAGAATTCAAGGAGGGGAGCCTTTAAATCCACTCCCTCTTCCCCTTTAAGGCCAGTGATGTCATAAAAGTGCGTCTGGAAGACAGATGGGAAACGGGTGGGTGGGTTCTTCGCGAGCCTCCTCCAAATCACCTTGGTAACTAATGCCCCTCCTCCTCCTCCTCCTGAAATAGGAGGGTTCAATTTACACACACTCTCTCTCTCTCTCTCTCTATATATATATAATATGTGTGTGTAATATATATATATATATATATATTACACACACAGCATATATTACACACATATGCAGTATATATATGTATTACACACACACACACACATATATATATATATATTACACACACAGCATATATTACACACATCATATATATATATATATATTACACACACAGCATATATTACACACATCATATATATATATATATTACACACACAGCATATATTACACACATCATATATATATATATATATATTACACACACACATCATATATATATAAAATACACTTATTATATATATATATATATATATATATATACATATATATATAAAACAGCATATATTACACACACACACACATATATATATTACACACACACACATATTGTTTCCAGTCAGGAAGGAGGAAAGGCATAATGTATAAAAAAGCAGTGTACAGTATTTGTAGGTCTCCAAGTGTTTGAGCTTCTCCATGCAACTTTCTTTTTGTGGTATTGAAATATTTATTAAAGCTGCATCCACACTACACAAATCATCCAGTTGGAAACTGGATTGTTTGCCATGGCTCCTCCCTATTCTCTCTCTCTGGCTTTTCTTCGTAAACGAAGATTCAGGAAGGACTCATCCCGCGCTTTCTGCAAGCGCGCTGACTAAAAAGGCCAATCCGAGATAAACAAGTCCGGTTGCAGAAAGCACAGCAGAAGGTCTCCTTGGGTGATGATTCCGGGTTGTGATTCTTTCTGTGTTGTCATTTCTCTTCAAGACTTGTTCGGTGTGAGTTCTCAAATAAGGCTGCAGCATTGTGGATAGTGTGTCTCCATGCCTCCCAATGTGAGACAAGGGCGGACCATTGTTGGTGATCAATTTGGCCAAGCCTGAGATGTTGTTTCAGGGAGTCCTTGTATCGCTTTTTTGGAGCACCCCTCTTACACTCACCCGTGGCGAGTTCACTGTAGAGTACTATTTTTGGGAGGCGATGGTCCTCCATCCTAGAAACGTGCCTTGCCCAGCACAGCTGTGTTCTCAATATCATGGCCTCAATGCTGGTGATCCCTGCTTGCTCAAGGACAGCAACATTCGTCACATAGCTCCTTCCTATAGAATCCTGGGATTTGTGGCTTGGTGAGGCACCAGCCCTCTTTGGCAGAGAAGGCTAAAAGACCTTGTAAAACTACAAATACGATTCAATAGGAAGGAGCCATAGCAAATCATCCAGTTTCCAACTGGATTATTGAGGAGTGTGGATTGATTGAACCATAGAACAATGGATTGAGCACATGGAGAATGTGAAATAGTGGGTTTTGTTTTCAATCTTTATTTTCAGCCATTTCTTTCCATAAATGGAAATACACACACACATATATACACAAACAGTTGTCTGTCCTTATCCACGGATTTGGTATCCACAGATTTAAGTATTCACAGCTTGAAAATATTCTTAAAAAAATAATAATCCAAAAAGCAAACCTTGATTTTGCCATTCTTATACAAGGGACACCATTTTGCTATGCCATTGTATATAATGGGACTTGAGTATTCACAGATTTTGGTATCCACGGGGGTCCTGGAACCAAACCCCAGCGAATACAAAGGGACAACTGTAGACGAAAAGCCTAGAATAGTTAAAACTGTTTTGTCTCATGCAACAAATCTTTCCTTAAAAACCAGGAAATAAAGCTGTGTTGAAATCAAATCCCAGAACATTATGCCATCTAATCCATTCATCTGTCACATTTCTTTTTTGTTATCCCTTTTCTTCATTAAACTTGAAACATTATGTGTTTAACACATTTAGTTCCATTGTGAATGGGACATAAGACAACTTCTTTTTTAAAATCAGCTTATGAAGTTGAGGCACTATACTAGCTCTTGCTATATTTTGCAACATTTTTTGAAAATAACTTTTGGTGGAATTAAACTCTGAACTCCTAAATCCTGATTAAAGACATCGAATTAGAAAGGAAGATCACCACTTCTTCTGTCACAGCACTCTTGAGCATTCATCAGCTGTCCAAACAGGCTGAAATTCAACCGGTGTAGCTTTTCTCATCCCCCCCCCCAGTAATCGGCTATTAAAATTTCCAAAAGCCCTCGTTAAAGGGAGCAACGCTGTGTACAAATTTCATGTTTGTAGCTGCTATATTTTCTGCTGACCGACTACTTCTGTGACTTTAAAAGATGATGATATTTATTTGTATCCTGCTTGTTATTTTCTAGTACTTTAAAAAAAAAAGCATGATACCATCAAGTGAAATTACAAAAGTCCGAGCTAAAGATATGTAAAGGAAGATGTGAGGGTGTGTTTGTGAAATGGGATAAAAATGAAAAAAGAGATGAGGAAGAAGGGTGTGTGAAAAACCTGGAGCAATTTGTCTTGAGTCTGGTGTGGTTAAATTTGGCCAGTTAGCAAATATTCAGTTTACTGGAAATAGTTCCTTGTAGTTTCTCAAAATGGAGCCAGCGTAAAGTAGTAGTTTGTGTTGGACTAGGACTTTGGAGACCAGGGTTCCAATTCTGCTTGGCCATGAAAACCTACTGGGTGACCTTGTGCAAGTCACACACTCCCAGTCGGCAGAAAGCATGTATTTTTATTGTAATAAAAGAAACAAGTGGTGAAGATTCATCTTTTTTTTTTTATGTTTGTTGTCAGGGGCTTGTAATTACTAATGAGGCAAGCCCTTAAAAAGATAATTGTCCCAGGTTGTCAGTTCAACAATTTTGCTGTACATTACCGGATGATGCCAACAGTAACCAGATTGAAGACTGACCTAATGCCAAACTCATGAGGTTTGTGTGGTGAGCCTTAAGGTGGAGTGGAAGAGATACCATTGCATATTGAACTGACTACTAGGTGTCATGCTTGTTTCAGGTTACACTGATGCATGATCAGGCCATGACGGAGTATCTTAAGGTGAAGAGCATGAGTGGCAGTGAGATGTTGGAGGACAGGAGTCCTAGGGCTGGTTTACACGGCAGATTTATTGCAGCAACTTGCGCTTTAATTCTTTTCCACATCTGTGCCAGTCAGGTTTTTTTTCCTAATTATGCCGCTTTTTCGTTCAGACTTGAAAAAGTGTGGGGGGCGTGGCCTCCCAAGCAGAGGCAGGCTTTATGGGGAAGGGCATAGACCTTCCTTTGAAGCCCTGCATTTTCGAGCTAAAGAAAAAGACTCACAGACTGCCAAAATAGCAGGGGGGAAGATCAAAGAAGCGGCTCTGTCTCTGTCTCTCTCTAAATCTGCCTGTAAATGAACTTAGTCACTGCCCGAAGCAGAGGGTCAGCAATCTCTCTGCTGAAAGGTATTGCTGCCATGCCAAGGATCCTAAGGTGAACCTATCACAAGTTTTTTCAGCATGATTTGTTTACTCAGGGTTCACAGACTTGCAAAATAGCAGAAAATTTTTGACTCTCCCTCCCTGGTCCCCCTCCCTCCCTCCCTCTCTCTCCCTCCCCCCCCTCTCTCTCTTTCTCGCCCTCCCCCAAGCAGAGCTGACAGGGGAACTTTATGACTGAAAGGTCTTGGGAATCCTTTTTCTTGGCAGACTTGCAAAATAGCAGAGATAATTTTTCAAAGTTTCCTGAACGCTACTGAACTCAGTACCCCTCTTTTAAGTCCGCCCATTGCATCAGAGCAACCAATCAGAATGCAGATCTGCTGCAACCCTTAACAGAATGGTAGTTTACACTGCCAATAAAGCGCTACATTGCAAATAACTCGGCAAAAGTAGCGACATCCCTTGCCACGCTATCTTTGGGTGTTTTATGTTCCCCCCTTCTGAATGAGGCGATGCTGTGCTGCGATCCATGTGAACTATGAGCTATCTTAGCGGTATATTTAGAGGAATATTTGCCCGTGTAAACGACCCCCTGGTTGTTCTATGCAGTCTATCCATACTCCTTAAGCTAGCCTTCTGTCCTTAGATGCAGAGAAGGAAGTGATCCTATTTCTGTTGTTCTTTGCCATCAAATTGGCTTTGACTTGATAGAACTGCCCTAAAATTAGAAGATTCTGCCATAAAATACACTCAACAATTCTGAAAATCTTAGTTAAAATTCCATATGAACCCAGAATTCTATTTAGTTAACATGGCTACTCTATCAAACAAAGAAGACAAAAGGAAATACGGATGGATTATTTTATATTTGATAATGCCTGCACGTATTCTCCTGGCCAAAAATTGGAAAAACGTCAATGTTCCAGACTTAGAAGATTGGATTTTAAAAATACAAGATATGATGGAGGTTGACAGACTTTCTTTATTGTTAGTGTAAAGATCCAGAAATGCTGAAAAGGACTGGGTACCTGTAATGAAATATCTGGAGGAGAGATGATTAAAATTATTCTAGAAAAGCAAAATGTAAATTTACCTAAAAAGGAAAATTTCAAAACCTTATTAAGGTTCCCTTACCAAATTTTACAATACAATATAGTTTACTGGGGAAAAAACAACTGTTGATGGAAAGACAGAAGTATCTTAAAGAACATAGAAATTTCTATATTCTCATTGTACAGGTTCTATCTATACTTTCAGAAGCTAGAAAAGAAGATGTGATTCTATTCTGACTAGAAGAGTAGCTATGAGGAAGTATTAATGTATTTGTTTAGTTTAAATATCTTTGTTTTCTATTTTGATGGGTTTGTGCATTTTGTTTTTGTATGGTTTCTAGGATATTTGTATACAATGTGTATTTTGTTGTCTTGTTTTTTGTCATTTTGTTTGAGATGTATTGTTATATGTCTTGAAAAAAAAAATTTAAAAAATGGCTTTGACTTGCGGCAATGCTATGAATAACAAACCTCCAAGAACGTAGGTCATCAGCTGCCTTCCTCAGGTCTTGCTTCTGTTGGCTGTGGCTTCCTTGGTTGGGTCTATCCACCTGCAATGCAATATTCCTCTTTTTCTACTGCCTTCCACTCTACCTAGCATTATTGTCTCTTGTAGTAACCCATATCATCTCACAAGTGTGAGTCAGAGTGTGATGGTGCCAGTTCAATCATCTTGGCTTCTAGGAGATTTTCACACTACACTGTTATAAACTGGAGTTACTATTCTACTTTAACTGCTCTGGCTTCCTCCTGTGGAATTCTGGGGTTTGTAGTTTAGTGAGGTCTAATAGCTCTCTGGCTGAGAGTTGTAAATGCTCCTCCCTAAACTGCAAATCCCAGGATTCCACAGGAGGCAGCCATAGCAAATAAAGTGGAATAGTAACACTGTAACAGTGTAGTGTGAAAATCTCCCTAGTGAGAGTTCAGGTGGACCCATTCATTTGTTTTTCTGGCAGTCTATGGTATCCATTGAACTCTCCTCCAGTTATCCTGCTTTGAAATAAGATGGAGCTGTTACACCTGGTTGGCTTTTGTCCAATGCAACATTATCATCTTGTCTTGTGATGAAGACAGTGTTTCGGATTGGTCCTACACCTAGGACTGCTAGGACAGATTAGTACATAATGGCCAATAACCACATCTTTGAAAGTATAAAAATCAAGTGTGTATGTGTGTGTATGCCTTAAGTACAAACACTTAAAAGCCAACTGCCTCCCCTTTCTTTGTATCAGTATCAACCCTCCTTCCTTTCCACAGCAGCTTTGTGTGAGGAGTGGGAGAGTGGCAAGAACAAAAATAACAAATGTAACTAGTGATTCTGTTCCAATTCTGAGTCGATAAGAAATATTGTGAAACAATGTAAAATTGTAAAAGAAAGATAACTGAATATATCATAGAACCATAGAGTTGGAAGAGACCACAGATGCTATCCAGTCCAGCCCCCAGCCATGCAGGAATACACAATCAAAGCACTCCCAACAGATGGCCATCCAGCCTCTGTTTAAACACCTCCCAAGAAGAAGACTCCACCACACCACAAAGCAACACATTCCACTGTCAAACAGCTCTTACTGCCAGGAAGTTCTTCCTAATACTTAGGTGGAATCTCTTTTCCTGTAGTTTGAGTACTTTGCTCCGTGTCTAGTCTCTGGAACAGCAGAAAATGAGCTTACTCTGTCTTCAATATGATATCCTTTTAAATATTTAAACATGGCTATCATGTCACCTATTCATCTTCTCTTCTCCAGACTAACATACCCAGCTCCTTAAGCCGCTCCTCATAAGGCATGGCTTCCAGCCTTTTTACCATTTTGGTTGCCCTGCTTTCAACTTCTCAATATCCTTGAATTGTTGTGCCCAGAACTGGACACAGTATTTCAGGAGAGATCTGACCAACGTAAAATAGAGTGGCACTATTACTTCCCTTGATCTGCACGTTTATGCAGCCTAGAACCGCATTGACTTTCTTAGCTGCCGCATCACACAGCTGACTCAAGTTCAGGTTGTGATCTACTAAGACTCCTAGATCCCTTTCACATGTACAGTTGTCCCTTCATATTCGCTGGGGTTTGGTTCTAGGACCCACCTACCCCGTGGATACCAAAATCCGTAAATATTCAAGTCCCATTATATGCAATGGCAGAGCAAAATGGTGTCCCTTATATAAGATGGCAAAATCAAGGTTTGCTTTTTAGATTGTTATTTTTTAAAGAATATTTTCAAGCCATGGATACTTAAATCCATGGATACCAAATCTGTGGATACGGAGGGACAACTGAACTGTTTTCCAGCTAGGTGTCATCTATCCTATATCTGTGTATCTGTGTATTTTGGGTTTTTTTCCTGCCTAAATGTAATACTGTATCTTATATTTCTCCTGGTTGAAATTCATTTTGTTAGTTTTGGCTCAGATCTCTAATCTAATGTGAATACAGTATGGTTGCAATCATACTTGTTTGTCCCACTAACACAGTAGCGTTTTTGGTCTTTCTATAATTTGCTAGGTTCAATGATGGCAATACATCAATGTTTAGCTAATTGGAATGGGATGAGTCAATGTTTTGATGGGGTGGGACATGTCTGGCCTTTTAATAAATGCTAGGGCGGGAGGAGAGCAGTGACCTTGACTTATGGCTTGGTAAACTTATAAAAACAACACTGATTTACAGGAAATGAACATTGGAAGGTTTTGCAAGGGGCAGTCTTGCAAGAGTAAGCTGGGGGAGGGGGACAAATGCACAAAATTCCAGATGGGCATTTGTAGGCCACAGGAGGTAAAGACTTGGGAATTTTTTAAGGGAATTTTTTATTGGAGTAAGACCATTCTACTAAAAAATACACCTGACCGCAAAAGGCCATAACAATAATACAAAAATAATACTAATTATTTTCCTCTTTTCTTACTAATACAAAAGTAAATCTATCCTAACACTAATGGTAAAGAGGTAAAGACTTGGGGGTTATACCATATTCACAAATGTATGTCTGCATTTGTCAAACACGTTTATAGGTCCAGTATATCTCTGGCTTTTCTTCACAAACAAAGATTCAGGAAGGACTCATCCCGCACTTTCTGCAAGCGCTCTGATGACTAAAAAGGCCAATCCGAGATAAACAAGTCCGGTTGCAGAAAGCACAGCAGAAGGTCTCCTTGGGTGATGTTTCTGGGTTGTGATTCTTTCTGCGTTGTCGTTTCTCTTCAAGACTTGTTCGGCGTGAGTTCTCAAATAAGGCTGCAGCATTGTGGATAGTGTGTCTCCATGCCTCCCGATGTGAGGCCAGGGTGGACCACTGTTGGTGATCAATTTGGCCGAGCCTGAGATGTTGTTTCAGGGAGTCTTTGTATCGCTTTTTTGGAGTGCCCCTCTTACGCTGACCCGTGGCGAGTTCACCGTAGAGCACTATTTTGGGGAGGCGATGGTCCTCCATCCTAGAAACGTGCCCTGCCCAGCACAGCTGTGTTCTCAATATCATGGCCCCAATGCTGGTGATCCCTGCTTACTCAAGGGCAGCAACATTTGTCACATAGTCATTCCAGTGTATATTTAGGATTGTGTGTATACAGCACTGATGAAAGTGTTCGAGGAGTTGTAAGTGGTGGCGATAGATGACCCATGTTTCAGACCTGTAAAGGAGAATAGACAGTACAATAGCTCTATACACATTGATTTTTGTGCTCTGCCTCAAGTGTTTATTATTCCAGACTCTTTTGTAAAGTATATGGATACTATATAATCCACCCAATCCAGTCCTGCATACTTTTGTCCTGGTTTTGTGGAAGAAAATTCTGGCAACCCTACTCAGAGGGAAGGTTTAATGCAGCATTTCTCAACCAGGGTTCCCTGGAACCCTAGGGTTCCTTGCGGGGGCATTAGGGATTCCCTGAGAGATGTGATTTTAAAACATTTTTCTAGCTGTAGATGTAATAATTTTTAGGCAGGGGTTCCCTGAGACCTGAAAATTATTTCAAGGGTTCCTCCAGGGTAAAAAGGCTGAGAAAGGCTGCATGGTGTAATTGTATTATCATCATCATTAGTTATTATTATTATTATTAGGGTTTAAATCTTGAGTTAAAACTTGGGGGCCCTGGCATCAAAAGATATTTAAAGGGTTAAGAAAAGGTTAAGAGCCACTGCTGTAGGAAATATTCCAAAGAAAGCAATGGCAACCCACTCTCTGAATATTCCTTGTTTAAGAAAACCCTATGAAGTGCATTGGATCATCATCATAAATTGACAAAGAGACTTGAAATCTCTCTCTCTCTCTTACACACACACACACACAGAGTTTGCTTGTCTACTCCCCCCCCCCTTTCTGGGTTAACAGGAACTGGAGAGGGAGAAGATGGCATGATGTTAAGGAGACTCTAGGGAACTTTCAGGGAAGAAATGGTCAAACATTCCCCTTTCCCCAAGTCAAAGACTTTGGTCCAGTTTGAAGCGGCAATTTCCCTGTGCAAATACCTTTCCAATGAGCCATCTACTTGCTCAACCCCTTCCTTTCTCTCGCAGCACCATCAGTTTCTTTTCTCAGCTTCGAAGGCAAACTCCCCCGAAGAGTTTCCCAAGCAGCTGGAAAGTTTGAGTGAGTGGATCTTTTCCTTGCAAACAGCTGAAGGTATTCAACCCGGGACAGGTTCCCAAAGGAGGCTGCCAGAGCGCAATGATTCCGCTCCTCTGGGCTCTTCTCCTCGGCTTCTGGCCAGGTAGTAGTAGTGAAACTCGGCGGATCTTTACTCCTCTGTGTCAGGATCGTGTGTATGTAATGTATGGGTCTATGTGCTTGGCAAATCGGGGAGATGGGCATCCATGCGGGGCACTGCCTCTAGCTTTGGCAATTTCCTTTGGATCTTTAAAATAATTCCTGGTTGTATGGCATTGTTGGGGGGCATCCACACTAGAGAAATAATCCAGGTTGAAACTGGATTATTTGCATGCATGGCTCCTTCCTATGGAATCCCAGGATTTGTAGTTTGGTGAGGCACCAGCACTCTTTGGTAGAGCTGGCTAAAGGCCTTGTAAAACTACAATCCCCAGGATTCCATAGGATGGAGCTATGCAAATAATCCAGTTTCAATCTGGATTATTTGTGCCCTGTGGATTCCTCCTTGGGCCCATCTACAGGAGGGGGGGAAATCCCAAATATCTCATAGCATTAGCATCTTGCAGCAGCAGCAACATGTCCAGATGGTTTTTCTGGCCTCTGAAGCCTCACATTCCTGGTGCGAGGCTTCACCAGGAACTTACTTGCATTAGTTCTTCACTGCCGCCTTTTGTTTTTTTTTAATTGTCCCAAGGTGTGCTGGTGCAATAGAGCAATTCTCCAAAGCAAAACAGAAAATATTGATCCTTTTTAAAAAATCGCCTTAGCAAGTGATTGCTAAGGCAAAAATCCAACATGGCAGCAGTGGGCACTTGCCCTTCTAGCAAGCCCCGCTCTTTCCTGGCCAATCAGCTTTGTGCTTCCCTTTGTGTTTTTTATTGTTCAATACTGTGTCCAGTTCTGGGCTCCATAATTCAGGAAGGATATTGAGAAGCTGAAATGTGTCCAGAGGAGGGCGACGAGGATGGTGGGTGGTCTGGAAGCCATGCCCTATGAAGAGTGGCTTAGGGAGCTGGGCATGTTTAGTCTGGAGAAGAGAAGGTTAAGAGGGGACATGATAGCCATGTTTAAATATTTGAAGGGATGTCATACTGAGGATGGGGCAAGCTTGTTTTCTGCTGCTCCAGAGACTAGGACATGGAACAGTGGGTTCAAACTACAGGAAAAGAGATTCCACCTAACATTAGGAAGAACTTCCTGACATTAGGAAGAACTTCCTGACAGTAAGAGCTGTTCAGAAGTGGAATGCACTCCCTCGTAGCGTGGTAGAGTCTCCATTCTTTGGAGGTTTTGAAACAGAGGCTGGATGGCCATCTGTCAGGAATGATTTGATTATGTATTCCTGCATGGCAGGGGGTTGGACTGGATGGCCCTTGAGATCTCTTCCAACTCTATGATTCTAAAAGAGCAAAAATGCACACCAGGCTCGCAGTTTGTTAAAAGTACAGGGAAATCTGCGAAGGCTTTTACCCTGTTGTTTTTGCTGTTTTGGGGAGGGCCTCTTTCTAAAGAGTATGGATTGGTGCTGGATCCTGTTTAGACTGGTAGGATTCCCAGCGAATTCATCACATAGTCAGTCCAGTATATATTTAGGACTGTGCGTATACAGTGCTGATGGAAGCGTTCGAGGAGTCGTAGGTGGTGGTGATAGGTGACCCATGTTTCAGATCCATACAGGAGAATAGACGATTACAGATTAGCAAAGGCATAAGAGGAGGAAGGCATATAGCGCATTTGGAAGATTTCACAAAAGAGTCTGGAGTAATAAACACCTAAGGCGAAGCACAAAAATCAGTGTGTATAGAGCCATTATCGTCTTTACAGAACAGTTTCACCTAACTGCTACTCAAGTAGGATCTGCTATATTCAGTGGGATTTATTCCCAGATAAGTGCATATGTAGGATAAATACATATATAGATAAAAGTATATTCCATTTCTTTGAATCCGGGCATATAATCTGTATGTTATGCAAAAATATTCTAATTATACAAATTACACCGATTTGCATTCTAATGGGACAAATCAGGCACATAAATTGTTGCTTCCCCCCCACACTATGTTTCAAACTTCATACAACTTTTTATAGTTACAACTGATCTGAAAGAACCAATATAGAATAAAGTTTAAAGTGCTGGACTTGGAACAGGAATACCTAAATTCAAGTCTCTACTTTGGGTGCGTCTATACGATCATAAAAAAATCCGTTTGGGGGGTAAAAAATACGAATAGGCTGTCGTTTGTATGCCTATGAACCGCCCACATGATTTTTTACCCCCTAAACTCCGTATGACTCCCTCTTCCCCAGGCTGGCTGGAGCGAGCAAGCCAAGCGGTGGTTTAAAATCTCCCGCTGCTTTTTTTTTTTTTTTAAAGATTCCTGCTTTGCGGACAGTCGGTTCTCCCTATTTACAATATAAAATAAAAATAAATAAATGTATAATTCATGGACTTACCGGACTCTCGCTAGCCGGGAATCCATCATGGCGGCCGCTCCCAATTCCCCTCCGTGCTAGCCCCACCCCCTCTACTCGGCCAGCCAATCAGATTACACAGCCTGTTCGTATGTGTGCGAACGGACCATACAGACCCATCAGCCATCCGAACGGCGTACAGATTTCTCTTCGTGATCCGCTTTCTCTCCCGAACACCGCGTGTGCGTATTTCAGGGTGGAAAACTGCCCCCCCCTCTTTTGGATGTGTGTGAATCTGAACGGCTATGTACGCACGCCGTACGTATTATTTAAATCGTGTAGACGGGACCTTAGTAATGGAATTAACCACGTGGCTATGGGACACCACCAGTAAGAAACCTATTTTACAAGATTACTGTGAGGATTAAAATGGGGAGAGAAACCATATGAAGTAAATATGTACATTCCTAGTACAGTAACAATAAAAATAAGAAGAATATTAACATTTTTTAATGCACAGACAATTCCAGTGGTATTTCCTCCTGGACTCCAAGGTAGAATCTTTCAATTTCTTCTTCTGCCTCTGTAGTTGGAGCATAAACCTGGATTATGGTTATATTGATGGATTTCTTCTAAAGATTTATTAACAATTATTCGGTCAGACTGTGCATTATATCCTTTGTCTGATTTTGCTACATTTCTCCTCAGTATAAATGCCGCTTCATTTCTTCTTATATTTTCATTTCCTGACTAAAACACTGTGTAATTATCTGACTCAAAATGTCCCATTCCAGACTTCTTTAGCTCGCTCTCCCCTAGTATTGCAATGTTTGTATGATCCATTTCTTGTTTTACTATGTACAGCTTCCCCTGATTCCTGCTTCTCACATTCTGTGTTCCTGTAATATGTGTTGTGCAACTTCAGACTTTCATCTCTGAGCATGTCAACAACTGGACATCCTTTCAGCTTCACTTCAGTTGTGTCATTAGCCACAGTGCTACTCCTAGTTGTCCTCTGCTGCTTCCCAGTAGTTCATTGAGTGCTTTTTCAACTTCTCATCTTCTTGCACTATCTCTTTTTTTATTTTGGATTTGGCTCATAGGGTTTTTGTGGTGAAAGACATTCAAAGGGGGTTTGCCATGCCTCCTCCTGTGCAGTACTAACAAGTGTTAGCTATGGTGCCATTGCCATTGTCTCTGAGAGATCTTCCATCAGTGTTACACACACACACTCCCACTACTATTGCTGCTCAGTAGTCATTTGGCACATTTAGTCTGGCTCCTCAG
The DNA here is from genome assembly GCA_030847615.1 of Gambelia wislizenii. NCBI lineage: Eukaryota > Metazoa > Chordata > Lepidosauria > Squamata > Crotaphytidae > Gambelia > Gambelia wislizenii. The sequence goes on from JAUMIR010000002.1 coordinate 36,932,164, forward strand.
CAAAAGCTTGTCTGACATAGGGGACCCCACCAGCAGCACTGCTACTGCTAGCATAGCCTGTTGGGTCAGTGGTTAAATGCCTGTACTGCTGTAGCAGGAACAACAACATTGTGAGTTTTATCCCACAGGGCTCCAATGTTCACTCAGCATTCTATCTTTTCATAGGTTGGTAAAATGAGTACCCAGCTTGTTGGGGCAATTAGCTAACACATTGTAAACTGCTTAGAGAGTGCCTAGTGTGCTATAAAGCGGTGTAGATGTGTAAGTACTATTGCTAAACAATATGTAAGCAGCTCTGAGAGCCTTTGTGGCTTAAGAGTGGGGTATAAATACTCTAATAAGATAAATAATTAAAAATTGTCTCACAGGAGCATGCAATCCCACTGCCATGGAAAGGCATTGCCATGGTGGGTACAATCCTCATACCTCTCTTCAATTGAAATCCTTTTTGCATCTTCAGCCCTGTGGCTCCTGTTTTGTTTCCCTGGTGGATATTCCTCTCTTATGCACATTTAACTTAGTAGGACATGTGTGCGAGTAAACAGTTCAAATGCCCTTACCATACTCCCATGAGAAATAAATGTGCGGTTAGTCCATCAAAAAAGATTTTATCCTTTCTTTTTCACTGTTTGGATCTACTTCCCAAACATCTGAAGATTCACATCAAGCGTCTACCTTAATAAGCTTCTTTCTACCCTCTCCTCTTGCCTTTTCCCAGCTCCTCCTTTCCCCATAGTAGCATCACGAGGTGGCTGCATCAGGGAGCAGAGCACAAGATTACAGCTCCACCCCCATATCTACGGGGCATATGTTCCAAGATGCCCCCTTTGGATGCCTGAAACTGTGGATAGTAGGGAACCATATTATTTTCAATGAGACGAATGCTGAAAGTTGACCATAGAATCACACTTCAGGACCTAGAAATGCCTAGAGAGAACAATATTTTTTAGACTTGGAGAAGTGAAACCGTTGATACCAAATCTGTGGATATGGGGGTCGACTTGTATTGAACTGCACAGTTCCCCTCTTCCTGGAGAACTTTTGTGGTGGCCTCCTTGCCTCTTACTATGCTCTTAACCTGCTCCACTCCCATTGTTCCCCCTCCCTGGACTCACTGCATGTCAGAATCTGGTCGTAAAAGGGCCTTTTCCTGCCATTAACTCTGTGTGCTATACTGTGGGCTTTTGATGTCATGCATTCCTGTGAAGTAGTAGCAAACTGATGTGCTGAGAATGGCTGAGAGTTGGTTGGGAAGATACCACAGAGGAAGGGGTGTATGGACATTTGGGTAACCAATGAATGAAGTACTTGCTAGATTTTGGCTGATTGTGAAGACTATTTATTATCTCTCTCTCTGGCTTTTCTTTGCAAATGAAGATTTAGGAAGGACTCATCCCTCGCTTTCTGCAAGCGCGCTGATAACTAAAAAGGCCAATCCAAGATAAACAAGTCCGGTTGCAGAAAGCACAGCAGAAGGTCTCCTTGGGTGATGTTTCTGGGTTGTGATTCTTTCTGCGTTGTCAATACTTGTTTGGCGTGAGTTCAATGTTGTATTGTTGACTCTTTAGATTTCTGTTAGTAATAAAGCTTACTGTTTAACCCTGAAGCTGTTGACTACTGAGTCCAAAGAAGGGAGTACATAGAATCATAGAATTGCAGAGTTGGAAGAGACCACAAGGGCCATCCAGTCCAACCCCCTGCCATGCAGGAAATCATGATCAAAGCATCCCCGACAGATGGCCATCCAGCCTCTGTTTAAAGACCTCCAAGGAAGGAGACCCCACCACACTCCGAGGGAGTGTGTTCCACTGCCGAACAGCTCTTACTGTCAAAAAGTTCCTCCTAATGTTGAGGTGGAATCTCTGTTCCTGGAGCTTGCATCCATTGCTCCGTGTTCCAGTCTCTGGAGCAGCAGAAAACAAGCCTGCTGCATCCTCAACGTGACACCCCTTCAAATACTTAAACAGGGCTATCATATCGCCTCTTAACCGTCTTTTTTCCAGGCTAAACATACCCAGCTCCCTAAGTCACTCCTCATAAGGCATCATTTCCAGACCTTTCACCATTTTAGTCACCCTTCTTTGGACACGCTCCAATTTGTCCATATCCTTTTTGAATTGTGGTGCCCAGAACTAGACACAGTATTCTAGGTGAGGCCTGAGCAAGGCAGAATACAGCGGCACTATTTCTTCCCGTGATCTGGACACTATACTTCTATTGATGCAGCCCAAAATTGCATTGGCCTTTTTAGCTGCTGCATCACACTGTTGACTCATGTTCAACTTGTGGTCTACTAGGACTCCTAGATCCCTTTCACACGTAGTCTCATTCAGCCAGGTCTCTCCCATCCTATATTGATGCATTTCATTTTTTCGCCCTAAGTGCAGTACTTTACATTTCTCCGTATTGAATTTCATTTTGTTAGCTTTGGCCCAGCTCTCCAGTCTATCCAGGTCATTTTGAATTTTGATCCTGTCCTCTAGGATCTAGGGTACTCCTCCTAATTTGGTGTCATCTGCAAATTTGATAAGTATGCCCCTAATTCCCTCATCCAAGTCATTGATAAAGATGTTGAATAGCACTGGGCCCAGGACAGAACCCTGTGGCACCCCACTGGTCACATCTTTCCAAGACCAAGAGGAGCCATTACTGAACACCCTTTGGGTTCGGCCGGTCAACCAATTACAAATCCATTGAACAGTTAACTTGTCTAGCCCACATTTTACAAGCTTGTTTGCAAGAATGTCATGGGGAACCTTGTCAGAGGCCTTACTGAACATGACACTGTATGGTTCTGCCTCCCTCTCTCTTCTTTGCACTCTGCTGGTGCATCTCCTATGCCTTCGCTCATTCCCTCTCCTTGTGATTCCACATCTCCCTCCCTTGCACATCATTGTGCCTACCTCTCCTGCTCCTTCTACCTTGCCATCGCACCTCTCACCTTCTGTTCCCCCCTTCCCTTGACTCACTTTCCCTCCCCTCCTACTTACTCCTTCTCTCCCTCATCGTGTGCCTCTTGCAGACCATTGTTTGCGCAGCTTACTCTCCCATCTCTCCTACTCGATCCTTAAACTTATCCTCATGGGAGAGGTGGGATATAAATAAAATGTTGATGTTGTTTTTGTTGTTAGTATTATTATTGTTGTTACTCCCTGCCTTACTCAGGGTTTAAGGGCCCTGCAGCACCTGCAGCCGCAGGAGGCCCTGTCATTGTGGGGGGGGGCATCATAGTAACCCTCCTCCTGCAAAAACATTATTAGTAATAATCTGAATATTTTGTACTGTGAATAGGTTAGGTTAGGCTAGGTTACAATGACCTGAGATAAACATATGGGCCCCCCCAAAATAAAACTTTGCAGGCCCCCCCCAAATTCTTCAAACTAGCTCTGCCCTCACCTTACCTTGTGCCCTCACAGTTGATCCCATGCTTGCTTCTTGGGCACTGCCGCTTGCACCACCAAGCGAGCAACATAAGAATGTGTTCAAGATGGCAAAAGGTATTAAAGGGGAAGAACAGACAACCTAGAGGAGACTGTAGGAGTTTGCTTTTGCCTGAGGCTACAGGGAAGGGCAAAATGCCATCCCTTCCTCCCCTGCTGAGTTTATTTGCAGCCATTAAAGTAAGCCAAAGATAAAAACTGGGACTTTTTAAAAGCAGCTGAAAAAGTAGGACCCTTGAGGATTAATTGGGATTGTCCCTTCCAAATAGTGACAGTTTGGGGGTGTTTGGAATATAGTCGTCCCTTCACATTTGCGGGGGTTAGGTTCCACAGACCCCTGCGAATGTGAAAATTCCGCGAATAATGACTGCCCTCCCCCTCCCCAGCCAAAGCGACCATGGGGCCTCCGGAGGCCCCATAGTCGCTTTCCCCTGCCTCCTCCTCCCTTCCATGGCCTTCACGGGGCCTCTGGAGACCCTCCCGAGGCCCCGTAGATGCCTCTCTGGCCCTCCCCCTCCCTCCCAGGGCCTTCCCCCTCCCTCCCAAGGCCTTCACGGGGCCTCCGGAGGCCCCTTGTTGCTGTTTTGGGAGGGCAGGGGGGAGCTCCCAAAACCGTGAATATGCAAAACCACGAATGCGAAGTTCGCGAATGTGGAGGGGCAACTGTAATGGGAGTTTTAGTTCAACAGCATCCAGAGAACTACATGTTCCTTTGGTCTGGCACCCAGGAAAAGATACTCTGTGTATGTTCTGATGCTTCTTCTTCTGTTCAACCTTTCAACACGTGTAGCTGCTTTATGGCCTGAGGCACTGAAGTAAAGGTCAGTAGTGATGAATTCAAGTTCAAACTGAGTGCCAGGGAAGGGTCAAAATCCAATATACCGTTAAGTTTTATTTTAAAGGTCAAGCAGGTAACTTTTTTTCCTCATCTGTTGCAGTGGTTGTTACACAGGAACCTGCCACACCATCATGCCCAACAGATGTAGCTATCCGAGGTGGCACCGTGACATTCTCAGATGGAGGCCACCCTGGAAGCACCCTCACCTATTCCTGCCCACCTGGTACATATCCATATCCATTGCAAAGCCGGATCTGCCAATCGGACGGAAAATGGACACCCATGGTTTCCCCAAGTGGAATCCGTGCCAAAGTAGCACAATGCAAAGGTATGTGTGTGGGTTTCTGGGTGCTTTGGCTGGAAAGTTCATGGTGCTTGGCCATGCTGATCGGGGGATTCTTGGAATTGTAGTCCAAAAGGTACCCCCCCCAGCTCTTTATTGGTTCAGCATATGAAAGAAAGCTTGAAAAGAGAGTGTGATCTTAATGGGTTCTGACGGGGGGGGGGCTCAGCTTGAGGGTAGGCCTGTGTTCTCTTTTACAGGGGACAATTCTCTGAAGGCCACAAGGGAACAGTCCTCATTTTAAAGGTGTCCTTTATTTGAAGGGTTGTCCAGTCCAAGTGTAGTTTCAAGATAAAGAATACCCTATGAGCTGTGTTTCAAGGAGCTGGATATGCTTAGTTTGGAGAAAAGAAGACTGAGGCTACAGCCACACTGCATAAATAATGCAATTTGATACAACTTTAACTATCATGGCTCCATTCTATGGAATCCTGGGTTTTGTAGTTTGTTGTGGCACTAGAGCTCTCTGACAGAGAAGGCGAAATATCCCACAAAGCTACAAACCCCAGAATTCCATAGCACTGAGCCTTGGCAGTTAAAGTGGTGTCACACTGCATTATTTCTGCAGCGTGGCAGCAGCCTTAGAAGCGATAAGATAACTTTTTAAATATCAAAAAGGCTGCTGTGTGGAAAATGGAGCAAGTTTGTTTTCAGCTGTTCCAGGTGGTATGACCCAAACCAATGGTTTAGATTACTAGAAAGGAGACACGTGTCCTCTGTCTGGGTGATTTGTCAGTGACCACGCTACTCAGCATCATCAGGGGACTGGACTTCTGGACTGCCTGCAAATACAGGTGCAAGGCCAGCCTAATATATTTCACTGCCTAAGGCAAACATCAAGAAAGTGCTCCATCTTACCTACAGAAACTGACTGAACTGGAAACTGAATTTTACCTGGCAGCTGAAATTTTACCTGGTGGTGATGAAATTAACATCTGATTGTAGGATGTTAGCTTTGGTCTTTCAGGATGCATATACAGTAACTTTGTTCTACAAAACCTTCCCACCACTCACTCAGTGCAATACAGTTGTCCCTTCATATTCGCTAGGGTTTGGTTCCAGGACCCCCCTGTGGAAACCAAAATCCGTGAATACTCAAGTCCCATTATATGCAATGGCACAGCAAAATGATGTCACGTATATAAGATGGCAAAATCAAGGTTTGCTTTTTGGATTATTATTTTTTAAAAAATATTTTCAAGCTGTGAATACTTAAAACCATGGATACGGAGGGACAACTGTACTTGGGTGCCTTCCCTGTCCCACCCTCATAATACCTGTTGCCTGAAGTGTCTACCTCACTCTGCCTAACGGGAGGTCCAAGTGGCCACACCGAGATTGATAGGTCCTGAAAGGACTGCATTTATGGTTGCTTATCTTTATATTTGGTTCTCTGCTTTGCTTACTGACTGATTTACTAGGGTTCTGATTAATGACAACTTTGTCACTGAAGAACCAAAAAGTTCATTTGAAGATGGAAAATCTCTTGCTTATGCCTCCCCCCCACTCTTTTTTCTCTCCTTCCTTCTCTTTTTTCTTTTGCAGTTTGTATAGATGGTCCATAATAGTGCCTTAAGGATTGTCTAAATGACGAAAATACTCCTCATGGAATGCGAGGAGAATATGACCTGTCTTAATGGCATCCCGTATTGTATCGCCGTATTCAGAAGGAGGGGGGCTAAATACACCATATACTCTGCAGGAAAAGCCTTCATGACTTTTCCCAGAGTTTTTAAAAAACAGTGGGGGGAAATATGCATTCCTGGGTGCCGTTTACACGATGAAAAAGTAGTGGGAAGAATTTGTGTCGAACCCAGAATGTACATCGGGTCGGTTCTGAGATTTTAGGAAGGGGGGGCACCTTTTATCCCACAACTGTGGCTTTTTAAAAAGTCACAGGAGGATTCGGAAAATCGGAAATGTAAACAGCCCGGGACAAGATATCTTGGTACTAGGTGATGACCGGAAATGGTGACCGGGGGCGGGCTCAGAGATCAGAGACCAGAAAAGGAGGGATCAGTCACCCATTCAATAGATTCAGCCTCACTAGCTGAAAACAAAGGCATCCCTTCCAGCTGCACGTACGTTTGTGTGTGTATGTGTGTCTGCACTACATCACCCTGTTCAATGGATTTCTACACTGCAAACCCTTCAGCTTTAACCTGTCCCTCCCCTGCGTGCTTGGTTTAAATTTTAAAGAGAGAGTAAATTATAAAGAGATCATGGGTGGAGGATCGCCCATTCATCCCCCGCCTGCATCCCCTCCATGGGTTTAAAGGCACAGTAAAAAATGCCAGTGTCTGAGCGGATGATCACATATTCATCCACCCTCCTCAAAGCACAGTAAAAAATGCCAGCGTCTGAGCAGATGATCACACATTCATCCACCCACAAGGCACAGTAAAAAATGCCAGGGTCTGGGCACCAAGGTTTGTCTTTTAAAATGTCTTGTGTGTCCTCCCCTTATGATTCCCTGCACTGGCTTGAAACCTTCACTCCACAGTTGCCTTTGCTTAAAGGGTTAACATTTTAAAGAGACAGGACAACTGCATGCCTCTGGGCCTCTGCACTCGGCTTCCTGGCTGAAAACATACTGGCTTGGGCTTGTGTGTGTGCCTGCGTGCCGGGGCTCCAGTCTGTTCTGCTTTTGACCTCTCTCACACTCCCCAGCACCAATTGACCGCTCCTTCCTCCCCAGTTTAGTTTGCTTTAAATGGTGTTCTTTCAATTCAAAAGGAAAGCACAGGGTTTAGCCACTGATCACTCCTTCCTCCCCATGTTAGGTCAGGGATTGCTCGTTCCTCTCCTCATTCCCTCATCACCTCATCCCCAACACAGAAGCTTGAACAAACATTTGAGCCATCCAATAGCATCGCTCGTGGAGCGAAACTCTAAAGGAAGTACTTCACTGAGTTTGTGAAAAAACGAGTAATTGCATCCTTGATTGACAGCTTAAAAAAATCCCGGGACCATAAACTCGTGTAAAAACAAAACAAAACAGGGTAGTATATAGTGGGAGAAGATACATATCATGGGACGGGATGCCATGTAAACAATGATGCTGGGATCTCCCGGGATATCCAGTTCAGAGACAAAAATCGTGTAAACAGGGAGGGACGAATACAGAATCAAGAAGTCCCGGGTCACCCCGTGACAAAAACTACCATCTAACTGGCACCCTGCTCATTGGGACAAGTGACGCGAATTGATTTGCTTTCCCATACAAGCAGAAGCCGAAAGCTGATTGGTCGGACGAGTGTGTGTGGGAGTGAGGCTTGCTAACATGGCAAGCACCCAGAACTGCCATGTTTTTTTTCTGCCTTAGTGAGTGAGCGCTAGTGTGATAAAATGGAGGTTTGGGGTTTTTTTGGTTTTTTTATTTTGTTTTGTTTTTTGCTTTTCTGTTAAGGCAAAATATCACTCTATTACAACTTGGGAATAGTTTTTTTTTAAAAAAATACTGTTTGGCGGCAGCAAATTGGTAAGTAAAAATGCAAGTAATTCACTCATGGCTGCCATCTTGATTCGTAGGCATTTCCTGTTTGTAAATAAAACATTAAGACAAATCAGAGCTACTGTGAGTTCCTTATACAGCAGAGCAATCTGCTTCTTTTTGCCTTGTATAGACAAGCCCTTAGTTTCTCTTTTTTTCTGTCTTCTTTTCTCTCTTTTTTTTGTGATTTGTATAGACAATCCAGATGGAGCCTGCTTGCCTGCCATTCTTCCTTAGAACTCTATGTGGAAGGTCAACTGAAACCTTAGTTGTTGTTTTTTTCCCATTTAGGCAATGTCTGAAAAGGTAGTAAATTATTCCTATCTTCAGTACAGATTAGGGAGCAAATGATAGAGGAGAAACACTCTTGTGGCTCCTCTGTGCCTTTATTTGTGCTCTTATTATGTGGCCTTCTCTATTTGTATTTATATTTTTTATGGGTCTTTTATTCAGTCATTCTGTACAATATGGCCCAAATTGCACTTCTTTCCTGGCATGGGTGGATAGAATTCCTTGTGGTATCCCAGAATACATCACACTGGAATTGCCTCAGTTTGCTAATATCCAAGGACAAAAAAAGAAAAGAAAGTCACAGGCCTCACAATTACTCCCTGCTGGAAATACTGAAAAAGAGAAAGGGAGAGGAGATTTTCCACTCAGCAGGGCCCATTTGACCCTAGTCTGTGATTAAAATTTAACAGAAATATTTTTTAAAAAATAAGCCTGGATTAAAGGGCCTGCATCAACATTACTTTCCATGACTCCTACAGGAGCTGAGGTACAGGTAAAGGCAGTTTTAACTCCCTGTTGTCACGACTTGCCTTGGTACCTCATATGCTAGGGGAGCTGCTAGGGACCAAGTGTTTCAGCAGACCTCCCTTCCACCAACATGGTGGCTTGTTCACTTGCAGATGGGCCTGGGCATTTCCTACTTACCGTCTAACTGTCTCAATTTAACAGGACAGCCAAGTTAATCTTCTGCAGTCCCACATTTTCAGCTGCTTTTAAAATGTCCCATGTTCTTTCTCCTCTTACTTCAATTAGTTCAAGCTTACCATACTTCAGTTGCTGCAAACTGAGTTCAAAGGGGAGTTTGCACTCAGTTATCTCAGCCAGAGGGACAGGAGTGAGCAGAAATCTTGCCTTCCCAAAAGACTCATTTGTGGTGGTAGTGGTTTTCTTTTATTCAGGCTTTCCTCAACTCAGTATATAAATCTCAGGGTTTCTGTGCTTAAAATAGTAGTTTTGCATGTTCCCCCCTTTAATAATCTTTGCCTCTTGCTGCTTGGCCATAGCCTTTTGACCCCACACTGATGTTCAGCCACATCTGTTTCCCAGTTTTCATCTGTGAAATTTTTGCAGAGTATGCTATTATTTTAGAGCCTGCATGGTTTAGTAGTTTGAATGTTGGACTAGGGCTTTGAAAACACAGGGAGGAAAAATCCGGATGAAATTCAGACTGCTTTAGCCCAGAGTTGCGGTGCATGAAATTCGGACTACTCTGATCTGGACTTAAGCACCACACTGCCAAAGCCCGAATCTGCATTTGGTTTTTTACTTGGCTCCTATTCAAAGCTTTTACTCATGATTGACTTTGACCTCTGAGAAAAGCAATGCACCAGCGGTAGCCACTCTCTCTGAAGCTAGAATGGGCAGCCTGTCTTGCCATCGTGAGACTAGCCACCTGTTCTGGCTTCAGAGAAAGCAGCTACCATTGGGGCTTTGCTTTTCCCAGAGCTCTGACAGGATGATTGTATGCCAGAAAAGCAAACCCCTGGTGGTAATTGCTCTTGCTGAAGCCAGAAAGGCAGCTCGCCTCTCAATGGCGGAACTTGCTGGGCATTCTGGCTTCAGAGAGCAACTACTGCTGGGGCTCTGAGAAGTGACACCAAGGAGGAGGAGAAATGGTGGTGCCTCAGGCAGCACTTATCCTTCCTCTCCTCCCCACCCACCTGTCCCCAAACTCAGTCCGGATGTATTGTTCACACAGCAGCTTTCTCCGGAGTTTCAAGCAAACTGAAGAAAACTGTGAGTTTTCTAAAACCCGGATTAAGGGGGTATTCCATGAATCTGGTGTCAATAGGGCTGTATATTGTGTGGCACTATTGCACCAGATTCAGAGGAAACGCTGCGCGTCGTGTGGCATTATTGGGGGGAGTCAGGGTCTTTTGCTGGTGTGGATAAGCTCTGGGACACTGGGAGGCCAGGGTTCAAATCCCCACTCAGCAATGGAAACCCACAGGGTGACCTTGGGCGAGTGTACGCTCTTAGCCTTAGTATCATAGAATCATAGAGTTGGAAGACACCACAAGGGCCATCCAGTCCAACCCCCTGCCATGCAGGAATACACAGTCAAATCATTCCCAACAGATTAAACAGATTAAACAGAGGCTGGATGGCCATCTGTCGGGGATGCTTTTATTGTGATTTCCTGCATGGCAGGGGGTTGGACTGGATGGCCCTCGTGGTCTCTTCCAACTCTACAATTCTATGATTCTATGAGATAGCCATCCAGCCTCTGTTTAAAAACGTCCAAAGAAGGAGACTCCCTCTGAACAAATTCTGCCAAGAAAACCTCATGATAGGTTCACCATAGGGTTGCCAAAAGTGACTTGAAAGCACACAGCAACATGCTGTTATTTTAAGTTTCCCATTGTACTTTTGAAGAATGCTTTGAATGTATTGTGTGAAGCCTAGGATGATGGCTGGGGCATCTGCCCACCTCCTCGGTGAGGCATTGTGGAGCCTTGGAGCTGGCCGAGCATCTTGTGAAGAACAACAGAAATCTCCCTGAAGCAAGTCAGCTGCTAACTTCCATGTATAACTGAGGAAACTGTCAAGGAAAAAGGGAGTAGCTACAGTACATAATCAGAAATCTCTGAAATCTCTGTTGCTTTCTGCTTTACAGTATGAAAATGCACTTTTTAAAAGGAAGTAGCTGTAGGTATATTCCCATGACCTGGTTAGTTACCATTGTAATCACAAATTAAAAACTAATTCTTTACTTTCCTGCTTCTCAGAAGTAACTTAGGACTTTATCAGATGCTCTAAAAAAACAACCCTTGGAGGTTGGGAGAAGGACACCGCTGTCCTGCTTCCAGCGGTCAATACCGCATGCCCCGTCCTCCTCCTGTCCTTCCTCCATGCTTCCTCCTTCCTGGAGGGACGAAAAAGGCACTGCTTTTCATTGACTGAAGTTTCTGTCAATAAAAAGCGGTGCCTTTTCCTCCTTTCTAGCACAGAGGGAGAACGAATGAAGGACGAGAAGAGGATGGCGTCGTGCAGTATCACCAGCCTGTAGCAGTACAGTGGTGGCATCCTTGCAATCTCCTGGGGGGCTTTTTGTGTGTGTCTGATAAAGTCTTTAAACAGATAATTTTAGTATTCGGGGGCATGTGTGTGTAAACATTTGAATGCTACATGTTGTGGGTTTGAGGTACAAAACACATTCCACACATCCATCCACCTCATAAGTGCCTCAGCACCCCAAACAGAGCACCAAGCATCAGCACACAGTAGTTCTTGAAACATGTAATGTTGCTCATCCAGACTTTATGAAGCCCTATCATTGTAACAATAAAAGTTATTTGAAAGCTGAATTATAAAACAAAAGGAGTAAAGTTATCTTTTGTTAAGCTACCATTGTAGTGTAATTTAGGTCACTTTCACACTGCCAAATTATAGAATGTCAATTCCACTTGAACTGCCAGGGCTCCAGCCTATAAAACCCTGGGATTTGTAGTTTGGCAAAGGCACTAAAGCTCTTTGGCAGCGAATGCTAAATACCTCATGAAACTAAAGATCCCAGGATTCCATATGATGGCAGTTAAAGTGGTATCAAAGTGCTGTAACTATAAGTATAAAGGAGAATAGGGCTGTACCTGCAGTGCAGAAATAATCCAGTTTGGCACCTCTTTAACTGCCATGGTCCAATGCTATGGAATTCTCGGATTTGTAGATTTTTGGGATATTTAGCCTTCTCTGTCAGAAAGCTGTGGCACCACAACAAACTACAAATCCCAGGATTCCATAGCATTGAGTCATGGCAGTTAAAGTGGTGTTAAACTGCTTTATTTCTGCAGTGTAGATGCAACCTTATTTACATCTTGTTACTGGGAAAATGAATGGATCACAAAATATGTTATGAACCTAGAGGGAAGCAGGGTTTGAGCTTTCTTCAAAATAGCGATAGCCCAGTACATTGAGAAACTTGAAAATAAGTCTTTGGGGTGAGTTGAACCCTAGATTTGGCTGCCAGTTGTCAATCCTTAAATGCAGTCACTGGATAAGGCAGCTAGGGAAACTTTTGAATGTTGCAAGTTCTCCTGAAATAGCGTATGTTGAAACACAGAAAATGTGGTTTCTGAATGCTTGGAATTATTACAATAAATAAATTTCATTTAAAACTCATCTGATTTCCCCAAAATTGTTTGCCATGTTGTTCAGGTGTATGCTATTCAAGAAACTCAAGTCTCAGGGTTCATTCTGCATTAGCCATTTTGGCAGGAGAAAGGTACTGCCATTCCTTGATCATTCACTTTTTGTGGAGAATGAGAATTATTGTCAAATGGCTGCATCCTTTTTTCTTAACATGCCCTCACCCCGAATATGTAGCCATTTTTCATGCAGTACAATCCTATTCTAGTATGGAGTGGGAAAAATTCAGTTAAAGCTTGTTAGAGACAGGGCTACTGCGCCTTTTGTTTAACATTTCCCCCTTTCATGTTCTGCTACTTTGCTTGCTTGCTGTTGAATCCAGCTGGGAAGTTAGTGGTAACCTGACTAATCAGGTTAGTCAGGCTTTATTCCCTTGTTTTGGGGGAGAAAAAATATTTATAGTTTTTGGGGATACATGAAAAATATATCAGCCCACACTAAGCAGAGAAAAAAAACTGGTTCATAACCATCATTTCCTCAGTAATACCCCAACTAATCTGAATAGGAAGTAATAAACTGAGCACAAGGTGAAAGAGGAAGCACTTAATTAATTTTGTGTGGACTTTGCTGAATGCCTTTACTCTTGAGCAAACATTACAGAAGGCTCTTTACCATTGGGCAGTGCTTGCTGTACAATAAAGCACGCTGTTAAGTAAAATTGTGAAAGCAATATCGCAGCAGCAGTAAAGGAGAAGCTACTGAATTTCACAGTCCTCCATGTTCTAGGCCTCGATGTTATCTCTATGTCTGTTTTATTCTTTGTCCCTTCTCTTTCGTAGACATACGCTGCCCTCCACAGAGATCCTTTGAACATGGTTTATTCAGCCCACGACGAAGCTCTCATCCGATTGGTGACATTTTGAGCTTTGAGTGTTTTGATGGATATCAGCTCCTTGGATCATCCCAACGGCACTGCTTGCCCAACGGTCGCTGGAATGGAACCTCCCCAGTTTGTGATGATGGAGGTGAATCTTTTTAAGGTTTCAGTACAGCAGCAATTTGTCCTTTCTGGGGAAAAGTCTGCTCTTGCGGATTGTGTGTGTATCACATTTGAAACAACAACAGCACCAGCTCTCAAACAATATTGATTAGGCATAGCAATCAAACGTCAAATCTGCATTTGTTTAGTTTGCATAATTGGAAAATTGCAGTTGATATGTAATCTCTCTTGCAAATGCAGCTAAAGACATGGAACTTAGAATGTACATTCACCACATAATTCTACATTTCATATTTAAAATCTGCCCCAATTTGCTCACATCATCTTGGTTTTGTTGGGAGGAGGATATGCAAAGAAACATTGCCATGAGATTTTCTACTTGTTTACAGGGATCTAGAAGAGAGGCAGTCAAATGCAGCACTTCCCCAATGCTCCTCAATTATTTTTTTTGTTAAAAAATATCACTGTATGGTTTACTGGAAAAAATCAGCAGCAGATCACTAAACACATTTATGTCAATGGGAAAAGAACCATATTGACTATCATCCCATTGACTGTAACAAATGGCATAGTCAGTATCATATTAAGTACACCTAAGGTACATGTTATGCATAAATATAGAATTAATAATAATTAATAAAATATACATGGGTGTTTATTTGTTAATAATGAGTTGGGGAATTTTTTTTTGGAATGATGAACTATATCATTATGAAATGTAATGTAATTATATATTTCATCATTTACAAAAAAATCTCCCCAACTCATTATTAACAAATGACAATAACGCATATAATATAAAAATGGAAAAGTCATCTATTTTAATCTGAAGTTCTAGGCTGTGGAACTCTATAGTTAGGTAGGCTAGGGGCCCTTTCACACTACACATTACACTTTGATTTCAGTTTGATTGCCATTACGTTATCCTATGGAATCCTGGGATTGGTAGTTTGGGGTGGCACTAAGTGCTCCTTGGCTGATTCTAAGTAGTCCTCCCTAAACTCCATATCCCAGGATACCATAGGATGGATCCTTGGCAATTAAAGTGGTATCATACTGCTATAACTGTGTAGTGTGAAAGGGCCCTCAGCTATCCCCCATTGTCTTTCCATCTGCAAACAACCTTATTTAGGCAGGCTTTTGACTATGGACTGGCAGTGGAGGAAGGAGCTGAGAATCTGGTGGACATCAATGTATTTTTCAGCTCTTTTAATTATGGTTATGTTTTTAACATTATAACCTTTTCTGTTTTTTTAAAAAAAATCTTGTACATTGCCCTGAAGATTGAGAGAAAAACAGGATGTAACTGAATGAATGAGTTAATGAATGGATGGTGAAATAGTTTGTTGATGACCACTGATAGCCTTATCTTCCATGATTTGGTCTAGTCCTCTTTTAAAGTTATCTTAAGTTGGTGACCACAGTGACTACACCTGATGGTAGCAGATTCCATATTTCCTCTGACTCGGGGGAGGGAGTCATGCAGCCCACCAGAACTGAATTACCCAGCAACTGTAGCCACCATAGCCAATAGTGAAGAATGCTGAGAACTGCAACATCTAGAAGAATGCACGGTTCCCACACCTTCAGTAGTTGGATCGTGGGATTTGTCCAGGGTGAAGCTGGGGAGGGGGCTTTGCTTCTTCCTGATGGTAAGAGCTGTTAGACAGTGGAATGTGCTGCCTCAGAGTGTGGTGGGGTCTCCTTCTTTGGAGGATTTTAAACAGAAGCTGGATGGCCATCTGTTGGGCAGGCTTTGATTGTGTGTTCCTGCATGGCAGGGGGTTGGACTAGATGGCCCTCATGGTCTCTTCCAACTCTTATGATTCTATGTTCATGGGAAACTGTGTTCCACCCCAGTACTTGCCATGTCATCCTGTGGTTTCTCTCCCATGTTCTTTAATTCC
Source organism: Gambelia wislizenii (assembly GCA_030847615.1). Classification (NCBI taxonomy): domain Eukaryota; kingdom Metazoa; phylum Chordata; class Lepidosauria; order Squamata; family Crotaphytidae; genus Gambelia; species Gambelia wislizenii. The sequence continues at coordinate 36,947,562 of JAUMIR010000002.1, forward strand.
CTCTACAGTGGGCCATTGCCACAGTATTGCCATCCCACCAGGGGCAATCGCTACTGGAGGGCGCAACCGTCTTGGCGATCGGGTCTCATTTCAGTGTCAGAATGGCTTGGACTTGGTAGGGTCCACCCAGCGTGTCTGCACTCCAGAGGGTGAATGGTCAGGAGCTGAACCAAGTTGTAGAGGTAAATATTCTCCCACAACATGTCTCATTCAGTGGATTGGACTAGATCAGAGTTTTGGAATACAGCTCCTAGAATTCTGGGGATTCTGACAGTTATAGTCCCAAAATGTAACTTTGCAAAGCTCTAGGACTTTCTCACATGGGGCTTCTGTTGGGGATTAGAGCAGGATAGTAGCATTATTGGGGAGTACTTACTGCATGATGTCATCTTCATCCTATTGGTGGTGTGTGCTTCAGTTATTTCTGAAGCTCACCTTATCATTGATGGGGAAAACCTGTCGATGACTCCCAATAATGCTGCTATCCCTGTAGTCCCACTCATACCCAACCTCCAATGTCCCAATCTGGCTTCCCCCACCCTTCCTATCCTGATCTCTCTCCCCGCTCCCACCTCCACTGTCCCGATCTGGCTTCTCCCACCCTCCCTGTCCTGATCTCTCTCCCCCTTACCTCCACTGTCCCGATCTGGCTTCTCCCACCCTCCCTGTCCTGATCTTTCTCCCCATTACCTCCACCATCTTGATCTGGCTTCCCCCACCCTCCTGTTCTTATCTCTTCCCCCAACTCTGCTGGTCTGATCTGCATGGCCTAAATATGTAGGCAACAACGGGGAGGAAGCGGGCAGTGCAGAAGGAATGTGCAGCACCATACCAATATTGAAACAGAGGTGCAATAATTATTGTTCCACTACTGCTATGTTTCCGCTTGCTTCCAAAATGGGATTGCTGAGAGATGACTGCTTCATGTGAGAAAGTCCCTAGACTAAATGATCCATCTCCTATGATTTTTCCCAGTTCTCTAATTCTATTTTCCCTGACTTCCTTGGTTTTTTTTTAAAGAGGGGGTGGGGAGGAAGGCATGTTAATTATAGTCATTCTAGTTTTATTCATAACTCTTTCTTGCACCCCTCTTCCATGTTTCTTTGTTTTCTCTTGCTACCTTCATGTATTTCTTTTTAATGGCTTGTCTGGGCTATAGCCATTGCCAAATTAGGTGCCCATAATTCCCAGCCAACAAATGAATTGTAATCAACATGTCTGGAAGAAATTAGGCCAGGGATGGTTGCAGTACAATCAATTTTTTGTTACAGTACCTCCCTTCTGAAATTCTCTTTACCCACAAATTCATACTATTTCACACGTGTTTTTAACTCACACGTACTTTTAAAAGTACACTTTGGGCTTGTCTACAATATTAAATTAAAAATCCCAAATCCCCCTGCAAATTCCCCCAAATCTGGGGTGATCATGCCACACATCACATGGTCCAGATTTGGGGCATTCTGGGGTATTTAACGTAGATGTGGAGTCTTGACAATTTGGGGTTTTCCCCGCATTTTCATCTGCCACTGCTGTTACCACAACCATTTTAAAGTTCAGGAGAACGTTTCTGGCTGAAGGGAGAGGTTTTCTCTCTTTCCCTGGCTCAGCAGCGCTGCCTCCACCCGTTCTGCAACTTGTCCATTGCTTCCTTTAAGCACTTCCTTTGCTTTCTTCAAGTACATCTTCCTGTAGCGGGCGAGTGGACAGAGGCATTGCTGCCTAGCCTGGGGAAGGGAAAATACCTCTAGCTTTGGCTGGGAACTGCCTCCTGAGCTTTAAATTATGGTTAAGGTGGTGGTGGTGGCAGCAGATGAAATTCCACAGGGACAATGAAGACAAGGTATTCATGTCCGTGGCAGCTAAAAAAGCCAACACATTTCTAAGCTGCATCAATTGGAGTATAGTGTCTAGAAGGCTCAGGCTTCTGGGAGTTGGAGGCCAGAACACTTGGAGGGCTACAGTTTGTGCAGGCCTAGATCAAGAAAAGTAATAGTGCCACTCTATTCTGCTTTGGTCAGACCTTGCCTGGAATACCGTGTCCAGTTCTGGGCACCACAATTCAAGGATATGAACAAGCTGGAACGTGTCCAGAGGAGGGTGACCAAAATGGAGGCAAGTCTGGAAGCCATGCCCTATAAGGAGTGGCTTAGGGAGCTGGGTATGTTTAGCCTGGGGAAGAGAAGATTAAGAGGGGACATGATAAATTTGTTTAAATATTTGAAGAGATGTCATACTGAGGATGGAGCAAGCTTGTTTTCTGCTCCTCCAGAGACTAGGACATGGAGCAATGGGTTCAAACTGCAGGAAAAGAGATTCTACCTAAACATTAGAAAGAAGTTCCTGACAGTAAGAGTTTTAGGTTGTTACATGTCATAATTATTGTCAACATCATCAGCCATCAGTCTTATCACTAATGTCTCACACTAGCCTTCTGGAAATTGCAGCTATCCAAGGCCAGCCCAAAGCATGTTGCAATGAAGCAGAGTAGCCAGTGATGTCCTTCACCCAGGGCAAGGTTACATGAGGCAGAAAACATGATTAGCACCTCTCCCCATCCCTGAGAGTAATATTACATTAAATAACAGTTTGCTCCCTTTTTGTGGTGCCTCAAAGCTGCTACCTGCCTGCCTGCCTCACTTTTCCTCATGATAGGGCTGCCCTGCAAGAGTCCCATTGCCAGTCCCAAACTTTGGAACATTTTGATTCTTATAAAGTTGATGCTCACATTGCAATCTTTTCAGTGCCAGGTAGAGACATATTGCCGAACAGAGGCCTTCTGAATTGGTTTTATTGCCTCCATCTGTAGTTTTATGGTTTTGTTATCTTTAATGTTTATATGGAAGAGAAAGGTGTATTCTTTATTTTAATTTTTATGGAGTTTTAAAAATGTTTTATTATTTATGTGGTTTTTTTCTTATATAAAGATTTGATCTCTTTTAATTCTTATTCATTGTACTGTGTATTTTAGCTAGTGTTGTTTTTAAATGTTGTGAGCTGCCTTGGGTCCTGCCATAGGTAGAAAAGCCAGAAATAAATAAATAAATAAAATCTTTTTTTTTTTTTTTTTTAGCAATAGCATTGCTATTTGTGTACCATTTTTCAGTGCTGAAGCACTTCGTAAGAAGTGTACAATTTTTTTTTTAGCTAATTGCCCCCAACAAACTAGGTACTCATTTTACCAACTTGCAGAAGGATGGAAGATTGAGTCAACCTTGCAGCCCTCTGGGATTGAATTCATAACCTTGTGACTTGCAGTACTGGCATCTAACCACTGTGCCACTGGGGCTCCGTTTTATTATATTTTTACAATCATGCAGTACTTTGGAACTTGTTAAGATGAAATGTAGCCTAGAATTTTAAAAAGTAAAACCAACAAAGGTGAGTTTAAATGCAGGTTTGTGTAGGTTTGCAACTCTTGGAATGCAAACCTACATGTGTATAAACCTTTTCTTTTTTTTTTTTAATGGCAGCACCACATGCTTGCAGGACTGGAAGCAAGCAAGGGGAGTAACCTTCTGTGGTGGGAATGATCCGGTGACCACCTGGCCAGATAACCAAGCAGAACTGCCCTCCAAACAACCCCACTCCCGATTATACCCTGAACTCATCTTGCAACGCTGTGCACACATTTAAAATAATAAGAAACATTCGGATTTTCTTTTAACGTGTTGTCATCCAGTTTTAAGTTGTACTTTATTTTAAACTGCCTTGGTCCCATGTTAGGAGAAAGGTGGACTATAAATAAATAAATAAATAAATGCCCAAAGTCTTAAAAGCTGATATGAAAAGGATGGAAGGAACATGTAACTGGCATTTGAAGACATGCAATGAAATCAAGAATGAAAGACTTTTCCATCCTTTTCATTATGATAGAGGTTGTTGGGGTTTTTAAAAATCTGTTTCCTTACCCTCCACCTTGTGGTAGTACCACCTATAGCAGGATGAGTCATGCTGCTACATATTAGGGTCTGGCTCACTCTATACCTTCTTTCAGTAATGTCTCCAGAGGGGCCCAGGATGCGTATTTTAATTTAATTTGCTATAATTTCATTTGATAGTTTTTTGACCCTCCAAGACCTATCCCCACCTGACCAAACCTGGAATTTGTTTTTCCCCTCTGTTCAACAACTCCCAGCTCTAACCTTCTAGGGTCCATCTCTCTCAGGGCTTGTTTACATGTGGTAAACATGTGGTAAACAAGCCACATGTATGCATGCCCCCACATTCCCCCTGAAAAAACTGTGCATTATTATACATCACAGGAACATGTCTTCATTGACCCTGCAGAGTTTTGCCACCAGAACCAATTTTAAAGCTCTGGAGCCAGTTCCTGAGGGAGAAAACTTCCTCTGGCTTGGCCGCGCTGCCTTGCCTATCCTCCCACTCACCCATCACCTTCTTGAAGTACTTCCATCACTTTCTTCAAGAGTCTCTTCCTATGATGGGTAAGCACCTTCCCCCGGAAACTGGCTCCAGAGCTTTAAAATTGGATGTGGTGGCGGCAGTGGCAACAGCTGCAGCAGCAGATGAAACTCTGCAGAAAACCCCAAATCCACATACTGTACATCCTGGTAGGATATCCTGAAATTCTGCAACTCTGGGCCATGATACATGTGGGGCTGGATAGCCCCAGGTTTGGGGAAAAGGCCATGCTACGTGTGGCCTGATTGCAGCAGATTTGGGGGTGTTCGCATGGGGATTCAAGGTATTTGATGGTGTAGACAAGCCCTCAGAAAAACCAACTGCTGGCTCCTCTGCCATCTAGACTTGCAATGAGAAACAGCCTGTTCCCTTTCTCTCTCATATAGCCCCTTATTCGTATGATCGGGCCGAAGATGTTAGAGCTGAGTTTGGAGCCTCCTTAACTGATGTTCTGAGTGAAGTATCATCATCTGGGCCTGACCCTTCTGGGATGCCTCAAGGTGGGTCTTAGCAGTGTACTCTCAAACCTTAGTCAGAGTGTGAGTTTATGTGATTGAGTTGCCATAGTTAAGGAAAGTGAGGCTTCTGAAACTAGAGACACCCCCTCAATGCCCTCTGAACCTCTTTTCAGATATGTTTGTTCAACTTTCAGAGAATGTTTTCACCCAGAAGGCCCCAAATACTCCCAAACCACCTGAACACTTGGCAGTTTAATTCACAGTACAGAAATCCTTCAAAAACAAGCAAAATTGGTGGGAAATGGCTGTCCAAACAATGTCTAGGCAACCAGCCAAATGCTGATTACTACACAGCTGATAGCAGAGGCACAGCACAGTCAAGCTAATTACAGGCAAAGGAATTAAGGCAGCATGAAGTCAGACACTTACTTTACTAGCAAGCAAAACACAACTCCACAAACAAAGTCCAATATACAGCAGCAATCCTATATCTGCGTATTTGCCATCCACGGATTCAATTATCCGTGGTTTCAGTTTCAGCGTAGCTACCATAGAGTCTTCCTAGAAAATGTGTCCCCTCTAGCCATTTTCTAGGTCATCCAAGGCAACTCCATGGTATTTTAAACCAGAAGTCCCATTATTTTCAATGGTGTTTGCTATTATCCGTAGATTTCGTTATCTGCGGTGGGGTCCAGAACCAACCCACTGCGGATATGGGGGTCCTACTGTACAAGGTCCAGGTCTGGCAAACAGAATTCAGGGTAGTCCAGCAGAATCCAGGTCAGGCAAACAGAGTCCAGAGTAAACAAACACAGTCCAGGTCAAATACAGCAAGCAGGAACACGACAGGTACTCAGGTAGGTCAGATAATTTCCGACAACCCCTGGAGGGCAGTGCTGCATATTTATAGAGCAGCAGCTAATGCAGCTGCTGCTTAACTAATTGATGCTTCCTATAAATACACTAACCCTCCTTTTGTTGTCTCCATGCTATGAAGGTAGGTTAGGTAAGTTGTCCTCTGTATCTGAAGAGGTATGATCCTCTGCCAGAGCTGGTACTGCACTATTGTCTGTGTCTGAGGCCTGTAGCTCTGGAACATCCTCCTGCTCTGGTTCAGCAGGTCCTGGCATGTCCACAACTTCAGTCTCTGAGTCAGAGTCCATGTCTAAGTTCTGGAAGCAGGGTGTGACAAAGGCAGCTGGAAGTGACATCGCATCATTTCTGGTGTGTCTGGAATGCATGGGTATAGCTGTGGGGGTGGCAGGGTGAAGATGTGCCCCTGCCTCTCATGCAGTTGCTTCCCCTGATATACTCCAAGCTGCAGCACAGAGCAGAGATGGGAGTAAAATGTAATTAGAACATCTTTTCTGCTGAAGTTACTGGTTCACTAGGCCTGTTGTAATTTTTACCATGAGAAAAATTAAGAGCAGATTTTAATCTGAATTTGTCTGGGAGCTTAAAGCACCAAAACTATTTTCAGTGCCAAACTACATGTAATAGAGAGCCAGTGTGGTGTAGTGGTTTGAGCATTGGGACTAGGACTCTGGAGGCCAGGGTTCAAATCCCTGCTCAGCAATGGAAACCCACTGGGTGACTTTGGGGAAGTCACACTCTCTCAGCCTCAGAGGAAGGCAAAGGTAACCCCCTTCTGAACAAATATTGCCAAGAAAGCCCCATGATAGGTGGCCTTAGAGTCACCATAAGTTGGAAACGACTTGAAGGCACACAACAACAACAATAGCAACAACAGCAACAAACCACATGTAATGTCAAAGGTATCTTTGTGTGTATGTGTGTAGGCCTGTCTATTCCAGCATTCTGTTCACCCAGTGGCCTGACAAGATACACTTCCTAGGAGGCCCACAGGCAGGATATAAAGGCAATTGTACCTTTTCACTTGTGTTGCCAAACAACTGCTGTGACATTTTACTCCCACATTGCCCTTGATGGAAGCGAGGTCTGGTGGGGAATTGTGGAGGACTCATCATGATGGCTGGGATGGAATGGCACCCACACTCCATGACTGTGGTGTTATTATCGCAATGGCTAAAGGAGAGCTCCACACATGAGAAAATATTGGAGAATTCCTCCTCCTCAAGAGAAATTTGGAGAAATGCACTTCCTGCTGATAATTTATCTGTCCACAAATAGGGTGGAGGATTTGGAGAAGCTATTTTGTGCCTAGCTCTGATTGAATTGATACTGACAACAGGCCAGTGGTCTCTGCTGTATCTGAGGGTAGACAGCTAGCTTTGAGTCAGTCCAACCCCATCCCCTTTCACATTCTGTCCTAGAATATTATTTTTCTTTATCTCTATACTAGCTCCAAATTTAGGACGAAGGCTTATTTTGTCCAAAGAAAGTTTCCTCTACATCTACTTACTTGTGGATGCGTCCCACAGCGTCACTGAAGCAAACTTCAGAATTTTTAAAACTTGTCTGGAAATTATCATCACCAGGGTAAGTTTGTACAGAGGCAACTCGCCTTATGTGGTAGGTACGATGAGGTGCATTTGATGGGAGTGGAGGTTATGTCGAATTACTCTCAGGTATCCATACACAGAAATCTAATTAAGTTTTAGACTTCTTTAAAGGTGACTCTGGGCCAAAGAACATGGTACTTTACTGGCATGATTTGCAACTACATCAGGGTTTCTAAAGAATAAAATATCAGGCAGGGAATATTTTAAGTGTTTAAAATACTAGTTGCTTTGCCATGTGTGTGTGTGATTTTCAGTTAGCTGAGGACGGGAGAAAAAACTCCTACACATGCTATAATTACAGTGACAATTCCCCTCCATGGCTGTTTAATGGAAACAAATACACCTCACTGACAGTGAGCAACCAAAGCAGACCCCTTTTATACTACACAATTGTAGTACTTTGACTCCACTTTAACTGCCATGGCTACATCCTACAGCATGCTGGGATATGCAGTTTCATGTGGTACTAGAGCTCTCTGGCAGAAATGTTAAATACCTCACAAAACTATAGATCCTGGGATTCTGTAGGATAGAGCCATGGCAGTCAAAGTGGTATGCAAGTGCTACAGTTGGGTAGCATGAAAGACACCCAGTGAGGGGTTTATTAAAGATGTTAAGTCAATGTTAATTATTGGGATATCATAGGATTATTAGTGAAAAGGCCCAATGCTTCAGGTGGCTTCATTGCCAGCAGGTGGCACATTTTGTTGTTGGATTTGCTCTATTAGAAATGTTGTTTGCAGAGTGTCTTGTTGCCGTTCCCTCCTTGGCACTTGCCAGATGTATACAAACCCCACAATCCAATTGCTGGTTGAGGATGGTGGGGTTTGTAGTACAACACATCTGAAAAGTGCCAACTTGGGGAGGCTGTACTTAAAGCATGGTATCTAAGAACCCGTAGGGTTCTTTGCCATTGATCTACTGTATCTCTTCTCTTCTTACTTTTCTGGCAACATGTGTGCTGTTATTTATCCTTCAAATACTGCGGATTAAAAGATAACAGCATAAAACTTGAAAAAAATATTTCAAAATGCCTTCTTACAAGAGAGTAATTTTGTTCCTATTCATTGTGGCCAAATCCACACTACAAAAATAGTCCAGTTAGAAATGGGATTATTTGACTTGGGTCCTTCCTATGGAATCCAGGGGTTGGTAGTTTGGTGAGATATAAGCACTCTTTGGCAGAGAAGGCTAAAGACCTTGTAAAACTACAAATCTGAGGATTCCATAGGAAGAAGCCATGGCAAATAATCCACATTCAAACTGGATTATTTGTGTAGTGTGGATTTAGCCTGTAGTGTTTGTTTGTTTTTTTTGAATGCACAATCATTCTGCCCTCTTGAGGCTTGTCTGTACGATAAAAATACTCCTCATAGAATTTGCAGAGAATGCAATCTGTCTGAACTGTCAGGGTATGGGATATGCAATCCCTGGAAATTCATGCTGTAAACAGACAGTCTGACTTTGGAGGGCAGACAGAGGCCTGTGAAGGGCACAAGTACGTAAACAAGCTAGCAGCTGGCAAGTGTTTTGAGAAACTGTCTTATCAGTGTGAGAGTGTGAAAATAAAGCTGTTTCCTGCTTGTAATCTTGCTGTATTGAGGCTGAGTCTTCAGCTGTTCAGTTTATCTGTTTGTATGACTGCTCGCTGCATTTGCCACAGAAATGACTGTTTATTTTCTGTAAATATTCTTTTATGCATTAAATAAATCATAGTTAGCACTATCTAAGTGTTTCTATGCCTACTACTACTGGAGGATATGCTGGGGGTACCTGGATCAAATTCTGATACTCTGTTGTAGTTTTTTGGCTTCCTGGATCTCTGAGCATGTACAGAGTTCCAGTGGGGCTATATAGCGCATCATGAACAAGATCTGAAGGGGATTTGCAATATTTGGAGGGAGGAGGGTTAAAAACTCCACAAACTGCACAGTGAAAGGATTCACAGTCCCCCACACCCAAAGTTTTCTGAGAAATGTCCATAGGTATGCATTTTCACACATGTGGCCATCTGAATTTGCATTGCTGCATATGTTCACTCTATTGCCCTTTATTGGGGCATGTGGCTGCTCCATTCAGATAGATGCAAACAGATGTGAATGGGTGAAAAAAAGGTGTAGACCAAATCACATCACTGCAAATGGACGAAAATGCACACCCACTCACAGTATTCCATCGTATCTAGACAAGCCCTTTATCCCTCACAGTAACTTGTTCTAGGTAACTGCTCTGCTTTAATTTGTTGCTTTTTGTCTCTTCTTGTGCTCTCCCTCCTTGTGGGGCCATCCTTCTCCTCCCAGGTTGCCAGCTTTGATGTCCCCACCAAGTTTTCCATCCTCTCGTATGCCAGCCAGCCAAAGACCATTGTTGACATCCATGAAGATATAGCTGAAGATCCAGAACTGGTTCTTGAGAAGATCAGGAAGGACATGCATTACCAAGGTACTATAAACATTCTCAGATTTCTACCAGCTGCATGCTCTAAGTTTAGTTTAAAATTCAGGACCCAGTCAGTGCTTTGGTATTCTTGTATTATTCTGAGTTCAAGGGTGTAAAGGAGAATTTGGAAATTAGAGGATTTCATTCCTGCAGTTTTCATTCCCAGATTTTTGCTTCCCTGTACCCCTTATGATTTTTTAAATCTCTTAAAACATAGTGGTCTGTAGCAGGACCAAACAGATTTTCTGCCCAACAGAAGTCTTTCCCCTCAACCCTGAAATGAGTCTCAAAAGCTACTGAAGAGACCAACAAGATGTGCTATTAAACACATCTTCATCTGTCTGTCTTCCCTTTGCCTCTCCATTTTTCTTTCCAAATAGAAGTGGGCTGGTGTGAGCCTGGACTACTCCTTTAGGGGGAGGGAGGGAGATTTAGTGCATTTCCCCACTGAAAATTATTCCATGTGCCTCATTTTTTGCTGGTATTTGGTCTCAAATGTGCCATTTGTCGCAGGGAAGGGGATAGCCCACAGAAATTAGGGGCTCTCTGGCTGCTGTTTTAAAACAGGGGTGGGTGGGAGGGAGCACCATGAGAGTTACATAGCATGTTTGTCCCTCAGATAACATGGAATATTTTTAGCTAGATTTTGAAGAGAGTAGGAGATTTGGACATAACAGAGTTGGTGGTAGCACACAACATAGTTGGGCAAAACCTGTGAGCTGTCAGTGGCATCCCTTTTTTCTTTCTCTTTTCACCTTTATAACACCTTTCATTGGGGAATATGGCTCACTGAAGAGAAGCACAGTGGCTGAGTTGGAAGCTGTGCACCATTTTATCTTCCCCAGAATACCACTATCAGTTCAAGTCCTAGAAACATTCTGCGGAAACCAAAATGGTGGACAGCTGCAGGTTCAGCCCATGGCTTGCTTCTCAGTGCACCTGCTACCCTAGCAAAAATGTAAAAGAAGACAAGGAGAATGGACCTCTGCCTACCTTTACCTGATAACCCTAGGATTACACAAAGTCACCCGTGGAGGGCACTTATCCAAGAGCAGTGCCAGCCCTGAGACATAATACTTAATTGTGACACTAAGTAGACATGAATGCCAGGCTCAAGTGCCTCAGGAGAATATGGAGGCTGATCATAGAATCATAGAATTGCAGAGTTGGAAGAGACCATGAGGGCCATCCAGTCCAACCCCCCTGCCATGCAGGAAATCTTGATCAAAGCATCCCCAACAGATGGCAATCCAGCCTCTGTTTAAAGACCTCCAAGGAAGGAGTCCCCACCATGCTCCGAGGGAGTGTGTTCCACTGCTGAACAGCTCTTACTGTCAAAAAGTTCCTCCTCATGTTGAGGTGGAATCTCTGTTCCTGGAGCTTGCACCCATTGCTCCGTGTTCCACTCTCTGGAGCAGCAGAAAACAAGCCTGCTCCATCCTCAGCGTGACATCCCTTCAAATACTTAAACAGGGTTATCATATCGCCTCTTAACTGTCTTTTTTCCAGGCTAAACATACCCAGCTCCCTAAGTCTCTCCTCATAAGGCATCGTTTCCAGACCTTTCACCATTTTAGTTGCCCTTCTCTGGACATGCTCCAATCTGTCAATATCCTTTTTGAATTGTGGTGCCCAGAACTGGACACAGTATTCTAGGTGAGGTCTGACCAAGGCAGAATAGAGTGGCACTATTACTTCCCTTGATCTAGACACTATACTTCTATTGATGCAGCCCAAAATCGCATTGGCCTTTTTAGCTGCCGCATCACACTGTTGGCTCATGTTCAACTTGTGGTCTACTAGGACTCCTAGATCCCTTTTGCACGTAGTCTCATTCAGCCAGGTCTCTCCCATCCTATATGATTTTGCTGCTCAGTACAGGAAATCCAGCTAGAGCATCCTTGGCAGGTAGCTGCCCAGCCTCTTTTTGAAGACATGCAGAGAAGAAGACCCCACCACCTCTCTAGGCAATGGGTTCCATTGCCAAACTACTCTTACTGTCAAGAAGTTCCTTCTAACGTCCAGTCAAAATTTACTCTCCTGTAACCTAAAATCATTAGACCTGGCCATACCCTCTGAGGCAGCAGAGAACAAACCTGTACTCTCCTCTCTGTGAAAGCCCTTTAGATATTTAAAGACCTCTCCGTCTTCTCTCACCAGGCCGAACATGCCCAACTTTTAAAACCTTTACTTGTTATGTTTTGTTCTCCAGACTTCTTACCATCCTTCTTGACATACTGTATGCTCATGTTCTAAAAGTTACCTGAAGTTGCACAGGATGAGAGGGGGAGATGCTATTTTCCTCTATGGGTCTTCACTATTTAACAAGACAGGGGAATTTCCCAGCCTTTCTGTGAGATAAGAAAAACATCTGCAACACTTGGGAAATTCCAGGAGTGGAAATTCTCCTCTATTTCTTCATGCCCTTGCTTTACTATGTGGGGTCATTTTCCAAGTTGATGTTGTTCAAAACTAGAAGCGAACTTTCAGGCACATCTGATTTGTTTGGATTTTTTAAAGCAGTAAGTTTTCAGCAGAGTTGCAGAGATCTTTGCTTGGTGGTGGGAGGGACATCAAAATTGGCTCCAGGATCTGCCAAAGTTGTTCACTTTTGGTGTAGTGATTCATATTCCACTGTATGTGTGGAGACTGGAAATAAGGTCAATTGACACAATCTCCCTTCCCTTCTACATATTCCTCCCTCACTTCCCTCTCTCTTTTTCTTACACACACACACACACACACACATACACACAAACACGAAACCAAGACACAAAACTTTAAGACTGGCTTTGGGAGAAAAGTACTGTTTTGTTGCATTTTCATCTTACTGCTGTGTTAATTCTGTCATTGTTTTCCATTCTTAATTTAATTTGTATTTAATTCTACTCCTAGATTCATATACCTCCTTGTCTTTTGGGGGTGGGGATCACGAAAGATATAAGCCAATAAAACTCAATAGCAATTTTTTTCCTTCTGCAGACCATGGCAATGCAACAGGGACCAACATTTATGCAGCGCTTGATGCCATCTACAGGATGATGCTTAACGACCGGGCAAATGTCCTGGAGCAGTGGAACAAAGTTCGTCATGCTATCATTCTGCTCACAGATGGTGAGGAGAAATGGGGAGGTCAAAAACCTTTGAGGGGGGGTTAGACAAGACAAACAGCTGAACTGCTTGGTAGCATACCAAGTTGTTATGGTACCATAGCAACAAATGCTACCAATGCTGACAGCTGAATTATGGGAGTCCCTAGGCAAGAAATGGAGGTTGTTGTACTTCATTCAGCCACATCATGGGAAGACATGACTCACTAGAAAAGACAATAATGCTTGGAAAGGTAGAAGGCAGTAGGAAGAGAGAAAGACCGCATACCAATGGATAGGCAGTCAAGGAGGCCACGACCCTGAGTCTGCAGGATTTGAGCAGAGCTGTTGAAGATAGGGTGTCTTAGAGATGTCTCATTCACAGGGCACCATCCATCAAGGTCAACTTGAGAGCAGTTAACAAAACTAGGCAAGAGGCTATAATAATGTGCCTCTTTAGCAGAAGGTCCTGAATTTAGCCTGGTAGAAGGCATAGGATGTACAAAGAGCACATGATTACTTGTAAATGAGCAAAAGAGAGGGATCCTAGTTCTGTGGTGGATAGAGCTTGGAAAAGTTATTTTTTTGGACTGCAACACACAGAATCCTATAGCCTGCATACTCCCCCACATGCAGAAGGTGCCAGATGCAGCCCCCATAAGTCTCTAGTTAAAAGGAACAGATAGCAGTAGAGATGCTGGGGAAATTCTCTGGCTAAGAAAATAACCTATCTCCACCACTCTCACATCACTAAAAATAGTCCCTGCTTTCCCTCTCACACTAAAAATGGTACCCCCTTATCTTTCCTTAACTTAAAAACGCGGCAGAACCAGCACTGAAGGCAAGCAGTGGAAGAAGAGACAGGAAGTCTTGGGGAAACTGCATTTCCCTTGGCTCCTCACTTCCCTGAGTGCTGTTAGCCCATGCATCAAAGGGATGTAAAGCAATGAGTTGCTGTTTTCCCAGGGATTCCTACAATTGCAGAAGCCTTTGAGAAAGCAGCATCTCTCATAGTCCCACAACTCCTGGCAAGCTTTTTCTCAGTGCAACAGGATAACAGGAAGGAGTGAGAGAGGAAGAGGCTCCCCTCCTCACTTCTTCCCTTGTATCTTTGATACTGTTACTGTCACCCACCTTGGAGCCATACTGAGGGGTGTGGACCAAAACAGCTCTCAAGGATTGGGGAAGATGTGGCAGAAGTGGGTAGACAATTTTTCTGAACCCATTATCCCAAGCGATGCAGAAAGATTATCCAAGATCTTCCCATTTATATTTACGCTTTTAGATGATTTTTGGTCATTTCCAAGTTGGGACGAACTTTTGGCCATATGTAGATTATTTGTTGTTGTTATACGCCTTCAAAGTCAGCTCTGACTTATGGTAATCCTATCCTAGGCTTTTCATGGCAAGATTTCTTCAGAGGAGGTTTGTCATTGCCTTCTTTTTAGACTGAGAGAGTGCAACTTGTCCATGATCATCCAGTGGGTTTCCAGAGCTCACAGGGGTTTTAACCCTAGACATGACTTATTAGAAAAGACAATAAAGTAGAAAGCAGTAGGAAAAGAGGAAGACTATATTCCAGATGGATAGATTCAAGGGCTTACCACACTCCGAAGTAAAGTGGCAGTGCAGCAGGAAGGTTCCATCTTCTGTGCTGCCTTACTGCATGTCATTGTCATTCTTTCATTCTGGCCCCATGGGAGACTGAGGTAAAATTGCATCTTTTTGCTAACAAGAAAAACCCATTAGCAAAAACATGCTGTTTTATCTCAGTCTCCCAAGGGATAGGAACAGCAGAACACCGGAAGAATGATGATGTCATGTGGTAAGGCAGCATGGAAGACAGAACTTTCCTGCTTGCACTGCCATTTTATTTCAGAGTGCAGTAAGCTCCTCAGTCAAGGAAGCCACGACCCTGAGTATGCAAGACCTGAGGAGGGCTGTTGATGATAAGGTGACTTGGAGGTCTCTCACTTATAGGGTCACCATAAATCGAAGTCGACTTGACAGCAGTTAACAAGAACAACCCCAGAGTCCTGATCCAACATTCAAACCACTACACCATGCTAGGTCTCTCTGTAGCTATTAGGTGATTGAAAGGGTCTTGGTTTTAGCTATGGGGGTGATGGAATGAAGGTTTTGCTCCCCCAATAAGAACTCTGCCTCATCAAATGAAATTTTCCTTCAGTCCCCAAATTTCTAGCATTACATTAACTTAAAACATTTAGAAACATAGTTTAGGCATCCAAAGAAAAGGGACAGGCAAACTTACTGAGGGAATGGCAACATTGCAAATAGAAGAATTCTAGATGTGGACAAATTTCAAGGCCTCATTCTCTACAGTGCCAAAAATTGTGGGATTAAAGGAAAAATTTCTTTTGGTGGGACAGAGTTTTTATTGGGGAGGCATTACCTTCATTTATTACCTTCACCACCACTCTGGTAGCTATGCCTTTGGAAGGCTCTCTGCCTGAAACCCAGCAAGCTGCTGTCAGTCCAAGCAGAAAGTACAGAGCTAGAGAGACAAATAGAATGACATGGTATAATGAGCTTCCTGTCTTTCTGATTTACAAAATACCAAGTCAAGCATGCCCTTTTACATGAGGTGTTCTGGAAATGCCACATTTCCATAGGTGTGTTAAACCTCACACAACCTGTCAGTAGCAGAATTTAACACTAGCATCAGTGTTTTTTTGCTTCCCAGGAAGAGTTCTGGTTCATCATTATCTTGGGTTACCTATGCAAGATCACACCATTTCATTTTTTTCACTGGAATTGGAAAAGTTACGTTTTTAGAGGCACTTCCTATAGTCCTCCAGCCAGAATGGCTATAAGTGGTTGTAGTCCTCATAAATAACTTCTCCAGGCTTTGTAATCCCTTGAATACAACAGAATCATAGGGATTCTGATAAAACAGAATCCCTATGAGTTAAGGAGTTTTAAAATATTTTTTTCCCTCTTGTGGCTTGCTAATGTACCTTGGCACATAGCTTGGCAATTGCTTTCTGTGTGGTTTTGTTCTTCTGCCTAAATAATTTGGTTCTATCCTAGGGAAATCTAACATGGGAGGTTCTCCCAAAAAGGCAGTGGACAGTATAGAAGACTTGGTGAACGTGAGAGCAAACCGGAAAGATTATCTGGGTGAGTCATCTAAATCTATCTCTACTTCTATGATTGTTATCAGGTGGTCTTTTGTGCCTTAGGAAATCCAACTTCCTGATAAGAACCTGGCTATAGATAAGAACCTAAAATGAGCAGGCTTAGACACTGTTTTTTTTCTTTAAAAATATTTTTATTACTAAAAATGCATAATAAAAAATTGACATTTTAACTACAGACAACATATAATATCTCTGGCTTTTCTTTGCAAACGAAGATTCAGGAAGGACTCATCCTGTGCTATGTGCAAGTGCACTGATGACTAAAAATCCTAAATATACACTCTACCGACTATGTAACGAATGTTGCTGTCCTTGAGCAAGCAGGGATCACCAGCATTGAGGCCATGATATTGAGAACACATATAATATATGACATAACAATTCATGACATATCTAACATAACACATCAACACATCAAAATATAAAAAAACCTGAAATGACTTCCAGTCTCTGCCTGGATTCAAACATCATTTCCTATCTTTCCATTCTCTCCATATTCATGTATATACATATATTCAACCTACTCTATTGTTATCCTGTTTTATTATTGTTGTTTATACATTGTTATTTAATATTTGTTTGTTATTAATTTAAGTCTAAAACTCTACTCCCTTGATGGCTAAAGACTTAGGCTTTGTTTTGAATCTCAAAGTCAAGTAAAATGTCATGCTGAGGAGCTGAGGAGATCTCTACTACAACGCTATCAACTTAGCTTATTATATTCAGGGGAAATGCTGGGGTGGGACAGAGGAAGGGCTGTATCTTGCTTGTAGAACAAATAATTTTTGTTCAGAAGGTCCTGGATCTCCAGACACAGTTGGGAAAGACACTGCTTGTCAGTAGAATTCAAAGACATAACTGTGTTAGTCTGGAATATCAGCAAGCAAGGGGATTTTCTGGCACCTTTGAGACTAACAAAGAAAAAGAAATTGTAGCATAAGCTGTTGTAGACTTGGTCTACAGTAGGACCCCTGTATCCACTCTTTCATTATCTACTCATTCAATTATCCATGAGACACAAAACAGCACACCTACCATAGAGTCTACCTAGAAAATGTGCCCTCTCTAGTCATTTTCTAGGTCCTCCAATGTTATACCCCATGAGCCTGATGAGGGTATAGAGTCAGAGGAGGAGGAGGACATAGCAGGTAACGGCCCTAGGGACCCTGGCACAGGTTTATCTATACCTGTGCCAGCAGGGAACCCTGCCAACCTAGAGGTTTGAGCAGAGGAAGAGCCTGGTCCTACTGGGTTGGCATCAGTCCTAGCAGAGAGTCCTGCCAATTCAGATAAGGACGACGAAGAAGAGAGGGACTTACCTCCACCATTGTATACCCAGCAGCGAGCTCAAAAGGAAGCTCAAAAGAAATCTCTGAGACTTTATGAGAAAAACCTGCTCTTTAAGAAACACCCGACAAAGCCTTAATTGCTGTTTATATTCTGGGAGAGGCAATGGAGTCTTTGTCAGAGATCAACTGATCTTCCTGGTGAAAGCTTCCTCTTGACTTTGGTGCCTGGATTCTGGTTATCTTGACTTCTAATACCTTGACTCGTGCTTAGACCTTGGACTGTCCCTGACTACTCTGCTGCCTGCTCCTGTTGACCCGACTGTTTTGGACCCACTCTGCCTGACTGCTGTAAGCCTCTGACCTTTTGGACTGTGTTACTGGACTAAATCTTTGACTATGTTTGCATTCCTATGAGCTAATTAACAGTTAGCTACCTTCCCAGACTAGTGCTGTTTATACTTTGCTGGTAACTAGTTGCTTTCCGGATATCCAAGCCAACTCTATGGTATTTTAAACCGGAAGTCCCATTATTTTCAATAGTGTTCACTATTATCCATGGTTTTTGGTATCCACACTGTCATGATGACCTGCAGGCATCATGGAATCCCATTACAAACTCACAGAAATAATATTGGAAACTTCCACTCCTTATTTGGAAATGGGGAGGGGGGTGGGAGAACCTCATTGAATAAACATGACATCACATCACTTGATTAAAATAACTCTCTCTGATTGGCAAAAGGCAGAGTCAATGAGAGATCAACACAAAGGACTTCTAAAAGTTCTGATCTTCCCTTTGTTCTGAGCCTCTCTGAGTTGAGCACATGGCTGAGCTAGATTGAGCTAGCTGAGGTGGACTCAGATCCACATGGCCTAGCTCTGGGCCACATGACCAACAGAGCCATGGAATAACCACAAAATACTAAACTATGATAACAAGAAGGTTGGGGGAAGCCAACTTTACCCAAGGCCTCAAAAAGATCCAAAAAGAACTCTGAAATTCCATTTACAGAGACTGTAAGTTACTTTACGTTAGTAGAATAGGGAACTGTTTAGTTAGCTTGCGTTAGATTTATGTTTTATTTGTAAGTGCTCTGAATGAATGCATACTGTATAAGCCTTAAGTTGAACCTGGGAATGTTTTACCTTCTCAAGTAACATAGACTCTTAGAATTGATTAAAAGCTTTCTGTTATTTTCTAACCTGCCTCGAATTGCCTGCTTCTGGTCAGCTATCTAAACTCCTCTGGGAAGGAGGAAAGTATATCATTGTTTCTTTAATACAGTCTGTCTAAATCTCACTGCTTAGATGGGGAAAAAGGAAAAGACCATAAAGACAGTGAGTGGTGGCAAAATGAAGAGGAATCCCTTGGGTTTGGGATTGGAAAAAGGGCCAACCCTGGACTTCAGGCAGCAAAAACTCTAGGGTCGGCTATGACACGCCCCCCCACCCAAACCAATCACCAGCAGATATGGGGGTTCTACTGTACTTCCTTGGATGCATAGAGTGAACTGGTGCCTAGGAACAGACTTTATAAGCAGTCTGTTTAATAGCCATAGAAATGCAAAGGAAACGCCAAGCTTGTGCGCGTGGTGATGAGGTGAAAAGTTCAGTTTAACAATGGTTGCTGAGGGACAAAGGCAGGAGGAAAGATGTTGCCTACAATTTCTTTCTCTCAGTCTCAAAGGTGCTACATGATACCCTTGCTTACTGATTGTCAGTGTCAACCTGATAGAGCTAGATGGACCAAAAGAATACTCTCTTGAGCTCAGACCTTGGAAAAGTTGCTTCTTTGGACTACAGTTCCCAGAATCCCATGGCTGGGGGCTGGGGATTCTGATAGCTGTAGTTGTCAAATATAACCTTCCAAAGTTCTGGTTTAACTCACAAAAGGCTTATCCAGAGAGGAAAAAAGTATCAGAAAGTATTAAGACTTTCCAATGATTCTTGTTTTGATTTTACCTGCATATTCATGGCTTTTTCTTGGAAGTATCCCAGGTTTCCCTCCCTCCCTCTCCCTGCCTTGTGTCCTTCTGCCTCCTCCTCCTACTGATCTCATGTCACATCTAGATTCAGGCAATGTTTCAGAAATTGCCCTTCACCAATTTTCACTGAGACCTTTTTAATTATAGTTGTCCCTCTGTAGTCATAGATTGAAGTATTCATGGCTTGAAAATATTCTTTAAAAAATAATAATCCAAAAAGCAAACCTTGATTTTACCATCTTATATAAGGGACACTATTTTGCTATGCCATTGCATATAATGGGACTTGAGTATTCATGGATTTGGGTATCCACGGGGGATCCTGGAACCAAACCCCAGCGAATATGAAGGGACAACTGTACAGTGTTTTCCCCATTCTGAAGTACA
The DNA here is from genome assembly GCA_030847615.1 of Gambelia wislizenii. Taxonomy (NCBI): domain Eukaryota; kingdom Metazoa; phylum Chordata; class Lepidosauria; order Squamata; family Crotaphytidae; genus Gambelia; species Gambelia wislizenii. The sequence continues at coordinate 36,967,278 of JAUMIR010000002.1, forward strand.
GTCGTCCCTCCACATTCACGGGGGTTAGGGGCTCAAGACCACCGCAAATGTGAAAAAAATTAACAAAAATGCCTCCCCCCGCCTGCCTGCCCACAACCCTCCCACCCTTCCAAAGTGGCGATGGGGCTTTTTGAGCTCCCTTGCCACTTTGTAAAGCACGGGGGGTGGCTAAAAAGCCTCCCGCCTGCCTGGCCACCACCCCCATGACCCCTGCCGCGCTTCCCGAAGCATGTATGGGGCTCTCGAGCCCCACAGCCACTACAGGAAGGCCAGGGGTGGTGGCAACTGGGTGGCCAGGCAGTTAACCAACCACCCCTTGCGCTTCCCATAGTGGCTACGGGGCTTTGAAGCCCCGTAGCCACTGCAGGAAGGCCGGGGAGGGAGGAGGCCAGGTGGGAGGGTGGGTGGCCAGCCTCCCCCTGCACTTCCTGGAGTGGCTACAGGGCTTTGAAGCCCTGTAGCCACCGAGGGAAAGCCGGGGAGGGAGGCAGCCGGTCAGGCAGGTGGGTGCCCAGCCTCCCCCCATGCTTCCTGGAGTGGCTACGGGGCTTTGAAGCCCCCTAGCCACCGCAGAAAGGCCGGGGAGGGAAGCTGCCATGTGGGAAGGAGGGTGGCCAGCCTCCCCCCATGCTTCCCGGAGTGTCTGCAGGGCTTTGAAGCCCCGTACCCACCGCAGGAAGACCGGGGAGGGAGGCTGCTGGGCGTGAGGGAGGCTGCCGGGCAGGTGGGTGGGTGGCCAGCCTCCCCCCGTGCTTTGAAGCCCTGTAGTCACCTTGGGAAGGCTGCGGAGTGTGGCAGCCCGGCGGGAGGGAGGGTGGCCAGCCTTCCCCTCTGCTTCCCGGAGTGGCTACAGGGCTTTGAAGCCACCGCGGGAAGGCCAGGGAGGGAGGCAGCTGGGCAGGTGGATGGGTGGCCAGCCTCCCCAGTGCTTCCTGGAGTGGCTATGAGGCTTTGAAACCCCATAGCCACTGCAGGAAGGCCGGGGAGGGGGTGGAGGGAGGGCGACTGAGAGGCTTTTCAGCCACCCCCAGCCTCCAAAAGCCACAACAAGGCTTGAAAAGCCCCATTGCTGCTTTGGGAAGGGCGGGGTGGCGGCTGAAAAGCGCCTTTCGCATGAACTCCCCACTCCCAGTGCTTGGCTCTCCACCGCAAACGGAGCCAAGCCCCAGGAGAGCGGGGAGTTGGGTGCACAGTTCGCTCAGCAAGCACTTAGGTTAAATTGCCTCCTGTTCCTTATGTGTGAGGGAGAGAAGCTGATTTAAATGGGGTGCTGGGTGAGCAAACCGCAAATAATCAAAACCACAAAAGTGAAAGCTGCGAATCTGATCTCTTTTTTTGATAAAGTTACCAGCTTGGTAGATGAAGAGAACGCTGTGGATATCGCATACCTTGATTTCAGTAAGGCCTTTGACAAGGTTCCCCATGACATTCTTGCAAACAAGCTTGTAAAATGTGGGCTAGATACGTTAACAGTTCAATGGATTTTTAATTGGTTGACCGGCCGAACCCAAAGGGTGCTCAGCAGTGGCTCCTCTTCGTCTTGGAAAGATGTGACCAGTGGGGTGCCACAGGGTTCTGTCCTGGGCCCAGTGCTATTCAACATCTTTATCAATTAGTTGGATGAGGGAATTAGGGGCATACTTATCAGATTTGCAGATGACATCAAATTAGGAGGAATAGCTAATACCCTAGAGGACAGGATCAAAATTCAGAATGACCTGGATAGACTGGAGAGCTGGGCCAAAGCTAACAAAATGAAATTCAATATGGAGAAATGTAAAGTACTGCACTTAGGGCGAATAAATGAAATGCATAGATATAGAATGGGAGAGACCTGGCTGAACGAGACTATGTGCAAAAGGGATCTAGGAGTCCTAGTAGACCACAAGTTGAACATGAGTCAACAGTGTGATGCGGCAGCTAAAAAGGCCAATGCGATTTTGGGCTGTATCAATAGAAGTATAGTATCTAGATCAAGGGAAGTAATAGTGCCGCTCTATTCTGCCTTGGTCAGACCTCACGAGAATACTGTGTCCAGTCCTGGGCACCACAATTCAAAAAGGATATGGACAAATTGGAGTGTGTCCAGAGGGGGGCGGGCGACTACAATGGTGAAAGGTCTGGAAACCATGCCTTATGAGGAAAGACTTAGGGAGCTGGGTATGTTTAGCCTGGAAAAAAGACAGTTAAGGAGCAATATGTTAGCCCTGTTTAAGTATTTGAAAGGGGTGTCACATTGAGGATGGAGCAAGCTTGTTTTCTGCTGCTTCAGAGACTAGAACATGGAGCAATGGATGCAAGCTCCAGGAACAGATATTCCACCTCAACATTAGGAGGAACGTTTGGACAGTAAGAGCTGTTCGGCAGTGGAACACACTCCCTCGGAGTGTGGTGGGGTCTCCTTCCTTGGAGGTCTTTAAACAGAGGCTGGATGGCGATCTGTCAGGGATGCTCTTTGATTGTGCATGGCAGGGGGTTGGACTGGATGGCCCTCGTGGACTCTTCCAACTCTACAATTCTATGATTCCATGATTCTATTGTGGGAACTATGATGGGATATATAGGGAGAGACAACCCTTCAAGGATTGAGTCCCAAGCCATTTAGGGCTTTGAATGTCATTCCCAACCCCTTGAATTGAGACTGGAAGCATATTGGTAGCCAGTGCAGTTCTTCTAAAACTGGTGTTATATAGTTGCTAAGTGGTGTACTATGATTCTATGAATGTGGAGGGGCAACTGTGTAGAAACGAAACTAGGGACTTTCTGGTTTTTCCAGTCTGTCTGTCTGGGCCCAAAGAGAAATATTTAAAAATGAATACTGCACCTAAATAAAACACTTTCAAAAATATTGCTAACAAATACATGGTATGCTTTTTAATCAGCAACAACAGCCACTGTTTAAAAAGCAGAAAACAATGAGAGCAATTAGGAAACAATAAATAAATACTGGGGGGCGGGGCGGTGAACAAGTAGTACAATGATGTACATATACAAAAAGTACAAAAACGTGCATGACATCACACCAAGAAGAATTCCCTTGGATTAAGGTAGCAAATTACTCCATTCCAGAGTTTTGGAATCTGTAATGGAATTGTTGCTCATTGCAAGGGATGTTAGTAAGCAAGGGGATCTTGTAGCACCTTTGAGACTAACGAGAGAAAGATTTTGCAGCATATGTTTTTGTAGACTTGTTCTACTTTGTTGGATGCATGGAGTGAACTAGTGCCTAGGAACAGACCTTAGCAGCAGGCTGTTGAATAGCCACAGAAATGCAAAGCTTGGGGGTGTGGTGATGCGGTGACAAGTTCAGTTTAACAATGGCCGTTGAGGGATAAAGGCAGGAGGAAAGATAATGCCTACTGCCAGGATAGGTGGATGACCATATAAATGGTGGAGGGATTTTTGGAATGTAGTGTGATCCTGGGTGGTTGGCTAAGGGAGAAGAGCAGGAGTGGCTGGCACCATTTCTGACTTCCATTTTTGACTTCCTGCTGATAAAATTTTTTTTTCAAACAATGTTTGTTCATATATTTATTTATTGGATTTATATTCTGCCTTTCTCCTGGGAAGGGATCCAAGGTGGCTAGTGTTACATCTGTATCTAAAATGAGGTTGCAAACTCTTTTGGAACAGGCATTTCTCCTATTATAGTTTGTAAAAAAGCATTTGTGGAGTGATAAAAATGAAGATAACAGCAATGACAGACAACAAAGAAATGCTTATAAAACCTTTTAAAATAGAAAGTACAGATGTTTTTATTGTTTTTTTACAGGGTTTATAAGTAAGTAGATGGGTTTTGAGCAGAACCAAATCAGGTTTAGGTACAGGTGGATGGCTGCATCATGGTTTCCCTCAGAATTGGGCCCAGAGATGTCACTTCTCCTCCCTGCAAGGCAAAAACACGAAGAGTAAGTGGGGTGGGCTCATCCACTGCCTTCCACCAGCTTCAACCAGGCGCATCCCCTGGCTTCTGCCTGGCTACTTCATCCCTGACTTATTTTTTTTAATGTTTTGTTTGTTTTTTATTTTTATTTAGGTATTTTTATCCCGCTCTTCAGCCATGACGGCTCTCAGAGCAGCTTATAAATTGTTAAGCAGTAGCACCTACACATCTACACCGCTTTTTATAGGCACTCTCCAAGAAGTTTCCAATGTGTGTTTGCTAATTGCCCCCACAAGCTGGGTAGTCATTTTTCCGACCTACGAAAGGATGGAAGGCTGAGTGAATCTTGGAGCCCTGTGGGATCGAACTCACAACGTTGCGGCTGCAGTTCTGGCATTTAACCACTGCACCACAAGGGCTCCCCTTCCACCCACGACTTCCACCAGCTTCCACCCATGAATACCAACCAGTTCATCACATTCATTCAGACAGATGCAGACAAAGACAGACACAAAGACACAAACGTTTGCCTGGACCACACTCTCTGCCTCACTCACACACACAAACACACACCCAGTGACATCCTCAAAGGAAAGTCAAGCCAGATACCAGCCACTCTCCTTCTACACACAGACACGCCCCAGCGTCAATCCACAGATCTCCAGCATGCTTCGTCAGCTGGCTTCCGAAGGGGAACGTCTACCAGTTTACATCCGCAAACATCCACCATCTTCTGCCTTGCGACTTCCACCAGCTTCTGCATGCAAACTCCGCCAGCTTCTGTTCACTGACATCAGCCAACACCAGCCAGCTTCTGGCTGGAAACTCGCCTCCCACTTAGCAAGTCCACAAAAGGAGTGAACTTGCCTTTTCATCCTCTTCCTCATAGAACCAGCTTCACTCTTTGGGTTTGCCTCCTGCTATCTGCCAGCCTGCCTCCTTCTTAGCAACACTGGCCCTTGTGCTTCATTCAGTCTTCAAGTCAACCCCTTTACAGTGCTGGGCTCTGTGATGTCACAAAGACATGAGAGCTTGAGGAGTTACCAAGGTAGCTTAAGGATTCTGGTGAGGTCAACAATCCTTCAAAATCCATGGCTACATCTTTCTGTTGGGACTTTCAGATCAGAGTTTGGTGAACTCACAGACTCATACAACCAACATAGCCACTGGCAAAGTTGCTTTGAGATTGCAGGAGTTACTAATCCAAAAAAGTAAATTTTCAAAGCTGTGCCTAGGGTTTTGTTCTAAATATGTAGCAAAAAGAATACACAATAAATACATAAGAGGGAGAACAATTTCACAATCTTAGCCTTTGACTCAGGGAAAGTAATTCAGGCCCTCTATCTAGGAAGACATTTCAAATTTGAGGTCTTGTCTACACGAGGAGGAAAAAAGACGAACATGTCCAAAAAGGCAGGTGTTCACAACAATGCAATCTGCCTACACGGCCATAACTCCCCCCTAAACTCTGCATGGCCCCCTAGCCAGCTCCCCCGCAAGTGATTTACTCATGATTTTTAATCTGCCACTGCCAATTTTTTTTTAAAGGTTTCCCAGGGTACGCATAGGCGTTATTTCATATTTACAAGAAAATGAAATTTAAAAAGAGTATAAAATTGCTGTTTGATCAACTTACTGGACCTTTGCTTCCCCAAAAATCCAACATGGTGGCCACAGCTGCTTACCCTCTTTGTTAGCCCCGCCCCCTGTGCTCATCCAACCAATCAGATTGCACTACCTGTTTGTGTCTGTGCGAACATGAGTGTTCAAATGATCGCACATTTGCACGTTATATGGATTTTTTCCAAAAATCCTGACAAAGCCCTGGACATGGCACAAACAAACTTGATTATGTATTTTGCCACCCCCCCCCCTTCAGATTGACACGTATCTGTGCGGACAGCCATTTGAACGGATTGCTGTATGTTTGCACAATGTTCGGTGGGGTTGCCGTATAGACAGGACCTTATTAAACATTAACTCCCTTCTCCAGTGAATGAACAACGTTTCACTGGTGTACAGATGTGAGCATTTGGGTATGCTGTTAACTGTCACATCACTTCTTCAAGCAATAAGGGTGCTGCACGTCTGAGTCATTTCTGGCTCAGACCACTTTTCTGTTTACTTATAGTCACTTACAGTCAAGTGAGAACACTGAGGATGTATCTTGAATTGTTTCTTTGACTCAAAAGGTCAAACTAGACATTAAGGGGATGCACCTTTCTTATGATTAACTTGTTTTCTCTTCCACTGTAAGAAGTAATATGTGCCTCAGCGATCTTGACTTGTAAAATAGATCCATATTTACCTATCAATGACTAATCAGAAAACAGAGCATGCCAAACGCAAGAGACATATCATGTGCTATTACAAACAGACCTGTTTTACTGCATGGGAGAGCACATGTGCAAAAAACTGGTATAACAAAACATGTTTAATATGCCCATAATTTCCCCTTCAATGGAGAAGGGAGCTAATGTTTATTAAAATTTGAAATGTCTTCCTAGAGAGAGGGCATGAAATACTTGAAATATATAAAAGGCTTAGGTATGTAGGTATGTTTCCTCTCTCAGTATGCTCCTGTCACTCCCTCAGCCAATCACCACCCACATGCAAATTCCTTCTCCACCTCACAATCCACTCCTGCCACTCATGGCCATGTCTGCATACTGGGAGCTACCAAACAGTGTGCTACAGTGTTGGCTATAGTTGCTAAGGCTGCAGGCCTTTCCAGTTCAGCAGTGTCTCACGTCTGCACAATTCCCATTTATGATCTAAGTGTACACATTAATATCATGTATATTCCCGCTGCAACAGGACCCGGGCAGTCAACTGGCTATGGCAGCTGCAGCAGGAAGCTGCTGTTGCCACTGCGACTAAACCCAGGCAGTCAACTGGTGGTGGCAGCAGTGGCAGCAGGGCAACAGAGTGAGTCATCCTCAGCAATTCCGGGAAAAGTGTGGAATGCTGAGAAGGAGGAGGAATGCAGATCCACTGGCCTACCTTACATGGGTGTCGTGAGATTTACTGGGCATGTTTTGGGGAGTTTTTAAAAAGTGTATGGTATGCTGGGTTCAGTTAGTATCTATAATAATGACCTAAGGCCAAAATGGAAAGATGCAGCTATGGATTTTGAGGGATTGTTGACATCAGCTGAGTTCAGCCAATCCTGAGGTTCATGTGTCCTTGGTAAATTTCGTGCTCTTAGGTCTTGTGACTTCACAGCGCCCTTTCAGCCTAGGGCTAAAGAGGGCTTGACATGCAGATTGAATGAAGCACAAGGACCAGCAGGTGAATGCCAGGTGAAGGAGGCAAGTTGGCAGATGAAAAGAGGCAGTCCAGCAGAACGAAGCTTTTCCTATTGGGAAGAGGATGAGAAGGCAAATCCCCTCGTTTGGTGGACTTGCTAAGTGGGAGGCAAGTTGGCAGCCAGAAGCCGGTGGAGATCTGGAGCCTGAAACTGGCTGATGGACCTGGCAGAAACTGCTGGATGTTGGTGGACAGAAGCTGGTGGAGTTTGCATTCGGAAGCTGGTGAAAGTCACAAGGTGGAAGCTGGTGGATATCTGCAGATGCAAGCTGGTTGAAGCTCGCCTTCAGAAGCCAACTGGCAGAAGCTTGGTGGATACGTATGGAATGAAGCTAGGGCGTGTCTGTATGGGAAAAGAGAATGGCTGGTATCTGACTTGACATTCCTTTGGGGATGTCACCTGGGGGTGATGGCGGTGTGCATGCATGTGAGACAGAGAGTATGGCTGAGGTGAGTGTGTGAGTGAGTGAATGAATGTGATGAACCAGTGGATCTTCATGGGTGGAAGCCAGTGGAAGCTGGCAAGTGGAAGGCAGGAACGAAGTTGCCAGACAGAAGCCAGGGAATGTGCCAGGGTTGGAGCTGGTGGAAGGCAGTGGATGAGCTCACCCAACCCAGTATGCAGATATGGCCATGAGAGGCAGGAGTGGATTGTGAGGTGGAGAAGGAATTTGCATGTGGGTGGTGATTGGCTTGCATATGGGTTGTGTTTTTGCCTTGCTGCGATGAGAAGGATCATCTCTAGGCCTAGCTTGAGGGAGACTGTGATGCAGCCATCCAGCAGAAGCTAAGTTTACCTGGGTCTATGCAATGCTTAGAGAGGAATGTGGTAGGAGAGGCCGATGTGCGGCTTCTCTCCAATTATCTCTCTGGCCTATGTTTATGTTGTTTCTTATGGAACTTGCCTGAGGAACATATTCTCAAAAACAAAGACCTATCTTTTTTGTTAAAGTGTGTAAAAATTTATTATGATCACTATTAGCTCTGTTAGTCTGTGCATGGTTCTTTACAGAAGACAAATGCATCTCCCAAGGAGCTCACTCTAAGTTTTGCCACAGATGCCACAAAGGAGAGAGGGAAGGTAAATGGACTTGGAAGTAAACAAGGACACATAATATGCCTGTATTGAATAGTCATAGGATGATTCACTCTGTGAAGTAAGTGCGTTAAGGAAAGGAAATGTATATCAAGGTAGAGCTTTCTGCATTGCTCACAAAAGAACCAAACATACCGGATTGTTAGAGGTCAGCTCTGCTTTTTTGCAAGAATGCTAATGAAAGAAGATATATTTATTTGATTTATATCCTGGTTTTGTCCTGAATGGGACTCAAAAGCAACTTGCAATCTCTCTCTCTCTGGCTTTTCTTCGCAAACAAAGATTCAGGAAGGACTCATCCTGCACTTTCTGCAAGCGCTCTGATGATTGAAAAGGCCAATCCAAGATAAACAAGTCCGGTTGCAGAAAGTACAGCAGAGGGTCTCCTTGGGTGATGTTTCTGGGTTGTGATTCTTTCTGCGTTGTCGTTTCTCTTCAAAACTTGTTCAGCGTGAGTTCTCAAATAAAGCTGCAGCATTGTGGATAGTGCGTCTCCATGCCTCCTGATGTGAGGCCAGGGCGGACCATTGTTGGTGATCAATTTGGCCGAGCCTGAGATGTTGTTTCCGGAAGTCCTTGTATCGCTTTTTTGGAGCGCCTCTCTTTTGCTGACCCGTGGCGAGTTCACCATAGAGTACTATTTTTGGGAGGCGATGGTCCTCCATCCTAGAAACATGCCCTGCCCAGCGCAGCTGTGTTCCCAATATCATGGCCTCAATGCTGGTGATCCCTGCTTGCTCAAGGACAGCAACATTCGTCACATAGTCCAGTGTATATTTAGGATTGTATGTATACAGCGCTGATGAAAACGTTCAAGGAGTTGTAAGTGTTGGCGATAGGTGACCCATGTTTCAGACCCGTAAAGGATCTTATATTATCTTATATTAAAGCAATATACTGTAAATTAACACAGAACATCTAAGACAATATGGAGTACAAAAGTTTAAAAAGCATTGAACACATATAATTAAAATACTGCTTTTAAAACCTTAAAATGGTTGTGTGTATGTTATGTGCCTTCAAGTTGCCTGTCAGCTTATAGTGACCCTATGAATTTCATAGGGTTTTCTTAAGCAAAAAACAAACAAACAATTAAAACACTTAAAATACGCATTGCATATCAAAAACACAACACATGAGTACACATCACTCTATTGGTCACCCAGTGCTGAAGGCCCTGTTTTAAACAAGAAGGTCTTTGCTTGCCAGTGAAGAGGGAGCAGAGGGGGGAGGCAATCAAACCTCCCTCAGGAGGGAGTTCCCAAGCCTAGGAGCAACCACCAAAAAAGGCTCTCTCCTGTGTTTGTTCCAGCCAAAACTGGGAGGGTGGTGGGATGCAGCGAAAAGCCCTCCCAAAAAGATCATAAAATTCAGGCAGTCTCATATGGGAGGTATGGGTTTTCAGATAGTCTGGACCTAAGGGCTTCATAGGTCAAAACCAGCACTTGTGCCTGAAAACAGACCAGCAGCCAGTGGAGCTGTTTCAGCAAGAGAGTTATATACTTCTTATACCCAGTCCCAGCCAACAGTCAAGCTGCAGCATTTCAAACCTACTGAAGTTTCTGAATAGTTTCCAAAGGCAGTCCCATGTAGTGTGTATTACAGTAATCCAACCAGGATGTAAACAATGCACGTATTACCATAACCAGATCTGGCTTCTTGAGAAATGGGCACAGCTGGTGCACTAGTTTTAACTATGCAAACACACTTCTGGCCACCACTGAAACCTGAGAAAATTTGTGCAGTCTTAGGTTTCAGAAGAAACAAAAAAAACAAAATGTAGTCTGAGTAAGGTGAAAGATAGGAGTGTGTGAGTTTGGGCTCTGGAAGCTGAGAACCTTTTGGGGAGCTGACTGGTTTTCTTTCAGGATCAGATGGATTTTAGATGGCTGTTAAGAGTATTTTCGCACAGAACTTCTAGCTACACTAAAGCTAAAAAGACCTGTTTTTAAAAACTCCGAAAGATTGCAAAATTATGTTACACAAGAAAAATGAAATACTGAACCTATGTGACCTGATTTCAAGCAGGGGTGTCTCCTGCATTAGAATAACGTTAATTTGTCTTGCCTCATCACCCACTGCGAATCCAGTGTGGACCCTTTGTCCACGCTACAATTTTCTCTGGAGTTTCCAGCAAACTCTGGAGAAAACTACTAGTCTTCCAAAATCAGGTTTTAGGTGACATACCTCGAGTTTGGTGCACTTAGGGCCATACGTTTTGTGGTACTATTGCACCAGATTCAGGGATAATGCTGCACATTGTGTGGCATTATTGGGCTGAATTTGGGCGGGTGGTGGTGGATTTCATTGTTAGTCCAGACAAGGCCTAGGAGACCGCTCATTTCCTTAGCTGGCTTCTTCTAATAGCAGCAGCACTTGGGAATGTTAACTTTTTGGACTACAACTTTCAGTATCCACCAGCCAGCACAGCCAGTGGCATTCCGGTTTGGCTGGGAATTTGGGGACCTCTAGTTCAAAAACTAAATCCCCCAAGCTCTGTATAGAACACCCCAACACTCCCCTACTTATTATGTGTTGGGTGGAGGACATTTCAGAAGTGACACTTTCCTGCCTTTGTCTTGATAAGAACACCTGTCCTGCCTTTGTCCTGATAAGATTCTGAAGAATCTAGGTTCCTTTAGAAAATACTGTTAAAAGCACTGCTGGAATTTCCTCATATTCTCTGGAAATTCCCCATCATTTGTTGACAATTGGAAAGCAAGTCTCCTGTTTCCTGTTTCAGAAACCTCTGAATGCAGTAGATCAAACCATCCACACAGCTCATTGCTGGCTGTGTAACTGGTTAAGTCTTCAGTGCCAAAGGCTGTTGAATTTTGGAATATCCCACTTCAATTCCAGGATGTGTGTGTCCGTCTGCCAAAACTTCTTGTTTGTTTCATTCCTTCAGATATCTATGCCTTTGGTGTTGGAAACCTTGAAGTGGACTGGAGTGCCATGAATGAGATTGCATCTAAGAAGCCTGGTGAAAGGCATGCCTTCATTCTGAAAAATCCCAATGAACTCAAGAAAGCTTTTGAGGACGTACTGGGTGAGTATGAACTCTGCACAGCAGAAAGCTGAGGATGGCACAAGAGGAGGAAAGAGGCAGGTGGGGGCAACACCTGTGGTGTTACTAAGGCTGGTGTTACCACCCCCAACGGTGTTACCTGGTACAGTTTGGCTTCTCCATACACCTCTAGTGCTGCCACTGGCAGTGTTAAATCCACCCATAATTCAGCTTGCTCTCACACCCAACAATGAATCCCACTATCAGCTCTTGGAAGTAACTTCTTAACAAACAGTGAGTTGTTTGTAATTCCAATTTTGCAATAACTGAGACATGGCTAAGTTGCACCTGTAACATAATGAATGATAACTTCACTCCCTTTGCCATGTAAATAACTTTTTGGTTACTTTTATAGTAGTGTTGTCAGGTTGGATGCAGATTGGATACGGCCCTTGGAACTTTAATCTCAAACAGATTGAAAAGTGGGACAGAGTACCATAATACTGTTCCAAGACAGACAAAAATACCTGTCTTCCCTTATCTTTCAAATTCTAAACCATTTATTGTTAGTGTTATATTTTATATATTTGGAAAAATTAATAAAATATTTTTAAAAAGAAAAAATACGTTCTTAATAAAAAATAATTAAAAATTAACTTTCCCCATATAAAAGATAATCCTAGCACCACTTTTCTCACTGAAGGGATGCATGTGGGATATCCCACCAGACTGCAGTGAAAGTGGTTCTTTGAGCATAAAGTGTACATATTAGTGTGCTAGAAAGTTTATATGAGACTGAGAGATGGTCTGCCCCTAAACCCCCCTTCCCCCCTCAAAAATGTGGGAAGAAAATAGCATAAACATGTTGAAAATGAATACTGAATTTCCCTCCCTTTCCAACCCTGTCAGACCCCCGAGATTTGGATGATATATGTGGTTTGGCAAACTATTCTGATAGTGCTGAATGGTATCAGAAGAACCCATGGCATGTTCTCCTCCAAGATAAAGTAAGTAGAGTCTGTTCTCTACCCTTCCTTGCAATGCCTTTAGGATATGTTTTATTCTTCCTTTTCAGGTTTCCAGTAGCCTTACTCCTCTAAGCGACCTCTAGACTTTTGTACTACAGCTCCCATAATCCCTATCACTCTTGTTGGCTGTGGCTGATGGGAACTGTAGTCTAAAATATCTAGCAGTCTCAGATTGATGTAGTATAGGGATTTGTACTCCCTTTCCATGGGCCAGATATAGCCCACGGTGTTTTCTTCTCCCTCTCACAAGCTTCTACTACTGTTTTCTCAGATCAGAAGGGTTGTCCACATGGTTAAAATACCCCTCTCAGAATTTGCTCAGAAAACGAGCTATCTTAATTGGATCCCACATTGTCTCATCATATTGTGAAGGAGGGGGCCCAAAAAGAGCAAAAACTATGTGAGAAAAGCCTTCATGGCTTTTTCCAACTTTTTAAAAAAGCTCCAGAGATATGTGCATTTTTTAATGTTAAGACAGGTGATTCAACATGAATCACTTCCTCATGCAGGACACAGTGTAAACCTGATTAGTTGAATGAGCACAGGACAGGGCTGGCTTACAGCGTAAGTGGCCACTATTGCCATGTTGCCATGTTGAATTTTTGCTTTAGCTAAGGCGATAAAATGGAGGTTTGTGCTATCTTTTTCTCTCTCTTTTTGGGAAAGATGGAATATCACTTGTGTACACCATATAAATAGTTTGTTTTTTAAAAAAGTTCAGTGGCGGCAGATTCAAAAATGTGAGTAACCCACTCGTTGCTGCTTAGGGGGTCTTGAAAACCATTAAGACAGGTCTCAGCTGCTGTGACTTGCTACTACTGTGGAGCAGTCTGGGTTTTTTTCCTTTGTGTAGACTTCTCTCTTTCTGGCTTTTCTTTGCAAACAAAGATTCAGGAAGGATTCATCCCTGCAAGCGCGCTGATGACTGAAAAGGTGAATCCAAGATAAACAAGTCCGGTTGCAGAAAGCACAGCAGAGGGTCTCCTTGGGTGATGTCTCCAGGTTGTGATTCTTTCTGTGTTGTTGTTTCTCTTCAAGACTTGTTTGGCGTGAATTCTCAAATAAAGCTGCAGCATTGTGGATAGTGCGTCTCCATGCCTCCCGATGCGAGGCCAGGGCGGACCATTGTCAGTGATCAATTTGGCCGAGCCTGAGATGTTGTTTCAGGGATTCCTTGTATCGCTTTTTTGGAGCGCCCTTCTTATGCGGACCCATATAGCCCAGATATTAAATGCCCTTTTACCTCTGATCTCTGCTTGCCGTAACAGCAGAAGATGCTTAAGAGAGAGATAAGAAACCTCTGGAGGCCACATCAGACGCAGAGACAGGCGACTCCACATCCCTGCTTGATCTCTTTGCAGGAAATAACCGATATGAGCTTTGCAATCAAGGAAGCTGCTACATGGAATTGAGCTGTTGCACTGGGCTTACTCCTGAGTAGACAGACATGGATGGGAATGTGCTTGATAGAAAAATGCCAGAATTGGTGTGAATTAAATTTAGTCTCACTCACTTTGCTTTAGATCTGTCGATGATGATGATGATTCCCAGCCTTTCCCCCAGTTTAGGATTAAAGGCATAGTATGAGCCCTGCTCTGTCTTAGGCTCACTCTATGCCTTTAGTCCCACCACTGCTCGAATGTGGCCCCTAAGATGTATCCCAGGTTGGAATTTGGTCTGCAGGCTAAGAGGTTTTCCACCCCTGGCCAAAATTGCAATGTGGAATTGTTAGTCCTACGCTGAATTAACTTAGTCATTCTCACCACAGCATCAAACGGAACCTTCTTGTCGGGGTGCCTTGATTTCAAAGACATGGGTTCTGACGTCAGCTCACTGCTTCAACAAGATGGATGACATTTCCAGCTGGACCGTTATTCTGGGTACGATACAACATGGCGCAGGGGGTGGGGAGAGAGGAGAAATCAGCCATATTTTCCTTGTGCTTGGTTCTAGTGTTGCTCTGTGATTTTAGCTAAGCCAGGTGGAGGCTGGTGGTTCCCATGTCAATGGGACAGTGAATCAGTTCTGGGTTTTAGTCTGAACTTGAAAGTAGCTATCCAAGGTCCTAAAGCTATTTTAGGGATAGGGTTCAGTACTTAGGATAGCAACTTTAAAGTTCAGTCTCAACCCCAGAACCAATTCATCACATGACTGACATTGAAGCCAACTGTTAAGAGCCCCAGCAACTGGCTAAGACTTTTAGCTTAATTTGAAAGAATCTGGGTTGAGCAGGTGAGAGCTAAGTTGCTTCCATTCTTTGGTACTCAGGGGCACTGCATTTCTGCAATGAGCTGTGAATGACATTTTAAAAAACAGAGATTCTGTACAGCCCTTAATATAATTCTACATTTTAGTATGTATGCATACGGCTTAGGTCAAGGCTATCTGATAGACTGTATTTCCCCATGTGAGCCTGCCTAGACCCTGAGATCCACAGGAGAGGTCCTTCTCTCAGTCCCACCACCTGCATGGGTACAGTTTGTAGGGGCCTTCTTAGTGGCTGCCCCTAGACTTTGGGAGCTTGATGGATCAGCTTGGAAACCTTTGTTTAAACGTAATTTGTTGTATACTCATTCATTTCTCTCTTTCCCCAACAATGTTTGTTCACCTTTTCTAATCCAGACAATGGTTCCGTGGCACTGGGAAAATGTCTGGACAACTATCAGGTATCATCATTCCTAAACTCATAGAGCACAAGCTTCATGGTTCATCAGAAAGCTTTATTGCCAGAAATCAAGGAAGCATACAATACAAAGTTGTTGCTGAGACTGAGGGCTTGTCTAGACAAGAAGATATAATGTGGATTGCTGCACATTATCACAAATTCGCAGCATTTGTCTCCATGGCCCTTTGGCAAAATTGCTGGTATGCAAAGCTACCCATGTTTTAAATGCATACGCAGCCATGCCTGTGAATCAAGATGGTGGCTGAGACTGAATTACTCGTGTTTTTATTCTCAACAAGTTGTTGCCACTCCACAGTATTTTTTAAAAACTGTAAATCAAAGGTGCACAAGTGCAACCTTCTGCTGTTTAGTCACCTCAGTGCAGCAAAAAAGTGCACAATCAGCAACGTGAAACTCCAAAATGGTGCTTCTGGCCACTTCACTGCTGGCAAGCCCCCCACCCACCCACACGCGCATGTCTGACCAATCAGCTGTCCATTTCCGCCCTCACTGAGAATGTGCTGCGATGCAAATCAGTTGTCCAAACCAACAGTAATGCATATTTCCACGCATTATTTTAAAAACTTCAGGAAAATCCACACATTATTTTAAAAACTTCAGGAAAATCCACAAAGGTTTCCCCATGCAATAACTGAGTTTTTGCCCCTCCTTACTAATACCACAAATCTCATTTGCTTCTTGTTGGGACAAAAGGTATCCTCCTTGCATTCTATGAGGAGTATTTTCACTGTCTAGACAATCAGTAAGAACCTAATAGATACACTCCGAGTTTAAAGCATTTTACAATCCACAAAATCTGGGGCTGCGTAACTATTGGTTGTCCATCATTCATTGACACAGGCATTTCTTAAACCAAAAGCTACCATCTTCCCAGGGTCTCTAGCTTTGAAACTAAAGCCATTAATTGCAGATGCCTTGTTATCTCCTGTTCCAAGCAAAGCCCAAACAGTTACGCATACATCATTTCACCCCTACACAAACTGCTATGCACCCTCTACACCAAGGCCACAAGGAAAGGAATGAATATGGCAGCAGCAGGAGCAAAAGGGACCAATCCAGACAATAGCATCCATATCAGTGGGGATGAATGGAGATGGAAGGAAGAAGAAAGATGAAGATCAGTGACCAAATTTAACTGAACAGGTTGTTCGATTCAGTGCTGTAGGGCAGTCTTCACCAGTTAATCTTCTGGCAGTTTCTGGATGTGTTGAGCTACGAATCCCATTATGCTCAGCCATCAATCAGATTGTGACATTTGTATTCCAATGCATATGGAAAGTGTCAGGTTGGGGAAGGCAATGTATACTTCCCCCACATGGGGCAAATGTCTAGGAAGGTTACAGTACAGTATTTGTCGCTGTATTTCTCTTTTGAAAACAAAACATATCCAAACGATGTTTCTGTTGTTGCAGACTATTTTCTGGCAATTCCCAGCACCGGCTACAACATTTTATTCCCACTTTTGAGTGGGTGTCTTTTAAAATCTAAGATGTTTTAGAATAAAACAAAGACCTTTCTCTTCTTAAAAAAAGGGGGGTTTGAGTTATAGTGCTATAGTGCAGTGGCTCTTAAGCTTTTCGTTACCAGGGACCCCCTTAAATATCTTTTGTTGCTGCAGACCCTCAAGACTTAACGCAAGATTATTATTATTATTATTATTATTATTAATAATAATAATAATAATAATAATACAATTAGCCTATCCATGAAACCTTCCCTCAGAAGCAGTGGAGGAGGAGGGAAGGCTTATCTCCTGTTTCTTCCTGCAAGTTTGTGGCTGGAGCAGATTGAATGGCAATGCACAGGCCAAGCCAGCCAGCCTTTGCCTTGGCTCCTGTCACAGGGCCACTCCACTTCAGGGAGGAGGTGGGCCAAGCAGCCTTCAAGCCTTTGCAGACCCCCTGTGAGGATGTTGCGGACCCCTGGGGGTCTGTGGACCTCAGGTCAAGAACCACTGTTACAGTGAATCAGTGATATGGCATTATAGCACTGCAACTCTAAGATTTGTTTGCATTCCAAAGAGAAAATTTGCCCTTCAAACCATAGAATCATCTCAGAAAAGCCAAGACCCCCTTAAAAAAAAAAAACCTTTTGGAAGAGCCCTATTGCAGATCCAGGAAATCACTACAAACAGCCCCTCAAAAGAATGAAATGAGTGGATGCTGAGGTGGCAACAACCAGCAGCATCTGGCAAAACTCAAGGAACTATATCATAGGAACACATGCTGCTTTAGATCAATTTGGAAAAGCCCTTAAAAATGATAAAAAGAACTTTTGAAGGAGTCGTAATGAAATTTACCACTTGGGGGCAGCTGTGAAACCACAAGTCATTCTCTGTAAAGACTATATAATACAGTGCTGTATTTTCTTAAATCTCTAACTAGTTAATGAATTAGTTGACAATCAATGCAACAAATTCGATTTCTGACTTCCCAAACTCTAATGGCAATTACCTATTTTAGCCCTTTCCAATACTCACAATGAGCGAATGAATTTTTAAACCCTATGTTCTAAACTCTGATGAGGGATTGTATAAAATAACTTGGAGGTTACATTCCCAAAACATTTGCAGGGCACAATTGCCCATTCCTGCAGAGGAGTATAGGAGCGACAGGATCAGTCAGCAAATGTCACTGCAATGGCCGGTAAAATTTTTCTTTCCACAGGTTCAGTCTACATTATTGTTGCCTATTCAGAGTGTTATTGGAGGGTTAGGATTATGGATGAATTATCCTTTAATTCATTAGATTCATTTCATCTGGCAGTGTGCTTTTATTTTAAATTACTGGCTTCCTTCCTTTCAATATACATTGCTATGATACAAGAAAATCAGCAACTAAAGCCTCCTCCCAGAAACTCACCAGGAACAGATCACTGTCAGCAAACATGGGGAAGCTTTGTTGTCTTAAGGTCCCTTAGACAGCGCAGGTATTTTGCCCTGTGACGTCTTCCTAGAGTAAGGGGTGGGGAACATACTCCTGGGCAGTTCTCTGAATTCAGTTTCAAAGGGGCTTTAGAAGAAAAATAAGAGCCAGTGTGGTATAGTGGTTTGAGCACTGGACTATGAGTCTGGAGACCAAAGTTCAAATCCTTCCTCAGCCATGGAAACCCCCTTGGTGACCTTGGGCAAGTCACACTGGGCAAATCCCCTCTGAACCAATCTTGCCAAGAAAACTCCATAATGCCCACTTAGGGTTGTCATAAGTCAGAAATGACTTGAAGACACACAACAACAATAACATCAACTAGGGGACAATAGACCAGTGATAGGCAGGCAGGACCAAAGGTAGAAGGTTGAAAAAAAAATACAAGCACATTTTAACTGTAAGTTTTTCCTCCTAGTAGCTAAGCCTTAAGAGAGGGGTTTCAACCATTTGGAACAGGAGGAGCACCCATACTATATCTAGGAAACTACCTAACGGTGTCATGGAGCATCATTTGTAGTCATCTTGAGGACCCTGGAAGTTCACCCCATAGTAAGGTTGGATTATGCCCCAGAACCAGAAATTCCTCATATCTGTCATACCATATCCTCTAAGTTGCTACAAGGGTTGAGTCTCCCTTATCTGAAATGCTTTGGATCTGTATGGGGAATTTCCCTGCTACAGTGGGGAGAGCAGAGTGGAGCGGTGCTTATGGTAGGTTCTCCTTGGAAGGACTAAGTTCTCGCCTTAGTCCATCTGGGGAGAACCTAAAGGAAATGGTGACCCCATCCACTCTCCTCATGGCAACAGTGGCTCTTTGACACTTCTCTGCCATGTTGGGGTGAGCTGATGGGGTCGGTGCTTCTTTTATGCTCTCCCCAAATGGAGAGATGGACTCTTGCCTTAGTCCATCCTGGGAGAACCTAAAAGAAGTGTCAACTCTCTTCACAGTGGTGACTCTTTGGTGGTTCCCAGCCATGGTGGAGAGAGTAGAGAGGGTTGGCATGTCTTTTATGGTACCTCCCTGGACAAAGTAAGATCTCACTTTAATCCATGCTGGAAGAACTTTAAAAAAGCATTGACCCCCTCTACTGTACTCCTGCCCACCTGCCCCAGTTCTCTCCCCGTTCCCTGTACTGTTCTTTCCATCTGCCCTGGGGGACCTCGCACCACTCATCCTCTCTCCTCCCACTCCCCCATCGCATTCCCCTTCCCCCATTCCCACACAAGTGAGTGACCAAGCAGGTGCACAGCTGGGTCCAAATCTGCAAAAAATTAACCTGCAAATAATGAGGGACGACTAGAGTGGTGAAAGTCGAAAGCTTAGTCCGTCATGGGAGAACCTAAAAGAATCACCAACTCCCTCTACTCTCTTTGCACTCCTTTGAGGGGAAGCACCAAAGAGCTGCTGCTGCTACCATTTTCCTGCCCAGGCATTCAGAAAGGCCAGACGTGGCACCACAGTAGAGAGAGTAGAGAGGGGTTGGCTGGCCCTGAGGCAGCACTGGCACTTTCGCCTCTGCAGAATAGATCCGAGGGGCCCTATGCTGAGCCCCAAGTTTTACCCTCAACTTATCCACAGCTGATATAGAAATCCATAACTTTGGCCCCCATACCTGCCCTCGACTTATACATGAGGTCGACTTATGCAGGAGTATATATGTGGTTATTTTACATTCATGCTTTAATGATAATATGTTATTGCTAAATCTAACAGTTTGATGCTTTGAGTAGAGGTAGGAAGAATACTGATAAATTTTCCTGTCCTCAACATTTGACAAAAAGCATGGTCACACACACACAAAATTGTTATTCAAAAACATTGTTGTACAAAAAAAATTGTGCAGAAAACAGTGGTGAGTTAAATGCACTTTTTTGCACAAAACATTCTTGTGGAAATGTCATTTTTTTTGTTGCAAAAATTTTCCCAGATGCAGGGGGGAAAAAAAGAAAAATTCAAAAACACAAGTTGCCCACCAGGGAGCAACCTTTGAAATTCTTGCATGTAAGAATGAAATAAGTGAATATTTACATCCCAGGTCTGAGAGGAAGCTTCTTCCCATATAGAATTGTTGTCAGGCAATTTTTTCCTACCTCTTTAGCTCTATTATATCTTCTGGGAATGCAGGAAAGGTGGTAAACCAGGATCACTGGGCTCTTTGTGAAAGCTATCAAACATTTTGTAGTAAAAATTGATTTGTATCTTCTTTCTTTTCCAGGAGGAGGAGAGAGGAAGTTGCCAATAAAGAGACGTATTGACCACGAACTGTACAACGTTCGAGCGAAGTTGTCCCAGGGCATCCAGGAATTCTATGACTATGATATCTCCCTACTTGAACTGGAGAATCCTGTGCAGTTTGGAGGGAGGATCAGGTAAGTTGCCCCTATGGTTGGGGGTCAGACAAAGAAAGAAAATAAATAATTTAAGGTGATTGTAGCTTGTTCTAGAGCCAATGTGATGTAGCGATTGTGTATTGGACTTGGACTCTGGGAGACCAGGGTTTGAATTCCCGCTCAGCCATGGAAACCCACTGGGTGACCTTGAGCAAGTCACACTCTCTCAGCCTCAGAGGAAGACAAAAGTTTTTGGAAAATCCCAGCATTATCTCCCACCCACCCCCACCTCTTACCGTTAGAGTAAGTGGGTTCTTAGGTAGGACAGGATTTCCTGCATGTTAATCCTTCTGTTTCTCCCATCCCAAACCTTGCTTGGCTCTGTCTTTGAGACACATGGTCATAAATGGTTTGTGACCAAGCAACAAGCCCATGTGACCCGGGACTCTTCCTTGGTCATTGGTCATATAAAGACACAGAACAACCCCTGTATCTGCAGGGGATACATTAAAAAGAAAACAAATGTGGATACCTGAAACTGTGGATAATAGGGAACCCTATTATTTTCAATGAGACGAACACTGGAAGTTGGCCATAGAATCGCATTGAAGGACCTAGAAATGCCTAGAGAGAACATATTTTTTCAGTCGTGGATAAGTGAAATTGTGGATTCCAAATCTGTGAATACGGGAGTCAACCTGTATATCTTTTCTCAGCAAACGCTTCCACTTCCATTCTC
This sequence comes from Gambelia wislizenii, assembly GCA_030847615.1. Taxonomy (NCBI): domain Eukaryota; kingdom Metazoa; phylum Chordata; class Lepidosauria; order Squamata; family Crotaphytidae; genus Gambelia; species Gambelia wislizenii. The sequence goes on from JAUMIR010000002.1 coordinate 36,988,284, forward strand.
CTCCTCCTCCTGCTCTCCAGCTATGCTTTGCTTGTGTGTCCAGGCCAGATGTTTTCCCCCACCCCCCACTCCCCCCAAAATGAGAGACACAATACAGTTGTCCCTCCACATTCGCGGGGGTTAGGGCTGCAAGACCTCTGCGAATGTGAAAAAACCGCGAATAAAAAATAGGTCACGCCACGCCCTCCCGGAACCCCCCCACCCTCCCAGAAGCAGCGATGGGGGCTTCTGAGACCCCCGTCGCTGCTCCTCTCCAGCCACCACCCGCCCTTCCAGAAGCAGCGACGGGGGCTTCCGAAGCCCCATTGCCACTTTTGGGAAGGGGGGCTCCTAAAAACGGCAAATAATCAAAACCGCGAATGTTAAAGCCGCAAATGTGGAGGGGCAACTGTATATAAGTTGGAAACATATATTGATACATGATGATTGTATATATTGGCAATAAAGGCCACAACTTTATTGATAACAGCTGTAATGGTTGGTTCAAATCACATGGGTCCGGATCCAGATATTGACCAACCCAAATGTTGGCTGATGAAACTGCTGTCGGTCCATCACCGACACTCACCACGAGGAAGGGGGAGAAGTCCTGGGTGGGCCTCCACATGCCTGCTGATCCCTCACACTCCCCCTTCTCACCAACCGTTGGGGGAGGCTGGGGTCTCCATGAACTTGAACTTGACAGAGACCTCCGTTACCGATGACCTTGGATCAGGACCCATGCCAACCGCCACAAAAGGCAGCCCCAGCCTGGGTCTGCCTTCCGCCAACAGCAGTAGCTGCCACCAATGGAGCCTTAACATCCCAACCAAGTGAAGGGAGACCAGTCTCTTAGTTTTTGTGCAGTGGAATTGACAAACTAGGTCATATGTACCCTGCAAAGGCCCCTGAATGCCATCTGCCCAAGCGCTTTATAGTTTTGTAGGCAGACCCCCTTCCGCTGCTGTGGTAGCTGCCCCAATCCGAAAGGAGTGACCACCAAACTCCTCCACTGGCAAGTTCAGTTGCCTCAACACAGGGCGTAACATGCTGATGAACTGACATGTCCATGCCCTGTAAGTGCAGAGTCGCTCCCTTTCCAAGCTGATTACAGTTGGAACACCATATCTGGATATACAGCGCATCTGCCCCAAGTGACACATCTTTCAACTGCAACACTCCGCCAGATGAGTCCCTCTTGGACGTACACACCAACTCGCCAACCTCAAGGCAGCAAAGAAGGCCATTGTGAAGGCCATGCCAAGCAACAGTGATTTGTACCTGGACCGGCATGCTTGGCCACCAGCATGTGAAGGATGCAGTATGTAATCGGCCTGTGGGCATCTGCGCTCTGATGGCTCATCCTGCGCCAACCTTTCACAGCCGTTCAGGTGAGAAAGGTGACACAAGGGTCGCCAAATCCCACTGCCTTACTGAAGAAGGAAATGCCGGCCAGATGCAGTGAAAGGGAATGAGGAGCCAAACTTTGATCTTTCAAAGAAGCTAGATAACGCAACATTCCAACATGGGCCAGGAGCTGCCATATCCATTCCTCCATCTGAATGCAAAGAATTGGGCAGCTGCCCTCCTGTAGCTTTCTTGCGTCGATAGAGCCAAGGAATTGAGGACTCCACGAATCACAGCTCCTTCCCAAAGTGCCATAGCTCCACGGGGAAGGGCGTTGGATCTGAGTCTGTGTCCGGGGCCAATGCGCGGAACCGGGTGTCCTGAAATCGAGACAATGCATCCGCAATCTTGTTATCCATGCCTAGAATATGCTGTGCGGAGAAGCTGATATTGGATGTTAGGCACACAAACACAAATTTTCACACAAGCCTCATGACTCTCTCCAACTTGGAAGACTGCCTGTTGATAATCCTCACCACCGCCTGATTATCGCACCAAAAGCAGACCTTTTTGTTTCTGAATTCCTCCATCCAGATAACCACTGCCACTAGAGTCAGGAAGAATTCAAGAAACATTAGATCATTCACAGTGTCAGTCTCCCCCTACTTCCCTGGCCAGTGTTGTGCATACCAATGCCCGTTGTAAAAAATTCAAACCTCTGGCTCCCAGCAGCATCCGAGTGAACCTGCAACCCAGTCCCCAAAGGCTTGCACCCCTGCCATAATGTGATGCCATTGTAGCTGTCCAAAAATTTAAACCAAACCCCGATATTCTCTTTGACCCCTTTTGTCAACCAAATGCAATGCCTAGGAGACCTGATACCCTTCATGATGCCCGCCAACCTGGCACAGAAGGCCCTCCCTGTTGCCACCACCCTGCAGGCGAAATTGAGATGACCCAATAGGGACTGCACCTCCTTGAGAGTGGCCTTGCTGCGAGACAAGAGGTCTTGCAACCACTCCCTGATTCCTGCCAACTTGTCAGCTGGCAGGCAGGAAACCCCCTTGACAGAATCCAACAGAATCCCCAAGTAAACGAAAACTGTGGAAGGTCCAACAGTCTTCTCCAGTGCCAAGGACACTCCAGCTTCTTCTGCCAAGACCTGAAAGGAATGAAGCAGAGACCCACGCTCCAGCTCCCCAGCCAGCCCAATCATAAGAAAATCATAGAGGTAGTGAGTGACGAAAGGGGACCCTGCCCTGTGCTGCAGCGTCCATTCAATTTACATATATTCCCCAACAGGGGTTCACAATATATAAACTCTACACACATTCCTACCCAACCATTCTCTGAAGATGCCAGCCACAGATATAGGTGAAATGTCAGAAAGAAACTATTCCAGAACATGGCCTCACAGCCCGGAAAAAAACAAAGGATAATCTATGGATGATGGCTGTAAAAGCCTTTGACTTCATATTGAACGTGCCAAAAGTTTCAAAGGGGGCACAACTGATGGTGCAACCCATGGATAAGGCCATGTCATAGTACCACTGGCCTTGAAATTTGAAGCCCAATAAACAGTGATCCTCCGGATGAACCGAGAGCAACCTGAAAGTGGATTGTATGTCACACTTAGCCATGAGTGCCCCATGACCACATGTCTATATGAGTTTTATGGCATGATCCAATGAGGCATACTTGACAGAACAAAGTTCCGGTGGGATGGCATCATTGACCGAGGACCCCTTAGGGTAAGAGAGGTGGTGAATGAGTCTGCACTCACCCAGTGTTTTCTTAGCTACCATGCCCAATGGCAATATCCTGAGGTTATCCATCGGGGGCTCTGCAAGGGGCTTGCAACCCTCCCCACCTGATATTCCTTGGCAATTTTCCGAACCACCACTTCAGGCAACTGTGATGCAGACTTGAGGTTGCCTGATTCTGATGCCACCCTAGGACCTACAGCCGGCTTTGAAAACCCTTCAGCTAAGAAGGCAGACACCTTCTTGTTGGGGTAGAGGACAAGAAGAGGGAGCATCGCCTGAAGTTTGACTGGTGTGTAGGTCATGCTCCCCATTGGTGCCCCCGTTTGCTCAGTTCTGATTGGCACCACCCTGATTGATGTTGGCTCCCAACCCTGCTTCTTTTTTGGCGCCGGATGAAGCAGGGCGGCTGTTCTGAAAGACTGCTGTCCAGTTGAGGACCACATACAATTGATTCTTGGGTGTGTGCCAAAGCAGGACTTGCAACTGTGCTCAAAGTTGCAATGGGTTCAGAATCACTTACCCAAAATGTACTCCCAGCATACCAGGCAGTGCATGTCCTTCTTGCGAGGCACCTTGGCACCCTCCGCCCTGCCCCTGATGTGTGGCCCCACTGTGAGAAGCTAGATCTTGTCATTGAGGAGATCCCATCTGTTGCCCTCGTTGCATGAAGCCTGATTGCAAAATTCAGTGTAATACTCAATGGACACTCCTTCTCCGGCCAAAGCCCTGGCTTAGAGCACATACCCCAGATGGTTGGCGAGATGCCAGCCCCTGTCAAGGTAAACCATAATCACCACCCCTATGAACACTGTGTACCCCGCCATCCAATTGCTGAAAGAATGCTCAACAGGATCCCCTTTGCTCTTGTCAGAGCTTTTCTTATCACTCTTGGAAACCCTCCCCTCCTCACCTGCCAGCTTGTTGAGGGAGAACACATGGACATAATATCCCTTGAGGATCTTATCTCACACCTTCCTGTCCAGGTGAATCTCTGGGGGGGTCCTCATTGTTCTTGAACAAAGAGAGGCCCAGGTCAGAAGGAGAATCTGCCCCCTTGTCCCATGCTCATGTGGGTCTCTTGTCAGGTCATTCCTTTTGTGTGCACAATCTGAGCACCCACCATGG